>OX422211.1:159136862-160336862 GCA_949130495.1 Sambucus nigra | reverse complement strand
AAAGAACATGTCACCACCTCGAGAGAGAGGCATCAAAGACAAACTGATGCTTGTGAAACCAATAGTACAGAGATTCTGAGGCTAAGTTATGGAATGCGAAGGTGTTAGGCACTTATCCCACCATTTCGGTCTCTCATGGGCTTACGTTACTATTTTCCTTAATTTCTCAATGAAGTGTGTGTGCGTGTATATATATATAGAGATCATAATCATTTTACTCTCATCATGGAAACGATGGGGTGAGGTCTTCCATAGGAATGTTTTCAAAATAATAATTAGAAAATATGATGTGTGCACTCATCGAGATATTGATCATTATGATGAAACGATAATATATGTTATATAAGATGGAAGTATTAATCACAAGTATGATATATATGAATAATATATGGATAAAATAGTAAAATTATGAAAATATGAAAATAGGACTCGAGTCTCGAGTTTTAGACCAGAACGCCTACGTAGCTTATAAAGGCATCAAAGTCCTCGTAGTTATCGTGTGACATAACGGTGGGTTTTATCCAATGGATTCAAATGGGAGTTTCTTATATGTGTGTGTGTAGAAAATATATTTTTAGTTTGAGAAAATATGATGAAGAATCCCTTCCAAATTTATAGGTGTAACCCTCTTTTTCTTTGTTTTGGGTCTTTTTTATAGAAAATAAATTATGGGCAATATAACTAATAAAGGATGAGGTATTAATATGTATGATCTAAAGTAAAAGCTAAATTGAGAATTATATAACCAATGAAAAAAATAAAGAAATTTCAGAAGAGAGAAGGATGTTTGAACCTTCTTTGGAGACTTGAAGCTTGAACTTGATCCTTGATGAGCTTCCTTGCAAGTTGGAATGAAAGTAGGATGAGAGAGAATGATATTTTTCTAAATTGGGTATGAAAGTGACGGGACTGAAACGTGGAGAAGAATTTCACAAAAGGAAATTTTGCTGATGCAAAAGAATGTTGTCGAGATCACTGATATTAATCGATCTAGGGTCCCTATCCTTATATAAGGTAAGGGGACTGTCGATCGACACTACCCTTGTACTGCCAATCAACCGGTAACCCTAGGCACACTACCGATAGGCAGGGAAACGGACCTACCAATTAGTAGCCTTGTGCAGATTTTTTGAAAAAGGGATCATAAAATGAAATTCATAAGTCCAAATTGCGCATGGGGAATATTGTTAGAAAGTTAATTCAGAGATCTTTGAGAATCCTTTAGGCCACTCCCGGGTCTGGGAGTTGACTTTCGGTCAAAAGGGGCTCAAAAGTGCCATCAGTCCTTTGGGCAGAAGATCATTGAATGATGATGGATCATTCAACAAAATCATAAGTCCGAATCGTGCATGGAGCGGACGATTGGAAAGGTTATGTGAGGTACTCAGATGTTCAAAAGTGCTTCACTCGATTTGGAGAGCTAATTTTGGTCAAATGGGGCTCGAAAGTGCCTAACGACCTTTCAGAATAAAACTGATCGTTCATCCATACAGTAAGACTCATTCATGAATGGGATAGACTGTTGGAAATGGTATTCAGTGACCTTCAAAGATTTATTTAGTATCATTCAAGCTGAGGAGTTGACCTTAGTCAAATGGAGCATAGGAGTGCCTCGTAGCCTTCGGATCAGTTGTAGTGAAAATAGATCGTTTGTACAAACTCTTAATATGTTTGAAGAATTAGGAAGACCATAAAGGGGTTTTAGTACCCTTTGAAGATCTATTGAGGTTTTTCTCTGATGGTGTTGTTTCTTGGGGTCAATTTGGGGGCCAGGAGTACTGGTGGCCTCCAGATCAATTTTTGATAGTAAAATGATCCGTTCATCCAAGCCATTATGTCATTTTGTGCATGGAATGGACCATTGGAAAGGGGATTCAGTGTCCTTTGAATATTAATTGAGATTTCGCTCTGATAATGGAGTTAATCAGAGTCAAACAGGGCTCGAAAGCTCCCGATGACAACTAAATAGGTACTCGGAGTATGACCTAGGTTTTTTAGTGAATTTAGGAGGTTATAGGGACCTAAAGAGAGACTTAGGGTGGTCTTACAATGTGGTGTCTACACTTGGCATATACTCTGAGAGTTTCCCCAGATTTTTGCCTAAAATAGAAGAGAGAAATAATAAGTTTCCTCATACCCCTATGTAATGGGTGATAAAGGATCTTGCCAACTTTGTGAAGCTTCCAATGGTACCTGGTTTGATCTTGGAAAACTATTGTTTAGTCTTTACTCATAGTAGCAATAATGTTTATAGATGAGAACAAATATAGGGGTCTTGAAGGATCATGATTTACCTATAGGTCTCTAGTTGGTCTATTGGATCTTTACTTAATATTAGGAATCTTTCACTTTAGGGGAAGAGCAAAATGTTGAACATCATGGGTAAATGTAGATAGCATTTCTGGAGAGTAGATCTATGGTATAGCGAGTTTACATCTTGTATTGGTCTACGATTCCATCTTTTAGATCTCATTGTCTGAGCACCTAGACACCTTGGAATAACCTTGGTATTGATCTCTTGAGATTGCCAACCAATCCCTGATGGGAATACGAGTAACTGACCATTATAAGTTCATAAATACATCCCTTGGATCATTGTTTTCCTTCAAACTAAGGCTCCCAATTTTCTCAAGATCCATTTTTTTCTTATCTAGTTGGTTCCTCCACCACAAGTGGTAATTTGAGACGTCTCACAATATCACCAAGTTTCTCTTTAAGCTCGTTTTATCGACCTTCCATGTATTGAAAAGAGAGGGAAAACTTGGCATTGGTTATCATCATAATAAGAGTAGATGGTTATCATCTTATCAATATTTATCGGTGTTGTAAGGTAGTTGATGAGTGCATTCAATATACTTGGGAGTCATCAATTCAAGTGGAGCATGGTGATGGTGGTAGGTGGAACGATGTTGTCCTTTTTACTTGCCTATTTGAAAATTTGTAGGAGTTCAGTAAGATGTATAGGATGTTTAGAATCATCATTGGTTTGCAATTAAAATCTCCTAAGGTATGTTACAACAATACATTTCTATATTGAGGGTTATTTGACCTCTTTGGGCCATTTCTCTTCAATTTGAGGTCCTCTACACACGTTAGAGATGGTGGGACACTGGTGTTGAGGTCCTTGAGTATGGTTGTAGAGAATTGTTGGAACGACTGAGTATTATGGAATAGTAAGTGGTGGATGAGGCATGTGACGCTATTGTGGTCCTTTCTTAATGATACTTGTGGTCTTTTTAGCTTGGTAGTGGTTTGGAAATGGCAGAGGTTGACCTTAGTACCTCTATTTTTTGGTAAGTGGAGTTGAAGGGGTTGTGGAGTCTTTGAATACCAATAGTTAAATATGTTATCATCAGGGCTCAAAAATTAATATCAATCACGAGAGAAGAATGGATTTCACATAATTACAATAGTGTGTTAGGAAGTCACAATTTCCTAAGGGTTCCTATAATTTTAACACTATAATTAGATTTAGATGGAATTTAGCTTATAAAGATATTACGAATAACATCAGACAGAAATTTTCCTCAAATAAAAAATAAACTTGATTTAAATGAGAAAGCAATTGGAAACATGATTTGAACCCACTTGGAAAATCGTATGAAACTTGTCTTGAAAACCCTCCTTGAAATTTGGTTTAAAAGCCTTGATTTGTCTGATTGAAAATCCCTTTGAAAACTTGATGGATTATTAAAAATTACTCTTTGATTAATTTGGGGGAAAAGGGTTTGCTTGCAAGAAAAGTTAGTATATTTAAGGGTTTCTTATAGGATAATATGAGGGTTTGAGGCATGACAAAAGAGGTAAAAACATATAGGATTTGTAAAGACAAGGAAAATTGAAATAAGCCCAGCGCACCTCGCAACTAGGTTACAGCCTACCTGCCCTTGGTACTTAGTTGTGGACATGTCAAGAATCCTTGTAGTCACAAGTACAATATACGCAGGTGCTCTAACTTTGGTATCTAGTGCAGCCTATGCAAATTCAATTGCCTCAACGATACGAAAGCCTATAATTTTATAAAATACTAATTTCCAACTTGTTCCCAAGTCATAATAAAGGACCTAATAACCCTAAGGTTTTATTAAAATTTCCAAAAAAATGAACTCACTATATAACTTAATGTAATTATTAATTTGACACCAAGCTTTTATAAACTAAAATGTTAGGCCAAAAACATTACATCGATTCACCAATTGAACTATAAAATTTACAAGATAATTCTATTTTACTTATTTTGTCAACATGAATTCTAATTTCTCTATTTAATTCTAAAATTTAATCAGTTTACTTTCACATTGATTATATTATTATTAATCAAATTATCTTTTAAAATATTGGGCCATTACAATCATCCCATGTAACAAAAAGAATTTCATCCTCGGAATTCACAAAAAAATAACGCATACCTACCTCAAAACAAATGTTAATATTGTTGTCTCATGGTATCCTCATGGTCCCATGTGAAATTATCCTCACTATGGTGACCCCACTGAAGACGGTCTAATGTCATTTGCTTTATCCTAAAAGTCTAAACCTTCTGGTCTAAAATATAGGATGGCTCTTTAGTGTATAAGATATTAACGTCCAACTGAATATCCGCTAAGTTAATATGTTGGTACACGGACTTACCCCGCAGTAATCCATGTAAAATTGATACATAAAAACGTTATAAAACATCTTATGTACCCGATATAGATGGTCTACCGCTTTAGCATGTGTGGTAAAGGTCAGCTTCCCCACAAGAACCTATCTGTTGCGCCAAACTAGCCCTTTCACGAACATAATCATCTTCTTAACCTCAATATCAACCTCATCATGTGAGAAAAAAGTAAAAGTAGTAAAATCCCACTTATACTCAGCTATGGTACATGATCCCTACTCAAGTGGAAGACACTCAGTCTTCTTCTAGTCTCGAGCTGACATCGGGAAATACTTGTCATCAAAGTGGATCACAAACTCCTTATAAGGCATGCTCTCTCTATCCCCCACAGAGGTCACACTCCCCAATCAATGAACATAGTCCCTAACCCATCGAAAAGTAGTTAAAACCTTCTTATTCACATCTATGCAGTGCAATAACCTCATATGCCTTTCTATATCCGAGTGCCACTGTTGTGCCATAATGGGATCAGTCGAACCAATGAAGTTATGTGGGTTGTTCTTCATGAAGTATCCAAGTATATTTTAATACTCAGGTTGATTAAGTGTAATATTAATGTATTATTGGTTGTTAAAACAATTAAATGGCATTTTCATCATCAAGACATCAAACAAAACATATGATAAACTATATGGAAGCGTTAAGAAAGTCCTCTAACACAAACTCATAATGAGAAGTCCATAATCTATAAGAGAGAGATAATAATGTCCCTGCAGAAAATCTTCAATGGAAATCTCAAATTAAACTCAAGTGATAAATGTCAAAACGGAAGTCCCATAATACAAGACAACTAGAATGCTTAAAAGTAACTAGACCGAACAACAAAAAGATAGCAAAACAAGTTGCAAATCCACATGTTCTGTAGAGTTGGAATAATGAGAAAGAGAGATAAATAGAGAGTACTGGATGGAATGAGGAAAGCTAAGAGGGAGACCATCTTTAAAACCTAAATAATACCACATAAAAAAGGTAGGTCAAAACCCTAGCAAGTCGCTTGTCTACGTAACTCAAAACAATGATATATGGAAATGATAAATCCATAGTTAATAAGGTAGATAAGAACGACCCATTGTATAATGTGAAACCTCACAATGTATTACAATTATATCAATTCAAGTAATTAATCAATTATTCTCATTAATTTATTAACACATAATTGACATTTGTCCCTTCTCCCAGTCCATCTCAAGAACATTAGGTACGCCATATCAAACCATTACATAATCCATAGTCTCCTTCTTCACAATCTTGAAAAACCCGTACCGACCTTACTATGCAATGTTGAAACTCCACAACATCGTGTGACAAAATCAACAGTTAATAAGAAATCGTACTCACGAATTATCTCAACATAAGGGTTTTCCTTATAGGCACTCACCCAATTATCCATATTTCACTTGTTCATTTATCAATGACATTCACAATTTCACACGTTTTTTTATCACTTTGCGCTATATCATCATTACCCAATTACCCCACCCTCTGGTTATTACCAAATAGAGATTTAAATACATTTCAATCCATTACACAAGGAGATAAAGGGGATAATAAGCCTATAAGGAACTACTCATAATTAAAAATATTTAAAGTAAAGGTATATTAATTTATTAAAGGTCTAGAGTCATCACTCTTAACCGTCTTTAAACTCCATGCACAAGACGTCTCACTGAAGTGAAATTCCAACAAGGACCCACCCCCAATAGATACACTTTCCTTTTGATAAGGTAGTTATCAATATAAATTAATTAAAGGTTTATTAAAAAAGGTTAAAGTAAGGGAGTAAGAGTCCAAATATCCAAAGCTCACAACCAAACCAAACCATCATATAAATCCAACAACTAATTATAGTTTTATCGTCTACTCCTTCTATCTTATCATCGTGATAAATCTATTATCAATAACAATTGTATTTCAAGTAAAGGCTCATGCTATGTTCATGCATAAAAGGGACATGTAATTAAAATTCCAAAGGCATAATTCATCATAAGGGCTTCATTTATAATTCAAATGTTTCAGAGTAATCTATGATACGCTCCTATAATTTCCTAAACCATGATTAAAGCCCATAAACAAAGTGTCATTATTTTGGGTGATCACTGATATACCCACATATACCCTCGGCCAGGCCGAGGGTGTCCTCCACCCAGACGACCCCTTAAGGGGCCGACCCCTCATCAGGCTCAGACGACCCCTCATCAGGCCCAGACGACCCCTCAAAGACCGACCCCTCATCAGGATCCGGACGACCCTACGAGGGTATGACTATACGAGGCCTTTATTAGGCCAGGCTCACTGCCAGCAAGAACTTTACCCTCGGCCTCATATCATAGGCCGAGGGTGACATCATAATAGCGCGTGATTTGGGGACACACGAAATAGTGCGCGTGGGGCTCATATAGCACGTGGGAGACCATTATAACAATATCACGCCCTCACGTGAGGGAATATTATGTCATCATTAAGCACAGGTGGCATCTATACGTGTCAACTGGGGATTGGATAGATCATCATTGACATGCACCATGCATGCTTGAGGGGTACACTACACCACCCAAGACCTATATATACTTGTCACCTACAACCCTGCAAAGGGATCGATAATTTGTAACCCTAGATAAAACTCTACTTGTACACGCAGTAGAGAGAGAGAGGGGGCTTATGTGCATTGTATCCAAGGCCATTAGTGCCCATACCTAGTGGATCACACACACACAGTGGATGTAGGCCTAATTAGCTGAACCACTATACATCATTGTCTTATTCCTCTTCTACTCACCACCTTCTATACACTTACACATATACATCTCTATGGCTGCGACTGTTATTACTGTTTGAGCGCATCATCACTTATCTGGTGGTGCTAGATTTCAGCATCATCAGTTTGGCACCTTCTATGGGAACGAGAAGACATCTCTTCCTTTATACAACTTAACCTCACTGGGCACTCTGGTGGTGAACTAGATCTCCCCCTTTGTGGAGTTGTTTCACCATTGAAAGAGACCCATTAGGTTTCCAATCTCTTCAGTATTTTGGTCATTCAGCTCTCTATCCCTCAAACACATAGTACAGGAGATGCCACCACCGCCTCTTCCTCCACCGGATAGTGGAGTAGGACCCAGTTGCAGTAAACCACCACCTCAGTCTGAGATAGCTGATGTGGCGGTCGCTTTGAAGTCTCTGACAGCAAGCCAGTGGATCATGCAGGAGCAGTTTACAGCTCTAAGCCAAAACATACTAAGACCAACAGGGGTCTCGCCTGAGATGATTACTCCGGCAGCAGCTCCAGGGCAGCATGAGTCCAGGGTACCACCCCAGGCACCACGCAAAGACTTTCCACCTCCACAGCGACGGAGGGATGTTACTGTCCCCAACGTCTACGCCTGGGGAGGCAAGGAAACCCTTGCCCTGAGGACAGGTATGATGATCTGGAGGAGGAGGAGGCCCCTGTAGAATGCTGGGAGTCGTATGAGGTCTCCAACAGTACTGTGCGACCTCTCCAGGAGAGCAGAGGGAAGTGTGGAAGGCAAAATCCTGATGATCGCCCGAGGGGCTTAGCCCAGTAAATGACCTGAGGGAAAAATTATCCATATCAAGGAGTGTTGCAAGGTCTAGAAAGGAGGCAGCAAATGGTCGAACCCACGGGGGCCGACCCCAAGGAAGGGACGACGGTTGAGGGGAAGTAAATAGCCAACACAGGCCTGCTGCAACAGAACCCTCTGTCCACCTCAAAGAGGCGACATGGGATAACATCGGTCAGGCCGACCCTACGAGGCCTTGGAGTGACTCGATCCAGTGGCCGAAGGATAAGATTGGCGATATTTTGAAGAGCTGGGACACTCTTCAGAGAGGATACTCCACAGGCTCACCCTTTATGGCTAAGATAGTCAACATCCCCACGCTATACAAGTTCAAGCCACCAGCGGTCACCCCTCGGTGTGACGGGAGTACCAACCCTATCCACTATATTAAGATATACCAATCAACAGCAGACATATACTCTATATCAGATGAGATGAGGTTTCGTGCCTTTTCTGGCACTCTGACTGGGGCTGCACTTGTCTAGTACATGTCTCTTCCAAAAAACTCCATTGAAAGCTTTAAGTAGTTGGAAGACCGGTTTATCCATAACTTTTTCTTTAGGGTGAGGCCACAGAAGAAAACCACACACCTGATCTATGTTAAGCAAGGGAAGAATTAGAGCCTAAGAGACTACATAGACAGATTCAATAAAGAAAAGTTAGAGGTTGAAAACTATGAGGAGAGCATAGCCATGATAGCTCTCATTGGAGGACTCCAGAAGGGGAAGCTATTATGGAAGCTTGATGAAGACCCTCCAAGGACAGTGGCTGAATTACTGTCGAAAATAGGAAAGGTGATGAATGCCTAAGAGGCGATGGACGCAAAATACGAAGATGAAAAAGGAGGCACTAGTGGGGGTAAGTACCATAAGAAGAACAGAGTGAGGAATAAGAGAGATACAGACGACAAGTTCACTGATTACACTCCTCTGACGGTCAGCTGCGAACATATTCTCAATGAGATCAAGAGTGATCGGTCCCTTAAGTGGCCTGAGAAGTTGAGGGTAACCCCCCACAAGAGGAACAAAAACCTGTGGTGTAAATTTTACCAAGATCATATCCACGTGACAGACAAATTCTTTGCTCTGAAAGATAAGATTGGAAAAATTTTAAAAGAAGGGAAGTTAAGGAAGTAAGTTGACAAAGGTGACTTCAAGAAGGGCCAAAGGGACGACCCTAGAAATAAGCGAGGCGATGCATGTAGAGAAGGTCCACCAAAAAGAGGGGAAGACCATTCTAATGATGAGAATGACCCTGACCTCCCTCTAAGAGATGACCACGACCCTATCAAGAGACTTAATATGATCTCGCTCGATGTGGGAATAATCTTCATGGGTCTAGCAGGAGGAGGGTCAGAGTCCCCGACAGGAAGGCCCATATAGCTGAAGCCAAGGCAGTGACAAAAGCTGTGCACTCAACCTTTGTTGAGGCAAAGTCATAAAAGAGGAAGAAGGTTGATATGGATACTCTGATAGTGGGGATCTCAAGAATGGACTTCAAAGGCCTTTTAGCCCCACATGATGACCCCCATGTCATCACTACTAGCGTGCACGGATGCGAGGTGCCAAGGATCTTGGTAGATGAGGGTAGCTCTGCAGATGTGATGTATTGGTCGTACTTCAAAGCCCTAGGCCTCAGCCATGCTAGACTCGTCCCATACCATCACCCATTGATTGGGTTCAGTTGGGAAAAGGTTCACCCCCTCGGAGTGTATGAGGTCGACGTTAGGATGGGAGACGAGTGGCCGAGATGGATTACCAAGAAGGTCAGCTTCTTTGTGATGGATGAACTTGTCTTCTCGGCCTACAACATTATACTGGGGTGAGTATCCCTCAAGGGGTTTGAAGTTGTGTCGTTTATGGCCATCAGATGATTCAATTCCCAACCCCTTACGGGGTGGAGGAAGTCCAGGGAGACCATACGACAGGGCAAGAATGTTATTTTAACTTCGCCGAAGAAAGAGAGGCGCACAAGAAGGCAACAGCCACTTACAATATTGACACCCTTGACCCTAGGGATGAGAAAAAACTTAAGAAAGGAGAAGTCACGAAAGAGGTAGAATCCATTATCCTCAATGAGGATGAGCTGGAAAAAAACCATCCAAGTCGGCAAAGCTTTAAAGGTAGACATAAAGAAGACCTCATCAAGCTGCTAAGGAGAAGATAGAGTGTTTTTGCATGGAGTTACGTAGATATGTCGGGGATTGACCCCAAAATTATGAGTCACAAGCTCAACGTGGTAGAGGGTGCAAAGCCAGTGAAGCAGAAGAAGAGAATTTATTCTCGAGAGAAGTATGAGGTCAAGAAGCTGGAAGATGCAGAGTTTATCAGGGAGGTTATCTATCCTGAATGGATGTCCAATGTAGTTATTGTCCTAAAAGCCAATGAGAAGTGGAGGATGTGTGTAGACTTCACAGACCCCAACAAGAATTGTCCCAAAGATAGCTTCCCTCTCCCCCACATTGATCAGATGGTAGACGCTACCGCAGGCCATGAGCTCATGAGCTTCATGGATGCCTCTTAAGGGTACAACCAGATCTTCATGAACCCTGAAGACTCGGAGAAAATAACCTTCATTACCGATAAGGGGACATACTGTTATAGGGTCATGCCCCTTGGCCTAAAAAATGCGAGGGCAATGTATCAGTGCCTTGTGAATAAAATGTTTCAAGACCAAATTGGGAAGTCTATGGAATTTTATGTAGATGACATGCTGATCAAGAGTTTAAATGCCGAGGATCATGTGGCCGACCTCGAGAGGAGCTTTAACACAATGGATAAGTACCGAATAAAGCTCAACCCAGCCAAATGTGTTTTTGGGGTAGGAGCAGTGAAGTTCTTGGGGTGGTTCATTGTCAACCAAAGAGGCATCGAGGCCAATCCTGAAAAGATAAAGGCCCTTATAGAAATGAAGACCCTGGAGACCATCAAAGACATTCAAAGGCTTACAGGGCGAGTGGTTGCTTTGAATAGGTTTGTGTCCAGAGCTATAGACAGGTGCTTACCATTCTTCAAAATTCTCATAAAGGCTTTTGAGTGGAGCGAGGAGTGTGATGAGGCCTTCAAGGAGGTAAAAACATACTTAGGTTCCCCTTTGCTGTTGTCACGGCCGGTACAGGGTGAACGATAATATGTGTACCTAGCCATCTCATAATCACCTATCAGCGCATCCATTGTGAGAGAAGGGGATGGAGTACAGAAGCCATTGTATTTCAATAATAAGGCACTCCAGGGGGCAGAGCAAAGATACCCAAGGATGGAGAAATTAGTCTACGCCTTGATCCATGCATCAAGAAATATGAAGCCGTACTTCCAGTCCCATACAATGGTCATCCTTACTGACTCTCCTCTTAGGCAGGTCTTACACAAGCCAAAAAAATCGGGGAGGCTAATGGCCTGGGTTATAGAGTTCGGAGAGTTTGGCATTGTATATCAACCAAGGACGGACATTAAGGGGCAAGCATTAGAAGATTTTGTAGCTGAATTTACTTGGTAAAATGATGAGGATGAAGATGATATCCTCAAAGAGAGATACATGGCAAGGAAGATTTATTGACTCACCCGCAGGAAAGGCGGGGACAAGCACAGCTAGAGAAAAAGTGGCCAAAAATGAAGAGGAAAGATATCTCTTTAGACAGGGGTCCCTCACTAAGGGAAATTTCTCGGAGGAAAAGACAGTGTGGAGCCTCTTCGTTGATGGGTCCTCTTACGAAAGTGAAAGTGGGGCTGGATTAATAGTATCGCCACCAGACGGTACAGATATTGAGTACGCCTTAAGGTTCAACTTCAAAGCCTCCAACAAAGAGTCTGAGTATGAGGCTCTGATAGAGGGCCTCTCCTTGATTAAGTCTCTTAGTATCTACCAGGTCTTGGTCCATAGTGATTCAAGACTAGTGGTGAATCAGATACTAGGAACCTACGAGGCTAAGGATGAGAGAATGGCTAAATATCTTGAAAGGGTAAAGGCACTATTGAAGGGTTTCAGAGAAGTAAAGTTGAAGTGGATACCTAAGCTTGATAATGGTTCGGCCGATGCACTTGCTAGGCTGGCCTCAGCAACTAGGACAAATATCAGGAGGACAGTCCCAATAGAAATTTTTCTTCGACCAACGATCAATGAAGAAAAGGGAACACTTGGCTCTTGTTTAAATATCAACAGGGAAGCTTCATGGATGGGCCTCTAATCAAATACATTAAAGAGGGGGAGATGCCAGAAGAAAAATAAGAAAAGAAAAAGCTGAGATACGGAGCTGAAAAATTCACTGACATCGGAGACACCTTGTACAAAAAGGGTTCTTGCTCCCATTACTCAGGTGTGTGCACCAGTCTGAAGTCGCACACCTCTTGTAAGATGTGCACGAGGGGTCATGTTCAAGCCACATTGGGGGAAAGTATTTGGCAAAGAAGGTAGTAACCCAGGGGTACTGATGGCCGACCTTAGGTAAAGATGCCACCGAATATGTAAAAAAAATGTGATAAATGTCAAAGATTTTCCACCGTCCCTCACCAGCCCCATCAGCCTCTTACCTCCATTACATCCCCATGGCCATTTGCAGTGTGGGGGATCGACCTGGTAGGACCCTTTACTAGGGCCGTTTATAACTATCGATTCCTCATCGTCATAATTGACTATTTTTCAAAATGGGTGGAGGCCGAGCCAATGGTAATGATTGCCGAGAAGAAGACCTTCCTGATTATCTGGAAAAACATTATATGCAGATATGGTCTCCCCAACGCCCTCATTTCGGATAACGGGACTCAATTCAAGAATACATCTCTAGAGAAGTACTGTGAAAGGGTGAGTATTAAATAATTCTTCTCGTCCCCAGGACGACCTCAAGCCAATGGGCAAACGAAAGTTACAAATAGGATAATCCTGGACGAGATCAAGAAGAAACTTGATGAGGCAAAATGAAGATGGGTTGAGGAGCTATATATTGTACTATGGGCCTACAGGACGACGACAAAGACCTCTTCCGGAGAAACCCCATTCATGCTGGATTATGGCTCAAAATCTGTCATCCTCACCGAGATTGGGTTTCCTACTCACAGGGTCCAAATGTATGACCCGCAGAGAAATGTGGAAGAGAGGAGACTTGACTTGGACCTGATCGAGTAAAGGAGGGAAGACGCCAAGATAAGGTAAGCCGCTTACCAAAAGAGGACTGCGAGGTTCTACAACCAGAGGGTGAGACAAAGGCCAATCGCAGTAGGGGACTTAGTCCTCAAAAAGAGTTGGCAAAAGCCTAACAAGCTCCACCCGAATTGGCATGGCCCATATAGGGTCATTGATGAAGTTGTCCCTGGAACCTATAGACTAGAAAACCTAGAAGGGGAACCCTTTTCCAACCCCTGGAACGCAAATCAGTTGAAGAAATACTATCAGTAGTGTTGTAACGTCCTATCAGACCGCAGTTGTAATGAATGTGTTGCTCTAACAGAACACTTAGAATGTTAATTAGAATGTCAAATTGGTCCCTCATTTTGTGTTTGATTAATTCTAGTATGATTGGGGTTATACTCGTTAATACCACCCTCGGCTATGATGAGGGCAAATGTTGGGGATGACCCCTCATTTACCCTCAAGAAAGACGGGGGGGACTTGAATTTTTAAACCATTAAGTTGGTGGAAAATCACCCTCGGCTATGATGAGGGCAAATGGTGTGTATGACCCCTCATTTACCCTAAAAAAAGATCAGGGGGGACTTAAAATTTAGACCATTAAGTTGGTGGGAAACCACCATCGGCTATGATGAGGAAAAATTGTGGGGACGACCCATCATTTACCCTCAAGAAAGACGAGGGGGGACTTAAAACCATTAAGTTAGTTGTAACCACCCTCGGATATGATGCGGGCAAATGGTGGGGCTACCCCTCATTTACCCTCAAGAAATATGAGGGGGGAATTGAAATATAAAACATCAATAAGATTGGTGGGAAACCACCCTCGGCTATGATGAGGGCAAATAGTGGGGACGACCCCTCATTTACCCTCAAGAAAGACGAGGGGGGACTTGAAATTTTAAACAATTAAGTTGGTGGGAATCCACCCTCATCTATGATGAGGGAAAATGGTGGGGACGACCCCTCATTTACCCTCAAGAAAGACGAGGGGGGACTTAAAATTTAAACCATTAAGTTGGTGGTAACCACCCTCGGTTATGATGAGGCCAAATGGTGGGGACAACCCCTAATTTAGCCTCAAGAAAGATGAGGGGGACTTAAAATTTAAACCATTAAGTTGGTGGGAAATCACCATCGGCTATGATGAGGAAAAATGGTGGGGACGACCCCGCATTTACCCTCAAGAAAGATGAGGGGGGACTTAAAACCAATAAGTTGGTGGTAACCACCCTCGGCTATGATGAGGGCAAATGATTGGGACTACTCCTCATTTACCCTCAAGAAATATGAGGGGGGAATTGAAATATAAAATATCATTAAGATTGGTGGGAAACCATCCTCGGCTATGATGAGGGAGGTGCAGACGACCCCTCATTTACCCTCAAGAAAGACGAGGGGGAAATAGAAATTTTAAACCATTAAGTTGGTGGGAAGCCACCCTCGGCTATGATGAGGGCAAATGGTGGGGACGACCCCTCATTTACCCTCAAGAAAGACGAGGGGGGACTTAAACTTTAAACCATTAAGTTGGTGGTAACCACCCTCGGCTATGATGAGGGCAAATGGTGGGGACGACCCCTCATTTACCCTCAATAAAGACGAGGGGAAACTTGAAATTTTAAATAATTAAGTTGGGGGGAATCCACCCTCGGATATGATGAGGGGAAATGGTGGGGACGACCCCTCATTTACCCTCAAGAAAGAAGAGGGGGGACTTAAAATTTAAACCATTAAGTTGGTGGTAACCACCCTCGGCTATGATGAGGGCAAATGGTGGGGACAACCCCTCATTTACCCTCAAGAAAGACGAGGGGGGGACTTGAAATATCAAACATCATTAAGATTGTTGGGAAACCATCCTCGGTTATGATGAGGGCAAATGGTGGGGAAGATCCCTCATTTACCCTCAAGAAAGATGAGGGGGGACTTGAAATATAAAACATCATTAAGATTGGTAGGAAACCACCCTCGGCTATCCTGAGGGAAAATTAGGGGGACAAACCCTCATTTACCCTTAAGAAAGACGAGGGGGACATGAAATTACAAAACCAGTAAGTTGGTGGTAACCACCCTCGGCTATGATGAGGGAAAATGGTGGGGACGACCCCTCATTTACCCTCAAGAAAGACGAGGGAGGAGTTGGTGAGATTATTAATTTAAAACATCACACGATAAAGCATACAAGAGACAAGCATATAAGATAGCAAGAGGCATTATATTATAAATGTTATGCTTGTTCAATAAAAATAGAGTACAAAAATATTGGTTACAGGAAGAGGGTATGGGCTACAGACAACCACCCTATTAAGCAACATCGGAGGGAAATGTTTCAACATTAATTATGGGGGTTTCTTCTATGACCAAGACAGGCTGATCCTCAGACGTGCTGATAGCCTCGACGTGCAATTGGGACTCCACATGGGCCAAGGCCTCAGCAATCAGGGGGTCATCTATCTGAACTGCCTTAAGGGAGGGGTGGACTAAAGAGACAGCATCAGCAAACTTGAGGACGACCCACCGACAGGCCGTCCTGATCCCCCTCTCTAAGTACTCAAGACCGAAGCCTTAAAACTCGTTTGAGAGTTTGTAGGCCTCCACAGCATCGCCCTCAGCTTTACTTACTGCCCTCTCAAGATCAATCTTGAATTGAGCCCTTAGGTTAATCAAGGCCTCATCCTTCTCTTTAATAAGCAAGTCCTTGGCCTTCAGATCTGCATCATGCTGCTTCGTCAGCTCATCTAGGACCCTTGCATGTTTGGTCCTCGCACTCTCCAACTCAGACCTTGTAGTCTCGAGCTCAGTCTACTGGTCAGCCTTGTACTGAATAGCCCTCTCGGCTTCATGAAATTTCTGTTGGTTCTCGACCATCCACTTGGTAGCTGACATAAAGGCACAAACATACTGCACAGAACAAGGCACATGTTAAGGGACCGAGGGAACAGTTTGTGAAAATCTCAACTAAGCAAATGAAATAAAAACAAATACCTGGGCCAGAGTATGCAGACCATAGTCATACACCTTTGTCAGGGGCATCTTTGATATAAAGTCGTAGTCGGCAGCCGAGGGGGCAGAGAACATAGAAGCCTTATCCGCCCTCAGATTGGATATGAGGTAAGACAGTTTAGCCTTAAAGAATGTTAGGTTCTGGGACCAAAAGGCCCCCAGGCTGGAAGAGGAGCCGCTCCCCTCAGTTGCCTCCACCCTTGCCCTCATCCTAGAATCCGACCGAGGGTCGGTAGGCACTTTTGGGACCTTTCTTTTATGGCTAGCGACAGATGGTTCAACAGGTGTCGGCCCCACGGCCTTTGACTCCCTCGAAGCCTACTAAGGATCTTTGCCTTTCTTCTTGCCTAGAACAGACAACAAGCTTGGGTTAGTCATTTCCCAAAGATGGTCAGAGATATTTTCCGAACGACCTGAAAAGGAAATGACACATCAGAAAGGTACAGAGACAAAAATAAAACACTTGAAAAATAATCAAAGATTGAGCAAAAAACTTCTCACATAGTTCTGCCAAGGGGCTGACCCTCAGACCACCTCTTTGAGGAAGCGAGGGGTCATCAAATCTTAAAACTTTGCCAGTCTGCCCTCTACCCATCGCTCTGTCAGATAATCAACAATGACCCTCTCCTCCAAACTAAGTCTGGGGTCTTACCTAGCCTTCATAGAAGGGTTAGACCATCTCCTTGGGGCTCTCAAATCATTGTCCAAAGGCTGAACCCCATCGGTGAATTCCCAATCCCCAGAGATAAAGAAAAACCTCTTATTCCTATCATGGTTAGAGGTTTATGACACGTGGAGAAGTTTTTTATCATACTTACTCACCCCCAGATGATAGTACCCAGGATGTTTGGACGAGGAGGTGATATTGTAATAGGCTAAGAACACATCGGTCGAAGGCTCGTCGGTAAATGAATTCTTCCAGAGAGAGATGTAGCCAAGAATATTCCTCCATGAATTGGGGGAAGTTGAGAAGGGGAAACCCCAAGAACAGATAAGATATTGACTATGGAAGGGTGTAGAGGGAACCTAACATCGACCCTTAGCACCTGCTCATAAACAACAATCTCTCCTTCGTCACCCTCGAAGACTCTCTCAGATTCAGTGGGGACCCTCATACTTATGTTGGGTTGTATGCCAAAGAGATTCCTCCACACTAAAAGATCACAGTCTTTGACTGACGATACATAAGTCGGAGCAGTTAAAGTGTCAACTTGATTATAATCATCATCAGAAGAACCCCCACTATCGTCCTCATCTCTCTCGTCACCAGATCCCCCAACCTCTAGGGGATCATCTGGAAAGGAAAATTGAAATTCAAAAGGGGACAGCACTGTTACAGGGACAGCCTCAGAAGGCGCGGTGCCCTCGACCTGTCGGTCTTAGCTGAGAGTTATTGTCTCTCCCCTTCCAGAGGGTCCAGCACCTGTCGGTGATGATGCTCTCTGATCCATTTCTCCCTCGCACGATTGACTCTCGGCTGGACGACCAGACGACCTGCGGGACACAGGGTGTACGATAGTGGATAATGGAATGGGGAAAATGGGTCGTACCCAATTAGGGTCTGCCCCTCGTCTCCTCTCCTCCTCCTCCTCTAGTCGCCTAATCCCTACAAAGAACTTCTCTCTCAAGGATGGGAACTCCTCGGCTAAATCGTAAAGCCTCCTAAGCATTAAGGGGAAGACCCTACACTTAAAGTAATTTGGCTAAGCTAACTACAAATAAGATTATAGTTGACTAAGTTTGACTCTTAGATCGAACCTAAAGAAATAAAAAAATTTAGGTTTGAACACGCAAGGACAACTCACCGGAGAAGAAATCCGGAGGGGTATAAAACAACTAAAGGAAAATTAAGTCCTACAAGCCTAGTGTAAGAAAGAAAACAACAATGGAAGATAAAGAGGGCACTAGGGCAGAGAGATTACCTGTGAAAGGACAACGAAGATGGCTAAGCTTGAGACTGTCGCGGCTATGGAGGTTTGAAAAGAAGTTAGAGAGAGAGAGATCTTGGCAGCGAAGAAGAAGGTGGAGAAAAGAAAATGTTTTAAAAACCTTTTATATACTTCGTTAATTAATGGGCCTAATAATCAAGGTTGTGCATGGCCCACGAGGTGAGATATCATTAGGGAACAAGACCCCAGGCCAAGTGTGGAGCCACCACACCTGGGAAACTGGAACGACAATAGATATCTTCCTAGGTGTCACATCACCTTGACAGGTGTCACTCACCAAATTGATCATACACTCATCTCAAAAGAAATACTATCCCTCAGCCATCTAAACAATCTCGATGGATAAGGGTTGGGGGGTGATTGATATACCCACATATACCCTCAGCAGGCCGAGGGTGTCCTCTACCCAGATGACCCCTCAAGGGGCTGACCCCTCATTAGGCTCAGACAACCCCTCAAGGGGTCGATCCCTCATCAGGCCTAGACGACCCCTCAAGGGGCTGACCCCTCAAAGACCGACCCCTCATCAGGGTCCGGATGATCCTATGAGGGTACGACAGTACGAGGCCTGCATTAGGCCAGGCTCACTGCCAGCAGGAACTTTGCCCTTGGCCTCATATCATAGGTCGAGGGTGACATCACCACAGCGCGTGATTTGGGAGACGCGTGGAACAGTGCACGTGGGTAACATATAGCAGGTGGGAGACCATTATAACGATATCATCCACTCACGTGAGGGAATATTATATCATTATTAAGCATAAGTGGCATCTATAGGTGTCAATAGGGGATTGGATAGATCATCATTCACATGCATCATGAATGCTTGGGGGGTACACTACACCCCCCAAGACCTATATATACTAGTCACCTACAACCCTGCAAAGCGATCGATAATTTGTAACCCAAGATAAAACTCTAATTGTACACACAGTAGAGAGAGAGAGGGAGCTTATGTGCATTGTATCAAAGTCCATTAGTGTCCATACCTAGTGGATCACACACTCACAGTGGATGTAGGCCTAATTGGCTGAACCACTATATATCATTGTCTTATTCCTCTTATACTCACCCCCTTCTATACACTTACACATATACAACTCTATGGCTGTGATTGTTGTTACTGTATTATCTCATCATCACTTATATGGTGGTTCTAGATATCAGCATCATCAATCACTACTAGGAAAACTACCATTAAATCATAAGGTATAACCATACTAAGCATATGAATATTTTAGAATTTATCTATTCTAAATTAATTCCTTATTATCCATCTTCTACTCTAGAATAATCAAATTCTAAATGAGGTGAAAAATCCTAAAATTCCAAATTCATAAATTGAGGGCCAATATTCATTTCCTATAATAGTTAGTGCTCAAAACATAAAATCAATCACGAGAGAATAACATTTTTCATCTAATTACAACAATATGTTAGTAATTCATAATTTTCTAAGGGATTTTAATTGATTTTAACACTACAATTAAGTTTAGGTGAAATTTAGCATATACACATATAAAAGGAAAAGAGTACAAAGCAACTTCCTGCAAATGAAAAATAGACAGTACTTGATTTGAATGAGAAATACCTTCAAAACATTATTTGAACACACTTGAAATCCTCTTGAAAATAATCCTTGAAACTTGATTTTAATCCTTCAGTTGATGGATTAAAAATCCTTTTGAAAGATTGATTGATTCTTGAAAATCCTCTTAGTTTGATTTGGGGGGAAATGGTTTTCTTGAGAGAAACACTAGTATATTTAAGGGCTTTTGAGAGGAGAGTGTAGTTATAATGATAGATTGAGTCATGAGAAAAGAGGTAAAAATGTATAGGGTTTTTTATGACAATGGAAAAATGAAATAATCCTAGTGCACCCTGCAACTAAGTCCTGGCCTAGCCGTGCTAGATACCTAGCTGTGGACACTCCATGAATGCCTGCGATTGAGGAAATAAAACTACATGGTGTAGAAATTGTGACATCATAAGGAATAAACATGTATAATTACATCCTTTTTCATTTTAAGGAAATAAAATAAAATTTTCTTTGTCATACATTACCTAAGATAGATGGTGTTTACACTGGCGTAAGAGTTGGTTTTTTGCAAGAAATGGATCGTGCCTACCTTTCAGATGAAAAACTTGAACAATAAATACTAAATTTAACTTATGATTGCTTTAATAAAACTCTCAGCGACCTCTCATTTCATTGGTTTCAGTGATTCTATTTTCAATTTATATATGTCGTGTTGATGAGATAGATTATGGACATTACTCGTTTAATGTATGATCATATGATATTAATTTCTCAAAATGGTGTTTATGGGGTGGAAATATATCAAAACCTTAGACAAACCAAATGACCTCGTAATGGTAGGGGGTTGGATATATGCTAATAATGATAATGACACGATATATAAAGTGTTTAAACTCCTTTGCTGAGTTTTCTAAGTCCACTATTAAGGTGTGCTTTTATATATTCCTTATAATGATATATATTATAAGAATGATGTAAATTAGGAGTTGGTAAGGTGGTTTGAGGTTGTTTAAGGTGTGTGTAATGGGGAGAGAACCTGTAGGGATTAAATAATGGACTCCTCTAGGTCCATCTGACTCAATAATGACTTAATAGACAAAATTATCTCTAAAGCACACAAGTGTTATGTTGATAACACAATGGGGGAATGTTAATTTATCTTAATAAATATTAATTATAGTTCTCTAAACTCTTACATTCTAGAATATAACTTAAATCCGATACCCTTCAACCTTACCCATTTCTTACTTATATAAGAAACACCTAAATTTGGTGGCAAGTAATATGTGCAACAAGGGTGATAATGTTAGTAGGTTATAATTCTATGGTAACAATGGTGGAGCGTTGGGAGAGGGATTTTAGGTCATGAGTAGTGGTTGGTATTAACACTAAATGTGATTTAATGCACTAGGTCAGACAATCAACGCTAAGTGGGAGTAGGTGGACGAGTGAGGTACCTTTCACCTACTTGTAAAATTGGACAAATGATGTCAATTGAGCGGTTTGTGGGCCATCCTGGCCCCGAGGTCTTGTGGATGATATTTTGGCTGTATTTAAAAACAATTGAGTGAAACCCTTCATTAATGAGGCAAATGGTGTATGACTCAGGTTGATTCTTTGGTGATGAGGCATTGGTTATCCACTATCGAGCTCTTCCCAAGGTTTAAATTGATGAATGATTCCACTATAATGGTAGTAAAACTTGTATAGGACATGTTATAGCACAGTTAGCCTTTTATCAGGGACATCCTATACTTACTTCAACGCAGTTGGTTGTTCCTTAGATGGTCTTGTGATATTGGTTGAACTTCATCGTAAAAAAAATGAGGATTTTTAGGAATGCTCGGTGATGTATTTTTTAATTTTATAACATCCCCATGACTGCGGAGTTACATCTGTGGACCTTATTAAATTACTAAGGTGGTTGACAAGTTTATGAGGGTTCTTGGACATGTTCTTGACCTCAAACTACTATATGGGGTCTTTATCTAGATATTAATGTTGACACTCATACTTGGTATCATCAAGTGTGAAGAAAAGGATTACATTCCTATTAGGAGATTTATCTTTTATTTGTTGGAGACAAAGATGATGTACAAATATCATAACGAGCCTTCCATGGGTTCCACTAGTACATGAAAATTATATGAGATGGGAAGTGGTAATAATCACCTTGATCATCAGACTCTTTTATAGAATGATGTCTCACCTTAGGATGGTGGTGTGCCTATTTAGGCCCTTGTGACCCTTGTGCTATAGATAGTATCATATTATCCCATGCCTTCAATGCCTCTTATATATCTCAAATACTTCCAAATATACACTTTAATCTTGTTATAATGACATAGCATCTCTCTACTTCTCATAACTGAAAACCCATTTCAGTGTCATCCTCTAAAGAATCTCTAGATAAGAGCCCATTGTGTATCGAAGTCTTGATGAGTTGAGATTCTTGTATATACATCTACTAGTAGTAAGATTCCTCCTCTTTTAGGAAATAATAGGTAGTCAAAAAAGGATCTGGAAGTTGAATAAGGAGTTGATATCAATAGGCTCATCGTACTCCTTTAAGATAACATGCTTATTGAACGGTGTAAATGACTAGTTAGAAAAAGTATGATATATTCAAGTACAAATATAAGGATAAAACAAAAGAAGAAGAGAGATTTGATTAAAATAATCGAAATTGAGAGGAAACGGGAGAATATGGATAAGAATACTAACACTCTGAATACTTATAATGACAAAAATGAATGTGATTATCCCTATTTAGAAACTTCCCGACATTTAGTGTTCAAGTAGGAGTGAGATTTATTTGATTCAATTTAAGACTTGTGATTAATTTTTAAGAATCACGAGGGGGATCTGAAATTTTTTGTCCTCAAATAAACCTAGAAGTGCATAGATTTCTCTTTATGTCAAATGCCCAATTTTAAAAATTCTTTCCAAATATACCAATCTAGTTAAACATATAATTGGGTGAGATGATTAGGCAAATAGATCTACAATTAAAGCATCGAATGCGTTATGTAAGTTAATTAATCCAAAAATTAACTAGATGAAATTCTAAGGTCTAATTTCAACATATATTCATGAATTCAAGCTAGATATAGATGTTATGTGTGTTATCAAGGTGATAATAAATGTAAGAACACACAAGCAATCCACAAGACAGAGTTAAAAAGAAAAAAACCCATTTAGGGGTAAAAAACATTGATCCATCCTAATCTCTTATTAAACTTGAAAAAGATTTTATACAATGCAGGAAGATACCTCTCTCTTATTCCTTAACAAGAAGTTACCTGATGGCCATTAAATTCTTCCCCATTAACCATTGGTGAACCACCCAAAGCTCCATCGGACGAGCAAGAAAGTCACATTGTCCCCTTTCGGATCGCACCTTTATTGAACTCTATAATAGATCCAAAACCTCCTTTAAATCAAAGTATTGATCTCTAATTTGTATTTAAATCGATTATATTATATCTAGGCTAAGTGTATTTGATTATAAAAAACTCTTGATTCCTCACAAAAGCTAGATCAAGTATGGTGTTTTCTATCAATTGTTAACGAAACATGTGAATTTTATTAATGAGAAGAAATAGATATTATATCAACCTCTATAATAATCTCTCGGTATAGGATAAGTATATAGGAATTGTGATATTTGAAACTGGAGGAAAATGCTCCATTTAGAGAAAATGATCACCAATCGGATAGCGTCGTGCACACGGCTAAAATTAATTATGTCCACATTGTTTTTGGCAGTGAGAAAGTCACGCTAACAATATGTTTTCATGAGCATGAATATAAGATCTATTTGTGCTCATGGTTTTAGGCAGAAACCAAAAACTCGTAGGGGCATGTGCACAGGCTCAAAGTAAAACAGTGCAAATGTTTTAGGGCAAAATGTATTTTCTCGTTAGACAAGCTACTTTTTTTAAAGTAAAGACTTTCCCTTTAAATTAAACACAATAATTATAAATATAAAATATTAGTTATTTCATTTCAAAAAAAGTTTAAAATATATGTGTTCCTTCATAGCCGACAATCCGTAAAATGGATATTCTCCAAAGTAGGTTCAATAGAATTATTTGAGGTATTGAAGTCGTATATGATCTTTAATGTTCAATGCTTGTTAATGTATAAGGAGTAAGAATATATCCACCAAACAACGTCTATATGAAATTAATTTAGCTTGATAATTCAACACTCAAATACTTTGCCATGGAAGTAAGCCAACAAGACAAATATAAATGTATAATATAATATGCATATTAAATCACCCCCTTGTCTATTCTGTGGAAAACCTCAAAACCCCAAAATATTTCATTAAGACAATCAAAGTGCACTCCATTATACCAATGTAATGAGAGAAAAATGTCACAATACATGTGAAATCCAAAAGACTGACATCATAATCAAAGTATTCGGGTCTGGGTTGAGTCTCAATCTCGCGTTTCTATTTAAAAAATCATGAACAACATGAAATGATCATGTAAGTATCACATGCACAAAGAGTAATTCCCCCTACTTAGGAATCTACCAGAAATATCAATATGAATCATAAAAAGGGAAATATGAATGTAAGAAATGTGCATCAACTTGAAATCTCCCCCTGGATCAGACCAATATCGACACCACAAGTGTATAAAATTATGTCAATATCCATAAATCATATGTTCCCCCTTAATCACATGTTTCCACTTAGATACAACCTGAAAGTATCCTAGAACATAATATTTCCTTTATTTTAGAAATTTCTCCCTCTTTTTGACAAAAAAAAAAAGACAAAGAGAAGTTGAAAAGACATAGACAGTGAGTATATAGCATGGTAAGAAAAAAATCACAATGCCAAGTGAACTAACGAGTACATAAGCTAGAAATAGCGTTATAAACCAGTGATAAATGTGATAAAGATGGGGTAAATCATGGGAATAACAACATAAATGACACTAGCATGGTACCATAAGATCAATATCATGATAAAAATATAAACTATGTGAAGTAAGATGTAGATCATGTGAATATCAATCAACCAAATATAGAACATGATATATATAAGTGTGTGTTGAGAGACATAATATCCAAAACTCTATCTAAAGAGATCATAACAAATAGAGAAACAATATAATCTATATCAATCATCACAAGGATCTCATGGAAATGTACCATCTTCAAAACAAACTAGGATTACATGATCAATAAGAAGACTCAAAATGTATTCAAAAAACTACATACATCACCAGTATACCACCACTCGCCAACATAAAAAATAGGATCAAAACATAAAATCCTTTCTCATGTCAGACGATTAGCTATTATTTAAGTTGCCTGGTTAGAATGAGAATGATCTTGTTCGAATGAGGCAGTGTGTTTTCTAATATTTTGAGATTTTTTACAAAGTTTTTCATACTTATATCATTTTTATAAAACCTAGTGTAAATAGGGTTGCGTAGAAGAATATTTAATTGAGAATTTTTCATGCTTTTAAAGCTCCTAAAATCTTCCAAGAAGCTCTCTGTGTTTATGTGGTTTTCCTCATAAAATGGCGTATTGTGGTTTGTTGTAAGTGATTATGCTTTTTGTAGTTTTAAAAGAGATGAGTCAGATTGATGTTTTGGTCCGGGGATTATGTCCATAAGGCAACTGAGTTTCCCACTAAACTAAGGAAGTATGGTAAGAAAAACAATCACGTAATTCCATCCTTAGTGATTTTGATCCAAAACTGTTACATCGCATTCATGGCTAGTCATGTGATCCTTGATGAAAAATATTTTTATATAGATAACAATTATGAGGACATTATTTGTGATTCGCAAGTGATTGATGGTGGATAGAGTGAAAAAAAAGGTAATGAAGAGGAGGAGGAGGAGGAGGAGGAGGACGAGAGGGAACTTCAAGTTTCCTTCCATGAGATGTATACAAAGATGATGAAATTGAAAATATCTAACCTAAAGTTTGAAGGTATAATGAAAAAACATGTAGTGGGTAATGATAAGAGTATATTGATTGATGATCTTACGAAACGTGAGAAGACTTTTAGGTAGAAGCTCGTGTTTTTTGAGGCGGAGCAAGATGACCTTCATTGTTTAATGGAGATTTTAAAGTACTCCCTAGTTTTTTATAAATCTCAGCACTTTCCCTAGTCAGGGATTGTGGAGTTAGAAGAGAGACAGAAAGATTTGAGTAGTGTGAAATTTGATTTGGAGTTTAGGTAAAAAAATTTGGATAAAATGTTAGGCATCATCCGAATCAAAGATGACAATTATGGGATTGGCTTGGATGATCCAAATGCTTCCACTGCTAAAGTTAAGGCTATGCTTCTAAGAGAATCAACTATTACTAGGGATGTTAAAAATGTCAACTGTTAGGTAACATTCCTCGTCGTGTCTTCATGTGCACACATTGAAGTAGGAATGGACACTTAGGCATTTTTTCTTTGATCTTAGAAAAGGTCTTAAGAAGTCTAAGACTAGATCCAACGGCATTCCCAAAACCCAAGATCATCATGTCACACATTTGTGGGTTAGGAAATTAGATTTGAAGGCTTTAAATGTTGGACTTGTTGATTCTCAAACGCTTGCACATGCTACTTCTCATGCTAAATTTAATGGTTGATTGCGTTCTCATGTTTTCATACACTACATTTTGTACTTCATGAAGATAGTTGTATGATGTTTGAGTCTCTTGTATTTTAATTTTTTATTGGGTATTATTGAAAAATACAAAAACACTTTTGTTTGTCTTTTAAGTTTTGTTTTCATATGGTATCTTTTTAAACTGTTTTAAAAAACTCAAATATATTTTTCTTTATGCGTAGCTTAGTTTTACACATGTCGTCTGGCATATCGGTCTGTTTTAATCCACTTCCTTACATGTTTTCATGTGTCTACAACATTTGATTATGATTTTCAATCGTTATATTGATCTTAAATCATGCTTGTATGGAGTGGTTTAACTTTGATTTTCTTAATGGATTTTATTTGCATATGCCTCCGCACACACATGAACGAGATCTTCTAGATTTTAAATCCATATGCTCCATGAGCAAAGTAAGGTGTTATCCTAACTATCTTGTCATACACATATGTTGGGTGCAAACCATAATGGGCTAAACCACCATAACCTAAGGGGGGGAAAATTAGAAAACAAGAAACATATCACTCAAGTTAAGATTAATGTCACGACGGATAAGTATGAGGTCAATATTATTATCTAAAATCTCGAAGGAGATTAACATCGATCAATAAATGATCCAATCAAAAGCTAGGAGAATTTCAACATAACTCAACCACTTATATTGATGTAAATAGAAGCTTCACCCCGAGGCATTAGGGCTTATAATTCTTTGTTTACGAATTATATAGAATTTATATATATAGAGAAACATCCCGTGGGCATAGGCAGTTGCTGAACCACGTAAAATCATTTTATTGTGAGATTTTTTTTATTCTATATTTAGTTCCAAATTGCTTAGATACATTCATTGTGATTATTTGCCCTCACAATTGGCACCATATGTGAGAAATAATTATTTTTCCTTGGCAAATCAAAACCAGCATGTTAAGAGATGTCTCAGCCTCATAGTGCATTGATCACGGGCGATCATCGAGGTAAACTCTTAATACACAGAGTCGGATCTAAGATCCACTTAGAAAGAAACTAGGCTGTTATCCATCCATGATTCTTACCACAAGAGCATCCTTCTAAGGAGAGAAATGAAAAATCCAGATAAACTCAAATCTCGCAGTTTGTCGATGCTTATGAGGAATGGCTCCGTTAACAAGAGGAGGCAACCTGCCTCCAAATGGAAAAAAAAGTGCATCTCTAAGGATGCTTGTAATTAAAAAGAGCGAGAGCGCTGTGGAGATAAATACAAGTGTCTCTATCGGATGCCTAACCCTTAGGCGAGTAAGAATCACAACTAAGTAAGGTTCTCACACCACGATCAGGAAAGCCGCCAGATAAGGAGAAACCAAGACAAAGGACATCATAGACACAATATCCAAAGTCTAGTTTTAAGGGAGATGGATCAACACCTAACTAATCTCATGGGACAAATCCACCAAGGGAATGGAAATGAGGGCACCCATCACCCATATGAAATCCCCTTTCTCGGGGAAAATTGAGGACAAAGAGTCCCCGGAGAAATTTGCAACCCCAATGTTCACGATGCACGATGGGAAGATCGATCCTCTAGACCACGTTCTTTCATATAAGAAATCAATGAACATGTGGAATTATAATAATGCCCTCATGTATTAATTTGTAAAACACCGCAAGTGCACGAGCTATTATAAAATAACGAGAGTAAGTACGGGTCGAACCCACAGAGATTTATCCATTTTTTCCTTCAAAATAATTGTGACTATCCAACTAGACAAAATGGTCATAGAGAAGATATGTAATATTTAAATAAGCTAACACAATTTAAAAGTGCGACTACGAAATATATAAACTGATGTGTGAGAAATGAGGACATTTGATCTGTTTATCATGTTTAACTAATACTATGCAATAATTTAAACTCCTCATTCCAATTTTATAACTCAAATTAAATCGACTCTAATTGCATTTAATTTGAAAAATAACACGGTTACATTCACACTAAAATTTAATGCTCCAAATTTATACGGCTAAAATCCCTATTCCGTTAAAAGTCCACTTTTAAATTTCAAAATATAGTCTTTAAGCATGGACTATCAAACAATTGAGTGCAAGCATAATCCATCAAAAAGTACTCACACATAAAAATAAAAATATGATTTTTTTTCAAACAAAGCCGAAGGTTTAAAATACACTATCGTGTAGTTTTAAATGAATGCCAAATTTTCGAAACCTTTATCACATATCGGGAACAAAGATGAATTTAAATCACGCACAATATTTATCAAACATAATAAATTTCACCTGGTCCTAGTAAAGAAATTAAGCTAGCACAATTGAAGACATAATAAAATTGTAAGAATGAATACTAATTTTGATTTTAAAACAATCTTACAAATCTTGTGTCTCGCAAATAATCTTGAAATTTTTTTGAAGCACCTTATACTCTTGACTAACTTGAGTCTACATTGTATAAGTGCCCATCTAGTATGTAAATTGTGACAAAATTGGAGTCCCATTCCCTAGATACCAAAGTGCCTCAGAATCTTATCTTTAAGCCACACTTGATTCATTAACGGTATAGTTATCAATCACACACACTAGGGGTGCATACATTGTTCATATATTTCATTAATTGATTGTGTGCATGTTGTGTGTGTTGAATCCCATTTAAATTGATTTTAATAATTTTTTAGGGATTTTTAAATGATTTTTTGGAAATAAAAATTTGGTTTTTAAATTTTTTTGGGTTATTCTGCAATTTCTGGTTTTATGTTTTCATACCTGAAAGTTGGGTTGGGTAGGATCCGAATGCGCTAGAGACTTGAGGGTATGTGTGTAATTATTTTTAAACTCGCGTGTGAAGGCTTATCTCAGCCCTACACCCGTCAACCTTATAACGGCTAGATTTGTGTTTTTTTCAAGACTCAAAATCGTTTTGTTATCTCAGCCATTGGATTTTTGTTATCAACGCTCTGCATGCGTTAAATTTCAATCTCAATCCCAGTGAGACCTCTCTTAAACAAGAAGTGATTGTTTAATCCACCAATTTTATTTCACCATTGGATCAAAGTCATTTGGGAAAGACCAAATCTCAGCCCTTGATTTGGTGGAGGAAAAGTTATCGTTGGTGATGGTGTATCATCTCAAATCATTGGTAAAGGAACTCTCCGAGAAGAAGGATTGCATGTGCTTGAAAATGTTCTTCTAGTAAAATATCTCAAGGCTAATATACTTAGTATCTCACAATTTTGTGACTCAAATCATACTATCACCTTTTCAAAGAATAATTACAAAAATTTTAAATGAAAAAGGCGAATGCATAATTACAGGATTCAAGACTCCTAACAATTGTTATATTGTCACGAACAGTACTGAAATCTATAACGTTGCCAGAATGGATGACAATGAAATATGGCATAATAGGATGGGTCACATAAATTATGATAACCTTAGTATGTTGTCTTCACAAGAAATAGTTAGAGGAATTCCAAAGGTCAAACCTATTTCTAATATTGTTTGTGGATCATGTAAGGAAGGAAAAATTGTTAAGACACCTCATAAGAATGTTAAAGATATCTTTACCTCTAAACCCTTGGAGCTCATCCATATGGATCTAATGGGTCCTTCTCGAACTGTTAGTCTTTGTGGACACAGATACGTTCTTGTTATGGTTGATGACTTCACCAGATTTCTTGGGTGGCCTTCTTAAAATAAAAGTCTGACACTTTTCAAACTTTTTTGAAAATTCTCCTTCAGGTTGAAAATGAGAAGGACACTTCACCAGAATTTGTAGTGATAGAGGTGGAGAATTCATTGATACTGGTATTATAGAGTATTGTGACTATAATAGTTACAAACATGAGTTTAGTGCTCCTAAGACTCCTCAAGAAAATGGTATTGCTGAGAAAAAGAATCGTACCCTTTAAGAGATGGCACGTGTTATGATTCATTGCAAGTGTTTACCTAAATATTTTTGGGTAGAATCTATTCGAACTGCTTGTCACATTATCAATAGGGTCTATCTTAGGAAGAATTCAAAACAAACTCCTTACGAACTATAGTATAGGAAGAAGCCCAGTCTTAAATATCTTAGAACCTTTGGAACTACGTGTTATGTCTGTAAAGACAGAGAACACTTATCCAAATTTCGGACTTGTGGAGATAAAGCTATCTTTCTAGGAGATTCTCCTAACAGTAGAGCATACCATGTCTATAATATTTGCACTAAGACCTTAATGGAATCCATAAACATTATTATAAGTGACACTATTGTTGAGATTAAGACTGGAGAACCAACTATTATGGAAGAGTCTGAAAATATTTTAGAAAATGACTCTCCAGAAATGGATGATTCTTTACCAATTTAGACACCATAATTACCCCACTAGGTTTCTAAATATCATCCCATAGATAACGTTGTTGGTAACCCTAGTGAACCTGTACGTACAAGATCTCAATTAAGAAACTATGCTCATTATGCATGTTTTCTTTCCCTTGTGGAACCAAAGAATGTAAATGCGGCATTGAATGACTCTCATTGGAATTCTGCTATGCAAGAAGAACTTCTTCAATTTTTCATTCACAGTGTTTGGTATCTTGTACCTAGGCCTGATTATAACAAGGTTGTTGGCACACATTGGATATTTAAAAATAAATCTAATGAAAGTGGGATAATCATTAGAAACAAAGCCAGATTAGTGGCTCAAGGATATTCTCATATAGAAGGAATAGGCTTTAACGAGACCTTTGCACCTGTTACTCGCTTAGAATATGTTTGTCTTCCATTTGCCATAGCATGTTACTTACATTTTATTCTTTACAAAATGGATGTCAAATCAGTCTTTCTTAATGGAATCTTGACTAAAGACACCTATGTTGAACAACCCAAAGGGTTTATTGACCCTCAATATCCAAATCATGTTTATCGTCTTAAAAATTCTTTATATGGATTAAAATAAGCTCCAAGAGCCTGGTATGAGCGTTTGTCCAGTTTTCTCTTAGACAAAGGTTTTAAGAGAGGTGGAAATGATCAAACCCTTTTTGTCAAACATTTTGACAAACATATTATTATAGCTCAAGTTTTTGTTGACGATATCATTTTTGGATCCACTTCCCCTTCAGAAGTTAAATCTTTTTCTAATATTATGCATAAAGAATTTACAATGTCTCTTATGGGGGAGTTACAATTTTTCTTGGTTCTTCAAGTCAAACAAAGTTCAGAAGGTTTATTTGTTTCACAATCTAAATATGCTTAAGGGATTGTTAAAAATTTCAGTCTTGAAAGTACAAAGAAGCTAAATCTCCCATGAGTACTACTGTCAAACTATCTACAGATGAGAGTGGTCAATCCATAGATCTAACTCTATATCGTAGTATGATAGGAACCTTATTATACCTTATTTCCTTGTGACCTGATATTATGTACGCAGTTTGCATGTGTGCCCGTTATCAAAACCATCCTAAAGAGGGCCATTTTTTGTGTAAAAAGAATAATTAAATACATAAAAAGCACTCTAAATTTAGGACTTTGGTACACCAATGATACTCCTATTACTATATTAATATATACTGATGCCAATTGGGCAGGGTGTACTAACGAAAGTAAGAGCACATCAGGAGCGTGCTACTATATTGGTAACAATCTGGTAGGATGGATTAGTAAGAAACAAAACTGCACTTCTTTATCTACAGCAGAATCTGAATACATAGCTACTGGTAGCTGATGTGCCTAATTACTTTGGCTTAAGCAAATTCTAAATGATTATGGTATTCAAGAATATCAATAACATCTTTATTGTGATAATCAAAGTGCGATCAATATTTCTAAAAATCATGTTCAACACTCGCGAACAAAACATATAAAAACTACACATCACTTTATACGTGAATTAGTTGAGACTAAGGAATTAGAAACTAATTATGTTCCTACTGATTTGTTACTCGCATATATGTTTACAAAACCTTTGGATTAAAATACATTTCTTGCTTTGCAAAAATCGATAGGAATAGTTTGTGCTGAATAAACTCGTGTGACTTAAGTATTCTTCCCTTTGTCCATTTGTGACAAAATGGGGGAGAAATTTGAGTCTTATAATTTCATTTTCTTTCTTGTACATATCTCTAAAGAGCTTCATCTTAGCATTATTTGCAGAAATTTATACAGTTGTCTTCAAAAGATGTCATTAGGGTATTGATGTATAACTAGTTGAGTTATGTAATTTTTTGTTTCTACGAACTGGGTAGATAGAGTTTTTTATAGGTTTAGGATGTTCTTTATTCTTTCGTATCCCTACGAGTCCTAGATGACTCAAAGGAGATTTTATCTCATATTTCCAAAGGGGGAGATTGAACCACCTTATACTCTTGACACATTTGAGTCTACATTGTATAAGTGCTCATCTAGTTTGGAAATTTTGACAAAATTGGAGTCCCATTACCTAGATTCTAAAGAGCCTAGAAATCTTATCTTTAAGCCACATTTGATTCATGAAAGGTATAATTATCAATCACACACACTGGGGGTGCATACATTATTCATATATTGCATTAATTGATTGTGTGTGTGTGTGTGTTGTTTGTGTTGAATCCCATTTAAATTTATTTTAATAATTTTTTGGGAATTTTTAAATGAATATTTGGAAAATTTTGGTTTATATAATTTTTGGGGTTATTCTGCAATTTCTGGTTTTATGTTTTCATCCTGATAGTTGGGTTGGGTAGGATCCGGATGTGCTAGAGACTTAAGGGTGCATGTGTAATTATTTTTAAACTCGAGTGTGAGAGCTTATCTCATCCCTACACCTGTCAACCTTATAACGGCTAGATTTTTGTTTGTTTTAAGACTCAAAATCGTTTTGTTATCTCAGCATTGGATCTTTGTTATCAATGCTCTGCATGTGTTTAATCCACCGCTTTTATTTCACCAATGGATCAAAGTCATTTGGGAAAGACAAACTCTCAAACCTTGATTCGGTGAGCTGTTCTCAAACCTTTGCCTCTCAGTATAAAAGGAAACCCAGTCTCAGCATTTGAGAGGTTTTATCAGTTCGTTTAAATAGAGAGAGGAGAGAGAGAAGAGAGAAACCAGAGAGCAATCCTAACCCTTTTCCAACCCTAAATTCATTTTCTCCTAATACAGTTTACGCCAAACACTAAACCTGTGTGTTTGAGAGTGTTGTTAGTGGAGGGTTTGAAGGATGATTAGGCATAAATTCATCACATTTTTCCCTTAATTTCGGTATTTTTATGATCCCGTGCATTGTAAATAGTTTGGATTTGTCTTATATTTATGCTACTAACACTTTTAGCAAAAGTATGTCGCATTTTGTGTATCTCTTATGTCTTTTACAGGTATTTCAAGCAAATTAGTGCGAGAGAGAATGTAAAACTGTGAAAGAAAGCAAGAAATGGGGAGTTCAAGGGTATTTTCATAATTTTACAGCCATATTTTGGAGGTGGGGAAAACTAGAAAGTTTAAGATCTCTAAATTATAAGAACATTGGAAAAAACGACACCCCAACCCGAGCTACGGTGAAGAAGTTAGATCCATTTAAAGTTGGAGACAGAAAAGTCAAAGTTGAAATTAATTATAGAAGCTGAAGAGTTCAACTCTTGAAATTTCTTGTATAATTCCTTTTTATTAGTTTTAAAACGTGGAGAGGAAGAAAAAAAATTCAAATTTGGGTAATCTAAAAAGCCAATCCCTAGAGTAATGAAGGGGGGAAGAGAGAGAGTTCTTTTTGAATAGACAATTTCATATTTTAGAAACCCTAGTTTGAAAGTTTGAAGAAAAGGAGTATTCAAGATTCAAGTTCAATTCTCTTTACAAGTTGTGGTTACAAATTTCAATCTTCAATCAAAGTATCAATATCAATTATCATATTTGTTTCTCTATTCTATTTTCAATTCGATTCTCAATTATTTTTGCAATTCTCTTTTGAAGCTATGTTTATTAGATCTATGATTCCATGCATAGTTATAGTTTTGTTTTCATCTAACAAAACCATATCTAGCTAAATTTTCATGGGTTAGAACGCATGAACCCATCCTGAGGTAAATTACCCATGTAGAAAATAGAGTTTAAATAAAAAATTGACTGGATCGTGTAAGGAAATTATACGAACCTAGTAGATATTTTAATCTCTCTTTCCCTAGGTACTTGGGTTGTTTAAGAATACTATGCAAGAGTAATTGTTCTACACCTCTTTATATTTACCTTTTATTTATTACGATGAGGGCTTGAACCTCATATACGTAATGCTTAGGATCTATAAAGACTGGATTCATTCAAATTTATAATTTATAATTCTAGTATTCTACATGGTAAATTACTAGGGTTAGGGGATTGTATTCCAACCTGCCTTCCTTTCTCATTCATCTTAATTAGTTTTCTCATGCATGCATAGTAACTTTTGTATTTTTTCCCTTTTCAACCATCATCACCTTTTTCACTTTTATTTTAGAAGTAATAAATTAATTAAATTCTATCAAACATTCCCTGAGGATTCGATACTCAGACTCACCACTATACTCCTTAAGAGTGTAGTTACAAGTTTAGGTTTTTTGTATTGAGGTTGGAAGCCAATAACACCGACTAGCGTATTACACGGACGCTCGGTTTACACCTCGCATAAAATGGCGCCGTTGCCGGAGACTGTGTGTGTGTGTGTGTGTGTGTGTGTCACGTTTTTGAATTGCCCACATTGAAATGTCTTATTCTAACTCTTTTGGTGGCTTTAATTGTTATGCTAATAGTGAGGAGGAGAATGAACTCACAATTTATGAACATTGGATCAATATCACTAAAGATGAGTCTCATAAATACAAGACCAGTGCTAAGGCCATCCAAATTTATGAAAATGAAAGGCTTGAAGAAGAAAGGCGTGAAAAAGAATATAGGGAAAAAATCGTTTTTCGGAGCAAGAGTTGGATGCATTATTCAAATCCAATAACGATTTTTCTTCCGATATTTTTGAGACTAAAGAATGTTTCCAACCAAATGAGTAATCCAATGAAGAATCACTTGAGATTGAATTTATGACCTCACCATTCTCATTCACTGTTATCGAACAATTAGAGTTATCACAAGAGTCGGATGAAAGTCTTGATGACGTTGACCCAATTCTTACGGGCCATACACTTAGACGTGTCACTCCACTAGATCCAACTGAAAATTTTGGGGGAGAAGATTTTGAGGACAAGGACTCAATGCTTGAATTGTTTTCGAATATGGAATCTTTCTATTTGTATGATCCGCTTTCCATACTACTTGAAAAATCTTTGGAACGTGATTCTATTTTTCTTGGATCCCAACGGTACTTGTCCCCCTGTGCACTCAAATCCCTCATTACCCCCTAAAAAATTTAATTGGTGATGGTTCATTTCTTTTGCTTTGTACATGCCTTCCGTTGTTCAAATAGAATTCTTATTTTTTGGACGGCATGCTTTCTAGTGAGGGAAGACCATTAATCCCTCAAAGTCAAATTGTATTTTGGGTGAACCCTCAAATTTTTCAACTTCTAGTGTATGATTTATTATCCGTTCAAATTTTAGGTTGTAAATAATTAGTTTTTTTATTATTACTTTTTCTATTTTATTATAGTCTAGTTTCGATGGTAGAGTCTTAGTTATTCTTTTTTCTATGCTTGGTTCTAACATGTTTTGTAGATTCAATGGACTCGCACTCATCGGGTATCACTCCATTTGGGTAATATTTTTTTTTTCTCTCTTTATGTTGTGTTCTTGATTCGCATTCAGGACAATGCAACATTTAAGTTAGGGGGCGTGGAATATTCTTCCCATTTATTGATTAGTTTCATTGATTCGAGCACATGTTCTTTCCAAGTGTGTATTTTTTAGCAAATTTAAAAAAAAAACAAAAATATTTTTCTTCAAAATAAATAAAAATTAGAATTTAAATTTTTCAAAAATATCACCTTTATTCTATTTAAAGTCTCAAATTGTTAACAATTAAAATGCTCTAAGCCAAAATTGACCGAATATGGAAATTGAAAGAAAATTGACAACTTAGCGAATAAGTGTGGAGATCAATCAAACCCGGTGAGATTTCGAGCCTTTCAATTTTTTATGAGGTTTTAAATCAATCCGAGTTTATGATTAACTCAAAGTTCTTTTCAGCGTTTTAATAAGTCGTTGATGATCTCAATCTTTTGTTTTGATCGATTATGGGAAATGTGTGCAATGTTGTCTCGAAATTCATGCTAAATATATCTCTTAACTTAATTAATCTCGAGATGCATATGGTAATGTGATTAGCAATTTGGACAATGAAGTAGTCCCTATTTTGTTTAACCCACAAATATTAGCCATAATAAAATTTTGAAAAAATTATCCTTTTGCAACCCACTTTGAGACAAATAAAATATTTCCCTTTGCTTTGATAACCCAAAAAACCCAAATAGCCCAGAATTGTGAAAAATTGGAAATTCATCAAGTATGTCCAAAGTGTGTAATAAAAAAGGGCAAGAATAGAAAAATAGCAAGAAAAAAGAAGAAGAAAAAAATGAAAATAGAAAAAGAAAAAAAAATTAACAAATGCCCGAAAAAGCACTAATGGACGTCATAAGGACATTTTCCAATTCTGAACATTCTGTCCATTTTCATTTTTATCCCTTACACTTTTTAATCTGAAAAGTCCTAACCAAGTCCGAATGGAGAAATTAATTACTGCGTGTAGAGCTAAGACATAAAAAGATAATAAAAGAGATTAAAATGGTGTGATTAAGAGATGCAGTTTCCCATTTTCTAATAACTGTATTCCGATGATGAGATCTTTTCACTATATATTTCGTTCTTTTCAACTTTGTATGCGTGAATTTGTGTCCATTATAATTACTATTTATATCATGCATACCGAGATAAAACAACCACAATTCGAGTGATTCATTTGTGAGTGCATCCGTAAGAATTTGAATCAAAATGAATTTTCGAAAAGTAACGTAATGCTCAATCGGTGGAAATTTGAGGTTTAATTTCGGGCTTTGCACACGCAGACTATGGTTTGAGACATTTGAATATGAATTTGTGGTGATTATTTTTCGAAAAGTTTAAATTGTACAATTTTTAAGTATTTTGATATTTATTTGAGTCAATAAAGAATTTTGTGGGTGTATTCACTGCAAACCCTTACGAGACAAAACCCGTCCTACTAGGGTAACCTAGGGGTTTAAAAGCTTATTGCATATGCTCAATGCAATCGCTTTCCTGCGAAAGTGGAATTTTATTTTAATAAAAGGAATTTCAAAAGTCAACTCATTTCTCTTACATTGCTCGGGATGCGCAAGGTTCTAAGTTTGGGGGATTTGATTAGGCATAAATTCTTCACATTTATCCCGTTGATTTCGATATTTTTATGATCCCGTGCATTGTAAATAGCTTAGATTTGTCTTATATTTATGCTATTAACCCTTTTTGGCAAGTATTTCGTATTTTGTGTATCTCTTATGTATTTTACAGGTATTTCACGCAAATTAGTGCGAAAGAGAACGCAAAACTGTGAAAGAAATCAAGAAATGGGGAGTTCAAGGGCATTTTCATAATTCTACAGCCATATTTCAGAATTTTTCCGCCATATTTTATTTTCAATTCGATTCTCAATTGTTTTCACAATTCTCTTTTGAAGTTATGTTTTTGAGATCAATGATTCCATGCATAGTTATAGTTCTATTTTCATCTAACAAAACCATCTCTAGCTAAATTTTCATGGGTTGGGATGCATGAACCAATCCTGAGCTAATTTACCCATGTAGAAAATAGAGTTTAAATGAAAAATTGACCGAATCGTTTAGGGAAATTATACGAACCTATTAGATCTTTTAATATCTCTTGCCCTAGGTACTTGGGATGTTTAAGAATACTATGCAAATGTAATTTATCTACATCGCTTTATATTTACCTTTGATTTTGTATGTGCGGGCTTGATTCTCATATACGTAATGCTTAGGATCTATAAAGATTGGATTCATTCAAATTTATAATTTACAATTCTAGTATTCTACACGGTAAATTACTTGGGCTAAGGGATTGTATTCCAACCTACTTTCCTTTCTCATTCATCTTAATTAGTTTGCTCATGCATGCATAGTTAACTTTTTTATTTTTTCCCTTTTCAACCATCATCATCTTTTTCACTTTTATTTTAGAAGTAATAAATCGATTAAATTATATCAAACATTCCATGTGGATTTGATACTCAGACTCACCACTATACTCGATAAGAGTGTAGTTACAAGTTTAGGTTTTTTGTATTGAGGTTGGAAGCTGATAACAATGACTAGCGTATTACAAGGACGCTCGGTTTACACCTCGATCAAAGGCAGTGTAAGAGTTTTATCCTTTGTGTTCGAGATCTTATTTCCAACTTAGACATTTTATGTTAGATCTCTATTTCTCTTTCATAGAAACAGTAGATCTGATCATTGCATGTCATATTACACATAGATCTGAATATTTTAGTTTCTCATCTTGAGAAATCATATTTGTTGATTATTCTTTCTGTAAATGATTTTCAAAACTCAAGAATCAACAAATCTATTTTCTGTTTCTAGTTCTTACGAAACAAGACTTTTGGCCAAGTTAAGAATCATAGTTGGTGGATTTCAATTTCAAAAATCTTTTCTAAACCTCTGAAATTAATTAAGACCTTGAACCGTATTTCGAGCAAGGTAACCTTGGATTCTTGGATTATTTGAAATTTCAAATAAAGTTTTCGTTTCTAAAAGAAGAGAGAAACTGAAAACATCATCATTTAGATCTGATCTGTAATTCGCTAGGAATTGTTTGTATAAATAAGTGTGCGTGTGTACATGCATGTGTTAGAAGCACTGTCATGAACACTTTCACACTACAACACAAAAGTGTTGGTTATAGGATCTTGAATTAACAAGAGTCTATGTAAAGACTGGAACAAAGTGGAGGAGTTAGCAAACTGGAAAAGCCACATCAACATCAGACCTGCAGAAAAGTTAGAATTAAGCAGTCGGTACATATTCTAAATATGTATAAGATTATTTTGTGTTCATGTGTATTAAATAGGTTGTAACTTGAATATTTTGTTTTAGTGAATTTTTGGTTTGTGACTTAGAAGTCACCGTGGATGTTTCCTCAGTTGGGTGAGGTTTTACCATGTTAAACATCTCTTATCCTTAATCTTTATACATCTCCTCATCTCATTCTTGGTAGTGTGATGATTTAAACTATCTCAGTTTTGTTTTTCAAAACTTGTTATAAAATCTTGAACAAATTTCGTGCACGTTTGATTAAACACATCTTGTGGTTAATCTGTTTTGATTTATAGAAAAAACTCTCTTCAAAAAACAATTCGGAGTTACTTCAATAGTTTAATCTTGTATTAAACGGCCTAAGTAACATATTTTCAAATTCCACCCATAAAGATACAATTCCCGGCCCTCAAATATAAATAAAAGTCTCAAAATAAAACTACCAAAAATTATTCTCAAGTGGCTCTCTACAATCTTCACCCCGAAATAATCAACTTTTTTCGAACGATCTTAAAAATCAGCTTTTTCTCACCTTTTTTGAGTTGATCATAAATTTGCTCCAAATTCCATTATTACTTGCAAAATTTTCACTAGGAAACTTTTTTACAAATTATCACAAGAATATTATAAAATTATCGAAGCGCTAAGTTTTTACTTAAAATTGTCGTTTTGAATTCAAATTTAAATATTCTCGCAATTTTTGTCCTTTTTAAGAAAATGATCCTAAGAACTTATTGAATAAAACAAAATGGGACTAAAAAGTATAAATTTGGGTATAAATATACAAAATAATGCACTCATTAGTCGGTCAAGAACTTCAAGTCACATGCAGAGGCCTTCACAGCTCACTTTATTACAAGCAGTTGTCACCCAAAGAGAATGGAGTCTCTCCTAACCATGAGAAAGAAAACTCGGGAGATTATGCAGGATTATGCCAGGCGTTACTGGGAAAATATCAATGCAGTCAAATATTTCTAGGAGTAAGTTTTGCATCTCATCATTCAAGATAGAGCTTCCCTATAACTCCATGTTACACAAGTCCCTCGCCAAAAAGGAGGCGGATACTATCGACGATATTATATCACGCATAGAGAAGTACGCCAAGGTGGAATATGTGGTCTCCCTCAACCAAAGAGATAATGGTCGCAGGATGGCGACCAAAGGAAATGCCAAAAATATCACGCCTAAGAAGGGTGTAAAAATTAGAAAGGAGGATCTGAAAATGGGGACAAGGGAGAACCATCCAAAGCTTTCTAGGTAATTAACACTATTTTCAAAGAACTAATCTACAATTAAAATCAAAGGCTAGCAGTTCCTCAAATGGTCAAAGAAAATGGGCAGAGATCCATGTAAGAGAAATAACTCACTCAGATACGCATATCACAAGGAGAACATGAACAGCCATAGAATTGCAAGGCCCTCAAGTCTCATCTAGAATAAATTACCCAAGCGGGAAATTTAAGTGAGTATATAAAAAATAATGGTGACAAGGTCGCACCCAGCACTGACCAAAAACTAGATAACATTTTACAGGATGAGTTAGGGCATGAGTCCATTGTCATCCACGGTGCTTCAAGACCCAAGAAGATCTAAAGCAACATTATTCACATGGAATTCAAGAAGATAACTATAGTTTAGGGGGCCTTTTAGATAGATCCTATAAAAAGTACAATCGAAAATCATTGGTGACCAGAAGACGTGGACTACAACAAGCATATACTCTTTACAGAAGACGATTTGGTCATATTGAGGATCCCACACCACGATGCGCTAGTAATCACAATCAGAATTGCTAACTGGAATGTGGATAAGTCACTAGTCAATAAAGGGAGCTACTATAAACTCATGTACTTGGAGATTTTTCACAAGCTCAAACTAAAGTTGGAAAACTTGAAGAAATAGATCATCCCTCTGGTCGTCTTCTTGAAAGAATGACTATGCCATTAGGAAAGGTGGACCTACCAGTGAGGGTGGTAATGTCTCAAAGCTGATCGATTTTTAGTGGTGAAAATTAACTATCATTATCAAGCCATTCCTGTGAGAGGGTTATTGCATGCCATGCAGGTTGTTCCCACTACTTACTACCAAAAAATAAGTGCATCACAGAGCGAGGAATAATGGTAATTAGATTTAACCAGGCTATTGTCATAAGCTTTTTATTGTCTCCATCAGACCTAATATAAAAAAGAAGAAAGAAAATGAGGCCATTCCTAAAATGTCTCAAGACGGATATATACCGTTCAAATAACAACTAAAGTATGAAAGACCAGGGATGGAAGACATTAAAGTTGATTTCGCAGATAGGTTCACTGAGAAATTGGAAGAGATATCTTTTAATGAGACTCAGCGGGAAAGGAAATTCCTGATCAGTACCATATTATTTGGGCAAGAGGGGGAGGAATTAACTTATTTATTGAAGTATAATCATGATCTATTTGTATGGAATTTGTATAACATAACTAGGATCGACCCCAAATTCGCATGCCAAACTTCACGTTGATCTCACGTATCCTCCGATCACACAAATGGAAAGCTTAATGGCCTCGAAGAAATTAAGGACAGTGGAAATAGAGGTAGGGAAACTTCAAGAAACAAGGTCCCTACGAGAATGTTAATTCCCAAAATGGATATCAAATTGGTTGGTGGTAAAAAAATAGTAATGATAAATGGAGAGTGTGTGTGGACTTCATTAATCTCACTAAAGTATGTCCCAAAGACACCTTTCCTCAGCCTAATATCTATCAATTGCTCGACGCCATAGCCAGTCATGAGCGAATTAGTTGTTTGGATTCATACTCAGGATATCATCAGATCCCTTTGTTCGGCTATAACCAAGAAAACACTTCATTCATAACCACTTTGGGCTTTTATTGTTATAAGGTCATGCCTTTTCGCCTTGAAAATACAGGAGCCATATACCAAAGATTAGTTACAAGGATGTTCGAGCAACAGTTGGGAGAGAAGATGGAGGTGTATATTGATGACAAGCTCGTCAGGAGCAAGTTCAAAGACGATCATCTGAAGGATTTAGAGTAGACTTTTGAGATCCTCGGGCACTACAGAATAAATCTCAATGCGGACAAATGTAGATGATACTAGAGATATAAACACTTAAATTTGTAAAGTTCATGGTAGCTATCAACAATAATGGTGTACTCAAATGTATGAACACAACAATATAACTAAGTAAAAAAATGATAAGAGAATATTTGAGACAAGAGATATAAGCGGTTCATCATTATAGCATACTCCATTGTGTAGGCGTGGTAAATTTTTCACTATGAATGAGGCACTAATGTCCTAAAGATTACAAATCTTAAGATTTCTCTCTCTACTATAATTTGGATTCTCTCTACCATAATTTGGATAGAGTTTGATCGATCCCTTATAATGAAGAATATGAAGTGTATATAATAGCTTGGGGTGCACAGTGTGTCGCCCAAACATGTAATATGAGTATGTGAGGTAACTACCCCAATAGGAGTCCAACACCTGTCTTACACATGCTCAATAAATGATGAGAAAATATTCCATCACATGCTGTGAAGATCGGTTATAACTCTATGTCCATGTGGATTAACTATGATTGAATTCTACGTGCCATACGTGGCATAGATGTTGTCCCAGGTGGTCCTGATCGGGTCGAGACCAACATAGAGGGCCTCCCCTACAAGCAGCTAGGAAGCTAGCTCGAAATGTAGTCTCGGCTTGCTATGGTGGCACAAGGCCAAGACAAGATTTCCAAGAGATAAGGGGGAGCGACATTTTCTAGTGGATCATGTAGTCTCATGTGACAACCCTGCGTTTTATATCTAATTCAGTCAGCTACACCCAATTAAATTAAAGAGAATCATCAATATGTTGGCATTAGAAACAGAATTTAAATAAATGTAGTAAAGTAAACATGTACACTCTCATACGTGTAACCAAATCATATAATAACAACTATAACAAGTGAAACCAACTCATAACTATTAACTGTAATAATCCATCAGTAATCTCAAACTCAAAATATTAAATGCCAATACATGCGGCCCAATACAAAATGGGAAAGAGTAATACAACAATTCTCTCAAATCCTAAGTATAAACAAAGTGATATTAATCTCTGATACCACCTTCAAGAAAAAGAGAAACAAGAGACATAAATTAAAATAGAAGAACTCCATGGCTACAGGAATCCTAAGATTGATATGATCTCATCAAGCTCCATAGTCTATTATCTAGTGGGACGAGGACCTCCCATATATTATATATATAGGAGAGGAGCAAGAAGCAAGATAAACGAACGTCAAAGCAAGAAAACAAGCTATAATATTATAAGATGTACTTATAATGAAAGCACACTAGTCATTACTCGTATCTAGTAATTAAGTTGTTCAATTACCCAACCAATGCTCCAATGTCGTGACTACACAACCCAAACTCGAGTAATGTGTATTCTCATATCGTATCATGATTAATCATTATTAATCTCATTTCAGTATTTAACGTATCAAAATATTTCCTTCAATTATAATATCAAAAGCTTCGATTCGGGATATTACTTTAAGACATAAGCATAATATCTCACACAACAAGTCATAACGGGTCACTATTGTTACTCGGGAGAACAAGTGGTAACACTAGGCCTACACACGAATATTACACAATATTACGTGGTAAGGAAAATCAAACTAAGTTCAAAATCACATGGTGTTACAAGGTCATTCTATCCGACCCTCGTTACAACCATGTGTCCGGTTCCAGTGGTTTATCTTCATCACGAAACTCGAGCAAAACCTAACCAGATCAATCGTAAAAAAATTGCATTCAACATGTGCCTACAACGACCATAGGACTAGTCTAGTGTATAGTCCACAATATACAAGTATAGTAATTTTACGCTTATGTATATATACAATCGTATCAAGTCTCTTACTCGAGTTATACAATAGTCATTATTTACAATATAACATAATTTACACCATTAATTTACTAATTCAACATCAAATAATTTCAAGGTTATATATCCCTAATAACCATAGGTATATGATCAAGTTATAAGATTAAGTACAACACAATAATTATCTTTCTAAAAACATGAACACCCTTAGCGTTATTATTTCAACATGCTGCCCAGAATTTAAAATGAAGATTCGAGACTCTTTCGATCCGTTTTTGGAAAAACTTAAAACTACAAAGTTGATCGGAATGTGATTTTCCACAAGTACACGTGAGCACAATATCATAGCCTGCCCAAAACAGACCCGAAACAACATATACAGTTCACTCCCATTTACGACAACTTTTTGCGCAGAACAGTAACACGCATATTCGAGGATTTTTCGATCCGTTTTTAAAAAAACTTAAAACTGCAAAGTTGTTCAGAATATAATTTTCTACAAGAACGTGCATGCACACTTCCATTTACGGCTTAAAACATACCAAAAATCAAAATATAATATTTGCCCCTGTTTTGGAACTTTCTGCGCAGAACTTTAAAACGCATATTTGAGGATTTTTTGATCCGTTTTTGAAGAAACTTACAACTACAAAGTTGTTCAGAATATGCTTTTCTACGGGGCTTCATGAATAAAACATTCATTTTCAAAACCAAAACAGCTCAAAATAGTTTTTAACATGACGATTTACTCAATTTCATAGATTTCTCAAATTCAAGAGGTTGTTCTACAACTCAATCCCTATAATGATGTTATTGTATTTGAATCTACATGGAGGGTGATCCTAATACATTGAATATCATTTCTAACACATGTTCATGTGAAATTTCATTATAGATACATATTATACACATATAGGTTATTAACTTGCCTGGGTTTGCATGGAGAAGTTGAATGCTCTTGAAATCCTCTTAGCTTTCTTTTCTTCTTACTCTCTCTCTCTAAACAACCCTATCCCCCTTTTGTGAAATGGAAAAATGGAGACTTCTTCTTTTCTTTTAAATTTATACCTAGGGTTAGTTTATTTACAAAAATGTTATTGCCTCAAATTTAACCCTCTCGATCCTTTTACACGTTAATTCTCTTTTAATATTTAGGTCGCACATTCGTATCTCCATGAATTCATTTTAACTTTTTATTTCCAAACATTTCGAATATATATACTGACATAGATTCATTTCCAAACATTTCAAATATATATAATGGCATAGTTTTTTTTTCCAATTTCAATTCAATTAAAAATGTGGGCTATTACATTCTCCCCTCTACGAACGGGATTTTGTCCTCGAAATCCAAAACAAAACAAATCAATTCAAGTCAAGTGAGGTAGTTTCTCACGTACCTTCCATGAAGAGATATGGGTGACTAATTTGCAAGTCATCCTCTCTCTCCCAAGTGGCCTCAGACTCTCCACCTAACACGAACAAGAGATATGATTTTTGACCTCAACTACTGCTCACGAAAATCTAGGATCCTGATCGGCCTCTCTTCGTAGCTCTCATCGGGCTGCAGCTCAACCCCATCTAAATCTATGTGTAGGTGTGAGTCCTCAATACGTAATAACTTCCTCAGTATGGATACATGAAAAATATCCTATACCCGCTGGAGCTGGTCGGGTAGGGTTAAACAGTAGGCAACTGACCCCACCCTATCCAACACTATAAACGGACCGATGTATCGTGGTAAAAGATTCCCTTTCTCACCAAAGCGAGCAACGCCTCTCTTTGATGAGACCCTCAACAGCACTTGGTCCCCAACGGCGAACTCTAACCTCCTCCCCCTTATGTCAGCATAAGTCTTCTGAAGATCTTGTGCAGTCTTCATCCATGCACGAATCAAGTCAAACTTCACCGAGGTCTCCCTAACAATTTCCGAACCTAGCATCCAGTGCTATCCGAACTCCAACCAACATGTAGGGGATCAACAAGTCCTACCATAAAAAGCCACATATGGGGCCATGCCAATAGTCTGCTGATAACGATTATTCTATGCGAACTCTACTAGTGGAAAATGTGTATCCTAACAACGTTTGAAGTCCAACACAAAAACTCATTACATGTCCTCCAAAATTTGGTTTACCCGCTCCGTCTAACCATCAAACTAAAGGTGGAACGCAGTAATCAAACGCAACTGAACTCCCATCGCCTCCTGAAGATCGCCCCAAAAGTTCGAGATGAAGACACTATTATGGTCGGACACGATATCACGCGGTACCCCATGCAACTTCACAATGTTGTTAATAAACACCGTGGCGTACTGTACTGCCATATAATCCATCCTTACTGGAAAGAAATGAGATACCTTTATCAGTCCGTCGACAATGATAAAAATCGAATCATGATTGCGCTTCGATCTTGACAACCTAATAATGAAATCCATGGAGATAATTTCCCATTTCTAACTATTCAATTGAACTCTCACCACGAAGCCTAACATAACTGAACTACTAAGCTGATCCAGAAATTAGTACCCCAAAGTCCCGACTCAATAAGTTTCCATCGTGGAGTGTCTTGCAAGAAAAATCCATATAAGGAATCCCTCTAATACACTACTATCATTTGTTGGGTGTTGTAGGTGATAACTAGTGAGTGTAGGAGGCTTTGAGGGCTGGCGGAAATTTTTTTCCACTACTTGCCCTTTGGTCATCTTCTCTGGTGGTCTTCTTAAGCACTGTTCTTGCCACATTTCATTTAAAAATTAAGTGCTTCTATTTTGATCCAAAAACCAATCCAAATCAAACATTAAAGTGTTTGAATGTTTAGGACCCTATACGAGCTATATGATCAGTTCCCCCATATTCGTGTCCCTATATTTGGGGAGATACGGAAGGGTGAGGATGAGGCCAAGTCTAGAAGGAAAATTGGGCTCACCTTATATCCCCAATTTGTTCTATATATTTAGCCGTCATCCCCCCTCCCATAGTTGAGGTTAGTGGTGATAACACAAGGAGAACCATGTCTCAAGATTCACAGTCAATGTCATCTTTTGATAAGTGTAGTTCCTCTGTCACTAGGGACACCGATTATGCAGATAGCTTTGATGAGGCCATGTGGGTCCCATCATCTCGTCTTGAGGAATATGATGCGACCGAATCTAATAATTGATAATCGTCCATCCACGAGGTCTCAAATATAAAATAGTCGAGATTCGACATAGCATATCCCCCACTACCCATGGTTGTCCTTTAACGGCCATTTTTACTGTCGATTTTTCCAATAGGTGTACAAGTGGAGTCCTGGACCTTGAGATTGTAGACTTCGAGGATGAGGATAAGGAAACACTTTATACTGCTTATGCCCAGGCCTTTAGGAGCATCTCCTAGGAGATAGATATTTTATTCTAAAGGCACCTGTATGGGATAATGTTAACCATAAACATGAGAGTTCCAGATAAGGATGAGATGGATTTCCATAGTCGGGAGGGTAAAATAGTTGTCTATAAGTAAATGTTCAAGGTCTTATTTAGGCTATCTATCCACCTTACTATGCGAAAGATCTTATCTAGTATGAGACTTGCCCCATCGTAACTTTCACCTAATGCCAAGAGGATTTTTCTTAACTTTGTCTCCCTTTGGAAGTTGGTCCATATATCCGACCTTTTAGTAAGCATTTTTAAGCGTAATATAACGTCTCGTCCATAATGACTCATCGTGGTCACTACCATTTAGTAGTCAAGAAATCCACCAATAATGTTCAGACTGTGAACCAAACCTCAAGCCATCAGTAGAAACTCTGATACTTCTTTATGTCGGGTTCGTAGGAATTCGATGTCGATGTTACTTATGGTTCCTCTGAGTTGAGGGTCCCCCAGATATGGGCTAAATCCTCAAGAGCTGCCAATCTTGATCCTGACTTGATCACTGATGACCGAGATAAAGCGGATCGGATAAAAGGTCAAGAGGATAAGGGTTGTCTTGTGGAGTTCAAAGAAATTGTGACTCCCCGCTTCCTTAAAGAAATGGGTTTGGGGGTCGACTGAAAAACGTCGCTAATGTCGTTTAATACAAGATTAAACTGTATAAGCAACTCCGAAATGTTTGTTGGAGAAACCCTTTTCTTTTGAAAATAAAAATTATAAACAAGATGTGTTTACAAAGAAACTTATGTACGAGAGTAATTAAGACTGTGTAATGAGTTTTTAAAACTAAGGCAGTTTCAAAAATTCAGCACACTTATAGAATGAGATGAGGAGATGAAGATAATCAACACACAGATTTTAACGTGGTAAAACCTCTCCCAACAGAGGAAACATCCACGGTGACTTCTAAGTCACAAAAGCAAAAATCCACTAATAACAAATAATAGTTACAAACAATACAACATGCAAGCACACAAATCAACCTATTCTAAGTTTAGGAATATACCCCACTTGGTGTCCTTCTAACTTCTCATAGATCTGATTTGTTGATGATGTTCTTCCAGTTTGCTAACTTCCTTTGCTTTAACTTCCTTATGTCGACTCAATGATCTTTGATCTTATACACAACACTTCCAGTGTAGTAGTGTGTTAAGTGTTTGTCAAGTGATTCCTATTCACATGCATGAACTCACACACACTTAGATTTACAGACAGTCCTAGTAAATTACATCTAAAGTCTATATGCAGTGATTTTAGTTTATTTCTTTCTCACATAACTTCAACCCTTTTTTTGACCTTTATTCTATCCCATATTCCACGGATATCTCGCTTCAAAATTGGACAAGATCTTAATCAATCTCTTTTTGAAAACATTTGTGAGATTGAAAATCTCCAAGTGTGAATCCAACTAGGTCAAGGTTAAGTTTTGTAAAAACAGAAACCATAAAACATTTTCAAAACCAAATGAATAAAGATTTTCTTAAACCAAGTAGAAAATATACACAAGGGCTGAGATCAAGTCTTCCAGAGTTTGACATGATCCAAGGGTTATAAAACAGCGGTGATTAAAAGGATTGTGATTGGTTCATATGGGTAGCACCGGGATTAACTAAGAACACATGCAGACCCTCGATTAGGAATGATCCAACAATCAGCAATCACTCATCCAACCCTCTCACAAAAGAAACACAAATAGGTACACCCGAAGGATGACAAGTGTTGGCTTGTGAGTGGCTCTCACACGCGTGTCTAAAATAATTACAGAAGGTACCCTGAAGTCTCTAGCGCTTTGAGATCCTAGCCAACCAAACATTTTAATGAAAACAGAAGTTTCCAAAATAGAATATTAACCCCACAAATTATATAATCCCATTTTATTAATAAAAACATTTATTAAAAAAAATGTTTAAAAAGGTTTAAAAATTGCCAAAAAATTATTAAAGCTCCAATTCAGGGGGAATTAAACACACACTCAATTTTAAGCAATATGAACACATGTATGCACTTCTAATTGTGTGTAGTGTGATTCAATTTATACCTTCATGGATCATTGAATAGAATTAGAGAGATAAGATCTGAGGCTTTTTGTATTCTAGGATAGACAACCAATTTTGTCACTATTTCCAAACTAGTTGAACACTTATACAGTATAGACTTAAGTAAGTCAAAGGTATAAGGTGCTTCAATCTCCCCCTTTGGAAATATGAGACAAAATCTCCTTTGAGTTAGCTTAAAACTCGTAGGGAACAAAAAAAAAACTAGTCCTATACAAAAGATACTATCTACCCATTTCCTAGAAAGTCAAAAATTACATAACTCAACTATTTACAAATTTTTACACTAGAAAAGGTACACAATCAGTAGAAGAGATTCCTGCAAATATACACACTAAGATCAAGCACTTTAGATAAAATGTGAACAAAATATTACTCATAAAACTCAAATTTCTCCCCCATTTTGTCTCAAATGGACAAAGGGTAAAACTTAAAGTCTTAAGAGTTTAATCAGCGCATACCATGCCTATAGAATTTCGCAAATACAGAAATCTATTATAGTCTAAAGGTTTAGTGAACATGTCTGCAAGTTGCAAATCAGTAGGCATGTAATGAATTTCTAATTCCTTAGTTTCAACAAGTTCGCGTATAAAATGATGCCTTATTTTAATATGCTTAGTTCGCGAGTGTTGAACCGGGTTTTTAGATATGTTAATGGCGCTTTGATTGTCACAATACAATTGTAATTAATCTTCTTTAATCCCATAATCGCTTAACATCTGTTTTATCCATAACAATTGGGCACAGCAACTTCCTGCTGCTATATATTCGGACTCAACCGTGGATAAAGATGTGCAATTCTGTTTCTTACTACTCCAACCAACTAAATTATTTTCGACATAATAACAGGCACCTGATGTACTTTTACTATCATCAGTACAATCGGCCCAATCAGCATCAGTATACCCTATGATGGTGCTACAGGTATCCTTAGTATACCTAAGTCCAAGATTGAGAGTGCCTTTTATGTACTTTATTATACGTTTTACACACAATAAATGGCTCTCTTTAGGGTTATTCTGGTAACGAGCACACAGACATGCAGCATACATTATGTCTGGTCGTGAGGCAGTTAGATAGAGTAGGCTACCAATCATACTACGATAGAGTGTGGAATCAACTGACTTATAATTTTCATCTTTGCTTAATTTAATGGTAGTACTCATAGGCGTTTTGGCGACTTTAGCATTCTCTAAGACAAATTTCTTAACAAGGTCTAAGGCATACTTAGTTTTTGAAACAAATAGTCCATCAGAATTCTGTTTCACTTGAAATCCTAAGAAAAGTTGTAGCTCCCCCATAAGGGACATGCGAAATTCCTTGTGCATAATAGCAGAAAAAGATTTAACTTTCGAGTTTGAAGTTGACCCAAAAATGATGTCGTCTACATAGACTTGGGCTATAATAATGTTTTTGTCAAAATGTTTGACAAAGAGAGTCTGGTCATTTCCTCCTCTCTTAAAACCCTTATCCAACAAAAAGTTGGAAAGGCGTTCATACCAAGCTCTAGGAGCTTGTTTTAAGCCATACAGAGCCATTTTTAGACGAAAGACATGGTTAGGGTATTTAGGGTCAATGAACCCTTTGGGTTGTTCTACATACGTTTCTTCGGATAGGATTCCATTGAGGAAGGAAGATTTGACGTCCATTTGATAAAGTGTAAATTTTAAGTGACACGCTATGGCGAAAAGAAGTCGAACAGATTCAAGACGAGTGACAGGGGAAAATGTCTCGCTGAAATCTATCCCTTCCATTTGAGAGTAGCCTTGAGCAACTAGTCTATCTTTGTTTCTAAGGATTACCCCATTTTCATCAAATTTATTCTTAAAGATCCAACGTGTTCCAATAACATTTTTGTTTTGAGGCCGAGGTACAAGATACCAGACATCGTGAATGACGGATTGTAAAAGTTCTTCCTGCATAGCAGAAATCCAGTGTGTGTCATTCAATGCTTCATTAACATTTTTTGGTTCCACAAGGGAGACGAAACATGCATAATTAGCATAATTTCTTAACTGGGATCTAGTACGAACTGGCTCATTAGGATTACCGACCACGTTGTCAATGGGATGATCTTTAGATACCCAGCCAAGTACTTCTGGACTCTCAATAGGTAATGAGTCATCTATTTCTGGTGAATCAGTTTTGAAATCATTTTCAGATTCAACCACAATAGGTGATTCAGATATCTTATTTTCGACAATAGTGTCGCTTACAATTACATTTATCGATTCCATAAGAGCCTTAGTACGCAGATTGTATATACGATAAGCACGACTTTTTGGAGAGTATCCTAAGAAGATGGCTTTATCACCACGAGCTTTGAATTTAGACAGATGTTCTCTATCTTTACAGACATAACACTGACTTCCAAAGGTTCTTAGGTATTTCAGATTAGGCTTCTTACCGTACCACAACTCATAAGGGGTTTATTTAGAGTTTTTCCTCAGGTAAACCCTATTAATGATATGACATGCAGTTCTAATAGATTCTACCCAGAAGTATTTAGGTAGAGATTTGGCATGCAACATGACACGTGCCATCTCTTGAAGAGTTCGGTTTTTCCTTTCAGCAATACCATTCTGCTGAGGAGTTTTAGGGGCACTAAATTCATGTTTGTAACCGTTGTAGTCACAATATTCAACTATTCCTGTGTCTATGAACTCTCCCCCTCTATCACTACGAATACGATTGACTTGTGTGTCCTTCTCATTTTCAATTCTTAGTAAAAATTTTAAAAAATTCTGAAACGTGTCAAATTTTTGTTTCAAGAAGGCAACCCAAGTGCATCGTGTGAAATCATCAACCATGACAAGGATATAACTGTGTCCACAAAGACTAACAGTTTTAGAGGGACCAATAAGGTCCATGTGGATGAGATCTAAAGGTCTAGAGGTGAGAATGTCTTTAACCTTTTTATGCGAAGTCTTAACTATTTTTCCTTCCTGGCAATGACCACAGACAACACTTGAAATAGGTTTAATTTTAGGAATTCCTCTAACAATCTCTTGATTAGACAATCTACCAAGGATATCATAACTTGGTGACCCATACGATTATGCCAGATCTCATTGTCATCCATTCTGACAATGTTATAGGTTTCAGAACTAGTCTTGACAGTATAGCAATTGTCAGGTGTTCTAAATCCTGTAATAATGCATTGACCTTTATCATTTAGAATTTTACAATTGTTCTTTGAAAAGGTGACTGTATGGTCAGAGTCACAAAATTGTGATATACTTAGGAGGTTGGCTTTAAGGCCTTTAACTAATAGAACATTTTCAAGAACAGGCATACCTTCTTCTTTTAGGGTTCCTTTACTTATGATCTGAGATGAAACTCCATCACCAAAAACTACTTTCCCACCAGCAAATCTGGTTTTGTTTAAAAGTTTGGTTTCATCTCCTGTCATATGTTTGGAACATCCTGAATCTAAATACCAACCAGATGAAGTGTGTTCAGCTTTTAAATCAGTGATGACAATGTTACACTTCATTTGGGGTAAAAGATCATCTTTTCTAACCCAAATAGCTCTAGTTTTAATTTTGCGCAAGTTTTCCTTCATTTGATAAAATTTTCGAGACAGAGCTTTTTGTCGAAAAACATTTGGAGCAACAAACTGATTATTGTGGAAAATTTGAGCTTTTGGTTTAGGAAAGTTTCTGGGAGCCTTTCTCTTAAATGAACTCTTAGTTTTGGTCTTTCTATTTCTGTAGTTAGAGTTCTTGTCAGGTTGTCTTGGAAGGACATAATGGTTACGATTTTGCCTAGAATAGTTAAAGTTCTTATAGACAGAATTGTTGTACACAGGGGTGTTTAGACGCCTAGCATAACAACCTTCAAAGGAATGACCATAAATGTCACAGTAGGAGCAATATTGATTGCTTGAGGGATGAATTTCCTTAGGAAAACTTCTAAAGATGGGTTTAACAACATTTTGTTTCGAAGTCCTATTCCTAGGAGGGATGGTCTTATAGGTAGAATCAGCCTTTCTGATCAAAGGACAGACGTATTTAGTCTTAAGTGCAGTCTCAGCCTTAGAATTACTAGACTCTCCAATGTCTTTCTGTTGTTGCTTTTGATCAAATTCCTTTTTAATAAAATGAAAGTCTGGACATGTTTCAATTGGTCTTTTGCCCCAGACACAAACTTAATAGGTTCAAGATTTGTAGTTTGTGGTTTGTTCTTAAGGCAAAATCCAATACCGGTTCTATCATCAGAATTGGTCTTGGAGTCAACAACAAAGTCAGTAAAACAATTAGAATTGTTTTCAAACTTAGAAATTTTTTTGAAAATAGTAGCTGTCTTTGTTTTTGCTTCCTCCATTTCTAATAATGTTCCCTTGTATTTCATTTCCAGGGTTTCATTAGTTTTAGTCAACTCCTTTAATTTTTGATCAAAAGTTTCAATTTCAGATTGATGAGTCAGACACTGGTTAGTGTACTCTTCAGCATTCAACTTCATAATAAGACTTAGATCATCTAATTTCTTAGTCAGGTCTCTAATGGTCTTCTCCAGTCTAGTGCCTTTTTTAAGAGTTTTAGCATACAAAGTATGGATATCAGGGAGGTCATCTGTGTCTGAGTCGCTAAGTGAAGTGTGTGTAGTGACCCCTAACGATTCAGTTTTAGTACTCACGCACCCATTTACATCGTCGTTATCGAGATCACTTTGACTCACACACACGGAACTAGAACTAGCAACATTTTCAGACAATAAAGCATCTAGGCCAATCAAAGCAGTATTCACACAAGCAGAAGTAGGAGCATCATTATCACACACAGGTATATCATCGTTGTAAATGATCTTAGCATAAAAAGACATGCAAGGGTCAAGTACATTAGATGACTCAAGTTCCTCTTCATCAGAGTCGCTTGAATCATTCCAAGTTTTACAGACATTGGCTCTATTGTGTGTGTTAGCTTTATTCAGATTAACTCTGCAATCATGAGCAATGTGACCTAGTTTCCCACATCTAAAAGATTCAATCTTTTTAAGGTCTCTAGTGGGTCTGGAATTGTTGTCCTTAGGATGTTTGTCAAGACCTCTCTCATGAGGTTTGGGATTAGACAGAGTAGGATAATTAGGCTTGCCTGTTTGTTTCGAAATTTGACAATTTTCTTAAATTGTTTAGACATCAAGGCCATCTGATTATCTAGTTTGTCTATATCGCACTCCTCATCAGAGTCAGAGTTGGTCAAATTAGACTCAAGTTTGGGTATCTTAGAGGCAAAACTCAAGTTAGAGTTGGGCTGTTTTCTTTGAGAATGATTTAATTGTTTCTTAAAGTCTAATTCCATTTCCACAGTCCTAAGTTTGCTACTGAGTAACTCAGGGGTAAGGTTTTGATCATTCATTTCCTCAATAGCATACCTCTTACTGCAAACTTTTGTGGTAATGACCTTAGGATTTTAGAAACAATTTAATTTCTATCATAAGTAATACCATTAGCATGCAACTTAGTGACTATATCAGTCAAGTTCATGTAAAAATCATCAAAAGACTCAGAATCAGACATGATCAAAGAGTTGTACTGCTGGATAAGCATTTGGATTTTAGCAGCTTTAACTCTTGAGTCTCCTTCATGGGCAGTGATTAATGTGTCCCACGCTTCCTTAGAAGTGGCACAAGATGAGATTCTCTTGAACTCATACTCATTAATAGACATAAAAATGGCATTCTTGCCTTTATTGTTATTACGAGAAATAGTTTTTTCTTCTTGGGTAAACTCACTTAAGATTTTCTTTACCGTCTTATCACTTCCTTCAGTGGCTGGTTTAGTAGGATAAGTCACTACACCAAATCCTACGAATGGCCACGCCGAGTTGGTCACGGCCCAAGTCCGCGACCCGTTGGTCGCGGACTTGGGCCGTGACCAAGGCAGTTTTTGGCGTGACCATATTTATTATCACACTAGATCATGGATGCTTTGAAAGTGGTCACAGCCTAAGTCCCTGACCACTGTGGGTCACGGACTTGGGCCATGACCAGGCCGTGACCATCTTGGCGCCAAATTCGCGCCAAAATTCCCTCCAAACTGGTCGCGGATGGGGTCACGGCCCAAGTCCGTGACCAAAGGCATGACCAAGTAAATAACACACACATTAAGGGTCACGGCTGAGGGCCGTGACCATTTCTTGGTATGGGTCACGGCGTTAGGTCGTGACCATCCCTCATTCGAGCAGTGGTGGTGATGGTTTGCAGGTTGCGCACTGGGGGTCACGGGTCACGGCTGAGGGCCGTGACCATTTCTTGGTATGGGTCACGGCTTTAGGCCGTGACCATCCCTCATTCGAGCAGTGGTGGTGATGGTTTGCAGGTTGCGCACTGGGGGTCACGGCTCTGGGCCGTGACTAGGTTCAATCGAGCAGCAGTTGAGTTTCATTTAAGGGTCGCGCATGGTGGGTCACGGCTGTTGGCCGTGACCAGGTTCAGTCCTTAAAAAAAATAATCGCGCCTCCCTCATTTCATTTCTGTCGATCGAGGTCAGTGTCTAAAGCCCTAGGCGATTTGTGCGATTTCCATCCTTGAGATTTCGGCTCAGAAAGGTATTGTGTGTTTATTTGTGCGATTTCCATCCCTCATTTCGATTCTCGTGCATTTCGATTCTCATTGTGTTAGTATATGTGTGTATATGTGTGTGTGTGTATTGATTTATGTGTGTGTATGTATAGATTTGTATATATGTGTGTGTATGTATAGATTTATGTTTATATGTGTGTGTGTATGTATAGATTTGTATATATGTGTGTGTATGTATAGATTTATGTTTATATGTGTGTGTGTATGTATAGATTACTGTTTATATGTATGTGTGTATGTGTGTTTATGTGTGTAACTACAAACAAATTGTATTTTATTTCAATAAACCCTAGACATTTTATTTCAATAAACCCTAGACATTGTATTGGGATTTTTTTTTTGACAAAATATTATTCAAAATATAACCCTAGACATTATATTTTTTTGACAAAATATTATTAAATGGGTTCTTAATAAGTAAAAAAAAATTACATCTACCTCGTGGGATTTTATAGGGGGTTATATGCGTGACATCATACTATATTGGGGGTTATATGCATGTCGTGTTGGATACTATGTTGAATTTATTGAATTGATACTAGTGTCGATAAATGTATATGTTATAAAATTTGTTGGATACCACTTTTCTCAGGAAAAATGAGGCACGGTGATAAATACTGTTAACAAGAGTGGGACAGGTTGCAATTAGACCGCACACATAACTCTTTTATTAGCGTGCGTCATATAGAGGGTACTCCTATTTATAGGTACGGAAATAAAAAGATCGAACAATTTAACTACCTTATAAATCATGGATTTGATATCCAGCAAGATTACTTGTTCGATCGTATTCTATTTTCTCTACCAGAAAACTGGGATGACGTTATACAAAATATATTTCACACACATAATCCCGACATAGCCCTGACCTTGGTTACGTTGTTGGAGAAGGCGGAAAAAAAAATCCACCCGTTATGGATACAACTGCGTACAGAGAGCATTGACATAGACTGTGATGTCTCGCGCCACATGCACGTAAAATTGAATCTTGCCAACAAGTTGAGAATTAGGGGATTCCGAGTTCATGTCACTGACATCTACACATCAATCATAGATACCCTTCCTTCTAGTTGGCCACGTGCAAAAATTTATAGGTTCTTAAAAACTAATACCGAATGGATGGAGATCAGACACATTGAACTTATTCTAAAGTCTTACTTTGAAAAGGTATCTATCTATCTATTTATATATATAAAACTAATTAAGCTTGATTAATTAGTTATAATTTCATATTACTATAATTATTTAGTCACTCATATTTTTTAATTTTTGTAGATAATGTCGAGAGGAAACAACCCTAGGGTACCAAGTGCCGATGTGACACCACAACGAGGTTCACCATCTTGTGCAGAACCCGAATTCTCAACACCAATGGCTGATCAATTCACAACTCCACCAATGGTTCACTCCTCACCAAGTCCAACCCCGAGTGCTCCTACACCCCAATCCGGCACTCCCGTTTCTTTAACGCCCCAATCCAACACTCATGATGCCTCCCGCTCAAATGAAAAGAAGCCTATTGGATTCTCCCTTCTCGGGAATAACCCGATGGGTGATAGGAGTGATGTGCTGAACTTTAAAGCCCGGTGTTTGTCGCTGGGAAAAATGAACATGGGAGTCGGTGGACCAGATAATTGGAACCTTGTTGATCAAGTTGTCAAAGATGACATATATAACCAACTTTGCAAGCATTTCTCATTTCCTGACCGTTCTAAGAATAAGTTTCTATCTCGGGTTGCTGAAGGATTGAGGACATACAGGAGAAACCTTCGGAAGAAACATTTCTCGAAAGAGGCAGCGAGCTCCGATATTTTGGCTTTGAAAGAGAAAGTGCCTCCCAATGTTGAAATGCCGGTGGATCAGTGGAATAAGTTTTTATAGAATGAGGCGAAGGAAAACAAGTTGGTCCAGAGGGAGAAAAACAAAAAAAAATAGGGCACAAAAAACTGATATCCATAGGCTGGGATCCAAATCATATGAGGATTTGAAGAATGAATGGGAGAGTAGGACAAAAGATGGTCCAGATGCCGGTAAAAACCCAAATCGATCCAACTTATTCCTTCATGCTTGACAGGACAAAGATAATAAATTCCCCCTGCACTTGGCTAAGACACTGGAATCAATAGAGGCCATCAGCAGTCAATCAGATTCGTGCCCTACTGATGACTTTGACCTTGAAAATGATGCCCTGACTAAGACCTTTGGAAAGGACAAAAGGGGGAGGACGAGAGGCGTTGGCTCACATATGCCAAAAACAAAACTTCAACACATTGCACCTCTTGTGGACGAGCTATCTTCGGTCAAGAATTGTATCTCATCCCACGAGGAGCACCAACAGAAGACCGATGGGGATGTCCATGAGATTAAAAATTCCCTGGGATTATTGAACAATCAAATTGAGAAACTTGTGAATCTTATTGAAAGTTATAGGCCCCCAATGCCTCCTCAAGATTTCACACATCCTTCCCCTCCAACATTCCCCTCTCAAATGCCTCATCCTCCAATCACGGGGCTCGGATCATCGTCAACAACTCACAGTGACTATGGCGAAGAGTACTATATCAAGGACATGAGAAATTCGAGGTTTGTTGGCGTGTGCATAATCATCTCCAGGGAAAGGGGGACTCTAGTACATCGCCGACCTTTGGAGAAGGGTGAGGCTAAAATAATGGTCGATGAAATATACAACGGCTGCAGAGATGTACCTGTGTACGTTAACAGCGGGGATGGGATGGATTTGAGGAATTATGCATAATTTTTTATTACTTGGCCACTTTATCTGTTGGCCAAGGTTTAATAATATTTTCTTTCGTTTCAATTGTAATAATTTTTTTTTGTTTTAGTTGTAAGAATATTGGTTTTGCTTCAGTTGGAATGATATTTTTTTGTTTCAGTTGTAAGAATATTGGTTTTTTTTCGTATGGAATGATATTTTTTTTGTTTCAGTCGTAAGAATATTCTTTCTATTTCAGTTGTAATAATATTTTTTAACCTATTACCACAGGACTGAAATTTGAAGATTATTACATGGATTTCCCACAATACAAAGAGTGGATGGGAGAGACTAACCGGATATCAATTAATCATGTAAAGGGCGTTTATGAATTTGTTAAATATGCTTCCAAAAATCTTAAAAGTGAGAAGATTCCGTGTCCGTGCACTCATTGTATTAACGGAAAATATAAGTCATTGGAAGTTGTTGAGTTGCATTTACTAAAGTGGGGAATCTGTCAAGACTATATAATATGGACATACCATGGTGAAAAAGTTGTACCTTATGTTCCAGAAGAATTACCGGGAGCCGACCGTGTAACGGAACCTCAAGGAGTAGAAGTGGTACATGATTCACCAACACATCGTCCATTGACCGACTTAATTGATGATGCTTACGGACTCCACAACCAACAAAACCACCAACCTATGGATACAAATAATGTGCATTATGACCAAGTAAATGAAAAAATTGATGCTAAACTACTAGGAGATCGGGAATACATATGGTTGAAAGCAGATGCGGCTAGACCGTTGTATAAAGATTGCGATGAAGATGTCTCGGTATTATATGCAATGATTGGTTTGCATAATTTGAAGAGTTAATTTGGTTTGTCTGGAAACAGCGTAACCGGAATTCTTAAGTGGGTTAAAGAAATTCTCCCAAAAGAGAACATGTTACCAGACAATTATCCTACCATGAAGAAGAGTTTGAAGGGTTTAGGTTTGAAATACAAATCTATTCATGCTTGCAAGTATGATTGCATATTGTACCGGAATGAGCACGAAGAGAAGGATGAATGTCATGTATGCAGTGAGCCTAGATATATGGTTTGTGAGAATGGAAATGACAAACATGCAAAAAATCGCAAGTGCTCACAAGTCCCACAAAAGGTTTTGAAGTATTTTCCACTTGGGCCACGGTTAAAACGTTTTTTTACTGTACCGTGGATAGCGGAGGCCATGACATGGCATGCTCGATGCGAGGTGGGTGGGAATTTGATGCGTCATCCGGTTGATTCACTCATCTAGCAAATTTCAAATGCACAACACCATGAATTTGCAAAGGAACCGCGCAACGTTCGTCTTGCAATCTCAACCGATGGGTTTAACCCTTTCGGTAATTTAAGTACTAGTCAGAGTTATTGGCCAGTTCTTATGGCGCCTTTAAGTCTTCCTCCGACGTTATGCATGATAAAGGAGTTCACATTTTTATCTCTGTTGATACCCGGGCCTAAGGCTCCCAGTGATGATATTTATATATTCTTAGCACCATTAATCGAAGAACTTAAAGAGTTGTGGGATAAAGGCGTGACAGCGTTCGATTCTCATAAGGGTGAAGAGTTCACACTTAAAGCAATGGTGATGTGGGCGATCCACGATCTTCCTGCTTATGGGACCTTGTCCGGTTGTAATGTTCATGGTTATTATGGATGTCCCATATGTGGGGAGGAAACTGAAGCCTGTTGGTTAAAACATAGTGGTGAGTTGAGTTACACGGGTCATCGTAGATTTCTGCCGACCAGTCACCCTTTTAGGAACGACAAGTCTAACTTTTTGCCTGTCGGTCACGAGCGAAGAACGGCACCTAGTCGACTTTCTGGTCAGCAAATTGAGGAGAAGGCGGTGGCTGCGACTGCGGGGAATAGGTATGTAGGCAAACACCCCCAGTTTGTAAACCTGAAGCGTAAAGCTAGGGAGGATCCGAACGACCCTAGTAAAGCGAAGCCATGGTCCAGGCGATCAATATTTTTTGATTTGCCGTATTGGAAAGATCATCGTGTAAGGCATATAATTGATGTGATGCACACAGAGAAGAATGTTGCAGAATATTTGATAGGAACATGTCTGGGTGGATCTCATTCCAAAGATGGAGAGCGTGCCCGCCGAGATCTACAGGATATGAAAATAAAGAAGAGACTGTGGTTAAAAAATGATCCAACGACAGGAAGAATTTCTATCCCCCCCACTTCTTTCACTTTGATTACTAGTGAGAAGAAGATCCTCTTAGACACGTTGTTCAACTTGAAGACTCCAACCGGTTATTCTGGTAATTTACGTAGGGTAGTAAACTACCAAGCAAATGACTTGAAACAGTGCAAGTCTCACGACTGGCACGTAATCATCCAATTAATCCCGTTGTTATTTCGGCATTGCTTCTCTGAACACAAAGATCTCCGTCGGGCAATTATGCAAATCAGTTTGTGTTTTACCCTACTTTGTGCAAAAGTGGTAAACAGAAGACACATTAAAGCTGCGAAATCAACTTTAGCCGAGGCAGTTTGTGTGTTAGAGAAATATTTTCCTCCGTCATTCTTCGATATCAGTATCCACCTGCTTGTGCATTTATGCGATGAATCTTTATTATGTGGTCCCGTGAGGTATCGTTGGATGTATCCTTTTGAGCGCTTGATGAAAACCTTCAAAGATTATGTAAAGAATACACGGTATATTGGAGGGTCAATTGCTGAAGAATACGTAACGGTGGAATCATCTCTATACGCTAGGGAACATATGCCAGAACAAGAGGTGAGGAGGTTTAATCCTCGTGGAGAACGAGTGATAGAGGAACCTGACGAATTTGAGGACGAATTATCATTTGGGAACCCTAAAGAGGTGAAACTCACAAACCTATAATACGAGCAAGCAACTCGTCATGTCTTCGAATCGCAAGATGAAGTCCAAGACTGGAGAGAGTGAGTATCTACTGAATTCTTCTTCTTTGATTATATGTATTTTTTATTTTATGATCTAAACTCTATAATTTTTCGGTAGGAAGTACGAGAACGAAATTATCCAAAATCAAAGGAGAAATTGGACGATAACTGACTTTAGGGCATGGGTGTCAAAAGAGGTACTATTCACGTCTTATGTGTGCGGTTATTTATTCATGTGTGGTAAAAACATGCCCTAATACAAATTCATTAATAAATGCAGCTTTTAAAAAGAGGTGATGTCTCTTCCAGACTTGCACGCCTAGCAAAAGGTCCTAGTTTTCGTGCAAAAGAGTTTAAGAAATTCTGCACCAACGGTTTTGATTTCATTTCATATCCATATGAGGAAAAGCTTTTGACGCAAAACAGTGGAATATCAATTTCTGCCTTGACCACCTGTATCGCTAGCAAAAGTGATAAAAATCCAAAGAATACGGTGCTAACCTATTATGGGATAATTCAACAAATCCTAGAACTTGATTACTTGGATTTCACAGAAACCGTATTCTATTGTGATTGGGTAAAGGTGGAGGATACAACGAATGCTTGCAAAGTTGATCCCGACTCCAAACTTATTATGGTAGATTTATCAAAGCTGAAGACTAAAGACCGCATAGTCGACGAGCCTTTTATTTGTGCCTTTCAGAATGTAAAGAAGGTATTCTACTCGAAGTGCATAAACGATGGCAATTGGTCTATTGTTGTGCATGCACAAAAGGGTATGACTACTGAAGTAGACGCATTAAAGGCTCCAAAAGAGTTCCAGTCAGCTCTTGATGACAACCCTAATTTGAAGGATCTTTTAGTTGATTTAGAGGAAGATTGAGTATCAAAATATTATTTTATCCTCATCAATCTTATTTGTATCCTATTATGATATTGACATTGTATTAGCACTTTACATTAATTTATGAATTTCATCTACTTTTAAGTGTAATGTCCCGCTATTTTTTGGTTCTACCATTTTTTTAATTGAACATAACTGTTTGTAAAAAAATCATTATTTTTTCACTGTCATAGGATACATTGATGTTGGGGTCGAACTACTATCAAACATAATCTGAAATTGCGTCGCTGCTGGCATAGAGAAGGTTTTGATTGGCGTTGGTGTAACAAAATATCCAGGTAATGGATAGACCTATGATGAACTTTATTTTAAGGTTAAATATGCATTGATTCAATTTTTTAATTATTTTGGGTTTGGATAACTTTTGAACACGTAAAACAGCCTTAAAATAGCCATCGAACGGTGAAAACGTAAAACACCCACAAAACGGTCCCGCAAGAGTCATGAACATCTCGCACGGGACCAATGTAAGTCGTAGGAACCGACCGTGTAGTCACGGCGCTCCCGGCTTGTGTGTGTGTGTGTGTGCATGTTTGTGTGTTTGCGCGTGTGAGTGGGAAAGGGGGGAGGGGATGGGCAGGGGGCGCGTGTGTGCGTGTGTGCATGTTTGTGTGTGGGCACGTGTGTGAGTGGGAAGGGGGGAGGGGACGGGCAGGGGGAGCGCGCGTGTGTGTGTGCATGTTTGTGTGTGTGTGTGTTTGTGTGTGTGTGTGTGTGTGTGTGTGATTGGGGAAGGGGGGAGGGGACGCGGCATGTATGCATATATGCATATGCATATATGTAGTGAGAGTGTGCGTGCGTGCGTGCATGTGTTTGTGTGCGCGTGTGAGTGTGTGCATATTGGTGATAAAATCCAAAATAAAATAGAGAGGAACTGACCCCGCAGCCGCGGGTGTCCCGGTTTGAGAGTACGACGGTAATTTGCTTATTTCTCCACTTAGGCTTAAAATGGCATTAGAGGGTGAAAACTCGAAACAGCTCCCGAACGGCCCCGTGGGTGGCACCAACACCTCCCACGGGACCAACGTAACTCGTAGGAACTGACCCCGCAGCCGCGGGTGTCCCGGTTTGAGAGTACGACGATAATTTGCTTATTTCCACACTTAGGCTTAAAAACATGGCCTTAGAGGGTGAGAACTCGAAACAGCCCCCGAACGGCCCCGTGGGTGGCACTAACACCTCCCACGGGACGAACGTAACTCGTAGGAACTGACCCCGCAGCCGCGGGTGTCCCGGTTTGAGAGTACGACGGTAATTTGCTTATTTCTACACTTAGGCTTAACATGGCGTTAGAGGGTGAAAACTCGAAACAGCCCCCGAACGGCCCCGTGGGTGGCACCAACACCTCCCACGGGACCAACGTAACTCGTAGGAACTGACCCCGCAGCCGCGGGTGTCCCGGTTTGAGAGTACGACGATAATTTGCTTATTTCCACACTTAGGCTAAAAAATATGGCGTTAGAGGGTGAAAACTCGAAACAGCCCCCGAACGGCCCCGTGGGTGGCACCAACACCTCCAACGGGACCAACGTAAGTCGTAGGAACTGACCCCGCAGCCGCGGGTCTCCCGGTTTGAGAGTACGACGATAATTTTCTCATTTCCACACTTAGGCTTAAAAACATGGCGTTAGAGGGTGAGAACTCGAATCAGCCCCCGAACGGCCCCGTGGGTGGCCCCAACACCTCCCACGGGACCAACGTAACTTGTAGGAATTGACCCCGCAGCCGCGGGTGTCCCGGTTTGAGAGTACGACTGTAATTTTCTTATTTCTACACTTAGGCTTAACATGGCGTTAGCGGGTGAAAACTCGAAATAGCCCCCGAACGGCCCCGTGGGTGGCACCAACACCTCCCACGGGACCAACGTAACTCGTAGGAACTGACCCCGCAGCCACGGGTGTCCCGGTTTGAGAGTACGACGGTAATTTTCTTATTTCCACACTTAGGCTTAAAAACATGGCGTTAGAGGGTGAAAACTCGAAACAGCCCCCGAACGGCCCCGTGGGTGTCACCAACACCTCCCACGGGACCAACGTAACTCGTAGGAACTGACCCCGCAGCCGCGGGTGTCCCGGTTTGAGAGTACGACGGTAATTTGCTTATTTCCACACTTAGGCTTAAAAACATGGCATTAGAGGGTGAGAACTCGAAACAGCCCCCGAACGGCCCCGTGGGTGGCACCAACACCTCCCACGGGACCAACGTAACTCGTAGGAACTGACCCCGCAGACGCGGGTGTCCCGATTTGAGAGTACGACGGTAGGTTGCTTATTTCCACACTTAGGATTAAAAACATGGCGTTAGAGGGGGAGAACTCGAAACAGCCCCCGAACGGCCCCGTGGGTGGCACAAACACCTCCCACGGGACCAACGTAACTCGTGGGAACGAACCCCGCAGCCGCGGGTCTCCCGGTTTGATAGTACTACCGTAATTTGCTTATTTCGACACTTAAGCTTAAAAACATGGCGTTAGAGGGTAAAAACTCGAAACAGCCCCCGAACGGCCCCGGGGTGGCACCAACTCCTCCTACGGGACCAACGTAACTCGTAGGAACTGACCCCGAAGCCGCGGGTGTCCCGGTTTGAGAGTACGACGATAATTTGCTTATTTCCATACTTAGGCTTAAAAACATGGCGTTAGAGGGTGAGAACTCGAAACAGCCCCCGAACGGCCCCGTGGGTGTCACCAACACCTCCCACGGGACCAACGTAACTCGTAGGAACTGACCCCGCAGCCGCGGGTCTCCCGGTTTGAGAGTATGACGGTAGTTTGCTTATTTCCACACTTAGGCTTAAAAACATGGCATTAGAGGGCAGCCCCCGAACGGCCCCGTGGGTGGCACCAACACCTCCCACGGGACCAACGTAACACGTAGGAACTGACCCCGCAGCCGCGGGTGTCCCGGTTTGAGAGTACGACGTTAATTTGCTTATTTCCACACTTAGGCTTAACATGGCGTTAGAGGGTGAAAACTCGAAACAGCCCCAGAACGTCCCCGTGGGTGGCACCAACACCTCCCACGGGACCAACGTAACTCGTAGGAACTGACCCCGCAGCCGCGGGTGTCCCGGTTTGAGAGTACGACGATAATTTGCTTATTTCCACACTTAGGCTTAAATACATGGCGTTAGAGGGTGAGAACTCGAAACAGCCCCCGAACGGCCCCGTGGGTGGAACCAACGCCTCCCACGGGACCAACGTAACTCCTAGGAACTGACCCCGCAGCCGCGGGTGTCCCGGTTTGAGAGTACGACGGTAATTTGCTAATTTCCACACCTAGGCTTAAAAACATGGCGTTTGAGGGTGAGAACTCGAAACAGCCCCCGAACGGACCCGTGGGTGGCACCAACACCTCCCACGGGACCAACGTAACTCGTAGGAACTGAACCCGCAGCCGCGGTTGTCCCGGATTGAGAGTACGACGGTAATTTGCTTATTTCCACACTTAGGCTTAAAACACATGGCGTTAGAGGGTGAGAACTCGAAACAGCCCCCGAACGGCCCCGTGGGTGGCACAAACGCCTCCCACGGGACCAACGTAACTCGTAGGAACTGACCCCGCAGCCGCCGGTGTCCCGGTTTGAGAGTACGATGGTAATTTGCTTATTTCAACACTTAGGCTTAAAAACATGGCGTTTGAGGGTGAGAACTCGAAACAGCCCCCGAACGGCCCCGTGGGTGGCACCAACACCTCCCACGGGACCAACGTAACTCGTAGGAACGGACCCCGCAGCCGCGGGTGTCCCGGTTTGAGAGTACAACTATAATTTGCTTATTTCCACACTTAGGCTTAACATGGCGTTAGAGGGTGAAAACTCGAAACTACCCACGAACGGCCCCGTGGGTGGCACCAACACCTCCCACGGGACCAACGTAACTCGTAGGAACTGACCCCGCAGCCGCGGGTGTCACGGTTTGAGAGTACGACGATAATTTTCTTATTTCCACACTTAGGCTTAAAAACATGGCGTTAGAGGGTGAGAACTCACAACAGCCCCCGAACGGCCCCATGGGTGGCACCAACACCTCCAACGGGACCAACGTAACTCGTAGGAACTGACCCCGCAGCCGCGGGTGTCCCGGTTTGAGAGTACGACGGTAATTTGCATATTTCTACACTTAGGCTTAATATGGCGTTAGAGGGTGAAAACTCGAAACAGCCCCCGAACGGCCCCGTGGGTGGCACCAACACCTCCCACGGGACCAACGTAACTCGTAGGAACTGACCCCGCAGCCGCGGGTCTCCCGGTTTAAGAGTATGACGGTAGTTTGCTTATTTCCACACTTAGGCTTAAAAACATGGCATTAGAGGGCAGCCCCCGAACGGCCCCGTGGGTGGCACCAACACCTCCCACGGGACCAACGTAACTCGTAGGAACTGACCCCGCAGCCGCGGGTGTCCCGGTTTGAGAGTACGACGTTAATTTGCTTATTTCCACACTTAGGCTTAACATGGCGTTAGAGGGTGAAAACTCGAAACAGCCCTAGAACGTCCCCGTGGGTGGCACCAACACCTCCCACGGGACCAACGTAACTCGTAGGAACTGACCCCGCAGCCGCGGGTGTCCCGGTTTGAGAGTACGACGATAATTTGCTTATTTCCACACTTAGGCTTAAATACATGGCGTTAGAGGGTGAGAACTCGAAACATCCCCCGAACGGCCCCGTGGGTGGAACCAACGCCTCCCACGGGACCAACGTAACTCATAGGAACTGACCCCGCAGCCGCCGGTGTCCCGGTTTGAGAGTACGACGGTAATTTGCTTATTTCCACACCTAGGCTTAAAAACATGGCGTTTGAGGGTGAGAACTCGAAACAGCCCCCGAACGGACCCGTGGGTGGCACCAACACCTCCCACGGGACCAACGTAACTCGTAGGAACTGAACCCGCAGCCGCGGTTGTCCCGGATTGAGAGTACGACGGTAATTTGCTTATTTCCACACTTAGGCTTAAAACACATGGCGTTAGAGGGTGAGAACTCGAAACAGCCCCCGAACGGCCCCGTGGGTGGCACAAACGCCTCCCACGGGACCAACGTAACTCGTAGGAACTGACCCTGCAGCCGCCGATGTCCCGGTTTGAGAGTACGATGGTAATTTGCTTATTTCAACACTTAGGCTTAAAAACATGGCGTTTGAGGGTGAGAACTCGAAACAGCCCCCGAACGGCCCCGTGGGTGGCACCAACACCTCCCACGGGACCAACGTAACTCGTAGGAACGGACCCCGCAGCCGCGGGTGTCCCGGTTTGAGAGTACAACTATAATTTGCTTATTTCCACACTTAGGCTTAACATGGCGTTAGAGGGTGAAAACTCGAAACTACCCCCGAACGGCCCCGTGGGTGGCACCAACACCTCCCACGGGACCAACGTAACTCGTAGGAACTGACCCCGCAGCCGCGGGTGTCCCGGTTTGAGAGTACGACGATAATTTTCTTATTTCCACACTTAGGCTTAAAAACATGGCGTTAGAGGGTGAGAACTCAAAACAGCCCCCGAACGGCCCCATGGGTGGCACCAACACCTCCAACGGGACCAACGTAACTCGTAGGAACTGACCCCGCAGCCGCGGGTGTCCCGGTTTGAGAGTACGACGGTAATTTGCATATTTCTACACTTAGGCTTAATATGGCGTTAGAGGGTGAAAACTCGAAACAGCCCCCGAACGGCCCCGTGGGTGGCACCAACACCTCCCACGGGACCAACGTAACTCGTAGGAACTGATCCCGCAGCCGCGGGTGTCCCGGTTTGAGAGTACGACGGTAATTTGCTTATTTCCACACTTAGGCTTAAAAACATGGCGTTAGAGGGTGAAAACTCGAAACATACCCCGAACGGCCCCGAGGGTGGCACCAACCCCTCCCACGGGACCAACGTAACGCGTAGGAACTGACCCCGCAGTCGCGGGTGCCCGGTTTGAGAGTACGACGATATTTTTCTTATTTCCACACTTAGGCTTAAAAACATGGCGTTTGAGGGTGAGAACTCGAAACAGCCCCCGAACGGACCCGTGGGTGGCACCAACACCTCCCACGGGACCAACGTAACTCGTAGGAACTGAGCCCGTAGCCGCAGGTGTCCCGGTTTGAGAGTACGACTGTAATTTTCTTATTTCTACACTTAGGCTTAAGATGGCCTTAGAGGGTGAAAACTCGAAACAGCCCCCGAACGGCCCCGTGGGTGGCACCAACACCTCCCACGGGACCAACGTAACTCGTAGGAACTGACCCCGCAGCCGCGGTTGTCCCGGATTGAGAGTACGACGGTAATTTGCTTATTTCCACACTTAGGCTTAAAAACATGGCGTTAGAGTGTGAGAACTCGAAACAGCCCCCGAACGGCCCCGTGGGTGGCACCAACACCTCCCACGGGACCAACGTAACTCGTAGGAACTGACCCCGCAGCCGCGGGTCTCCCGGTTTGAGAGTACGACGGTAATTTACTTATTTCCACACTTAGGCTTCAAAACTTGGCGTTAGAGGGTGAAAACTCGAAACAGCCCCCGAACGGCCCCGTTGGTGGCACCAACACCTCCCACGGGACCAACGTAACTCGTAGGAACTGACCCCGCAGCCGCTGGTCTCCCAGTTTGAGAGTACGACGACAATTTGCTTATTTCCACACTTAGGCTTAAAAACATGGCGTTAGAGTGTGAGAACTCGAAACAGCCCCCGAACGGCCCCGTTGGTGGCACAAATGCCTCCCACGGGACCAACGTAACTCGTAGGAACTGACCCCGCAGCCGCCGGTGTCCCGGTTTGAGAGTACGATGGTAATTTGCTTATTTCAACACTTAGGCTTAAAAACATGGCGTTAGAGGTTGAGAACTCGAAACAGCCCCCGAACGGCCCCGTGGGTGGCCCCAACACCTCCCACGGGACCAACGTAACTCGTAGGAACTGACCCCGCAGCCGTGGGTGTCCCGGTTTGAGAGTACGACTATAATTTGCTTATTTCCACACTTAGGCTTAACATGGCGTTAGAGGATGAAAACTCGAAACTACCCCCGAACGGCCCCGTTGGTGGAACCAACACCTCCCACGGGACCAACGTAACTCGTAGGAACTGACCCCGCAGCCGCGGGTGTCCCGGTTTGAGAGTACGACGATAATTTTCTTATTTCCACACTTAGGCTTAAAAACATGGCGTTAGAGGGTGAGAACTCAAAACAGCCCCCGAACGGCCCCGTGGGTGGCACCAACACCTCCAACGGGACCAACGTAACTCGTAGGAACTGACCCCGCAGCCGCGGGTGTCCCGGTTTGAGAGTACGACGGTAATTTGCATATTTCTACACTTAGGCTTAAGATGGCGTTAGAGGGTGAAAACTCGAAACAGCCCCCGAACGGCCCCGTGGGTGGCACCAACACCTCTCACGGGACCAACGTAACTCGTAGGAACTGATCCCGCAGCCGCGGGTGTCCCGATTTGAGAGTACGACGGTAATTTGCTTATTTCCACACTTAGGCTTAAAAACATGGCGTTAGAGGGTGAAAACTCGAAACATACCCCGAACGGCCCCGAGGGTGGCACCAACCCCTCCCACGGGACCAACGTAACTCGTAGGAACTGACCCCGCAGTCGCGGGTGCCCGGTTTGAGAGTACGATGATAATTTGCTTATTTCCACACTTAGGCTTAAAAACATGGCGTTTGAGGGTGAGAACTCGAAACAGCCCCCGAACGGACCCGTGGGTGGCACCAACACCTCCCACGGGACCAACGTAACTCGTAGGAACTGAGCCCGTAGCCGCAGGTGTCCCGGTTTGAGAGTACGACTGTAATTTGCTTATTTTTACACTTAGGCTTAAGATGGCGTTAGAGGGTGAAAACTCGAAACAGCCCCCGAACGGCCCCGTGGGTGGCACCAACACCTCCCACGGGACCAACGTAACTCGTAGGAACTGACCGCGCAGCCACGGTTGTCCCAGATTGAGAGTACGACGGTAATTTGCTTATTTCCACACTTAGGCATAAAAACATGGCGTTAGAGTGTGAGAACTCGAAACAGCCCCCGAACGGCCCCGTGGGTGGCACCAACACCTCCCACGGGACCAACGTAACTCGTAGGAACTGACCCCGCAGCCGCGGGTCTCCCGGTTTGAGAGTACGACGGTAATTTACTTATTTCCACACTTAGGCTTCAAAACTTGGCGTTAGAGTGTGAAAACTCGAAACAGCCCCCGAATGGCCCCGTTGGTGGCACCAACACCTCCCACAGGACCAACGTAACTCGTAGGAACTGACCCCGCAGCCGCTGGTCTCCCAGTTTGAGAGTACGACGACAATTTGCTTATTTCCACACTTAGGCTTAAAAACATGGCGTTAGAGGGTGAGAACTCGAAACAGCCCCCGAACGGCCCCGTAGGTGGCACCAACACCTCCCACGGGAACAACGTAACTCGTAGGAACTGACCCCGCAGCCGCGGGTCTCACGGTTTGAGAGTACGATGATAATTTGCTTATTTCCACACTTAGGCTTAAAAACATGGCGTTAGAGGGTGAGAACTCAAAACAGCCCCCGAACGGCCCCATGGGTGGCACCAACACCTCCCACGGGACCAACGTAACTCGTAGGAACTGACCCCGCAGCCGCGGGTGTCCCGGTTTTAGAGTACAACGATAATTTGCTTATTTTTACACTTAGGCTTAACATGGCGTTAGAGGGTGAAAACTCGAAATAGCCCCCGAACGGTCCCTGGGTGGCACCAACACCTCCCACGGGACCAACGTAACTCGTAGGAACTGACCCCGCAGCCGCGGGTGTCCCGGTTTGAGAGTACGACGGTAATTTGCTTATTTCCACACTTAGGCTTAAAAACATGGCGTTAGAGGGTGAAAACTCGAAACAGCCCCCGAACGGCCCCGTGGGTGTCACCAAAACCTCCCACGGGACCAACGTAACTCGAAGGAACTGACCCCGCAGCCGCGGGTGTCCCGGTTTGAGAGTACGACGGTAATTTGCTTATTTCCACACTTAGGCTTAAAAACATGGCGTTAGAGGGTGAGAACTCGAAACAGCCCCCGAACGGCCCCGTGGGTGGCACCAACACCTCCCACGGGACCAACGTAACTCCTAGGAACTGACCCCGCAGCCGCGGGTCTCCCGGTTTGAGAGTACGACGGTAGTTTGCTTATTTCCACACTTAGGCTTAAAAACATGGCGTTAGAGGGCAGCCCCCGAACGGTCCCGTGGGTGGCACCAACACCTCCCACGGGACCAACGTAACTCGTAGGAACTGACCCCGCAACCGCGGGTGTCCCGGTTTGAGAGTACGACGGTAATTTGCTTATTTCCACACTTAGGCTTAACATGGCGTTAGAGGATGAAAACTCGAAACAGCCCCCGAATGGCCCCGTGGGTGGCACCAACACCTCCCACGGGACCAACGTAACTCGTAGGAACTAACCCCGCAGCCGCGGGTGTCCCGGTTTGAGAGTACGACGGTAGGTTGCTTATTTCCACACTTAGGATTAAAAACATGGCGTTAGAGGGGGAGAACTCGAAACAGCCCCCGAACGGCCCCGTGGGTGGCACCAACACCTCCCACGGGACCAACGTAACTCGTGGGAACGAACCCCGCAGCCGCGGGTCTCCCGGTTTGAGAGTACTACCGTAATTTGCTTATTTCGACACTTAAGCTTAAAAACATGGCGTTAGAGGGTAAAAACTCGAAACAGCCCCCGAACGGCCCCGGGGTGGCACCAACTCCTCCCACGGGACCAACTTAACTCGTAGGAACTGACCCCGAAGCCGCGGGTGTCCCGGTTTGAGAGTACGACGATAATTTGCTTATTTCCATACTTAGGCTTAAAAACATGGCGTTAGAGGGTGAGAACTCGAAACAGCCCCCGAACGGCCCCGTGGGTGTCACCAACACCTCCCACGGGACCAACGTAACTCGTAGGAACTGACCCCGCAGTCGCGGGTCTCCCGGTTTGAGAGTATGACGGTAGTTTGCTTATTTCCACACTTAGGCTTAAAAACATGGCATTAGAGGGCAGCCCCCGAACGGCCCCGTGGGTGGCACCAACACCTCCCACGGGACCAACGTAACTCGTAGGAACTGACCCCGCTGCCGCGGGTGTCCCGGTTTGAGAGTACGACATTAATTTGCTTATTTCCACACTTAGGCTTAACATGGCGTTAGAGGGTGAAAACTCGAAACAGCCCCAGAACGTCCCCGTGGGTGGCACCAACACCTCCCACGGGACCAACGTAACTCGTAGGAACTGACCCCGCAGCCGCGGGTGTCCCGATTTGAGAGTACGACGATAATTTGCTTATTTCCACACTTAGGCTTAAATACATGGCGTTAGAGGGTGAGAACTCGAAACAGCCCCCGAACGGCCCCGTGGGTGGAACCAACGCCTCCCACGGGACCAACGTAACTCATAGGAACTGACCCCGCAGCCGCGGGTGTCCCGGTTTGAGAGTACGACGGTAATTTGCTTATTTCCACACTTAGGCTTAAAAACATGGCGTTTGAGGGTGAGAACTCGAAACAGCCCCCCGAACGGACCCGTGGGTGGCACCAACACCTCCCACGGGACCAACGTAACTCGTAGGAACTGAACCCGCAGCCGCGGTTGTCCCGGATTGAGAGTACGACGGTAATTTGCTTATTTCCACACTTAGGCTTAAAACACATGGCGTTAGAGGGTGAGAACTCGAAACAGCCCCCGAACGGCCCCGTGGGTGGCACAAACGCCTCCCACGGGACCAACGTAACTCGTAGGAACTGACCCCGCAGCCGCCGGTGTCCCGGTTTGAGAGTACGATGGTAATTTGCTTATTTCAACACTTAGGCTTAAAAACATGGCGTTTGAGGGTGAGAACTCGAAACAGCCCCCGAACGGCCCCGTGGGTGGCACCAACACCTCCCACGGGACCAACGTAACTCGTAGGAACGGACCCCGCAGCCGCGGGTGTCCCGGTTTGAGAGTACAACTATTATTTGCTTATTTCCACACTTAGGCTTAACATGGCGTTAGAGGGTGAAAACTCGAAACTACCCCCGAACGGCCCCGTGGGTGGCACCAACACCTCCCATGGGACCAACGTAACTCGTAGGAACTGACCCCGCAGCCGCGGGTGTCCCGGTTTGAGAGTACGATGATAATTTTCTTATTTCCACACTTAGGCTTAAAAACATGGCGTTAAAGGTTGAGAACTCAAAACAGCCCCCGAACGGCCCCATGGGTGGCACCAACACCTCCAACGGGACCAACGTAACTCGTAGGAACTGACCCCGCAGCAGCGGGTGTCCCGGTTTGAGAGTACGACGGTAATTTGCATATTTCTACACTTAGGCTTAATATGGCGTTAGAGGGTGAAAACTCGAAACAGCCCCCGAACGGCCCCGTGGGTGGCACCAACACCTCCCACGGGACCAACGTAACTCGTAGGAACTGATCCCGCAGCCGCGGGTGTCCCGGTTTGAGAGTACGACGGTAATTTGCTTATTTCCACACTTAGGCTTAAAAACATGGCGTTAGAGGGTGAAAACTCGAAACATACCCCGAACGGCTCCGAGGGTGGCACCAACCCCTCCCACGGGACCAACGTAACGCGTAGGAACTGACCCCGCAGTCGCGGGTGCCCGGTTTGAGAGTAGGACGATATTTTTCTTATTTCCACACTTAGGCTTAAAAACATGGCGTTTGAAGGTGAGAACTTGAAACAGCCCCCGAACGGACCCGTGGGTGGCACCAACACCTCCCACGGGACCAACGTAACTCGTAGGAACTGAGCCCGTAGCCGCAGGTGTCCCGGTTTGAGAGTACGACTGTAATTTTCTTATTTCTACACTTAGGCTTAAGATGGCGTTAGAGGGTGAAAACTCGAAACAGCCCCCGAACGGCCCCGTGGGTGGCACCAACACCTCCCACGGGACCAACGTAACTCGTAGGAACTGACCCCGCAGCCGCGGTTGTCCCGGATTGAGAGTACGACGGTAATTTGCTTATTTCCACACTTAGGCTTAAAAACATGGCGTTAGAGTGTGAGAACTCGAAACAGCCCCCGAACGGCCCCGTGGGTGGCACCAACACCTCCCACGGGACCAAGGTAACTCGTAGGAACTGACCCCGCAGCCGCGGGTCTCCCGGTTTGAGAGTACGACGGTAATTTACTTATTTCCACACTTAGGCTTCAAAACTTGGCGTTAGAGGGTGAAAACTCGAAACAGCCCCCGAACGGCCCCGTTGGTGGCACCAACACCTCCCACGGGACCAACGTAACTCGTAGGAACTGACCCCGCAGCCGCTGGTCTCCCAGTTTGAGAGTACGACGATAATTTGCTTATTTCCACACTTAGGCTTAAAAACATGGCGTTAGAGTGTGAGAACTCGAAACAGCCCCCGAACGGCCCCGTTGGTGGCACAAACGCCTCCCACGGGACCAACGTAACTCGTAGGAACTGACCCCGCAGCCGCCGGTGTCCCGGTTTGAGAGTACGATGGTAATTTGCTTATTTCAACACTTAGGCTTAAAAACATGGCGTTAGAGGTTGAGAACTCGAAACAGCCCCCGAACGGCCCCGTGGGTGGCACCAACACCTCCCACGGGACCAACGTAACTCGTAGGAACTGACCCCGCATCCGCGGGTGTCCCGGTTTGAGAGTACGACTATAATTTGCTTATTTCCACACTTAGGCTTAACATGGCGTTAGAGGGTGAAAACTCGAAACTACCCCCGAACGGCCCCGTTGGTGGCACCAACACCTCCCACGGGACCAACGTAACTCGTAGGAACTGACCCCGCAGCCGCGGGTGTCCCGGTTTGAGTGTACGATGATAATTTTCTTATTTCCACACTTAGGCTTAAAAACATGGCGTTAGAGGGTGAGAACTCAAAACAGCCCCCGAACGGCCCCGTGGGTGGCACCAACACCTCCAACGGGACCAACGTAACTCGCAGGAACTGACCCCGCAGCCGCGGGTGTCCCGGTTTGAGAGTACGACGGTAATTTGCATATTACTACACTTAGGCTTAAGATGGCGTTAGAGGGTGAAAACTCAAAACAGCCCCCGAATGGCCCCGTGGGTGGCACCAACACCTCTCACGGGACCAACGTAACTCGTAGGAACTGATCCTGCAGCCGCGGGTGTCCCGGTTTGAGAGTACGACGGTAATTTGCTTATTTCCACACTTAGGCTTAAAAACATGGCGTTAGAGGGTGAAAACTCGAAACATACCCCGAACGGCCCCGAGGGTGGCACCAACCCCTCCCACGGGACCAACGTAACTCGTAGGAACTGACCCCGCAGTCGCGGGTGCCCGGTTTGAGAGTACGACGATAATTTGCTTATTTCCACACTTAGGCTTAAAAACATGGCGTTTGAGGGTGAGAACTCGAAACAGCCCCCGAACGGACCCGTGGGTGGCACCAACACCTCCCACGGGACCAACGTAACTCGTAGGAACTGATCCTGTAGCCGCAGGTGTCCCGGTTTGAGAGTACGACTGTAATTTGCTTATTTCTACACTTAGGCTTAAGATGGCGTTAGAGGGTGAAAACTCGAAACAGCCCCCGAACGGCCCCGTGGGTGGCACCAACACCTCCCACGGGACCAACGTAACTCGTAGGAACTGACCCCGCATCCGCGGTTGTCCCGGATTGAGAGTACGACGGTAATTTGCTTATTTCCACACTTAGGCTTAAAAACATGGCGTTAGAGTGTGAGAACTCGAAACAGCCCCCGAACGGCCCCGTGGGTGGCACCAACACCTCCCACGGGACCAACGTAACTCGTAGGAACTGACCCCGCAGCCGCGGGTCTCCCGGTTTGAGAGTACGACGGTAATTTACTTATTTCCACACTTAGGCTTCAAAACTTGGCGTTAGAGTGTGAAAACTCGAAACAGCCCCCGAATGGCCCCGTTGGTGGCACCAACACCTCCCACGGGACCAACGTAACTCGTAGGAACTGACCCCGCAGCCGCTGGTCTCCCAGTTTGAGAGTACGACGACAATTTTCTTATTTCCACACTTAGGCTTAAAAACATGGCGTTAGAGGGTGAGAACTCGAAACAGCCCCCGAACGGCCCCGTAGGTGGCACCAACACCTCCCACGGGAACAACGTAACTCGTAGGAACTGACCCCGCAGCCGCGGGTCTCACGGTTTGAGAGTACGATGATAATTTGCTTATTTCCACACTTAGGCTTAAAAACATGGCGTTTGAGGGTGAGAACTCAAAACAGCCCCCGAACGGCCCCATGGGTGGCACCAACACCTCCCACGGGACCAACGTAACTCGTAGGAACTGACCCCGCAGCCGCGGGTGTCCCGGTTTTAGAGTACAACGATAATTTGCTTATTTTTACACTTAGGCTTAACATGGCGTTAGAGGGTGAAAACTCGAAATAGCCCCCGAACGGTCCCCTGGGTGGCACCAACACCTCCCACGGGACCAACGTAACTCGTAGGAACTGACCCCGCAGCCGCGGGTGTCCCGGTTTGAGAGTACGACGGTAATTTGCTTATTTCCACACTTAGGCTTAAAAACATGGCGTTAGAGGGTGAAAACTCGAAACAGCCCCCGAACGGCCCCGTGGGTGTCACCAAAACCTCCCACGGGACCAACGTAACTCGAAGGAACTGACCCCGCAGCCGCGGGTGTCCCGGTTTGAGAGTACGACGGTAATTAGCTTATTTCCACACTTAGGCTTAAAAACATGGCGTTAGAGGGTGAGAACTCGAAACAGCCCCCGAACGGCCCCGTGGGTGGCACCAACACCTCCCACGGGACCAACGTAACTCCTAGGAACTGACCCCGCAGCCGCGGGTCTCCCGGTTTGAGAGTACGACTGTAGTTTGCTTATTTCCACACTTAGGCTTAAAAACATGGCGTTAGAGGGCAGCCCCCGAACGGTCCCGTGGGTGGCACCAACACCTCCCACGGGACCAACGTAACTCGTAGGAACTGACCCCGCAACCGCGGGTGTCCCGGTTTGAGAGTACGACGGTAATTTGCTTATTTCCACACTTAGGCTTAACATGGCGTTAGAGGATGAAAACTCAAAACAGCCCCCGAATGGCCCCGTGGGTGGCACCAACACCTCCCACGGGACCAACGTAACTCGTAGGAACTAACCCCGCAGCCGCGGGTGTCCCGGTTTGAGAGTACGACGATAATTTTCTTATTTCCACACTTAGGCTTAAAAACATGGCGTTAGAGGGTGAGAACTCGAAACAGCCCCCGAACAGCCCCGTGGGTGGCACCAACGCCTCCCACGGGACCAACGTAACTCGTTGGAACTGACTCCGCAGCCGCGGGTGTCCCGATTTGAGAGTACGACGATAATTTGCTTATTTCAACACTTAGGCTTAAAAACATGGCGTTTGAGGGTGAGAACTCGAAACAGCCCCCGAACGGCCCCGTGGGTGGCCCCAACACCTCCCACGGGACCAACGTAACTCGTAGGAACTGACCCCGCAGCCGCGGGTGTCCCGGTTTGAGAGTACGACTGTAATTTTCTTATTTCTACACTTAGGCTTAACATGGCGTTAGAGGGTGAAAACTCGAAATAGCCCCCGAACGGCCCCGTGGGTGGCACCAACACCTCCCACGGGACCAACGTAACTCGTAGGAACTGACCCCGCAGCCACGGGTGTCCCGGTTTGAGAGTACGACGGTAATTTTCTTATTTCCACACTTAGGCTTAAAAACATGGCGTTAGAGGGTGAAAACTCGAAACAGCCCCCGAACGGCCCCGTGGGTGTCACCAACACCTCCCACGGGACCAACGTAACTCGTAGGAACTGACCCCGCAGCCGCGGGTGTCCCGGTTTGAGAGTACGACGGTAATTTGCTTATTTCCACACTTAGGCTTAAAAACATGGCGTTAGAGGGTGAGAACTCGAAACAGCCCCCGAACGGCCCCGTGGGTGGCACCAACACCTCCCACGGGACCAACGTAACTCTTAGGAACTGACCCCGCAGCCGCGGGTCTCCCGGTTTGAGAGTACGACGGTAGTTTGCTTATTTCCACACTTAGGCTTAAAAACATGGCGTTAGAGGGCAGCCCCCGAACGGTCCCGTGGGTGGCACCAACACCTCCCACGGGACCAACGTAACTCGTAGGAAATGACCCTGCAGCCGCGGGTGTCCCGGTTTGAGAGTACGACGGTAATTTGCTTATTTCCACACTTAGGCTTAAAAACATGGCGTTAGAGGGTGAAAACTCGAAACAGCCCCCGAACGGCCCCGTGGGTGGCACCAACACCTCCAACGGGACCAACGTAAGTCGTAGGAACTGACCCCGCAGCCGCGGGTATCCCGGTTTGAGAGTACGACGATAATTTTATTATTTCCACACTTAGGCTTAAAAACATGGCGTTAGAGGGTGAGAACTCGAATCAGCCCCCGAACGGCCCCGTGGGTGGCCCCAACACCTCCCACGGGACCAACGTAACTCGTAGGAACTGACCCCGCAGCCGCGGGTGTCCCGGTTTGAGAGTACGACTGTAATTTTCTTATTTCTACACTTAGGCTTAACATGGCGTTAGAGGGTGAAAACTCGAAATAGCCCCCGAACGGCCCCGTGGGTGGCACCAACACCTCCCACGGGACCAACGTAACTCGTAGGAACTGACCCCGCAGCCACGGGTGTCCCGGTTTGAGAGTACGACGGTAATTTTCTTATTTCCACACTTAGGCTTAAAAACATGGCGTTAGAGGGTGAAAACTCGAAACAGCCCCCGAACGGCCCCGTGGGTGTCACCAACACCTCCCACGGGACCAACGTAACTCGTAGGAACTGACCCCGCAGCCGCGGGTGTCCCGGTTTGAGAGTACGACGGTAATTTGCTTATTTCCACACTTAGGCTTAAAAACATGGCATTAGAGGGTGAGAACTCGAAACAGCCCCCGAACGGCCCCGTGGGTGGCACCAACACCTCCCACGGGACCAACGTAACTCGTAGGAACTGATCCCGCAGACGCGGGTGTCCCGATTTGAGAGTACGACGGTAGGTTGCTTATTTCCACACTTAGGATTAAAAACATGGCGTTAGAGGGGGAGAACTCGAAACAGCCCCCGAACGGCCCCGTGGGTGGCACCAACACCTCCCACGGGACCAACGTAACTCGTGGGAACGAACCCCGCAGCCGCGGGTCTCCCGGTTTGAGAGTACTACCGTAATTTGCTTATTTCGACACTTAAGCTTAAAAACATGGCGTTAGAGCGTAAAAACTCGAAACAGCCCCCGAACGGCCCCGGGGTGGCACCAACTCCTCCCACGGGACCAACGTAACTCGTAGGAACTGACCCCGAAGCCGCGGGTGTCCCGGTTTGAGAGTACGACGATAATTTGCTTATTTCCATACTTAGGCTTAAAAACATGGCGTTAGAGGGTGAGAACTCGAAACAGCCCCCGAACGGCCCCGTGGGTGTCACCAACACCTCCCACGGGACCAACGTAACTCGTAGGAACTGACCCCGCAGCCGCGGGTCTCCCGGTTTGAGAGTATGACGGTAGTTTGCTTATTTCCACACTTAGGCTTAAAAACATGGCATTAGAGGGCAGCCCCCGAACGGCCCCGTGGGTGGCACCAACACCTCCCACGGGACCAACGTAACTCGTAGGAACTGACCCCGCAGCCGTGGGTGTCCCGGTTTGAGAGTACGACGTTAATTTGCTTATTTCCACACTTAGGCTTAACATGGCGTTAGAGGGTGAAAACTCGAAACAGCCCCAGAACGTCCCCGTGGGTGGCACCAACACCTCCCACGGGACCAACGTAACTCGTAGGAACTGACCCCGCAGCCGCGGGTGTCCCGATTTGAGAGTACGACGATAATTTGCTTATTTCCACACTTAGGCTTAAATACATGGCGTTAGAGGGTGAGAACTCGAAACAGCCCCCGAACGGCCCCGTGGGTGGAACCAACGCCTCCCACGGGACCAACGTAACTCATAGGAACTGACCCCGCAGCCGCGGGTGTCCCGGTTTGAGAGTACGACGGTAATTTGCTTATTTCCACACTTAGGCTTAAAAACATGGCGTTTGAGGGTGAGAACTCGAAACAGCCCCCGAACGGACCCGTGGGTGGCACCAACACCTCCTACGGGACCAACGTAACTCGTAGGAACTGAACCCGCAGCCGCGGTTGTCCCGGATTGAGAGTACGACGGTAATTTGCTTATTTTCACACTTAGGCTTAAAACACATGGCGTTAGAGGGTGAGAACTCGAAACAGCCCCCGAACGGCCCCGTGGGTGGCACAAACGCCTCCCACGGGACCAACGTAACTCGTAGGAACTGACCCCGCAGCCGCCGGTGTCCCGGTTTGAGAGTACGATGGTAATTTTCTTATTTCAACACTTAGGCTTAAAAACATGGCGTTTGAGGGTGATAACTCGAAACAGCCCCCGAACGGCCCCGTGGGTGGCACCAACACCTCCCACGGGACCAACGTAACTCGTAGGAACGGACCCCGCTGCCGCGGGTGTCCCGGTTTGAGAGTACAACTATAATTTGCTTATTTCCACACTTAGGCTTAACATGGCGTTAGAGGGTGAAAACTCGAAACTACCCCCGAACGGCCCCGTGGGTGGCACCAACACCTCCCATGGGACCAACGTAACTCGTAGGAACTGACCCCGCAGCCGCGGGTGTCCCGGTTTGAGAGTACGACGATAATTTTCTTATTTCCACACTTAGGCTTAAAAACATGGCGTTAGAGGGTGAGAACTCAAAACAGCCCCCGAACGGCCCCATGGGTGGCACCAACACCTCCAACGGGACCAACGTAACTCGTAGGAACTGACCCCGCAGCAGCGGGTGTCCCGGTTTGAGAGTACGACGGTAATTTGCATATTTCTACACTTAGGCTTAATATGGCGTTAGAGGGTGAGAACTCGAAACAGCCCCCGAACGGCCCCGTGGGTGTCACCAACACCTCCCACGGGACCAACGTAACTCGTAGGAACTGACCCCGCAGCCGCGGGTCTCCCGGTTTGAGAGTATGACGGTAGTTTGCTTATTTCCACACTTAGGCTTAAAAACATGGCATTAGAGGGCAGCCCCCGAACGGCCCCGTGGGTGGCACCAACACCTCCCACGGGACCAACGTAACTCGTAGGAACTGACCCCGCAGCCGCGGGTGTCCCGGTTTGAGAGTACGACGTTAATTTGCTTATTTCCACACTTAGGCTTAACATGGCGTTAGAGGGTGAAAACTCGAAACAGCCCCAGAACGTCCCCGTGGGTGGCACCAACACCTCCCACGGGACCAACGTAACTCGTAGGAACTGACCCCGCAGCCGCGGGTGTCCCGATTTGAGAGTACGACGATAATTTGCTTATTTCCACACTTAGGCTTAAATACATGGCGTTAGAGGGTGAGAACTCGAAACAGCCCCCGAACGGCCCCGTGGGTGGAACCAACGCCTCCCACGGGACCAACGTAACTCATAGGAACTGACCCCGCAGCCGCGGGTGTCCCGGTTTGAGAGTACGACGGTAATTTGCTTATTTCCACACTTAGGCTTAAAAACATGGCGTTTGAGGGTGAGAACTCGAAACAGCCCCCGAACGGACCCGTGGGTGGCACCAACACCTCCTACGGGACCAACGTAACTCGTAGGAACTGAACCCGCAGCCGCGGTTGTCCCGGATTGAGAGTACGACGGTAATTTGCTTATTTTCACACTTAGGCTTAAAACACATGGCGTTAGAGGGTGAGAACTCGAAACAGCCCCCGAACGGCCCCGTGGGTGGCACAAACGCCTCCCACGGGACCAACGTAACTCGTAGGAACTGACCCCGCAGCCGCCGGTGTCCCGGTTTGAGAGTACGATGGTAATTTTCTTATTTCAACACTTAGGCTTAAAAACATGGCGTTTGAGGGTGAGAACTCGAAACAGCCCCCGAACGGCCCCGTGGGTGGCACCAACACCTCCCACGGGACCAACGTAACTCGTAGGAACGGACCCCGCAGCCGCGGGTGTCCCGGTTTGAGAGTACAACTATAATTTGCTTATTTCCACACTTAGGCTTAACATGGCGTTAGAGGGTGAAAACTCGAAACTACCCCCGAACGGCCCCGTGGGTGGCACCAACACCTCCCATGGGACCAACGTAACTCGTAGGAACTGACCCCGCAGCCGCGGGTGTCCCGGTTTGAGAGTACGACGATAATTTTCTTATTTCCACACTTAGGCTTAAAAACATGGCGTTAGAGGGTGAGAACTCAAAACAGCCCCCGAACGGCCCCATGGGTGGCACCAACACCTCCAACGGGACCAACGTAACTCGTAGGAACTGACCCCGCAGCAGCGGGTGTCCCGGTTTGAGAGTACGACGGTAATTTGCATATTTCTACACTTAGGCTTAATATGGCGTTAGAGGGTGAAAACTCGAAACAGCCCCCGAACGGCCCCGTGGGTGGCACCAACACCTCCCACGGGACCAACGTAACTCGTAGGAACTGATCCCGCAGCCGCGGGTGTCCCGGTTTGAGAGTACGATGGTAATTTGCTTATTTCCACACTTAGGCTTAAAAACATGGCGTTAGAGGGTGAAAACTCGAAACATACCCCGAACGGCCCCGAGGGTGGCACCAACCCCTCCCACGGGACCAACGTAACGCGTAGGAACTGACCCCGCAGTCGCGGGTGCCCGGTTTGAGAGTACGACGATATTTTTCTTATTTCCACACTTAGGCTTAAAAACATGGCGTTTGAGGGTGAGAACTTGAAACAGCCCCCGAACGGACCCGTGGGTGGCACCAACACCTCCCACGGGACCAACGTAACTCGTAGGAACTGAGCCCGTAGCCGCAGGTGTCCCGGTTTGAGAGTACGACTGTAATTTTCTTATTTCTACACTTAGGCTTAAGATGGCGTTAGAGGGTGAAAACTCGAAACAGCCCCCGAACGGCCCCGTGGGTGGCACCAACACCTCCCACGGGACCAACGTAACTCGTAGGAACTGACCCCGCAGCCGCGGTTGTCCCGGATTGAGAGTACGACGGTAATTTGCTTATTTCCACACTTAGGCTTAAAAACATGGCGTTAGAGTGTGAGAACTCGAAACAGCCCCCGAACGGCCCCGTGGGTGGCACCAACACCTCCCACGGGACCAACGTAACTCGTAGGAACTGACCCCGCAGCCGCGGGTCTCCCGGTTTGAGAGTACGACGGTAATTTACTTATTTCCACACTTAGGCTTCAAAACTTGGCGTTAGAGGGTGAAAACTCGAAACAGCCCCCGAACGGCCCCGTTGGTGGCACCAACACCTCCCACGGGACCAACGTAACTCGTAGGAACTGACCCCGCAGCCGCTGGTCTCCCAGTTTCAGAGTACGACGATAATTTGCTTATTTCCACACTTAGGCTTAAAAACATGGCGTTAGAGTGTGAGAACTCGAAACAGCCCCCGAACGGCCCCGTTGGTGGCACAAACGCCTCCCACGGGACCAACGTAACTCGTAGGAACTGACCCCGCAGCCGCCGGTGTCCCGGTTTGAGAGTACGATGGTAATTTGCTTATTTCAACACTTAGGCTTAAAAACATGGCGTTAGAGGTTGAGAACTCGAAACAGCCCCCGAACGGCCCCGTGGGTGGCACCAACACCTCCCACGGGACCAACGTAACTCGTAGGAACTGACCCCGCATCCGCGGGTATCCCGGTTTGAGAGTACGACTATAATTTGCTTATTTCCACACTTAGGCTTAACATGGCGTTAGAGGGTGAAAACTCGAAACTACCCCCGAACGGCCCCGTTGGTGGCACCAACACCTCCCACGGGACCAACGTAACTCGTAGGAACTGACCCCGCAGCCGCGGGTGTCCCGGTTTGAGTGTACGATGATAATTTTCTTATTTCCACACTTAGGCTTAAAAATATGGCGTTAGAGGGTGAGAACTCAAAACAGCCCCCGAACGGCCCCGTGGGTGGCACCAACACCTCCAACGGGACCAACGTAACTCGCAGGAACTGACCCCGCAGCCGCGGGTGTCCCGGTTTGAGAGTACGACGGTAATTTGCATATTTCTACACTTAGGCTTAAGATGGCGTTAGAGGGTGAAAACTCGAAACAGCCCCCGAACGGCCCCGTGGGTGGCACCAACACCTCTCACGGGACCAACGTAACTCGTAGGAACTGATCCTGCAGCCGCGGGTGTCCCGGTTTGAGAGTACGATGGTAATTTGCTTATTTCCACACTTAGGCTTAAAAACATGGCGTTAGAGGGTGAAAACTCGAAACATACCCCGAACGGCCCCGAGGGTGGCACCAACCCCTCCCACGGGACCAACGTAACTCGTAGGAACTGACCCCGCAGTCGCGGGTGCCCGGTTTGAGAGTACGACGATAATTTGCTTATTTCCACACTTAGGCTTAAAAACATGGCGTTTGAGGGTGAGAACTCGAAACAGCCCCCGAACGGACCCGTGGGTGGCACCAACACCTCCCACGGGACCAACGTAACTCGTAGGAACTGAGCCCGTAGCCGCAGGTGTCCGGGTTTGAGAGTACGACTGTAATTTGCTTATTTCTACACTTAGGCTTAAGATGGCGTTAGAGGGTGAAAACTCGAAACAGCCCCCGAACGGCCCCGTGGGTGGCACCAACACCTCCCACGGGACCAACGTAACTCGTAGGAACTGACCCCGCAGCCGCGGTTGTCCCGGATTGAGAGTACGACGGTAATTTGCTTATTTCCACACTTAGGCTTAAAAACATGGCGTTAGAGTGTGAGAACTCGAAACAGCCCCCGAACGGCCCCGTGGGTGGCACCAACACCTCCCACGGGACCAACGTAACTCGTAGGAACTGACCCCGCAGCCGCGGGTCTCCCGGTTTGAGAGTACGACGGTAATTTACTTATTTCCACACTTAGGCTTCAAAACTTGGCGTTAGAGTGTGAAAACTCGAAACAGCCCCCGAATGGCCCCGTTGGTGGCACCAACACCTCCCACGGGACCAACGTAACTCGTAGGAACTGACCCCGCAGCCGCTGGTCTCCCAGTTTGAGAGTACGACGACAATTTGCTTATTTCCACACTTAGGCTTAAAAACATGGCGTTAGAGGGTGAGAACTCGAAACAGCCCCCGAACGGCCCCGTAGGTGGCACCAACACCTCCCACAGGAACAACGTAACTCGTAGGAACTGACCCCGCAGCCGCGGGTCTCATGGTTTGAGAGTACGATGATAATTTGCTTATTTCCACACTTAGGCTTAAAAACATGGCGTTAGAGGGTGAGAACTCAAAACAGCCCCCGAACGGCCCCATGGGTGGCACCAACACCTCCCACGGGACCAACGTAACTCGTAGGAACTGACCCCGCAGCCGCGGGTGTCCCGGTTTTAGAGTACAACGATAATTTGCTTATTTTTACACTTAGGCTTAACATGGCGTTAGAGGGTGAAAACTCGAAATAGCCCCCGAACGGTCCCCTGGGTGGCACCAACACCTCCCACGGGACCAACGTAACTCGTAGGAACTGACCCCGCAGCCGCGGGTGTCCCGGTTTGAGAGTACGACGGTAATTTGCTTATTTCCACACTTAGGCTTAAAAACATGGCGTTAGAGGGTGAAAACTCGAAACAGCCCCCGAACGGCCCCGTGGGTGTCACCAAAACCTCCCACGGGACCAACGTAACTCGAAGGAACTGACCCCGCAGCCGCGGGTGTCCCGGTTTGAGAGTACAACGGTAATTTGCTTATTTCCACACTTAGGCTTAAAAACATGGCGTTAGAGGGTGAGAACTCGAAACAGCCCCCGAACGGCCCCGTGGGTGGCACCAACACCTCCCACAGGACCAACGTAACTCCTAGGAACTGACCCCGCAGCCGCGGGTCTCTCGGTTTGAGAGTACGACGGTAGTTTGCTTATTTCCACACTTAGGCTTAAAAACATGGCGTTAGAGGGCAGCCCCCGAACGGTCCCGTGGGTGGCACCAACACCTCCCACGGGACCAACGTAACTCGTAGGAACTGACCCCGCAACCGCGGGTGTCCCGGTTTGAGAGTACGACGGTAATTTGCTTATTTCCACAATTAGGCTTAACATGGCGTTAGAGGATGAAAACTCGAAACAGCCCCCGAATGGCCCCGTGGGTGGCACCAACACCTCCCACGGGACCAACGTAACTCGTAGGAACTAACCCCGCAGCCGCGGGTGTCCCGGTTTGAGAGTACGACGATAATTTTCTTATTTCCACACTTAGGCTTAAAAACATGGCGTTAGAGGGTGAGAACTCGAAACAGCCCCCGAACAGCCCCGTGGGTGGCACCAACGCCTCCCACGGGACCAACGTAACTCGTTGGAACTGACTCCGCAGCCGCGGGTGTCCCGATTTGAGAGTACGACGATAATTTGCTTATTTTAACACTTAGGCTTAAAAACATGGCGTTTGAGGGTGAGAACTCGAAACAGCCCCCGAACGGCCCCGTGGGTGGCCCCAACACCTCCCACGGGACCAACGTAACTCGTAGGAACTGACCCCGCAGCCGCGGGTGTCCCGGTTTGAGAGTACGACTGTAATTTTCTTATTTCTACACTTAGGCTTAACATGGCGTTAGAGGGTGAAAACTCGAAATAGCCCCCGAACGGCCCCGTGGGTGGCACCAACACCTCCCACGGGACCAACGTAACTCGTAGGAACTGACCCCGCAGCCACGGGTGTCCCGGTTTGAGAGTACGACGGTAATTTTCTTATTTCCACACTTAGGCTTAAAAACATGGCGTTAGAGGGTGAAAACTCGAAACAGCCCCCGAACGGCCCCGTGGGTGTCACCAACACCTCCCACGGGACCAACGTAACTCGTAGGAACTGACCCCGCAGCCGCGGGTGTCCCGGTTTGAGAGTACGACGGTAATTTGCTTATTTCCACACTTAGGCTTAAAAACATGGCGTTAGAGGGTGAGAACTCGAAACAGCCCCCGAACGGCCCCGTGGGTGGCACCAACACCTCCCACGGGACCGACGTAACTCTTAGGAACTGACCCCGCAGCCGCGGGTCTCCCGGTTTGAGAGTACGACGGTAGTTTGCTTATTTCCACACTTAGGCTTAAAAACATGGCGTTAGAGGGTAGCCCCCGAACGGTCCCGTGGGTGGCACCAACACCTCCCACGGGACCAACGTAACTCGTAGGAACAGACCCCGCAACCGCGGGTGTCCCGGTTTGAGAGTACGACGGTAATTTGCTTATTTCCACACTTAGGCTTAACATGGCGTTAGAGGATGAAAACTCAAAACAGCCCCCGAATGGCCCCGTGGGTGGCACCAACACCTCCCACGGGACCAACGTAACTCGTAGGAACTGACCCCGCAACCGCGGGTGTCCCGGTTTGAGAGTACGACGGTAATTTGCTTATTTCCACACTTAGGCTTAACATGGCGTTAGAGGATGAAAACACGAAACAGCCCCCGAATGGCCCCGTGGGTGGCACCAACACCTCCCACGGGACCAACGTAACTCGTAGGAACTAACCCCGCAGCCGCGGGTGTCCCGGTTTGAGAGTACGACGATAATTTGCTTATTTCCACACTTAGGCTTAAAAACATGGCGTTAGAGGGTGAGAACTCGAAACAACCCCCGAACAGCCCCGTGGGTGGCACCAACGCCTCCCACGGGACCAACGTAACTCGTTGGAACTGACTCCGCAGCCGCGGGTGTCCCGATTTGAGAGTACGACGATAATTTGCTTATTTCCACACTTAGGCTTAAAAACATGGTGTTAGAGGGTGAAAACTCGAAACGGCCCTCGAATGGCCCCGTGGGTGGCACCAACGCCTACCACGAGACCAACGTAACTCGTAGGAACTGACCCCGCAGCCGCGGGTGTCCCGGTTTGAGAGTACGACGGTAATTTACTTATTTCCACACTTAGGCTTAAAAACATGGCGTTAGAGGGTGAGAACTCGAAATAGCCCCCGAACGGCCCCATGGGTGGCCCCAACGCCTCCCACAGGACCAACATAACTCGTAGGAACTGACCCCGGAGCCACGGGTGTACCGGTTTGAGAGTATGACGGTAATTTGCTTATTTCCACACTTAGGCTTAAAAACATGGCGTTAGAGTGTGAGAACTCGAAACAGCCCCCGAACGGCCCCGTGGGTGGCACCAACACCTCCCACGGGACCAACGTAACTCGTAGGAACTGACCCCGCAGCCGCGGGTCTCCCGGTTTGAGAGTACGACGGTAATTTACTTATTTCCACACTTAGGCTTCAAAACTTGGTGTTAGAGTGTGAAAACTCGAAACAGCCCCCGAATGGCCCCGTTGGTGGCACCAACACCTCCCACGGGACGAACGTAACTCGTAGGAACTGACCCCGCAGCCGCTGGTCTCCCAGTTTGAGAGTACGACGACAATTTGCTTATTTCCACACTTAGGCTTAAAAACATGGCGTTAGAGGGTGAGAACTCGAAACAGCCCCCGAACGGCCCCGTAGGTGGCACCAACACCTCCCACGGGAACAACGTAACTCGTAGGAACTGACCCCGCAGCCGCGGGTCTCACGGTTTGAGAGTATGATGATAATTTGCTTATTTCCACACTTAGGCTTAAAAACATGGCGTTAGAGGGTGAGAACTCGAAACAGCCCCCGGACGGCCCCGTAGGTGGCACCAACACCTCCCACGGGAACAACGTAACTCGTAGGAACTGACCCCGCAGTCGCGGGTCTCACGGTTTGAGAGTACGATGATAATTTTCTTATTTCCACACTTAGGCTTAAAAACATGGCGTTAGAGGGTGAGAACTCAAAACAGCCCCCGAACGGCCCCATGGGTGGCACCAACACCTCCCACGGGACCAACGTAACTCGTAGGAACTGACCCCGCAGCCGCGGGTGTCCCGGTTTTAGAGTACAACGATAATTTGCTTATTTTTACACTTAGGCTTAACATGGCGTTAGAGGGTGAAAACTCGAAATAGCCCCCGAACGGTCCCCTGGGTGGCACCAACACCTCCCACGGGACCAACGTAACTCGTAGGAACTGACCCCGCAGCCGCGGGTGTCCCGGTTTGAGAGTACGACGGTAATTTGCTTATTTCCACACTTAGGCTTAAAAACATGGCGTTAGAGGGTGAAAACTCGAAACAGCCCCCGAACGGCCCCGTGGGTGTCACCAAAACCTCCCACGGGACCAACGTAACTCGAAGGAACTGACCCCGCAGCCGCGGGTGTCCCGGTTTGAGAGTACGACGGTAATTTGCTTATTTCCACACTTAGGCTTAAAAACATGGCGTTAGAGGGTGAGAACTCGAAACAGCCCCCGAACGGCCCCGTGGGTGGCACCAACACCTCCCACGGGACCAACGTAACTCCTAGGAACTGACCCCGCAGCCGCGGGTCTCCCGGTTTGAGAGTACGACGGTAGTTTGCTTATTTCCACACTTAGGCTTAAAAACATGGCGTTAGAGGGCAGCCCCCGAACGGTCCCGTGGGTGGCACCAACACCTCCCACGGGACCAACGTAACTCGTAGGAACTGACCCCGCAATCGCGGGTGTCCCGGTTTGAGAGTACGACGGTAATTTGCTTATTTCCACACTTAGGCTTAACATGGCGTTAGAGGATGAAAACTCGAAACAGCCCCCGAATGGCCCCGATGGTGGCACCAACACCTCCCACGGGACCAACGTAACTCGTAGGAACTAACCCCGCAGCCGCGGGTGTCCCGGTTTGAGAGTACGACGATAATTTTCTTATTTCCACACTTAGGCTTAAAAACATGGCGTTAGAGGGTGAGAACTCGAAACAGCCCCCGAACAGCCCCGTGGGTGGCACCAACGCCTCCCACGGGACCAACGTAACTCGTTGGAACTGACTCCGCAGCCGCGGGTGTCCCGGTTTGAGAGTACGATGGTAATTTGCTTATTTCAACACTTAGGCTTAAAAACATGGCGTTTGAGGGTGAGAACTCGAAACAGCCCCCGAACGGCCCCGTGGGTGGCCCCAACACCTCCCGCGGGACCAACGTAACTCGTAGGAACTGACCCCGCAGCCGCGGGTGTCCCGGTTTGAGAGTACGACTGTAATTTTCTTATTTCTACACTTAGGCTTAACATGGCGTTAGAGGGTGAAAACTCGAAATAGCCCCCGAACGGCCCCGTGGGTGGCACCAACACCTCCCACGGGACCAACGTAACTCGTAGGAACTGACCCCGCAGCCACGGGTGTCCCGGTTTGAGAGTACGACGGTAATTTTCTTATTTCCACACTTAGGCTTAAAAACATGGCGTTAGAGGGTGAAAACTCGAAACAGCCCCCGAACGGCCCCGTGGGTGTCACCAACACCTCCCACGGGACCAACGTAACTCGTAGGAACTGACCCCGCAGCCGCGGGTGTCCCGGTTTGAGAGTACGACGGTAATTTGCTTAATTCCACACTTAGGCTTAAAAACATGGCGTTAGAGGGTGAGAACTCGAAACAGCCCCCGAACGGCCCCGTGGGTGGCACCAACACCTCCCACGGGACCAACGTAACTCTTAGGAACTGACCCCGCAGCCGCGGGTCTCCCGGTTTGAGAGTACGACGGTAGTTTGCTTATTTCCACACTTAGGCTTAAAAACATGGCGTTAGAGGGCAGCCCCCGAACGGTCCCGTGGGTGGCACCAACACCTCCCACGGGACCAACGTAACTCGTAGGAACTGACCCCGCAACCGCGGGTGTCCCGGTTTGAGAGTACGACGGTAATTTGCTTATTTCCACACTTAGGCTTAACATGGCGTTAGAGGATGAAAACACGAAACAGCCCCCGAATGGCCCCGTGGGTGGCACCAACACCTCCCACGGGACCAACGTAACTCGTAGGAACTAACCCCGCAGCCGCGGGTGTCCCGGTTTGAGAGTACGACGATAATTTGCTTATTTCCACACTTAGGCTTAAAAACATGGCGTTAGAGGGTGAGAACTCGAAACAGCCCCCGAACAGCCCCGTGGGTGGCACCAACGCCTCCCACGGGACCAACGTAACTCGTTGGAACTGACTCCGCAGCCGCGGGTGTCCCGATTTGAGAGTACGACGATAATTTGCTTATTTCCACACTTATGCTTAAAAACATGGTGTTAGAGGGTGAAAACTCGAAACGGCCCTCGAATGGCCCCGTGGGTGGCACCAACGCCTCCCACGAGACCAACGTAACTCGTAGGAACTGACCCCGCAGCCGCGGGTGTCCCGGTTTGAGAGTACGACGGTAATTTACTTATTTCCACACTTAGGCTTAAAAACATGGCGTTAGAGGGTGAGAACTCGAAATAGCCCCCGAACGTCCCCGTGGGTGGCACCAACGCCTCCCACAGGACCAACATAACTCGTAGGAACTGACCCCGGAGCCACGGGTATCCCGGTTTGAGAGTACGATGGTAATTTGCTTATTTCCACACTTAGGCTTAAAAACATGGCGTTAGAGGGTGAGAACTCGAAACAGCCCCCGAACGGCCCCATGGGTGGCACCAACACCTCCCACGGGACCAACGTAACTCGTAGGAACTGACCCCGTAGCCGCGGGTGTCCCGGTTTGAGAGTACGACGGTAATTTGCTTATTTCCACACTTAGGCTTAACATGGCGTTAGAGGGTGAAAACTCGAAACAGCCCCCGAACGGCCCCGTGGGTGGCACCAACACCTCCCACGGGACCAGCGTAACTCGTAGGAACTGACCCCGCAGCCGCGGGTGTCCCGGTTTGAGAGTACGACGGTAATTTGCTTATTTCCACACTTAGGCTTAAAAACATGGCGTTAGAGGGTGAGAACTCGAAACAGCCCCCGAACGGCCCCGTGGGTGGCACCAACACCTCCCAAGGGACCAACGTAACTCTTAGGAACTGACCCCGCAGCCGCGGGTCTCCCGGTTTGAGAGTACGACGGTAGTTTGCTTATTTCCACACTTAGGCTTAAAAACATGGCGTTAGAGGGCAGCCCCCGAACGGTCCCGTGGGTGGCACCAACACCTCCCACGGGACCAACGTAACTCGTAGGAACTGACCCCGCAACCGCGGGTGTCCCGGTTTGAGAGTACGACGGTAATTTGCTTATTTCCACACTTAGGCTTAACATGGCGTTAGAGGATGAAAACACGAAACAGCCCCCGAATGGCCCCGTGGGTGGCACCAACACCTCCCACGGGACCAACGTAACTCGTAGGAACTAACCCCGCAGCCGCGGGTGTCCCGGTTTGAGAGTACGACAATAATTTGCTTATTTCCACACTTAGGCTTAAAAACATGGCATTAAAGGGTGAGAACTCGAAACAACCCCCGAACAGCCCCGTGGGTGGCACCAACGCCTCCCACGGGACCAACGTAACTCGTTGGAACTGACTCCGCAGCCGCGGGTGTCCCGATTTGAGAGTACGACGATAATTTGCTTATTTCCACACTTAGGCTTAAAAACATGGTGTTAGAGGGTGAAAACTCGAAACGGCCCTCGAATGGCCCCGTGGGTGGCACCAACGCCTCCCACGAGACCAACGTAACTCGTAGGAACTGACCCCGCAGCCGCGGGTGTCCCGGTTTGAGAGTACGACGGTAATTTACTTATTTCCACACTTAGGCTTAAAAACATGGCGTTAGAGGGTGAGAACTCGAAATAGCCCCCGAACGGCCCCATGGGTGGCACCAACGCCTCCCACAGGACCAACATAACTCGTAGGAACTGACCCCGGAGCCACGGGTGTCCCGGTTTGAGAGTACGACGGTAATTTGCTTATTTCCACACTTAGGCTTAAAAACATGGCGTTAGAGTGTGAGAACTCGAAACAGCCCCCGAACGGCCCCGTGGGTGGCACCAACACCTCCCACGGGACCAACGTAACTCGTAGGAACTGACCCCGCAGCCGCGGGTCTCCTGGTTTGAGAGTACGACGGTAATTTACTTATTTCCACACTTAGGCTTCAAAACTTGGTGTTAGAGTGTGAAAACTCGAAACAGCCCCCGAATGGCCCCGTTGGTGGCACCAACACCTCCCACGGGACGAACGTAACTCGTAGGAACTGACCCTGCAGCCGCTGGTCTCCCAGTTTGAGAGTACGACGACAATTTGCTTATTTCCACACTTAGGCTTAAAAACATGGCGTTAGAGGGTGAGAACTCGAAACAGCCCCCGAACGGCCCCGTAGGTGGCACCAACACCTCCCACGGGAACAACGTAACTCGTAGGAACTGACCCCGCAGCCGCGGGTCTCACGGTTTGAGAGTACGATGATAATTTGCTTATTTCCACACTTAGGCTTAAAAACATGGCGTTAGAGGGTGAGAACTCGAAACAGCCCCCGGACGGCCCCGTAGGTGGCACCAACACCTCCCACGGGAACAACGTAACTCGTAGGAACTGACCCCGCAGTCGCAGGTCTCACGGTTTGAGAGTACGATGATAATTTTCTTATTTCCACACTTAGGCTTAAAAACATGGCGTTAGAGGGTGAGAACTCAAAACAGCCCCCGAACGGCCCCATGGGTGGCACCAACACCTCCCACGGGACCAACGTAACTCGTAGGAACTGACCCCGCAGCCGTGGGTGTCCCGGTTTTAGAGTACAACGATAATTTGCTTATTTTTACACTTAGGCTTAACATGGCGTTAGAGGGTGAAAACTCGAAATAGCCCCCGAACGGTCCCCTGGGTGGCACCAACACCTCCCACGGGACCAACGTAACTCGTAGGAACTGACCCCGCAGCCGCGGGTGTCCCGGTTTGAGAGTACGACGGTAATTTGCTTATTTCCACACTTAGGCTTAAAAACATGGCGTTAGAGGGTGAAAACTCGAAACAGCCCCCGAACGGCCCCGTGGGTGTCACCAAAACCTCCCACGGGACCAACGTAACTCGAAGGAACTGACCCCGCAGCCGCGGGTGTCCCGGTTTGAGAGTACGACGGTAATTTGCTTATTTCCACACTTAGGCTTAAAAACATGGCGTTAGAGGGTGAGAACTCGAAATAGCCCCCGAACGGCCCCGTGGGTGGCACCAACACCTCCCACGGGACCAACGTAACTCCTAGGAACTGACCCCGCAGCCGCGGGTCTCCCGGTTTGAGAGTACGACGGTAGTTTGCTTATTTCCACACTTAGGCTTAAAAACATGGCGTTAGAGGGCAGCCCCCGAACGGTCCCGTGGGTGGCACCAACACCTCCCACGGGACCAACGTAACTCGTAGGAACTGACCCCGCAACCGCGGGTGTCCCGGTTTGAGAGTACGACGGTAATTTGCTTATTTCCACACTTAGGCTTAACATGGCGTTAGAGGATGAAAACTCGAAACAGCCCCCGAATGGCCCCGTGGGTGGCACCAACACCTCCCACGGGACCAACGTAACTCGTAGGAACTAACCCCGCAGCCGCGGGTGTCCCGGTTTGAGAGTACGACGATAATTTTCTTATTTCCACACTTAGGCTTAAAAACATGGCGTTAGAGGGTGAGAACTCGAAACAGCCCCCGAACAGCCCCGTGGGTGGCACCAACGCCTCCCACGGGACCAACGTAACTCGTTGGAACTGACTCCGCAGCCGCGGGTGTCCCGGTTTGAGAGTACGATGGTAATTTGCTTATTTCAACACTTAGGCTTAAAAACATGGCGTTTGAGGGTGAGAACTCGAAACAGCCCCCGAACGGCCCCGTGGGTGGCCCCAACACCTCCCGCGGGACCAACGTAACTCGTAGGAACTGACCCCGCAGCCGCGGGTGTCCCGGTTTGAGAGTACGACTGTAATTTTCTTATTTCTACACTTAGGCTTAACATGGCGTTAGAGGGTGAAAACTCGAAATAGCCCCCGAACGGCCCCGTGGGTGGCACCAACACCTCCCACGGGACCAACGTAATTCGTAGGAACTGACCCCGCAGCCACGGGTGTCCCGGTTTGAGAGTACGACGGTAATTTTCTTATTTCCACACTTAGGCTTAAAAACATGGCGTTAGAGGGTGAAAACTCGAAACAGCCCCCGAACGGCCCCGTGGGTGTCACCAACACCTCCCACGGGACCAACGTAACTCGTAGGAACTGACCCCGCAGCCGCGGGTGTCCCGGTTTGAGAGTACGATGGTAATTTGCTTATTTCCACACTTAGGCTTAAAAACATGGCGTTAGAGGGTGAGAACTCGAAACAGCCCCCGAACGGCCCCGTGGGTGGCACCAACACCTCCCACGGGACCAACGTAACTCTTAGGAACTGACCCCGCAGCCGCGGGTCTCCCGGTTTGAGGGTACGACGGTAGTTTGCTTATTTCCACACTTAGGCTTAAAAACATGGCGTTAGAGGGCAGCCCCCGAACGGTCCCGTGGGTGGCACCAACACCTCCCACGGGACCAACGTAACTCGTAGGAACTGACCCCGCAACCGCGGGTGTCCCGGTTTGAGAGTACGACGGTAATTTGCTTATTTCCACACTTAGGCTTAACATGGCGTTAGAGGATGAAAACACGAAACAGCCCCCGAATGGCCCCGTGGGTGGCACCAACACCTCCCACGGGACCAACGTAACTCGTAGGAACTAACCCCGCAGCCGCGGGTGTCCCGGTTTGAGAGTACGACGATAATTTGCTTATTTCCACACTTAGGCTTAAAAACATGGCGTTAGAGGGTGAGAACTCGAAACAGCCCCCGAACAGCCCCGTGGGTGGCACCAACGCCTCCCACGGGACCAACGTAACTCGTTGGAACTGACTCCGCAGCCGCGGGTGTCCCGATTTGAGAGTACGACGATAATTTGCTTATTTCCACACTTAGGCTTAAAAACATGGTGTTAGAGGGTGAAAACTCGAAACGGCCCTCGAATGGCCCCGTGGGTGGCACCAACGCCTCCCACGAGACCAACGTAACTCGTAGGAACTGACCCCGCAGCCGCGGGTTTCCCGGTTTGAGAGTACGACGGTAATTTACTTATTTCCACACTTAGGCTTAAAAACATGGCGTTAGAGGGTGAGAACTCGAAACAGCCCCCGAACGGCCCCGTGGGTGGCACCAACGCCTCCCACAGGACCAACATAACTCGTAGGAACTGACCCCGGAGCCACGGGTGTACCGGTTTGAGAGTACGATGGTAATTTGCTTATTTCCACACTTAGGCTTAAAAACATGGCGTTAGAGGGTGAGAACTCGAAACAGCCCCCGAACGGCCCCATGGGTGGCACCAACACCTCCCACGGGACCAACGTAACTCGTAGGAACTGACCCCGTAGCCGCGGGTGTCCCGGTTTGAGAGTACGACGGTAATTTGCTTATTTCCACACTTAGGCTTAACATGGCGTTAGAGGGTGAAAACTCGAAACAGCCCCCGAACGGCCCCGTGGGTGGCACCAACACCTCCCACGGGACCAGCGTAACTCGTAGGAACTGACCCCGCAGCCGCGGGTGTCCCGGTTTGAGAGTACGATGGTAATTTTCTTATTTCCACACTTAGGCTTAAAAACATGGCGTTAGAGGGTGAGAACTCGAAACAGCCCCCGAACGGCCCCGTGGGTGGCACCAACACCTCCCACGGGACCAATGTAACTCGTAGGAACTGACCCCGCAGCCGCGGGTGTCCCGGTTTGAGAGTATGATGATAATTTGCTTATTTCCACACTTAGGCTTAAAAACATGGCCTTAGAGGGTGAGAACTCGAAACAGCCCCCGAACGGCCCCGTGGGTGGCACCAACACCTCCCACAGGACAAACGTAACTCGTAAGAACTGACCCCGCAGCCGCGGGTCTCCCGGTTTGAGAGTACGACGGTAGTTTGCTTATTTCCACACTTAGGCTTAAAAACATGGCGTTAGAGGGTGAGAACTCGAAACAGCCCCCGAACGGCCCCGTGGGTGGCACCAACGCCTCCCACGGCACCAACGTAACTCGTAGGAACTGACCCCGCAGCCGCGGGTGTCCCGGTTTGAGAGTACGATGGTAATTTGCTTATTTCCACACTTAGGCTTAAAAACATGGCGTTAGAGGGTGAGAACTCGAAACAGCCCCCGAACGGCCTCGTGGGTGGCACCAACACCTCCCACAGGACAAACGTAACTCATAAGAACTGACCCCGCAGCCGCGGGTCTCCCGTTTTGAGAGTACGACGGTAATTTACTTATTTCCACACTTAGGCTTCAAAACTTGGCGTTAGAGGGTGAAAACTCGAAACAGCCCCCGAACGGCCCCGTTGGTGGCACCAACACCTCCCACGGGACCAACGTAACTCGTAGGAACTGACCCCGCAGCCGCTGGTCTCCCAGTTTGAGAGTACGACGACAATTTGCTTATTTCCACACTTAGGCTTAAAAACATGGCGTTAGAGGGTGAGAACTCGAAACAGCCCCCGAACGGCCCCGTAGGTGGCACCAACACCTCCCACGGGAACAACGTAACTCGTAGGAACTGACCCCGCAGCCGCGGGTCTCACGGTTTGAGAGTATGATGATAATTTGCTTATTTCCACACTTAGGCTTAAAAACATGGCGTTAGAGGGTGAAAACTCAAAACAGCCCCCGAACGGCCCCATGGGTGGCACCAACACCTCCCACGGGACCAACGTAACTCGTAGGAACTGACCCCGCAGCCGCGGGTGTCCCGGTTTGAGAGTACGACGGTAATTTGCTTATTTCCACACTTAGGCTTAACATGGCGTTAGAGGGTGAAAACTCGAAATAGCCCCCGAACGGCCCCGTGGGTGGCACCAACACCTCCCACGGGACCAGCGTAACTCGTAGGAACTGACCTCGCAGCCGCGGGTGTCCCGGTTTGAGAGTACGACGGTAATTTGCTTATTTCCACACTTAGGCTTAAAAACATGGCGTTAGAGGGTGAGAACTCGAAACAGCCCCCGAACGGCCCCGTGGGTGGCACCAACACCTCCCACGGGACCAATGTAACTCGTAGGAACTGACCCCGCAGCCGCGGGTGTCCCGGTTTGAGAGTATGATGATAATTTGCTTATTTCCACACTTAGGCTTAAACACATGGCCTTAGAGGGTGAGAACTCGAAACAGCCCCCGAACGGCCCCGTGGGTGGCACCAACACCTCCCACAGGACAAACGTAACTCGTAAGAACTGACCCCGCAGCCGCGGGTCTCTCGGTTTGAGAGTACGACGGTAGTTTGCTTATTTCCACACTTAGGCTTAAAAACATGGCGTTAGAGGGTGAGAACTCGAAACAGCCCCCGAACGGCCCCGTGGGTGGCACCAACGCCTCCCACGGGACCAACGTAACTCGTAGGAACTGACCCCGCAGCCGCGGGTGTCCCGGTTTGAGAGTACGATGGTAATTTTCTTATTTCCACACTTAGGCTTAAAAACATGGCGTTAGAGGGTGAGAACTCGAATCAGCCCCCGAACGGCCCCGTGGGTGGCACCAACGCCTCCCACGGGACCAACGTAACTCGTAGGAACTGACCCCGCAGCCGCGGGTGTCCCGGTTTGAGAGTACGACGGTAATTTACTTATTTCCACACTTAGGCTTAAAAACATGGCGTTAGCGGGTGAGAACTCGAAACAGCCCCCGAACGGCCCCGTGGGTGGCACCAACACCTCCCACAGGACAAACGTAACTCGTAAGAACTGACCCCGCAGCCACGGGTCTCCCGGTTTGAGAGTACGACGGTAGTTTGCTTATTTCCACACTTAGGCTTAAAAACATGGCGTTAGAGGGTGAAAACTCGAAACAGCCCCCGAACGGCCCCGTGGGTGGCACCAACGCCTCCCACGGGACCAACGTAACTCGTAGGAACTGACCCCGCAGCCGCGGGTGTCCCGGTTTGAGAGTACGATGGTAATTTGCTTATTTCCACACTTAGGCTTAAAAACATGGCGTTAGAGGGTGAGAACTCGAAACAGCCCGCGAACGGCCTCGTGGGTGGCACCAACACCTCCCACAGGACAAACTTAACTCATAAGAACAGACCCCGCAGCCGCGGGTCTCCCGGTTTGAGAGTACGACGGTAATTTACTTATTTCCACACTTAGGCTTCAAAACTTGGCGTTAGAGGGTGAAAACTCGAAACAGGCCCCGAACGGCCCCGTTGGTGGCACCAACACCTCCCACGGGACCAACGTAACTCGTAGGAACTGACCCCGCAGCCGCTGGTCTCCCAGTTTGAGAGTACGACGACAATTTGCTTATTTCCACACTTAGGCTTAAAAACATGGCGTTAGAGGGTGAGAACTCGAAACAGGCCCCGAACGGCCCCGTAGGTGGCACCAACACCTCCCACGGGAACAACGTAACTCCTAGGAACTGACCCCGCAGCCGCGGGTCTCACGGTTTCAGAGTACGACTATAATTTTCTTATTTCCACACTTAGGCTTAACATGGCGTTAGAGGGTGAAAACTCGAAACTACCCCCGAACGGCCCCGTGGGTGGCACCAACACCTCCCACGGGACCAAAGTAACTCGTAGGAACTGACCCCGCAGACGCGGGTGTCCCGATTTGAGAGTACTACCGTAATTTGCTTATTTCGACACTTAAGCTTAAAAACATGGCGTTAGAGGATAAAAACTCGAAACAGCCCCCGAACGGCCCCGGGGTGGCACCAACTCCTCCCACGGGACCAACGTAACTCGTAGAAACTGACCCCGAAGCCGCGGGTGTCCCGGTTTGAGAGTATGACGATAATTTGCTTATTTCCAAACTTAGGCTTAAAAACATGGCGTTAGAGGGTGAGAACTCGAAACAGCCCCCGAACGGCCCCGTGGGTGTCACCAACACCTCCCACGGGACCAACGTAACTCGTAGGAACTGACCCCGCAGCCGCGGGTCTCCCGGTTTGAGAGTATGACGGTAGTTTGCTTATTTCCACACTTAGGCTTAAAAACATGGTATTAGAGGGCAGCCCCCGAACGGCCCCGTGGGTGGCACCAACACCTCCCACGGGACCAACGTAACTCGTAGGAACTGACCCCGCAGCCGCAGGTGTCCCGGTTTGAGAGTACGACGTTAATTTGCTTATTTCCACACTTAGGCTTAACATGGCGTTAGAGGGTGAAAACTCGAAACAGCCCCAGAACGTCCCCGTGGGTGGCACCAACACCTCCCACGGGACCAACGTAACTCGTAGGAACTGACCCCGCAGCCGCGGGTGTCCCAGTTTGAGAGTACGACGATAATTTGCTTATTTCCACACTTAGGCTTAAATACATGGCGTTAGAGGGTGAGAACTCGAAACAGCCCCCGAACGGCCCCGTGGGTGGAACCAACGCCTCCCACGGGACCAACGTAACTCATAGGAACTGAACCCGCAGCCGCGGGTGTCCCGGTTTGAGAGTACGACGGTAATTTGCTTATTTCCACACTTAGGCTTAAAAACATGGCGTTTGAGGGTGAGAACTCGAAACAGCCCCCGAACGGACCCGTGGGTGGCACCAACACCTCCCACGGGACCAACGTAACTCGTAGGAACTGAACCCGCAGCCGCGGTTGTCCCGGATTGAGAGTACGACGGTAATTTGCTTATTTCCACACTTAGGCTTAAAACACATGGCGTTAGAGGGTGAGAACTCGAAACAGCCCCCGAACGGCCCCGTGGGTGGCACAAACGCCTCCCACGGGACCAACGTAACTCGTAGGAACTGACCCCGCAGCCGCCGGTGTCCCGGTTTGAGAGTACGATGGTAATTTGCTTAATTCAACACTTAGGCTTAAAAACATGGCGTTTGAGGGTGAGAACTCGAAACAGCCCCCGAACGGCCCCGTGGGTGGCACCAACACCTCCCACGGGACCAACGTAACTTGTAGGAACGGACCCCGCAGCCGCGGGTGTCCCGGTTTGAGAGTACAACTATAATTTGCTTATTTCCACACTTAGGCTTAACATGGCGTTAGAGGGTGAAAACTCGAAACTACCCCCGAACGGACCCGTGGGTGGCACCAACACCTCCCACGGGACCAACGTAACTCGTAGGAACTGACCCCGCAGCCGCGGGTGTCCCGGTTTGAGAGTACGACGATAATTTTCTTATTTCCACACTTAGGCTTAAAAACATGGCGTTAGAGGGTGAGAACTCAAAACAGCCCCCGAACGGCCCCATGGGTGGCACCAACACCTCCAACGGGACCAACGTAACTCGTAGGAACTGACCCCGCAGCCGCGGGTGTCCCGGTTTGAGAGTACGACGGTAATTTGCATATTTCTACACTTAGGCTTAATATGGCGTTAGAGGGTGAAAACTCGAAACAGCCCCCGAACGGCCCCGTGGGTGGCACCAACACCTCCCACGGGACCAACGTAACTCGTAGGAACTGATCCCGCAGCCGCGGGTGTCCCGGTTTGAGAGTACGACGGTAATTTGCTTATTTCCACACTTAGGCTTAAAAACATGGCGTTAGAGGGTGAAAACTCGAAACATACCCCGAACGGCCCCGAGGGTGGCACCAACCCCTCCCACGGGACCAACGTAACGCGTAGGAACTGACCCCGCAGTTGCGGGTGCCCGGTTTGAGAGTACGACGATATTTTTCTTATTTCCACACTTAGGCTTAAAAACATGGCGTTTGAGGGTGAGAACTCGAAACAGCCCCCGAACGGACCCGTGGGTGGCACCAACACCTCCCACGGGACCAACGTAACTCGTAGGAACTGAGCCCGTAGCCGCAGGTGTCCCGGTTTGAGAGTACGACTGTAATTTTCTTATTTTTACACTTAGGCTTAAGATGGCGTTAGAGGGTGAAAACTCGAAACAGCTCCCGAACGGCCCCGTGGGTGGCACCAACACCTCCCACGGGACCAACGTAACTCGTAGGAACTGACCCCGCAGCCGCGGTTGTCCCGGATTGAGAGTACGACGGTAATTTGCTTATTTCCACAATTAGGCTTAAAAACATGGCGTTAGAGTGTGAGAACTCGAAACAGCCCCCGAACGGCCCCGTGGGTGGCACCAACACCTCCCACGGGACCAACGTAACTCGTAGGAACTGACCCCGCAGCCGCGGGTCTCCCGGTTTGAGAGTACGACGGTAATTTACTTATTTCCACACTTAGGCTTCAAAACTTGGCGTTAGAGGGTGAAAACTCGAAACAGCCCCCGAACGGCCCCGTTGGTGGCACCAACACCTCCCACGGGACCAACGTAACTCGTAGGAACTGACCCCGCAGCCGCTGGTCTCCTAGTTTGAGAGTACGACGACAATTTGCTTATTTCCACACTTAGGCTTAAAAACATGGCGTTAGAGTGTGAGAACTCGAAACAGCCCCCGAACGGCCCCGTTGGTGGCACAAACGCCTCCCACGGGACCAACGTAACTCGTAGGAACTGACCCCGCAGCCGCCGGTGTCCCGGTTTGAGAGTACGATGGTAATTTGCTTATTTCAACACTTAGGCTTAAAAACATGGCGTTAGAGATTGAGAACTCGAAACAGCCCCCGAACGGCCCCGTGGGTGGCACCAACACCTCCCACGGGACCAATGTAACTCGTAGGAACTGACCCCGCAGTCGCGGGTGTCCCGGTTTGAGAGTACGACTATAATTTGCTTATTTCCACACTTAGGCTTAACATGGCGTTAGAGGGTGAAAACTCGAAACTACCCCCGAACGGCCCCGTTGGTGGCACCAACACCTCCCACGGGACCAACGTAACTCGTAGGAACTGACTCCGCAGCCGCGGGTGTCCCGGTTTGAGAGTACGACGATAATTTTCTTATTTCCACACTTAGGCTTAAAAACATGGCGTTAGAGGGTGAGAACTCAAAACATCCCCCGAACGGCCCCGTGGGTGGCACCAACACCTCCAACGGGACCAACGTAACTCGTAGGAACTGACCCCGCAGCCGCGGGTGTCCCGGTTTGAGAGTACGACGGTAATTTGCATATTTCTACACTTAGGCTTAAGATGGCGTTAGAGGGTGAAAACTCGAAACAGCCCCCGAACGGCCCCGTGGGTGGCACCAACACCTCTCACGGGACCAACGTAACTCGTAGGAACTGATCCCGCAGCCGCGGGTGTCCCGGTTTGAGAGTACGACGGTAATTTGCTTATTTCCACACTTAGGCTTAAAAACATGGCGTTAGAGGGTGAAAACTCGAAACATACCCCGAACGGCCCCGAGGGTGGCACCAACCCCTCCCACGGGACCAACGTAACTCGTAGGAACTGACCCCGCAGTCGCGGGTGCCCGGTTTGAGAGTACGACGATAATTTGCTTATTTCCACACTTAGGCTTAAAAACATGGCGTTTGAGGGTGAGAACTCGAAACAGCCCCCGAACGGACCCGTGGGTGGCACCAACACCTCCCACGGGACCAACGTAACTCGTAGGAACTGAGACCGTAGCCGCAGGTGTCCCGGTTTGAGAGTACGACTGTAATTTGCTTATTTCTACACTTAGGCTTAAGATGGCGTTAGAGGGTGAAAACTCGAAACAGCCCCCGAACGGCCCCGTGGGTGGCACCAACACCTCCCACGGGACCAACGTAACTCGTAGGAACTGACCCCGCAGCCGCGGTTGTCCCGGATTGAGAGTACGACGGTAATTTTCTTATTTCCACACTTAGGCTTAAAAACATGGCGTTAGAGTGTGAGAACTCGAAACAGCCCCCGAACGGCCCCGTGGGTGGCACCAACACCTCCCACGGGACCAACGTAACTCGTAGGAACTGACCCCGCAGCCGCGGGTCTCCCGGTTTGAGAGTACGACGGTAATTTACTTATTTCCACACTTAGGCTTCAAAACTTGGCGTTAGAGTGTGAAAACTCGAAACAGCCCCTGAATGGCCCCGTTGGTGGCACCAACACCTCCCACGGGACCAACGTAACTCGTAGGAACTGACCCCGCAGCCGCTGGTCTCCCAGTTTGAGAGTACGACGACAATTTGCTTATTTCCACACTTAGGCTTAAAAACATGGCGTTAGAGGGTGAGAACTCGAAACAGCCCCCGAACGGCCCCGTATGTGGCACCAACACCTCCCACGGGAACAACGTAACTCGTAGGAACTGACCCCGCAGCCGCGGGTCTCACGGTTTGAGAGTACGATGATAATTTGCTTATTTCCACACTTAGGCTTAAAAACATGGCGTTAGAGGGTGAGAACTCAAAACAGCCCCCGAACGGCCCCATGGGTGGCACCAACACCTCCCACGGGACCAACGTAACTCGTAGGAACTGACCCCGCAGCCGCGGGTGTCCCGGTTTTAGAGTACAACGATAATTTGCTTATTTTTACACTTAGGCTTAACATGGCGTTAGAGGGTGAAAACTCGAAATAGCCCCCGAACGGTCCCCTGGGTGGCACCAACACCTCCCACGGGACCAACGTAACTCGTAGGAACTGACCCCGCAGCCGCGGGTGTCCCGGTTTGAGAGTACGACGGTAATTTTCTTATTTCCACACTTAGGCTTAAAAACATGGCGTTAGAGGGTGAAAACTCGAAACAGCCCCCGAACGGCCCCGTGGGTGTCACCAAAACCTCCCACGGGACCAACGTAACTCGAAGGAACTGACCCCGCAGCCGCGGGTGTCCCGGTTTGAGAGTACGACGGTAATTTGCTTATTTCCACACTTAGGCTTAAAAACATGGCGTTAGAGGGTGAGAACTCGAAACAGCCCCCGAACGGCCCCGTGGGTGGCACCAACACCTCCCACTGGACCAACGTAACTCTTAGGAACTGACCCCGCAGCCGCGGGTCTCCCGGTTTGAGAGTACGACGGTAGTTTGCTTATTTCCACACTTAGGCTTAAAAACATGGCGTTAGAGGGCAGCCCCCGAACGGTCCCGTGGGTGGCACCAACACCTCCCACGGGACCAACGTAACTCGTAGGAACTGACCCCGCAACCGCGGGTGTCCCGGTTTGAGAGTACGACGGTAATTTGCTTATTTCCACACTTAGGCTTAACATGGCGTTAGAGGATGAAACCTCGAAACAGCCCCCGAATGGCCCTGTGGGTTGCACCAACACCTCCCACGGGACCAACGTAACTCGTAGGAACTAACCCCGCAGCCGCGGGTGTCCCGGTTTGAGAGTACGACGATAATTTGCTTATTTCCACACTTAGGCTTAAAAACATGGCGTTTGAGGGTGAGAACTCGAAACAGCCCCCGAACAGCCCCGTGGGTGGCACCAACGCCTCCCACGGGACCAACGTAACTCGTTGGAACTGACTCCGCAGCCGCGGGTGTCCCGATTTGAGAGTACGACGATAATTTGCTTATTTCCACACTTAGAATTAAAAACATGGTGTTAGAGGGTGAAAACTCGAAACAGCCCTCGAATGGCCCCGTGGGTGGCACCAACGCCTCCCACGAGACCAACGTAACTCGTAGGAACTAACCCCGCAGCCGCGGGTGTCCCGGTTTGAGAGTACGACGGTAATTTACTTATTTCCACACTTAGGCTTAAAAACATGGCGTTAGAGGGTGAGAACTCGAAACAGCCCCCGAACGGCCCCGTGGGTGGCACCAACGCCTCCCACAGGACCAACATAACTCGTAGGAACTGACCCCGGAGCCACGGGTGTCCCGGTTTGAGAGTACGACGGTAATTTGCTTATTTCCACACTTAAGCTTAAAAACATGGCGTTAGAGGGTGAGAACTCGAAACAGCCCCCGAACGGCCCCATGGGTGGCACCAACACCTCCCACGGGACCAACGTAACTCGTAGGAACTGACCCCGTAGCCGCGGGTGTCCCGGTTTGAGAGTACGACGGTAATTTGCTTATTTCCACACTTAGGCTTAACATGGCGTTAGAGGGTGAAAACTCGAAACAGCCCCCGAACGGCTCCGTGGGTGGCACCAACACCTCCCACGGGACAAGCGTAACTCGTAGGAACTGACCCCGCAGCCGCGGGTGTCCCGGTTTGAGAGTACGACGACAATTTGCTTATTTCCACACTTAGGCTTAAAAACATGGCGTTAGAGGGTGAGAACTCGAAACAGCCCCCGAACGGCCCCGTAGGTGGCACCAACACCTCCCACGGGAACAACGTAACTCGTAGGAACTGACCCCGCAGCCGCGGGTCTCACGGTTTGAGAGTACGATGATAATTTTCTTATTTCCACACTTAGGCTTAAAAACATGGCGTTAGAGGCTGAGAACTCAAAACAGCCCCCGAACGGCCCCATGGGTGGCACCAACACCTCCCACGGGACCAACGTAACTCGTAGGAACTGACCCCGCAGCCGCGGGTGTCCCGGTTTTAGAGTACAACGATAATTTGCTTATTTTTACACTTAGGCTTAACATGGCGTTAGAGGGTGAAAACTCGAAATAGCCCCCGAACGGTCCCCTGGGTGGCACCAACACCTCCCACGGGACCAACGTAACTCGTAGGAACTGACCCCGCAGCCGCGGGTGTCCCGGTTTGAGAGTACGACGGTAATTTGCTTATTTCCACACTTAGGCTTAAAAACATGGCGTTAGAGGGTGAAAACTCGAAACATACCCCGAACGGCCCCGTGGGTGGCACCAACACCTCCCACTGGACCAACGTAACTCGTAGGAACTGACCCCGCAGCCGCGGGTGTCCCGGTTTGAGAGTACGACGTTAATTTGCTTATTTCCACACTTAGGCTAAAAAATATGGCGTTAGAGGGTGAAAACTCGAAACAGCCCCCGAACGGCCCCGTGGGTGGCACCAACACCTCCCACGGGACCAACGTAACTCTTAGGAACTGACCCCGCAGCCGCGGGTCTCCCGGTTTGAGAGTACGACGGTAGTTTGCTTATTTCCACACTTAGGCTTAAAAACATGGCGTTAGAGGGCAGCCCCCGAACGGTCCCGTGGGTGGCACCAACACCTCCCACGGGACCAACGTAACTCGTAGGAACTGACCCCGCAACCGCGGGTGTCCCGGTTTGAGAGTACGACGGTAATTTGCTTATTTCCACACTTAGGCTTAACATGGCGTTAGAGGATGAAACCTCGAAACAGCCCCCGAATGGCCCTGTGGGTGGCACCAACACCTCCCACGGGACCAACGTAACTCGTAGGAACTAACCCCGCAGCCGCGGGTGTCCCGGTTTGAGAGTACGATGGTAATTTGCTTATTTCCACACTTAGGCTTAAAAACATGGCGTTAGAGGGTGAGAACTCGAAACAGCCCCCGAACGGCCCCATGGGTGGCACCAACACCTCCCACGGGATCAACGTAACTCGTAGGAACTGACCCCGTAGCCGCGGGTGTCCCGGTTTGAGAGTACGACGGTAATTTGCTTATTTCCACACTTAGGCTTAACATGGCGTTAGAGGGTGAAAACTCAAAACAGCCCCCGAACGGCCCCGTGGGTGGCACCAACACCTCCCACGGGACAAGCGTAACTCGTAGGAACTGACCCCGCAGCCGCGGGTGTCCCGGTTTGAGAGTACGATGGTAATTTTCTTATTTCCACACTTAGGCTTAAAAACATGGCGTTAGAGGGTGAGAACTAGAAACAGCCCCCGAACGGCCCCGTGGGTGGCACCAACACCTCCCACGGGACCAAAGTAACTCGTAGGAACTGACCCCGCAGCCGCGGGTGTCCCGATTTGAGAGTACGATGATAATTTGCTTATTTCCACACTTAGGTTTAAAAACATGGCGTTAGAGGGTGAGAACTCAAAACAGCCCCCGAACGGCCCCGTGGGTGGCACCAACACCTCCCACGGGACCAACGTAACTCGTAGGAACTGACCCCGCAGCCGCGGATGTCCCGGTTTGAGAGTACGACGGTAATTTGCTTATTTCTACACTTAGGCTTAAGATGGCGTTAGAGGGTGAAAACTCGAAACAGCCCCCGAACGGCCCCGTGGGTGGCACCAACACCTCCCACGGGACCAACGTAACTGGTAGGAACTGACCCCGCAGCCGCGGGTGTCCCGGTTTGAGAGTACGACAGTAATTTGCTTATTTCCACACTTAGGCTTAAAAACATGGCGTTAGAGGGTGAGAACTCAAAAGAGCCCCCGAACGGCCCCGTGGGTGGCACCAACACCTCCCACGGGACCAACGTAACTCGTAGGAACTGACCCCGCAGCCGCGGGTGTCTCGGTTTGAGAGTACGACGGTAATTTTCTTATTTCTACACTTAGGCTTAAGATGGCATTAGAGGGTGAAAACTCGAAACAGCCCCCGAACGGCCTCGTGGGTGGCACCAACACCTCCCACGGGACCAGCGTAACTCGTAGGAACTGACCCCGCAGCCGCGGGTGTCCCGGTTTGAGAGTACGATGGTAATTTGCTTATTTCCACACTTAGGCTTAAAAACATGGCGTTAGAGGGTGAGAACTAGAAACAGCCCCCGAACGGCCCCGTGGGTGGCACCAACACCTCCCACGGGACCAACGTAACTCGTAGGAACTGACCCCGCAGCCGCGGGTGTCCCGGTTTGAGAGTATGACGATAATTTGCTTATTTCCACACTTAGGCTTAAAAACATGGCGTTAGAGGGTGAGAACTCGAAACAGCCCCCGAACGGCCCCGTGGGTGGCACCAACACCTCCCACGGGACAAACGTAACTCGTAAGAACTGACCCCGCAGCCGCGGGTCTCCCGGTTTGAGAGTACGACGGTAGTTTGCTTATTTCCACACTTAGGCTTAAAAACATGGCGTTAGAGGGTGAGAACTCGAAACAGCCCCCGAACGGCCCCGTGGGTGGCACCAACACCTCCCACGGGACCAACGTAACTCGTAGGAACTGACCCCGCAGCCGCGGGTGTCCCAGTTTGAGAGTACGACGATAATTTGCTTATTTCCACACTTAGGCTTAAAAACATGGCGTTAGAGGGTGAGAACTCGAAACAGCCCCCGAACGGCCCCGTGGGTGGCACCAAAACCTCCCACGGGACCAACGTAACTCGTAGGAACTGACCCCGCAGCCGCGGGTGTCCCGGTTTGAGAGTACGACGATAATTTGCTTATTTCCACACTTAGGCTTAACATGGCGTTAGAGGGTGAAAACTCGAAACCACCCCCGAACGGCCCCGTGGGTGGCACCAACACCTCCGACGGGACCAACGTAACTCGTAGGAACTGACCCCCCAGCCGCTGGTGTCCCGGTTTGAGAGTACGACGGTAATTTGCTTATTTCCACACTTGGGCTGAAAAACATGGCGTTAGAGGGTGAGAACTCGAAACAGCCCCCGAACGGCCCCGTGGGTGGCACCAACGCCTCCGACAGGACCAACGTAACTCGTAGGAACTGACCCCGCAGCCGCGGGTGTCCCGGTTTGAGAGTACGACGGTAATTTGCTTATTTCCACACTTAGGCTGAAAAACATGGCGTTAGAGGGTGAAAACTCGAAACCACCCCCGAACGGCCCCGTGGGTGGCACCAACACCTCCGACGGGACCAACGTAACTCGTAGGAACTGACCCCGCAGCCGCTAGTGTCCCGGTTTGAGAGTACGACGGTAATTTGATTATTTCCACACTTAGGCTGAAAAACATGGCGTTAGAGGGTGAGAACTCGAAACAGCCCCCGAACGGCCCCGTGGGTGGCACCAACGCCTCCCACAGGACCAACGTAACTCGTAGGAAATGACCCCGCAGCCGCGGGTGTCCCGGTTTGAGAGTACGACGGTAATTTGCTTATTTCCACACTTAGGCTTAAAAACCTGGCGTTAGAGGGTGAGAACTCGAAACAGCCCCCGAACGGCCCCGTGTGTGGCACCAACACCTCCCACGGGATCAACGTAACTCGTAGGAACTGACCCCGCAGCCGCGGGTGTCCCGATTTGAGAGTACGACGGTAATTTGCTTATTTCCACACTTAGGCTTAACATGGCGTTAGAGGATGAAATCTCGAAACAGCCCCCGAACGGCCCCGTGGGTGGCACCAACACCTCCCACGGGACCAGCGTAACTCGTAGGAACTGACCCCGCAACCGCGGGTGTCCCGGTTTGAGAGTACGACGGTAATTTGCTTATTTCCACACTTAGGCTTAAAAACATGGCGTTAGAGGGTGAGAACTCGAAACAGCCCCCGAACGGCCCCGTGGGTGGCACCAACACCTCCCACGGGACCAACGTAACTCGTAGGAACTGACCCCGCAGCCGCGGGTGTCCCGGTTTGAGAGTACGACGGTAATTTGCTTATTTCCACACTTAGGCTTAAAAACATGGCGTTAGAGGGTGAGAACTCGAAACAGCCCCCGAACGGCCCCGTGGGTGGCACCAACAACTCTCACGGGACCAACGTAACTCGTAGGAACTGACCCCGCAGCCGCGGGTGTCCCGGTTTGAGAGTATGACGGTAATTTGCTTATTTCCACACTTAGGCTTAAAAACATGGCGTTAGAGGGTGAGAACTCGAAACAGCCCCCGAACGGTCCCGTGGGTGGCACCAACACCTCCCACGGGACAAACGTAACTCGTAAGAACTGACTCCACAGCCGCGGGTCTCCCGGTTTGAGAGTACGACGGTAGTTTGCTTATTTCCACACTTAGGCTTAAAAACATGGCGTTAGAGGGTGAGAACTCGAAACATCCCCCGAACGGCCCCGTGGGTGGCACCAACGCCTCCCACGGGACCAACGTAACTCGTAGGAACTGACCCCGCAGCCGCGGGTGTCCCGATTTGAGAGTACGACGGTAATTTGCTTATTTCCACACTTAGGCTTAAAAATATGGCGTTAGAGGGTGAGAACTCGAAACAGCCCCCGAACGGCCCCGTGGGTGGCACCAACGCCTCCCACGGGACCAGCGTAACTCATAGGAACTGACCCCGCAGCCGTGGGTGTCCCGGTTTGAGAGTACGACGGTAATTTGCTTATTTCCACACTTAGGCTTAAAGACATGGCGTTAGAGGGTGAGAACTCGAAACAGCCCGCGAACGGCCCCGTGGGTGGCACCAACACCTCTCACGGGACCAACGTAACTCGTAGGAACTGACCCTGCAGCCGCGGGTGTCCCGGTTTGAGAGTACGACGGTAATTTGCTTATTTCCACACTTAGGCTTAACATGGCGTTAGAGGGTGAAAACTCGAAACAGCCCACGAACGGCCCCTTGGGTGGCACCAACACCTCCCACGGGACAAACGTAACTCGTAGGAACTGACCCCCGCAGCCGCGGGTGTCCCAGTTTGAGAGTACGACGATAATTTGCTTATTTCCACACTTAGGCTTAAAAACATGGTGTTAGAGGGTGAGAACTCGAAACAGCCCCCGAACGGACCCGTGGGTGGCACCAACACCTCCCACGGGACCAACGTAACTCATAGGAACTAACCCCGCAGCCGCGGGTGAACCGATTTGAGAGTATGACGGTAATTTTCTTATTTCTACACTTAGGCTTAAGATGGCGTTAGAGGGTGAAAACTCGAAACAGCCCCCGAACGGCCCTATGGGTGGCACCAACACCTCCCACGGGACCAACGTAACTCGTAGGAACTTACCCCACAGCCGCGGGTGTCCCAGTTTGAGAGTACGATGGTAATTTACTTATTTCCACACTTAGGCTTAAAAATATGGCGTTAGAGGGTGAAAACTCGAAACAGCCCCCGAACGGCCCCGTGGGTGGCACCAACACCTCCCACGGGACCAACGTAACTCGTAAGAACTGACCCCGCAGCCGCGGGTCTCCCGGTTTGAGAGTACGACGGTAGTTTGCTTATTTCTACACTTAGGCTTAAAAACATGGCGTTAGAGGGTGAGAACTCGAAACAGCCACCGAACGGCCCCGTGGGTGGCACCAACGCCTCCCACGGGACCAACGTAACTCGTAGGAACTGACCCCGCTGCCGCGAGTGTCCCAGTTTTAGAGTACGACGGTAATTTGCTTATTTCCACACTTTGGCTTAACATGGCGTTAGAGGGTAAAAACTCGAAACAGCCCCCGAACGGCCCCGTGGGTGGCACCAACACCTCCCACGGGACCAACGTAACTCGTAGGGATTGACCCCGCAGCCGCGGGTGTCCCGGTTTGAGAGTACGACAATAATTTGCTTATTTCCACACTTAGGCTTAAAAACATGGCGTTAGAGGGTGAGAACTCGAAACAGCCTCCGAACGGCCCCGTGGGTGTCACCAAAACCTCCCACGGGACCACCGTAACTCGTAGGAACTGACCCCGCAGCCGCGGGTGTCCCGGTTTGAGAGTACGATGGTAATTTGCTTATTTGCACACTTAGGCTTAAAAACATGGTGTTAGAGGGTGAGAACTCGAAACAGCCCCCGAACGGCCACGTGGGTGGCACCAACACCTCCCACGGGACCAATGTAACTCGTAGGAACTGACCCCGTAGCCGCGGGTGTCCCGGTTTGAGAGTACGACGGTAATTTGCTTATTTCCACACTTAGGCTTAAAAATATGGCGTTAGAGGGGGAGAACTCGAAACAGCCCACGAACGGCCCCGTGGGTGGTACCAACGCCTCCCACGGGACCAACGTAACTCGTGGGAACGGACCCCGCAGCCACGGGTCTCCTGATTTGAGAGTACTACCGTAATTTGCTTATTTTGACACTTAAGCTTAAAAACATGGCGTTAGAGGCTGAAAACTCGAAACAGCCCCCGAACGGCCCCGTGGGTGGCACCAACACCTCCCACGGGAACAACGTAACTCGTAGGAACTGACCCCGCAGCCGCGGGTGTCCCGGCTTGAGAGTATGACGATAATTTTCTTATTTCCACACTTAGGCTTAAAAACATGGCGTTAGAGGGTGAGAACTCAAAACAGCCCCCGAACGGCCCCGTGGGTGGCACCAACACCTCCCACGGGACCAACGTAACTCGTAGGAACTGACCCCGCAGCCGCGGGTCTCCCGATTTGAGAGTACGACGGTAGTTTGCTTATTTCCACACTTAGGCTTAAAAACATGGCGTTAGAGGGCAGCCCCCGAACGGCCCCGTGGGTGGCACCAACACCTCCCACGGGACCAACGTAACTCGTAGGAACTGACACCGCAATCGCGGGTGTCCCGGTTTGAGAGTACGACGGTAATTTGCTTATTTCCACACTTAGGTTTAACATGGCGTTAGACGGTGAAAACTCGAAACAGCCCCCGAATGGCCCCGTGGGGGCACCAACACCTCCCACGGGACCAACGTAACTCGTAGGAACTGACCCCGCAGCCGCGGGTGTCTCGGTTTGAGAGTACGACGATAATTTGCTTATTTCCACACTTAGGCTTAAAAACATGGCGTTAGAGGGTGAGAACTCGAAACAGCCACCGAATGGCCCCGTGGGTGGCACCAACGCCTCCCACGGGACCAACGTAACTCGTAGGAACTGACCCCGCAGCCGCGGGTGTCCCGGTTTGAGAGTATGACGACAATTTGCTTATTTCCACACTTAGGCTTAAAAACATGGCGTTAGAGGGTGAAAACTCGAAACAGCCCCCGAATGGCCCCGTGGGTGGCACCAACGCCTCCCACGGGACCAACGTAACTCGTAGGAACTGACCCCGCAGCCGCGGGTGTCCCGGTTTGAGAGTACGACGGTAATTTACTTATTTCCACACTTAGGCTTCAAAACTTGGCGTTAGAGGGTGAAAACTCGAAACAGGCCCCGAACGGCCCCGTTGGTGGCACCAACGCCTCCCACGGGACCAACGTAACTCGTAGGAACTGACCCCGCAGCCGCGGGTGTCCCGGTTTGAGAGTATGACGACAATTTGCTTATTTCCACACTTAGGCTTAAAAACATGGCGTTAGAGGGTGAAAACTCGAAACAGCCCCCGAATGGCCCCGTGGGTGGCACCAACGCCTCCCACGGGACCAACGTAACTCGTAGGAACTGACCCCGCAGCCGCGGGTGTCCCGGTTTGAGAGTACGACGGTAATTTGCTTATTTTCACACTTAGGCTTGAAAACATGGCGTTAGAGGGTGAGAACTCGAAACAGCCCCTGAACGGCCCCGTGGGTGGCACCAACACCTCTCACGGGACCAACGTAACTCGTAGGAACTGACCCTGCAGCCGCGGGTGTCCCGGTTTGTGAGTACGACGGTAATTTGCTTATTTCCACACTTAGGCTTAACATGGCGTTAGAGGGTGAAAACTCGAAACAGCCCCGGAACGGCCCCGTGGGTGGCACCAACACCTCCCACGGGACAAACGTAACTCGTAGGAACTGACCCCGCAGCCGCGGGTGTCCCAGTTTGAGAGTACGATGATAATTTGCTTATTTCCACACTTAGGCTTAAAAACATGGCGTTAGAGGGTGAGAAACAGCCCCCGAACGGACCCGTGGGTGGCACCAACACCTCCCACGGGATCAACGTAACTCGTAGGAACTGACCCCGCAGCCGCGGGTGTCCCGGTTTGAGAGTACGACGGTAATTTTCTTATTTCTACACTTAGGCTTAAGATGGCGTTAGAGGGTGAAAACTCGAAACAGCCCTCGAACGGCCCCGTGGGTGGCACCAACACCTCCCACGGGACCAACGTAACTCGTAGGAACTGACCCCACAGCCGCGGGTGTCCCGGTTTGAGAGTACGACGGTAATTTACTTATTTCCACACTTAGGCTTAAAAACATGGCGTTAAAGGGTGAAAACTCGAAACAGCCCCCGAACGGCCCCGTGGGTGGCACCAACACCTCCCACGGGACAAACGTAACTCGTAAGAACTGACCCCGCAGCCGCGGGTCTCCCGGTTTGAGAGTACGACGGAAGTTTGCTTATTTCCACACTTAGGCTTAAAAACATGGCGTTAGAGGGTGAGAACTCGAAACAGCCCCCGAACGGCCCCGTGGGTGGCACCAACGCCTCCCACGGGACCAACGTATATCGTAGGAACTGACCCCGCTGCCGCGAGTGTCCCAGTTTTAGAGTACGTAGGCAATTTGCTTATTTCCACACTTAGGCTTAAAAACATGGCGTTAGAGGGTGAGAACTCGAAACAGCCCACGAACGGCCCCGTGGGTGGCACCAACACCTCCCACGGGACCAACGTAACTCGTAGGAACTGACTCCGCAGCCAAGGGTGTCCCGGTTTGAGAGTACGACGGTAATTTGCTTATTTCCACACTTAGGCTTAACATGGCGTTAGAGGGTAAAAATTCGAAACAGCCCCCGAACGGCCCCGTGGGTGGCACCAACACCTCCCACGGGACCAACATAACTCGTAGGAATTGACCCCGCAACCGCGGGTGTCCCGGTTTGAGAGTACGACGATAATTTGCTTATTTCCACACCTAGGCTTAAAAACATGGCGTTAGAGGGTGAGAACTCGAAACAGCCCCCGAACGGCCCCGTGGGTGGCACCAACACCTCTCACGGGACCAACGTAACTCGTAGGAACTGACCCCGCAGCCGCGGGTGTCCCGGTTTGAGAGTACGACGGTAATTTGCTTATTTCCACACTTAGGCTTAAAAACATGGCGTTAGAGGGTGAGAACTCGAAACAGCCCCCGAACGGTCCCGTGGGGGGCACCAACACCTCCCACGGGACAAACGTAACTCGTAAGAACTGACCCCACAGCCGCGGGTCTCCCGGTTTGAGAGTACGACGGTAGTTTGCTTATTTCCACACTTAGGCTTAAAAACATGGCGTTAGAGGGTGAGAACTCGAAACATCCCCCGAACGGCCCCGTGGGTGGCACCAACGCCTCCCACGGGACCAACGTAACTCGTAGGAACTGACCCCGCAGCCGCGGGTGTCCCGATTTGAGAGTACGACGGTAATTTGCTTATTTCCACACTTAGGCTTAAAAATATGGCGTTAGAGGGTGAGAACTCGAAACAGCCCCCGAACGGCCCCGTGGGTGGCACCAACGCCTCCCACGGGACCAGCGTAACTCATAGGAACTGACCCCGCAGCCGCGGGTGTCCCGGTTTGAGAGTACGACGGTAATTTGCTTATTTCCACACTTAGGCTTAAAGACATGGCGTTAGAGGGTGAGAACTCGAAACAGCCCCCGAACGGCCCCGTGGGTGGCACCAACACCTCTCACGGGACCAACGTAACTCGTAGGAACTGACCCTGCAGCCGCGGGTGTCCCGGTTTGAGAGTACGACGGTAATTTGCTTATTTCCACACTTAGGCTTAACATGGCGTTAGAGGGTGAAAACTCGAAACAGCCCACGAACGGCCCCGTGGGTGGCACCAACACCTCCCACGGGACAAACGTAACTCGTAGGAACTGACCCCGCAGCCGCGGGTGTCCCAGTTTGAGAGTACGACGATAATTTGCTTATTTCCACACTTAGGCTTAAAAACATGGTGTTAGAGGGTGAGAACTCGAAACAGCCCCTGAACGGACCCGTGGGTGGCACCAACACCTCCCACGGGACCAACGTAACTCGTTGGAACTAACCCCGCAGCCGCGGGTGACCCGGTTTGAGAGTATGACGGTGATTTTCTTATTTCTACACTTAGGCTTAAGATGGCGTTAGAGGGTGAAAACTCGAAACAGCCCCCGAACGGCCCTATGGGTGGCACCAACACCTCCCACGGGACCAACGTAACTCGTAGGAACTGACCCCACAGCCGCGGGTGTCCCAGTATGAGAGTACGATGGTAATTTACTTATTTCCACACTTAGGCTTAAAAACATGGCGTTAGAGGGTGAAAACTCGAAACAGCCCCCGAACGGCCCCGTGGGTGGCACCAACACCTCCCACGGGACAAACGTAACTCGTAAGAACTGACCCCGCAGCCGCGGGTCTCCCGGTTTGAGAGTACGACGGTAGTTTGCTTATTTCCACACTTAGGCTTAAAAACATGGCGTTAGAGGGTGAGAACTCGAAACAGCCCCCGAACGGCCCCGTGGGTGGCACCAACGCCTCCCACGGGACCAACGTAACTCGTCGGAACTGACCCCGCTGCCGCCAGTGTCCCAGTTTTAGAGTACGACGGTAATTTGCTTATTTCCACACTTAGGCTTAACATGGCGTTAGAGGGTAAAAACTCGAAACAGCCCCCGAACGGCCCCGTGGGTGGCACCAACACCTCCCACGGGACCAACGTAACTCGTAGGAACTTACCCCACAGCCGCGGGTGTCCCGGTTTGAGAGTACGACGGTAATTTACTTATTTCCACACTTAGGCTTAAAAACATGGCGTTAGAGGGTGAAAACTCGAAACAGCCCCCGAACGGCCCCGTGGGTGGCACCAACACCTCCCACGGGACAAACGTAACTCGTAAGAACTGACCCCGCAGCCGCGGGTCTCCCGGTTTGAGAGTACGACGGTAGTTTGCTTATTTCCACACTTAGGCTTAAAAACATGGCGCTAGAGGGTGAGAACTCGAAACAGCCCCCGAACGGCCCCGTGGGTGGCACCAACGCCTCCCACGGGTCCAACGTATATCGTAGGAACTGACCCCGCTGCCGCGAGTGTCCCAGTTTTAGAGTACGTAGGTAATTTGCTTATTTCCACACTTAGGCTTAAAAACATGGCGTTAGAGGGTGAGAACTCGAAACAGCCCCCGAACGGCCCCGTGGGTGGCACCAACACCACCCACGGGACCAACGTAACTCGTAGGAACTGCCCCCGCAGCCGCGGGTTTCCCGGTTTGAGAGTACGATGATAATTTGCTTATTTCCACACTTAGGCTTAAAAACATGGCGTTAGAGGGTGAGAACTCGAAACAGCCCCCGAACGGTCCCGTGGGTGGCACCAACACCTCCCACGGGACAAACGTAACTCGTAAGAAATGACCCCACAGCCGCGGGTCTCCCGGTTTGAGAGTACGACGGTAGTTTGCTTATTTCCACACTTAGGCTTAAAAACATGGCGTTAGAGGGTGGGAACTCGAAACAGCCCCCGAACGGCCCCGTGGGTGGCACCAACGCCTCCCACGGGACCAACGTAACTCGTCGGAACTGACCCCGCTGCCGCCAGTGTCCCAGTTTTAGAGTACGACGGTAATTTGCTTATTTCCACACTTAGGCTTAACATGGCGTTAGAGGGTAAAAACTCGAAACAGCCCCCGAACGGCCCCGTGGGTGGCACCAACACCTCCCACGGGACCAACGTAACTCGTAGGAATTTACCCCGCAACCGCGGGTGTCCCGGTTTGAGAGTACGACGATAATTTGCTTATTTCCACACTTAGGCTTAAAAACATGGCGTTAGAGGGTGAGAACTCGAAACAGCCCCCGAACGGCCCCGTGGGTGGCACCAACACCTCTCACGGGACCAACGTAACTCGTAGGAACTGACCCCACAGCCGCGGGTGTCCCGGTTTGAGAGTACGACGGTAATTTGCTTATTTCCACACTTAGGCTTAAAAACATGGCGTTAGAGGGTGAGAACTCGAAACAGCCCCCGAACGGTCCCGTGGGTGGCACCAACACCTCCCACGGGACAAACGTAACTCGTAAGAACTGACCCCACAGCCGCGGGTCTCCCGGTTTGAGGGTACGACGGTAGTTTGCTTATTTCCACACTTAGGCTTAAAAACATGGCGTTAGAGGGTGAGAACTCGAAACATCCCCCGAACGGCCCCGTGGGTGGCACCAACGCCTCCCACGGGACCAACGTAACTCGTAGGAACTGACCCCGTAGCCACGGGTGTCCTGATTTGAGAGTACGACGGTAATTTGCTTATTTCCACACTTAGGCTTAAAGACATGGCGTTAGAGGGTGAGAACTCGAAACAGCCCGCGAACGGCCCCGTGGGTGGCACCAACACCTCTCACGGGACCAACGTAACTCGTAGGAACTGACCCTGCAGCCGCGGGTGTCCCGGTTTGAGAGTACGACGGTAATTTCCTTATTTCCACACTTAGGTTTAACATGGCGTTAGAGGGTGAAAACTCGAAACAGCCCACGAACGGCCCCGTGGGTGGCACCAACACCTCCCACGGGACAAACGTAACTCGTAGGAACTGACCCCGCAGCCGCGGGTGTCCCAGTTTGAGAGTACGACGATAATTTGCTTATTTCCACACTTAGGCTTAAAAACATGGTGTTAGAGGGTGAGAACTCGAAACAGCCCCTGAACGGACCCGTGGGTGGCACCAACACCTCCCACGGGACCAACGTAACTCGTAGGAACTAACCCCGCAGCCGCGGGTGACCCGGTTTGAGAGTATGACGGTAATTTTCTTATTTCTACACTTAGGCTTAAGATGGCGTTAGAGGGTGAAAACTCGAAACAGCCCCCGAACGGCCCTGTGGGTGGCACCAACACCTCCCACGGGACCAACGTAACTCGTAGGAACTGACCCCACAGCCGCGGGTGTCCCAGTTTGAGAGTACGATGGTAATTTACTTATTTCCACACTTAGGCTTAAAAACATGGCGTTAAAGGGTGAAAACTCGAAACAGCCCCCGAACGGCCCCGTGGGTGGCACCAACACCTCCCACGGGACAAACGTAACTCGTAAGAACTGACCCCGCAGCCACGGGTCTCCCGGTTTGAGAGTACGACGGTAATTTACTTATTTCCACACTTAGGCTTAAAAACATGGCGTTAGAGGGTGAGAACTCGAAACAGCCTCCGAACGGCCCCGTGGGTGTCACCAAAACCTCCCACGGGACCACCGTAACTCGTAGGAACTGACCCCGCAGCCGCGGGTGTCCCGATTTGAGAGTACGACGGTGATTTGCTTATTTGCACACTTAGGCTTAAAAACATGGCGTTAGAGGGTGAGAACTCGAAACAGCCCCCGAACGGCCACGTGGGTGGCACCAACACCTCCCACGGGACCAATGTAACTCGTAGGAACTGACCCCGCAGCCGCGGGTGTCCCGGTTTGAGAGTACGACGGTAATTTGCTTATTTCCACACTTAGGCTTAAAAATATGGCGTTAGAGGGGGAGAACTCGAAACAGCCCACGAACGGCCCCGTGGGTGGCACCAACGCCTCCCACGGGACCAACGTAACTCGTGGGAACGGACCCCGCAGCCACGGGTCTCCCGATTTGAGAGTACTACCATAATTTGCTTATTTCGACACTTAGGCTTAAAAATATGGCGTTAGAGGCTGAAAACTCGAAACAGCCCCCGAACGGCCCCGTGGGTGGCACCAACACCTCCCACGGGAACAACGTAACTCGTAGGAACTGACCCCGCAGCCGCGGGTGTCCCGGTTTGAGAGTATGACGACAATTTTCTTATTTCCACACTTAGGCTTAAAAACATGGCGTTAGAGGGTGAGAACTCAAAACAGCCCCCGAACGGCCCCGTGGGTGGCACCAACACCTCCCACGGGACCAACATAACTCGTAGGAATTGACCCCGCAGCCGCGGGTCTCCCGGTTTGAGAGTACGACGGTAGTTTGCTTATTTCCACACTTAGGCTTAAAAACATGGCGTTAGAGGGCAGCCCCCGAACGGCCCCGTGGGTGGCACCAACACCTCCCTCGGGACCAACGTAACTCGTAGGAACTGACCCCGCAATCGCGGGTGTCCCGGTTTGAGAGTACGACGGTAATTTTCTTATTTCCACACTTAGGCTTAACATGGCGTTAGACGGTGAAAACTCGAAACAGCCCCCGAATGGCCCCGTGGGGGCACCAACACCTCCCACGGGACCAACGTAACTCGTAGGAACTGACCCCGCAGCCGCGGGTGTCTCGGTTTGAGAGTACGACGATAATTTGCTTATTTCCACACTTAGGCTTAAAAACATGGCGTTAGAGGGTGAGAACTCGAAACAGCCACCGAATGGCCCCGTGGGTGGCACCAACGCCTCCCACGGGACCAAAGTAACTCGTAGGAACTGACCCCGCAGCCGCGGGTGTCCCGGTTTGAGAGTATGATGATAATTTGCTTATTTCCACACTTAGGCTTAAAAACATGGCGTTAGAGGGTGAAAACTCGAAACAGCCCCCGAATGGCCCCGTGGGTGGCACCAACGCCTCCCACGGGACCAACGTAACTCGTAGGAACTTACCCCGCAGCCGCGGGTGTCCCGGTTTGAGAGTACGACGGTAATTTGCTTATTTCCACACTTAGGCTTGAAAACATGGCGTTAGAGGGTGAGAACTCGAAACGGCCCCCGAACGGCCCCGTGGGTGGCACCAACACCTCTCACGGGACCAACGTAACTCGTAGGAACTGACCCTGCAGCCGCGGGTGTCCCAGTTTGAGAGTACGACGGTAATTTGCTTATTTCCACACTTAGGCTTAACATGGCGTTAGAGGGTGAAAACTCGAAACAGCCCACGAACGGCCCCGTGGGTGGCACCAACACCTCCCACGGGACAAACGTAACTCGTAGGAACTGACCCCGCAGCCGCGGGTGTCCCAGTTTGAGAGTACGATGATAATTTGCTTATTTCCACACTTAGGCTTAAAAACATGGCGTTAGAGGGTGAGAAACAGCCCCCGAACGGACCCGTGGGTGGCACCAACACCTCCCACGGGACCAACGTAACTCGTAGGAACTGACCCCGCAGCCGCGGGTGTCCCGGTTTGAGAGTACGATGGTAATTTTCTTATTTCTACACTTAGGCTTAAGATGGCGTTAGAGGGTGAAAACTCGAAACAGCCCTCGAACGGCCCCGTGGGTGGCACCAACGCCTCCCACGGGACCAACGTATATCGTAGGAACTGACCCCGCTGCCGCGAGTGTCCCAGTTTTAGAGTACGTAGGTAGTTTGCTTATTTCCACACTTAGGCTTAAAAACATGGCGTTAGAGGGTGAGAACTCGAAACAGCCCCCGAACGGCCCCGTGGGTGGCACCAACACCTCCCACGGGACCAACGTAACTCGTAGGAACTGACCCCGCAGCCGCGGGTGTCCCGGTTTGAGAGTACGACGGTAATTTGCTTATTTCCACACTTAGGCTTAACATGGCGTTAGAGGGTAAAAACTCGAAACAGCCCCCGAACGGCCCCGTGGGTGGCACCAACACCTCCCACGGGACCAACGTAACTCGTAGGAATTGACCCCGCAACCGCGGGTGTCCCGGTTTGAGAGTACAACGATAATTTTCTTATTTCCACACTTAGGCTTAAAAACATTGCGTTAGAGGGTGAGAACTCGAAACAGCCCCCGAACGGCCTCGTGGGTGTCACCAAAACCTCCCACGGGACCACCGTAACTCGTAGGAACTCACCCCGCAGGCGCGGGTGTCCCGGTTTGAGAGTACGACGGTAATTTGCTTATTTGCACACTTAGGCTTAAAAACATGGCGTTAGAGGGTGAGAACTCGAAACAACCCCCGAACGGCCCCGTGGGTGGCACCAACACCTCCCACGGGACCAATGTAACTCGTAGGAACTGACCCCGCAGCCGCGGGTGTCCCGGTTTGAGAGTACGACGGTAATTTGCTTATTTCCACACTTAGGCTTAAAAATATGGCGTTAGAGGGGGAGAACTCGAAACAGCACCCGAACGGCCTCGTGGGTGGCACCAACGCCTCCCACGGGACCAACGTAACTCGTGTGAACGGACCCCGCAGCCACGGGTCTCCCGATTTGAGAGTACTACCGTAATTTGCTTATTTCGACACTTAGGCTTAAAAACATGGCGTTAGAGGCTGAAAACTCGCAACAGCCCCCGAACGGCCCCGTGGGTGGCACCAACACCTCCCACGGGAACAACGTAACTCGTAGGAACTGACCCCGCAGCCGCGGGTGTCCCGGTTTGAGAGTATGATGATAATTTGCTTATTTCCACACTTAGGCTTAAAAACATGGCGTTAGAGGGTGAGAACTCAAAACAGCCCCCGAACGGCCCCGTGGGTGGCACCAACACCTCCCACGGGACCAACGTAACTCGTAGGAACTGACCCCGCAGCCGCTGGTCTCCCGGTTTGAGAGTACGACGGTAGTTTACTTATTTCCACACTTAGGCTTAAAAACATGGCATTAGAGGGCAGCCCCCGAACGGCCCCGTGGGTGGCACCAACACCTCCCACGGGACCAACTTAACTCGTAGGAACTGACCCGGCAATCGCGGGTGTCCCAGTTTGAGAGTACGATGGTAATTTGCTTATTTCCACACTTAGGCTTAACATGGCGTTAGACGGTGAAAACTCGAAACAGTCCCCGAATGGCCCCGTGGGTGGCACCAACACCTCCCACGGGACTAACGTAACTCGTAGGAACTGACCCCGCAGCCGCGGGTGTCCCGGTTTGAGAGTACGACGATAATTTGCTTATTTCCACTCTTAGGCTTAAAAACATGGCGTTAGAGGGTGAGAACTCGAAACAGCCCCCGAAAGGCCCCGTGGGTGGCACCAACGCCTCCCACGGGACCAACGTAACTCGTAGAAACTGACCCCGCAGCCGCGGGTGTCCCGGTTTGAGAGTACGACGATAATTTGCTTATTTCCACACTTAGGCTTAAAAACATGGCGTTAGAGGGTGAAAACTCGAAACAGCCCCCGAATGGCCCCGTGGGTGGCACCAACGACTCCCACGGGACCAACGTAACTCGTAGGAACTGAACCCGCAGCCGCGGGTGTCCCGGTTTGAGAGTACGACGGTAATTTGCTTATTTCCACACTTAGGCTTAAAAACATGGCGATAGAGGGTGAGAACTCGAAACAGCCCCCGAACGGCCCCGTGGGTGGTACCAACGCCTCCCACAGGACCAACGTAACTCGTAGGAACTGACCCCGCAGCCGCGGGTGTCCCGGTTTTAGAGTACGACGGTAATTTGCTTATTTCTACACTTAGGCTTAACATGGCGTTAGAGGGTGAAAACTCGAAACAGCCCCCGAACGGCCCTGTGGGTTGCACCAACACCTCCCACGGGACCAACGTAACTCGTAGGAACTGACCCCGCCGCCGCGGGTGTCCCAGTTTGAGAGTACGACGATAATTTGCTTATTTCCACACTTAGGCTTAAAAACATGGCGTTAGAGGGTGAGAACTCGAAACAGCCCCCGAACGGCCCCGTGGGTGGCACCAACACCTCCCACGGGACCAACGTAACTCGTAGGAACTGACCCCGCAGCTGCGGGTGTCCCGGTTTGAGAGTACGACGGTAATTTGCTTATTTCCACACTTAGGCTTAACATGGCGTTAGAGGGTGAAAACTCGAAACAGCCCCCGAACGGCCCCGTGGGTGGCACCAACACCTCCCACGGGACCAACGTAACTCGTAGGAACTGACCCCGCAGCCGCGGGTATCCCGGTTTGAGAGTACGATGATAATTTGCTTATTTCCACACTTAGGCTTAAAAACATGGCGTTAGAGGGTGAGAACTCGAAACAGCCCCCGAACGGCCCCGTGGGTGGCACCAACACCTCCCACGGGACCAACGTAACTCGTAGGAACTGACCCCGCCACCGCGGATATCCCGGTTTGAGAGTACGACGGTAATTTGCTTATTTCTACACTTAGGCTTAAGATGGTGTTAGAGGGTGAAAACTCGAAACAGCCCCCGAACGGCCCCGTGGGTGGCACCAACACCTCCCACGGGACCAACGTAACTTGTAGGAACTGACCCCGCAGCCGCGGGTGTCCCGGTTTGAGAGTACGACGGTAATTTGCTTATTTCCACACTTAGGCTTAAAAACATGGCGTTAGAGGGTGACAACTCGAAACAGCCCCCGAACGGCCCCGTGGGTGGCACCAACACCTCCCACGGGACCAACGTAACTCGTAGGAACTGACCCCGCAGCCGCGGGTGTCTCGGTTTGAGAGTACGACCGTAATTTTCTTATTTCTACACTTAGGCTTAAGATGGCGTTAGAGGGTGAAAACTCGAAACAGCCCCCGAACGGCCCCGTGGTTGGCACCAACACCTCCCACGGGACCAGCGTAACTCGTAGGAACTGACCCCGCAGCCGCGGGTGTCCCAGTTTGAGAGTACGACGGTAATTTGCTTATTTCCACACTTAGGCTTAAAAACATGGCGTTAGAGGGTGAGAACTCGAAACAGCCCCCGAACGGCCCCGTGGGTGGCACCAACACCTCCAACGGGACCAACGTAACTCATAGGAACTGACCCCGCAGCCACGGGTGTCCCGGTTTGAGAGTATGACGGTAATTTTCTTATTTCCACACTTAGGCTTAAAAACATGGCGTTAGAGGGTGAGAACTCGAAACAGCCCCCAAACGGCTCCGTGGGTGGCACCAACACCTCCCACGGGACCAACGTATCTCGTAGGAACTGATCCCGCAGCCGCGGGTGTCCCGGCTTGAGAGTATTATGATAATTTGCTTATTTCCACACTTAGGCTTAAAAACATAGCGTTAGAGGGTGAGAACTCGAAACAGCCCCCGAACGGCCCCGTGGGTGGCACCAACACCTCCCACAGGACAAACGTAACTCGTAAGAACTGACCCCGCAGCCGCGGGTCTCCCGGTTTGAGAGTACGACGGTAGTTTGCTTATTTCCACACTTAGGCTTAAAAACATGGCGTTAGAGGGTGAGAACTCGAAACAGCCCCCGAACGGCCCCGTGGGTGGCACCAACGCCTCCCACGGGACCAACGTAACTCGTAGGAACTGACCCTGCAGCCGCGGGTGTCCCGGTTTGAGAGTACGACGGTAATTTGCTTATTTCTACACTTAGGCTTAAGATGGCGTTAGAGGGTGAAAACTCGAAACAGCCCCCGAACGGCCCCGTGGGTGGCACCAACACCTCCCACGGGACCAACGTAACTAGTAGGAACTGACCCCACAGCTGCGGGTCTCCCGATTTGAGAGTACGATGATAATTTGCTTATTTCCACACTTAGGCTTAAAAACATGGCGTTAGAGGGTGACAACTCGAAACAGCCCCCGAACGGCCCCGTGGGTGGCACCAACACCTCCCACGGGACCAACGTAACTCGTAGGAACTGACCCCGCAGCCGCGGGTGTCCCGATTTGAGAGTACGACGATAATTTGCTTATTTCCACACTTAGGCTTAAAAACATGGCGTTAGAGGGTGAGAACTCGAAACAGCCCCCGAACGGCCCCGTGGGTGGCACCAACGCCTCCCACGGGACCAACGTAACTAGTAGGAACTGACCCTGCAGCCGCGGGTGTCCCGGTTTGAGAGTACGACGGTAATTTGCTTATTTCCACACTTAGGCTTAAAAAAAACATGGCGTTAGAGGATGAGAACTCGAAACAGCCCCCGAACGGCCCAGTGGGTGGCACCAACACCTTTCACGGGACCAACGTAACTCGTAGGAACTGACCTCGCAGCCGCGGGTGTTCCGGTTTGAGAGTAAGATGGTAATTTGCTTATTTCCACACTTAGGCTTAACATGGCGTTAGAGGGTGAAAACTCGAAACAGCCCCCGAACGGCCCCGTGGGTGGCACCAACACCTCCCACGGGACCAACGTAACTCGTAGGAACTGACCCCGCAGCCGCGGATATCTCGGTTTGAGAGTACGACGGTAATTTGCTTATTTCTACACTTAGGCTTAAGATGGCGTTAGAGGGTGAAAACTCGAAACAGCCCCCGAACGGCCCCGTGGGTGGCACCAACACCTCCCACGGGACCAACGTAACTTGTAGGAACTGACCCCGCAGCCGCGGGTGTCCCGGTTTGAGAGTACGACGGTAATTTGCTTATTTCCACACTTAGGCTTAAAAACATGGCGTTAGAGGGTGACAACTCGAAACAGCCCCCGAACGGCCCCGTGGGTGGCACCAACACCTCCCACGGGACCAACGTAACTCGTAGGAACTGACCCCGCAGCCGCGGGTGTCTCGGTTTGAGAGTACGACCGTAATTTTCTTATTTCTACACTTAGGCTTAAGATGGCGTTAGAGGGTGAAAACTCGAAACAGCCCCCGAACGGCCCCGTGGTTGGCACCAACACCTCCCACGGGACCAGCGTAACTCGTAGGAACTGACCCCGCAGCCGCGGGTGTCCCAGTTTGAGAGTACGACGGTAATTTGCTTATTTCCACACTTAGGCTTAAAAACATGGCGTTAGAGGGTGAGAACTCGAAACAGCCCCCGAACGGCCCCGTGGGTGGCACCAACACCTCCAACGGGACCAACGTAACTCATAGGAACTGACCCCGCAGCCACGGGTGTCCCGGTTTGAGAGTATGACGGTAATTTTCTTATTTCCACACTTAGGCTTAAAAACATGGCGTTAGAGGGTGAGAACTCGAAACAGCCCCCAAACGGCTCCGTGGGTGGCACCAACACCTCCCACGGGACCAACGTATCTCATAGGAACTGATCCCGCAGCCGCGGGTGTCCCGGCTTGAGAGTATTATGATAATTTGCTTATTTCCACACTTAGGCTTAAAAACATAGCGTTAGAGGGTGAGAACTCGAAACAGCCCCCGAACGGCCCCGTGGGTGGCACCAACACCTCCCACAGGACAAACGTAACTCGTAAGAACTGACCCCGCAGCCGCGGGTCTCCCGGTTTGAGAGTACGACGGTAGTTTGCTTATTTCCACACTTAGGCTTAAAAACATGGCGTTAGAGGGTGAGAACTCAAAACAGCCCCCGAACGGCCCCGTGGGTGGCACCAACGCCTCCCACGGGACCAACGTAACTCGTAGGAACTGACCCTGCAGCCGCGGGTGTCCCGGTTTGAGAGTACGACGGTAATTTGCTTATTTCTACACTTAGGCTTAAGATGGCGTTAGAGGGTGAAAACTCGAAACAGCCCCCGAACGGCCCCGTGGGTGGCACCAACACCTCCCACGGGACCAACGTAACTAGTAGGAACTGACCCCACAGCTGCGGGTCTCCCGATTTGAGAGTACGATGATAATTTGCTTATTTCCACACTTAGGCTTAAAAACATGGCGTTAGAGGGTGACAACTCGAAACAGCCCCCGAACGGCCCCGTGGGTGGCACCAACACCTCCCACGGGACCAACGTAACTCGTAGGAACTGACCCCGCAGCCGCGGGTGTCCCGATTTGAGAGTACGACGATAATTTGCTTATTTCCACACTTAGGCTTAAAAACATGGCGTTAGAGGGTGAGAACTCGAAACAGCCCCCGAACGGCCCCGTGGGTGGCACCAACGCCTCCCACGGGACCAACGTAACTAGTAGGAACTGACCCTGCAGCCGCGGGTGTCCCGGTTTGAGAGTACGACGGTAATTTGCTTATTTCCACACTTAGGCTTAAAAAAAACATGGCGTTAGAGGATGAGAACTCGAAACAGCCCCCGAACGGCCCAGTGGGTGGCACCAACACCTTTCACGGGACCAATGTAACTCGTAGGAACTGACCTCGCAGCCGCGGGTGTTCCGGTTTGAGAGTAAGATGGTAATTTGCTTATTTCCACACTTAGGCTTAACATGGCGTTAGAGGGTGAAAACTCGAAACAGCCCCCGAACGGCCCCGTGGGTGGCACCAACACCTCCCACGGGACCAACGTAACTCGTAGGAACTGACCCCGCAGCCGCGGATATCTCGGTTTGAGAGTACGACGGTAATTTGCTTATTTCTACACTTAGGCTTAAGATGGCGTTAGAGGGTGAAAACTCGAAACAGCCCCCGAACGGCCCCGTGGGTGGCACCAACTCCTCCCACGGGACCAGCGTAACTCGTAGGAACTGACCCCGCAGCCGCGGGTGTCCCGGTTTGAGAGTACGACGGTAATTTGCTTATTTCCACCCTTAGGCTTAAAAACATGGCGTTAGAGGGTGAGAACTCGAAACAGCCCCCGAACGGCCCCGTGGGTGGCACCAACACCTCCAACGGGACCAACGTAACTCGTAGGAACTGACCCCGCAGCCGCGGGTGTCCCGGTTTGAGAGTATGATGATAATTTCCTTATTTCCACACTTAGGCTTAAAAACATGGCGTTAGAGGGTGAGAACTCGAAACAGCCCCCGAACGGCCCCGTGGGTGGCACCAACACCTCCCACGGGAAAAAAGTAACTCGTAAGAACTGACCCCGCAGCCGCGGGTCTCCCGGTTTGAGAGTACGACGGTAGTTTGCTTACTTCCACACTTAGGCTTAAAAACATGGCGTTAGAGGGTGAGAACTTGAAACAGCCCCCGAACGGATCCGTGGGTGGCACCAACACCTCCAACGGGACCAACGTAACTCGTAGGAACTGACCCCGCAGCCGCGGGTATCCCGGTTTGAGAGTACGATTATAATTTGCTTATTTCCACACTTAGGCTTAAAAACATGGCGTTAGAGGGTGAGAACTCGAAACAGCCCCTGAACGGCCCCGTGGGTGGTACCAACACCTCCCACGGGACCAACGTAACTCATAGGAACTGACCCCGCAGCCGCGGATATCTCGGTTTGAGAGTACGACGGTAATTTGCTTATTTCTACACTTAGGCTTAAGATGGCGTTAGAGGGTGAAAACTCGAAACAGCCCCCGAACGGCCCCGTGGGTGGCACCAACACCTCCCACGGTACCAACGTAACTACTAGGAACTGACCCCGCAGCCGCGGGTGTCCCGATTTGAGAATACGACGGTAATTTGCTTATTTCCACACTTAGGCTTAAAAACATGGCGTTAGAGGGTGACAACTCGAAACAGCCCCCGAACGGCCCCGTGGGTGGCACCAACACCTCCCACGGGACCAACGTAACTCGTAGGAACTGACCCCGCAGCCGCGGATATCCCGGTTTGAGAGTACGACGGTAATTTGCTTATTTCTACACTTAGGCTTAAGATGGCGTTAGAGGGTGAAAACTCGAAACAGCCCCCGAACGGCCCCGTGGTTGGCACCAACACCTCCCACGGGACCAACGTAACTAGTAGGAACTGACCCCGCAGCCGCGGGTGTCCCGATTTGAGAGTACGACGATAATTTGCTTATTTCCACACTTAGGCTTAAAAACATGGCGTTAGACGGTGACAACTCGAAACAGCCCCCGAACGGCCCCGTGGGTGGCACCAACACCTCCCACGGGACCAACGTAACTCGTAGGAACTGACCCCGCAGCCGCGGGTGTCTCGGTTTGAGAGTACGACGGTAATTTGCTTATTTCTACACTTAGGCTTAAGATGGCGTTAGAGGGTGAAAACTCGAAACAGCCCCCGAACGGCCCCGTGGGTGGCACCAACACCTCCCACGGGACCAGCGTAACTCGTAGGAACTGACCCCGCAGCCGCGGGTGTCCCGGTTTGAGAGTACGACGGTAATTTACTTATTTCCACACTTAGGCTTAAAAACATGGCGTTAGAGGGTGAGAACTCGAAACAGCCCCCGAACGGCCCCGTGGGTGGCACCAACACCTCCAACGGGACCAACGTAACTCGTAGGAACTGAATCCGCAGCTGCGGGTGTCCCGGTTTGAGAGTATGACGATAATTTCCTTATTTCCACACTTAGGCTTAAAAACATGGCGTTAGAGGGTGAGAAATCGAAACAGCCCCCGAACGGCCCCGTGGGTGGCACCAACACCTCCCACGGGACAAACGTAACTCGTAAGAACTGACCCCGCAGCCGCGGGTCTCCCGGTTTGAGAGTACGACGGTAGTTTGCTTACTTCCACACTTAGGCTTAAAAACATGGCGTTAGAGGGTGAGAACTTGAATCAGCCCCCGAACGGATCCGTGGGTGGCACCAACACCTCCAACGGGACCAACGTAACTCGTAGGAACTGACCCCGCAGCCGCGGGTGTCCCAGTTTGAGAGTACGACGATAATTTGCTTATTTCCACACTTAGGCTTAAAAACATGGCGTTAGAGGGTGAGAACTCGAAACAGCCCCCGAACGGACCCGTGGGTGGCACCAACACCTCCCACGGGACCAACGTAACTCGTAGGAACTAACCCCGCAGCCGCGGATATCCCGGTTTGAGAGTACGACGGTAATTTGCTTATTTCTACACTTAGGCTTAAGATGGCGTTAGAGGGTGAAAACTCGAAACAGCCCCCGAACGGCCCCGTGGGTGGCACCAACACCTCCCACGGGACCAACGTATCTAGTAGGAACTGACCCCGCAGCCGCGGGTGTCCCGATTTGAGAGTACGACGATAATTTGCTTATTTCCACACTTAGGCTTAAAAACATGGCGTTAGAGGGTGACAACTCGAAACAGCCCCCGAACGGCCCCGTGGGTGGCACCAACACCTCCCACGGGACCAACGTAACTCGTAGGAACTGACCCCGCAGCCGCGGGTGTCCCGATTTGAGAGTACGACGATAATTTGCTTATTTCCACACTTAGGCTTAAAAACATGGCGTTAGAGGGTGTGAACTCGAAACAGCCCCCGAACGGCCCCGTGGGTGGCACCAACGCCTCCCACGGGACCAACGTAACTAGTAGGAACTGACCCTGCAGCCGCGGGTGTCCCGGTTTGAGAGTACGACGGTAATTTGCTTATTTCCACACTTAGGCTTAAAAAAACATGGCGTTAGAGGATGAGAACTCGAAACAGCCCCCGAACGGCCCAGTGGGTGGCACCAACACCTTTCACGGGACCAACGTAACTCGTAGGAACTGACCTCGCAGCCGCGGGTGTCCCGGTTTGAGAGTATGATGGTAATTTTCTTATTTCCACACTTAGGCTTAACATGGCGTTAGAGGGTGAAAACTCGAAACAGCCCCCGAACGGCCCCGTGGGTGGCACCAACACCTCCCACGGGACCAACGTAACTCGTAGGAACTGACCCCGCAGCCGCGGGTGTCACGGTTTGAGAGTATGACGATAATTTGATTATTTCCACACTTAGGCTTAAAAACATGGCGTTAGAGGGTGAGAACTCGAAACAGCCCCCGAACGGCCCCGTGGGTGGCACCAACACCTCCCACGGGACCAACGTAACTCGTAGGAACTGACCCCGCAGCCGCGGATATCTCGGTTTGAGAGTACGACGGTAATTTGCTTATTTCTACACTTAGGCTTAAGTTGGCGTTAGAGGGTGAAAACTCGAAACAGCCCCCGAACGGCCCCGTGGGTGGCACCAACTCCTCCCACGGGACCAGCGTAACTCGTAGGAACTGACCCCGCAGCCGCGGGTGTCCCGGTTTGAGAGTACGACGGTAATTTGCTTATTTCCACACTTAGGCTTAAAAACATGGCGTTAGAGGGTGAGAACTCGAAACAGCCCCCGAACGGCCCCGTGGGTGGCACCAACACCTCCAACGGGACCAACGTAACTCGTAGGAACTGACCCCGCAGCCGCGGGTGTCCCGGTTTGAGAGTATGACGATAATTTCCTTATTTCCACACTTAGGCTTGAAAACATGGCGTTAGAGGGTGAGAACTCGAAACAGCCCCCGAACGGCCCCGTGGGTGGCACCAACACCTCCCACGGGAAAAAAGTAACTCGTAAGAACTGACCCCGCAGCCGCGGGTCTCCCGGTTTGAGAGTACGACGGTAGTTTGCTTACTTCCACACTTAGGCTTAAAAACATGGCGTTAGAGGGTGAGAACTTGAAACAGCCCCCGAACGGATCCGTGGGTGGCACCAACACCTCCAACGGGACCAACGTAACTCGTAGGAACTGACCCCGCAGCCGCGGGTATCCCGGTTTGAGAGTACGATGATAATTTGCTTATTTCCACACTTAGGCTTAAAAACATGGCGTTAGAGGGTGAGAACTCGAAACAGCCCCCGAACGGCCCCGTGGGTGGTACCAACACCTCCCACGGGACCAACGTAACTCGTAGGAACTGACCCCGCAGCCGCGGATATCCCGGTTTGAGAGTATGATGGTAATTTGCTTATTTCTACACTTAGGTTTAAAATGGCGTTAGAGGGTGAAAACTCGAAACAGCCCCCGAACGGCCCCGTGGGTGGCACCAACACCTCCCACGGTACCAACGTAACTACTAGGAACTGACCCCGCAGCCGCGGGTGTCCCGATTTGAGAATACGACGGTAATTTGCTTATTTCCACACTTAGGCTTAAAAACATGGCGTTAGAGGGTGACAACTCGAAACAGCCCCCGAACGGCCCCGTGGGTGGCACCAACACCTCCCACGGGACCAACGTAACTCGTAGGAACTGACCCCGCAGCCGCGGATATCCCGGTTTGAGAGTACGACGGTAATTTGCTTATTTCTACACTTAGGCTTAAGATGGCGTTAGAGGGTGAAAACTCGAAACAGCCCCCGAACGGCCCAGTGGTTGGCACCAACACCTCCCACGGGACCACCGTAACTAGTAGGAACTGACCCCGCAGCCGCGGGTGTCCCGATTTGAGAGTACGACGATAATTTGCTTATTTCCACACTTAGGCTTAAAAACATGGCGTTAGAGGGTGACAACTCGAAACAGCCCCCGAACGGCCCCGTGGGTGGCACCAACACCTCCCACGGGACCAACGTAACTCGTAGGAACTGACCCCGCAGCCGCGGGTGTCTCGGTTTGAGAGTACGACGGTAATTTGCTTTTTTCTACACTTAGGCTTAAGATGGCGTTAGAGGGTGAAAACTCGAAACAGCCCCCGAACGGCCCCGTGGGTGGCACCAACACCTCCCACGGGACCAGCGTAACTCGTAGGAACTGACCCCGCAGCCGCGGGTGTCCCGGTTTGAGAGTACGACGGTAATTTGCTTATTTCCACACTTAGGCTTAAAAACATGGCGTTAGAGGGTGAGAACTCGAAACAGCCCCCGAACGGCCCCGTGGGTGGCACCAACACCTCCAACGGGACCAACGTAACTCGTAGGAACTGACCCCGCAGCCGCGGGTGTCCCGGTTTGAGAGTATGACGATAATTTCCTTATTTCCACACTTAGGCTTAAAAACATGGCGTTAGAGGGTGAGAACTCGAAACAGCCCCCGAACGGCCCCGTGGGTGGCACCAACACCTCCCACGGGAAAAAAGTAACTCGTAAGAACTGACCCCGCAGCCGCGGGTCTCCCGGTTTGAGAGTACGACGGTAGTTTGCTTACTTCCACACTTAGGCTTAAAAACATGGCGTTAGAGGGTGAGAACTTGAAACAGCCCCCGAACGGATCCGTGGGTGGCACCAACACCTCCAACGGGACCAACGTAACTCGTAGGAACTGACCCCGCAGCCGCGGGTATCCCTGTTTGAGAGTACGATGATAATTTGCTTATTTCCACACTTAGGCTTAAAAACATGGCGTTAGAGAGTGAGAACTCGAAACAGCCCCCGAACGGCCCCGTGGGTGGTACCAACACCTCCCACGGGACCAACGTAACTCGTAGGAACTGACCCCGCAGCCGCGGATATCCCGGTTTGAGAGTACGACGGTAATTTGCTTATTTCTACACTTAGGCTTAAGATGGCGTTAGAGGGTGAAAACTCGAAACAGCCCCCGAACGGCCCCGTGGGTGGCACCAACACCTCCCACGGTACCAACGTAACTACTAGGAACTGACCCCGCAGCCGCGGGTGTCCCGATTTGAGAGTACGACGGTAATTTGCTTATTTCCACACTTAGGCTTAAAAACATGGCGTTAGAGGGTGACAACTCGAAACAGCCCCCGAACGGCCCCGTGGGTGGCACCAACACCTCCCACGGGACCAACGTAACTCGTAGGAACTGACCCCGCAGCCGGGGGTGTCTCGGTTTGAGAGTACGACGGTAATTTGCTTATTTCTACACTTAGGCTTAAGATGGCGTTAGAGGGTGAAAACTCGAAACAGCCCCCGAACGGCCCCGTGGGTGGCACCAACACCTCCCACGGGACCAGCGTAACTCGTAGGAACTGACCCCGCAGCCGCGGGTGTCCCGGTTTGAGAGTATGACGATAATTTGCTTATTTCCACCCTTAGGCTTAAAAACATGGTGTTAGAGGGTGAGAACTCGAAACAGCCCCCGAACGGCCCCGTGGGTGGCACCAACACCTCCCACGGGACAAACGTAACTCGTAAGAACTGACCCCGCAGCCGCGGGTCTCCCGGTTTGAGAGTACGACGGTAGTTTGCTTACTTCCACACTTACGCTTAAAAACATGGCGTTAGAGGGTGAGAACTTGAAACAGCCCCCGAACGGATCCGTGGGTGGCACCAACACCTCCAACGGGACCAACGTAACTCGTAGGAACTGACCCCGCAGCCGCGGGTATCCCGGTTTGAGAGTACGATGATAATTTTCTTATTTCCACACTTAGGCTTAAAAACATGGCGTTAGAGGGTGACAACTCGAAACAGCCCCCGAACGGCCCCGTGGGTGGCACCAACACCTCCCACGGGACCAACGTAACTCGTAGGAACTGACCCCGCAGCCGCGGGTCTCCCGGTTTGAGAGTACGACGGTAGTTTGCTTACTTCCACACTTACGCTTAAAAACATGGCGTTAGAGGGTGAGAACTCGAAACAGCCCCCGAACGGCCCCGTGGGTGGCACCAACACCTCCAACGGGACCAACGTAACTCGTAGGAACTGACCCCGCAGCCGCGGGTGTCCCGGTTTGAGACTATGATGATAATTTCCTTATTTCCACACTTAGGCTTAAAAACATGGCGTTAGAGGGTGAGAACTCGAAACAACCCCCGAACGGCCCCGTGGGTGGCACCAACACCTCCCACGGGACCAACGTAACTCGTAGGAACTGACCTCGCAGCCGCGGGTGTCCCGGTTTGAGAGTATGACGATAATTTGCTTATTTCCACCCTTAGGCTTAAAAACATGGCGTTAGAGGGTGAGAACTCGAAACAGCCCCCGAACGGCCCCGTGGGTGGCACCAACACCTCCCACGGGACAAACGTAACTCGTAAGAACTGACCCCGCAGCCGCGGGTCTCCCGGTTTGAGAGTACGACGGTAGTTTGCTTACTTCCACACTTACGCTTAAAAACATGGCGTTAGAGGGTGAGAACTTGAAACAGCCCCCGAACGGATCCGTGGGTGGCACCAACACCTCCAACGGGACCAACGTAACTCGTAGGAACTGACCCCGCAGCCGCGGGTATCCCGGTTTGAGAGTACGATGATAATTTGCTTATTTCCACACTTAGGCTTAAAAACATGGCGTTAGAGGGTGACAACTCGAAACAGCCCCCGAACGGCCCCGTGGGTGGCACCAACACCTCCCACGGGACCAACGTAACTCGTAGGAACTGACCCCGCAGCCGCGGATATCCCGGTTTGAGAGTACGACGGTAATTTGCTTATTTCTACACTTAGGCTTAAGATGGCGTTAGAGGGTGATAACTCGAAACAGCCCCCGAACGGCCCCGTGGGTGGCACCAACACCTCCCACGGGACCAACGTAACTACTAGGAACTGACCCCGCAGCCGTGGGTGTCCCGATTTGAGAGTACGACGGTAATTTGCTTATTTCCACACTTAGGCTTAAAAACATGGCGTTAGAGGGTGACAACTCGAAACAGCCCCCGAACGGCCCCGTGGGTGGCACCAACACCTCCCACGGGAGCAACGTAACTCGTAGGAACTGACCCCGCAGCCGCGGGTGTCTCGGTTTGAGAGTACGACGGTAATTTGCTTATTTCTACACTTAGGCTTAAGATGGCGTTAGAGGGTGAAAACTCGAAACAGCCCCCGAACGGCCCCGTGGGTGGCACCAACACCTCCCACGGGACCAGCGTAACTCGTAGGAACTGACCCCGCAGCCGCGGGTGTCCCGGTTTAAGAGTACGACGGTAATTTGCTTATTTCCACACTTAGGCTTAAAAACATGGCGTTAGAGGGTGAGAACTCGAAACAGCCCCCGAACGGCCCCGTGGGTGGCACCAACACCTCCAACGGGACCAACGTAACTCGTAGGAACTGACCCCGCAGCCGCGGGTGTCCCGGTTTGAGACTATGACGATAATTTCCTTATTTCCACACTTAGGCTTAAAAACATGGCGTTAGAGGGTGAGAACTCGAAACAGCCCCCGAACGGCCCCGTGGGTGGCACCAACACCTCCCACGGGACCAACGTAACTCGTAGGAACTGACCCCGCAGCCGCGGGTGTCCCGGTTTAAGATTACAACGATAATTTTCTTATTTCCACACTTAGGCTTAAAAACATGGCGTTAGAGGGTGAGAACTCGAAACAGCCCCCGAACGGCCCCGTGGGTGGCACCAACACCTCCAACGGGACCAACGTAACTCGTAGGAACTGACCCCGCAGCCGCGGGTGTCCCGGTTTGAGAGTAGGACGATAATTTGCTTATTTCCACACTTAGGCTTAAAAACATGGCGTTAGAGGGTGAGAACTCGAAACAGCCCCCGAACGGCCCCTTTGGGTGGCACCAACACCTCCCACGGGACAAACGTAACTCGTAAGAACTGACCCCGCAGCCGCGGGTCTCCCGGTTTGAGAGTACGACGGTAGTTTGCTTACTTCCACACTTAGGCTTAAATACATGGCGTTAGAGGGTGAGAACTCGAAACAGACCCCGAACGGCCCCGTGGGTGGCACCAACGCCTCCCACGGGACCAACGTAACTCGTAGGAACTGACCCCGCAGCCGCGGGTGTCCCGGTTTGAGAGTACGATGGTAATTTCCTTATTTCCACACTTAGGCTTAACATGGCGTTAGAGGGTGAAAACTCGAAACAGCCCCCGAATGGCCCCGTGGGTGGCACCAACACCACCCACGGGACCAACGTAACTCGTAGGAACTGACCCCACAGCCGCGGGTGTCCCGGTTTGAGATTACAATGATAATTTTCTTATTTCCACACTTAGGCTTAAAAACATGGCCTTAGAGGGTGAGAACTCGAAACAGCCCCCGAATGGCCACGTGGGTGGCACCAACGCCTCCCACGGGACCAACGTAACTCGTAGGAACTGACCCCGCAGCCGCGGGTGTCCCGGTTTGAGAGTACGATGGTAATTTGCTTATTTCCACACTTAGGCTTAACATGGCGTTAGAGGGTGAAAACTCGAAACAGCCCCCGAATGACCCCGTGGGTGGCACCAACACCACCCACGGGACCAACGTAACTCGTAGGAACTGACCCCACAGCCGCGGGTGTCCCGATTTGAGATTACAACGATAATTTGCTTATTTCCACACTTAGGCTTAAAAACATGGCGTTAGAGGGTGATAACTCGAAACAGCCCCCGAACGGCCCCGTGGGTGGCACCAACGCATCCCACAAGACCAATGTAACTCGTAGGAACTGACCCCGCAGCCGCGGGTGTCCCGGTTTGAGAGTACAACGATAATTTGCTTATTTCCACACTTAGGCTTAAAAACATGACGTTAGAGGGTGAGAACTCGAAACAGCCCCCGAACGGCCCCGTGGGTGGCACCAACACCTCCCACGGGACCAACGTAACTCGTAGGAACAGACCCCGCAGCCGCGGGTGTCCCGGTTTGAGAGTACGACGGTAATTTGCTTATTTCCTCACTTAGGCTTAACATGGCGTTAGAGGGTGAAAACTCGAAACAGCCCCCGAACGGCCCCGTGGGTGGCACCAACACCTCCCACGGGACCAGCGTAACTCGTAGGAACTGACACCGCAGCCGCGGGTGTCCCGGTTTGAGAGTACGATGGTAATTTGCTTATTTCCAGACTTAGGCTTAAAAACATGGCGTTAGAGGGTGAGAACTCGAAACAGCCCCCGAACGGCCCCGTGGGTGGCACCAACACCTCCCACGGGACCAACGTAACTCGTAGGAACTGACCCCGCAGCCGCGGGTGTCCCGGTTTGAGAGTATGACGATAATTTGATTATTTCCACACTTAGGCTTAAAAACATGGCGTTAGAGGGTGAGAACTCGAAACGGCCCAAGAACGGCCCCGTGGGTGGCACCAACACCTCCCACGGGACCAATGTAACTCGTAGGAACTGACCCCAAAGCCGCGGGTGTCCCGGTTTGAGAGTACGACGGTAATTTGCTTATTTCCACACTTACGCTTAACATGGCGTTAGAGGGTGAAAACTCGAAACAGCCCCCGAACGGCCCCGTGGGTGGCACCAACACCTCCCACGAGACCAGCGTAACTCGTAGGAACTGACCCCGCAGCCGCGGGTGTCCCGGTTTGAGAGTATGACGATAATTTGCTTCTTTCCACACTTAGGCTTAAAAACATGGCGTTAGAGGGTGAGAACTCGAAACGGCCCCCGAACGGCCCCGTGGGTGGCACCAACACCTCCCACGGGACCAATGTAACTCGTAGGAATGACCCCGTAACCGCGGGTGTCCCGGTTTGAGAGTACGACGGTAATTTGCTTAATTCCACACTTAGGCTTAACATGGCGTTAGAGGGTGAAAACTCGAAACAGCCCCCGAACGGCCCCGTGGGTGGCACCAACACCTCCCACGGGACCAAAGTAACTCGTAGGAACTGACCCTGCAGCCGCGGGTGTCCCGGTTTGAGAGTACGACGATAATTTGCTTATTTCCACACTTAGGCTTAAAAACATGGCGTTAGATAGTGAGAACTCGAAACAGCCCCCGAATGGCCCCGTGGGTGGCACCAACGCCTCCCACGAAACCAACGTAACTCGTAGGAACTGACCCCGCAGCCGCGGGTGACCCGGTTTGAGAGTACGACGATAATTTGCTTATTTCCACACTTAGGTTTCAAAACATGGCGTTAGAGGGTGAAAACTCGAAACAGCCCCCGAATGGCCCGTGGGTGGCACCAACTCCTCCCACGGGACCAACGTAACTCGTAGGAACTGACCCCGCAGCCGCGGGTGTCCCGGTTTGAGAGTACGACGGTAATTTGCTTATTTCCACACTTAGGATTAAAAACATGGCGTTAGAGGGTGAGAACTCGAAACAGCCCCCGAACGGCCCCGTGGGTGGCACCAACGCCTCCCACAGGACCAACATAACTCGTAGGAATAGACCCCGCAGCCGCGGGTGTCCCGGTTTGAGAGTGCGACGGTAATTTGCTTATTTCCACACTTAGGCTTAACATGGCGTTAGAGGGTGAAAACTCGAAACAGCCCCCGAACGGCTCCGTGGGTGGCACCAACACCTCCCACGGGACCAGCGTAACTCGTAGGAACTGACCCCGCAGCCGCGGGTGTCCCGGTTTGAGAGTACGACGGTAATTTGCTTATTTTCATACTTAGGCTTAAAAACATGGCGTTAGAGGGTGAGAACTCGAAACAGCCCCCGAACGGCCCCGTGGGTGGCACCAACACCTCCCACGGGACCAACGTAACTCGTAGGAACTGACCCCGCAGCCGTGGGTGTCCCGGTTTGAGAGTATGACGATAATTTGCTTATTTCCACACTTTGGCTTAAAAACATGGCGTTAGAGGGTGAGAACTCGAAACGGCCCCCGAACGGCCCCGTGGGTGGCACCAACAACTCCCACGGGACCAACGTAACTCGTAGGAACTGACCCCGAAGCCGCGGGTGTCCCGGTTTGAGAGTACGACGGTAATTAGCTTAATTCCACACTTAGGCTTAACATGGCGTTAGAGGGTGAAAACTCGAAACAGCCCCCGAACGGCCCCGTGGGTGGTACCAACACCTCCCACGGGACCAAAGTAACTCGTAGGAACTGACCCCGCAGCCGCGGGTGTCCCGGTTTGAGAGTACGACGATAATTTGCTTATTTCCACACTTAGGCTTAAAAACATGGCGTTAGAGGGTGAGAACTCGAAACAGCCCCCGAATGGCCTCGTGGGTGGCACCAACGCCTCCCACGGGACCAACATAACTCGTAGGAACTGACCCCGCAGCCGCGGGTGTCCCGGTTTGAGAGTACAACGATAATTTGCTTATTTCCACACTTAGGCTTAAAAACATGGCGTTAGAGGGTGAAAACTCGAAACAGCCCCCGAATGGCCCCGTGGGTGGCACCAACGCCTCCCACGGGACCAATGTAACTCGTAGGAACTGACCCCGCAGCCGCGGGTGTCCCGGTTTGAGAGTACGACGGTAATTTGCTTATTTCCATACTTAGGCTTAAAAACATGGCGTTAGAGGGTGAGAACTCGAAACAACCCCCGAACGGCCCCGTGGGTGGCACCAACGCCTCCCACAGGACCAACGTAACTCGTAGGAACTGACCCCGCAGCCGCGGGTGTCCCGGTTTTAGAGTACGACGGTAATTTGCTTATTTCCACACTTAGGCTTAACATGGCGTTAGAGGGTGAAAACTCGAAACAGCCCCCAAACGGCCCCGTGGGTGGCACCAACACCTCCCACGGGACCAGCGTAACTCGTAGGAACTGACCCCGCAGCCGCGGGTGTCCCCATTTGAGAGTACGGAGGTAATTTGCTTATTTCCACACTTAGGCTTAAAAAGATGGCGTTAGAGGGTGAGAACTCGAAACAGCCCCCGAACGGCCCCGTGGGTGGCACCAACACCTCCCACGGGACCAACGTAACTCGTAGGAACTGACCCCGCAGCCGCGGGTGTCCCGGTTTGAGAGTATGATGATAATTTGCTTATTTCCACACTTAGGCTTAAAAACATGGCGTTAGAGGGTGAGAACTCGAAACGGCCCCCGAACGGCCCCGTGGGTGGCACCAACACCTCCCACAGGACAAACGTAACTCGTAAGAACTGACCCCGCAGCCGCGGGTCTCCCGGTTTGAGAGTACGACGGTAGTTTGCTTATTTCCACACTTAGGCTTAAAAACATGGCGTTAGAGGGTGAGAACTCGAAACAGCCCCCGAACGGCCCCGTGGGTGGCACCAACGCCTCCCACGGGACCAACGTAACTCGTAGGAACTGACCCTGCAGCCTCGGGTGTCCCGGTTTGAGAGTACGACGGTAATTTGCTTATTTCCACACTTAGGCTTAAAAACATGGCGTTAGAGGGTGAGAACTCGAAATAGCCCCCGAACGGCCCCGTGGGTGGCACCAACACCTCTCACGGGACCAACGTAACTCGTAGGAACTGACCTCGCAGCCGAGGGTGTCCCGGTTTGAAAGTATGACGGTAATTTGCTTATTTCCACACTTAGGCTTAACATGGCGTTAGAGGGTGAAAACTCGAAACAGCCCCCGAACGGCCCCGTGGGTGGCACCAACACCTCCCACGGGACCAACGTAACTCGTAGAAACTGACCCCGCCGCCGCGGGTGTCCCGGTTTGAGAGTACGACGATAATTTTCTTATTTCCACACTTAGGCTTAAAAACATGGCGTTAGAGGGTGAGAACTCGAAACAGCCCCCGAACGGCCCCGTGGGTGGCACCAACACCTCCCACGGGACCAACGTAACTCGTAGGAACTGACCCCGCAGCCGCGGATATCCCGGTTTGAGAGTACGACGGTAATTTGCTTATTTCTACACTTAGGCTTAAGATGGCGTTAGAGGGTGAAAACTCGAAACAGCCCCCGAACGGCCCCGTGGGTGGCACCAACACCTCCCACGGGACCAACGTAACTAGTAGGAAATGACCCCGCAGCCGCGGGTGTCCCGGTTTGAGAGTACGACGGTAATTTGCTTATTTCCACACTTAGGCTTAAAAACATGGCGTTAGAGGGTGACAACTTGAAACAGCCCCCGAACGGCCCCGTGGGTGGCACCAACACCTCCCACGGGACCAACGTAACTCGTAGGAACTGACCCCGCAGCCGCGGGTGTCCCGGTTTGAGAGTATGATGATAATTTGATTATTTCCACACTTAGGCTTAAAAACATGGCGTTAGAGGGTGAAAACTCGAAACAGCCCCCGAACGGCCCCGTGGGTGGTACCAACACCTCCCACGGGACCAAAGTAACTCGTAGGAACTGACCCCGCAGCCGCGGGTGTCCCGGTTTGAGAGTACGACGATAATTTGCTTATTTCCACACTTAGGCTTAAAAACATGGCGTTAGAGGGTGAGAACTCGAAACAGCCCCCGAATGGCCGCGTGGGTGGCACCAACGCCTCCCACGGGACCAACATAACTCGTAGGAACTGACCCCGCAGCCGCGGGTGTCCCGGTTTGAGAGTACGACGATAATTTGCTTATTTCCACACTTAGGCTTAAAAACATGGCGTTAGAGGGTGAAAACTCGAAACAGCCCCCGAATGGCCCCGTGGGTGGCACCAACGCCTCCCACGGGACCAACGTAACTCGTAGGAACTGACCCCGCAGCCGCGGGTGTCCCGGTTTGAGAGTACGACGGTAATTTGCTTATTTCCATACTTAGGCTTAAAAACATGGCGTTAGAGGGTGAGAACTCGAAACAACCCCCGAACGGCCCCGTGGGTGGCACCAACGCCTCCCACAGGACCAACGTAACTCGTAGGAACTGACCCCGCAGCCGCGGGTGTCCCGGTTTTAGAGTACGACGGTAATTTGCTTATTTCCACACTTAGGCTTAACATGGCGTTAGAGGGTGAAAACTCGAAACAGCCCCCAAACGGCCCCGTGGGTGGCACCAACACCTCCCACGGGACCAGCGTAACTCGTAGGAACTGACCCCGCAGCCGCGGGTGTCCCCATTTGAGAGTACGGAGGTAATTTGCTTATTTCCACACTTAGGCTTAAAAAGATGGCGTTAGAGGGTGAGAACTCGAAACAGCCCCCGAACGGCCCCGTGGGTGGCACCAACACCTCCCACGGGACCAACGTAACTCGTAGGAACTGACCCCGCAGCCGCGGGAGTCCCGGTTTGAGAGTACGACGGTAATTTGCTTATTTCCATACTTAGGCTTAAAAACATGGCGTTAGAGGGTGAGAACTCGAAACAACCCCCGAACGGCCCCGTGGGTGGCACCAACGCCTCCCACAGGACCAACGTAACTCGTAGGAACTGACCCCGCAGCCGCGGGTGTCCCGGTTTGAGAGTACGACGGTAGTTTGCTTATTTCCACACTTAGGCTTAAAAACATGGCGTTAGAGGGTGAGAACTCGAAACAGCCCCCGAACGGCCCCGTGGGTGGCACCAACACCTCCCACGGGACCAGCGTAACTCGTAGGAACTGACCCCGCAGCCGCGGGTGTCCCGGTTTGAGAGTACGACGGTAATTTTCTTATTTCCACACTTAGGCTTAACATGGCGTTAGAGGGTGAGAACTCGAAACAGCCACCGAACGGCCCCGTGGGTGGCACCAACACCTCCCACGGTACAAACGTAACTCGTAAGAACTGACCCCGCAGCCGCGGGTCTCCCGGTTTGAGAGTACGACGGTAGTTTGCTTACTTCCACACTTAGGCTTAAAAACATGGCGTTAGAGGGTGAGAACTCGAAACAGCCCCCGAACTGCCCCGTGGGTGGCACCAACGCCTCCCACGGGACCAACGTAACTCGTAGGAACTGACCCCGCAGCCGCGGGTGTCCCGGTTTGAGAGTACGACGGTAATTTGCTTATTTCCACACTTAGGCTTAACATGGCGTTAGAGGGTGAAAACTCGAAACAGCCCCCGAATGGCCCCGTGGGTGGCACCAACACCTCCCACGGGACCAACGTAACTCGTAGGAACTGACCCCGCAGCCGCGGGTGTCCCGGTTTGAGATTACAACGATAATTTTCTTATTTCCACACTTAGGCTTAAAAACATGGCGTTAGAGTTTGAGAACTCGAAACAGCCCCCGAACGGCCCCGTGGGTGGCACCAACACCTCCAACGGGACCAACGTAACTCGTAGGAACTGACCCCGCAGCCGCGGGTGTCCCGGTTTGAGAGTATGACGATAATTTGCTTATTTCCACACTTAGGCTTAAAAACATGACGTAAGAGGGTGAGAACTCGAAACAGCCCCCGAACGGCCCCGTGGGTGGCACCAACACCTCCCACGGGACAAACGTAACTCGTAAGAACTGACCCCGCAGCCGCGGGTCTCCCGGTTTGAGAGTACGACGGTAGTTTGCTTACTTCCACACTTAGGCTTAAAAACATGGCGTTAGAGGGTGAGAACTCGAAACAGCCCCCGAACGGCCCCGTGGGTGGCACCAACGCATCCCACGGGACAAACGTAACTCGTAGGAACTGACCCCGCAGCCGCGGGTGTCCCGGTTTGAGAGTACGACGGTAGTTTGCTTATTTCCACACTTAGGCTTAACATGGCGTTAGAGGGTGAAAACTCGAAACAGCCCCCGAATGGCCCCGTGGGTGGCACCAACACCTCCCACGGGACCAACGTAACTCGTAGGAACGGACCCCACAGCCGCGGGTGTCCCGGTTTGAGATTACAACGATAATTTTCTTATTTGCACACTTAGGCTTAAAAACATGGCATTAGAGGGTGAGAACTCGAAACAGCCCCCGAATGGCCCCGTGGGTGGCACCAATGCCTCCCACGGGACCAACGTAACTCGTAGGAACTGACCCCGCAGCCGCGGGTGTCCCGGTTTGAGAGTACGATGGTAATTTGCTGATTTCCACACTTAGGCTAAAAAACATGGCGTTAGAGGGTGAGAACTCGAAACAGCCCCCGAACGGCCCCGTGGGTGGCACCAACACCTCCCACGGGACCAACATAACTCGTAGGAACAGACCCCGTAGCCACGGGTGTCCCGGTTTGAGAGTACGACGGTAATTTGCTTATTTCCACACTTAGGCTTAACATGGCGTTAGAGGGTGAAAACTCGAAACAGCCCCCGAACGGCCCCGTGGGTGGCACCAACACCTCCCACGGGACCAGCGTAACTCGTAGGAACTGACCTCGCAGCCGCGGGTGTCCCGGTTTGAGAGTACGACGGTAATTTGCTTATTTCCATACTTAGGCTTAAAAACATGGCGTTAGAGGGTGAGAACTCGAAACAGCCCCCGAACGGCCCCGTGGGTGGCACCAACGCCTACCACGGGACCAACGTAACTCGTAGGAACTGATCCCGCAGCCGCGGGTGTCCCGGTTTGAGAGTACGACGGCAATTTGCTTATTTCCACACTTAGGCTTAACATGGCGTTAGAGGGTGAAAACTCGAAACAGCCCCCGAACGGCCCCGTGGGTGGCACCAACACCTCCCACGGGACCAGCGTAACTCGTAGGAACTGACCCCGCAGCCGCGGGTGTCCCGGTTTGAGAGTACGACGGTAATTTGCTTATTACCACACTTAGGCTTAAAAACATGGCGTTAGAGGGTGAGAACTCGAAACAGCCCCCGAACGGCCCCGTGGGTGGCACCAACACCTCCCACGGGACCAACGTAACTCGTAGGAACTGACCCCGCAGCCGCGGGTGTCCCGGTTTGAGAGTATGACGATAATTTGATTATTTCCACACTTAGGCTTAAAAACATGGCGTTAGAGGGTGAGAACTCGAAACAGCCCCCGAACGGCCCCGTGGGTGGCACCAACACCTCCCATGGGCAAACATAACTCGTAGGAACTGACCCCACAGCCGCGGGTCTCCCGGTTTGAGAGTACGACGGTAGTTTGCTTATTTCCACACTTAGGCTTAAAAACATGGCGTTAGAGGGTGAGAACTCGAAATAGCCCCCGAACGGCCCCGTGGGTGGCACCAACGCCTACCACGGGACCAACGTAACTCGTAGGAACTGATCCCGCAGCCGCGGGTGTCCTGGTTTGAGAGTACGACGGCAATTTGCTTATTTCCACACTTAGGCTTAAAAACATGACTTTAGAAGGTGAGAACTCGAAACAGCCCCCGAACGGCCCCGTGAGTGGCACCAACACCTCTCACGGGACCAACGTAACTCATAGGAACTGACCCTGCAGCCGCGGGTGTCCCGCTTTGAGAGTACGACGGTAATTTTCTTATTTCCACACTTAGGCTTAACATGGCGTTAGAGGGTGAAAACTCTAAACAGCCCCCGAACGGCCCCGTGGGTGGCACCAACACCTCCCATGGGACAAACGTAACTCGTAGGAACTGACCCCGCGGCCGTGGGTGTCCCAGTTTGAGAGTACGACGATAATTTGCTTATTTCCACACTTAGGCTTAAAAACATGGCGTTAGAGGGTAAGAACTCGAAACAGCCCCCGAACGGACCCGTGGGTGGCACCAACACCTCCCACGGGACCAACGTAACGCGTAGGAACTGACCCCGCAGCCGCGGGTGTCCTGGTTTGAGAGTACGACGGTAATTTTCTTATTTTTACACTTAGGCTTAAGATGGCGTTAGAGGGTGAAAACTCGAAACAGCCCCCGAACGGCCCCGTGGGTGGCACCAACACCTCCCACGGGACCAACGTAACTCATAGGAACGGACCCCGCAGCCGCGGGTGTCCCGGTTTGAGAGTACGATGGTAATTTACTTATTTCCACACTTAGGCTTAAAAACATGGCGTTAGAGGGTGAAAACTCGAAACAGCCCCCGAACGGCCCCGTGGGTGGCACCAACACCTCCCACGGGACCAACGTAACTCGTAGGAACTGACCCCGCAGTCGCGGGTGTCCCGGTTTGAGAGTACGACAATAATTTGCTTGTTTCCACACTTAGGCTTAAAAACATGGCGTTAGAGGGTAAGAACTCGAAACAGCCCCCGAACGGCCCCGTGGGTGGCACCAACACCTCCCACGGGACCAACGTAACTCGTAGGAACTGACCCCGCAGCCGCGGGTGTCCCGGTTTGAGAATACGATGGTAATTTGCTTATTTATACACTTAGGCTTAAGATGGCGTTAGAGGGTGAAAACTCGAAACAGCCCCCGAACGGCCCCGTGCGTGGAACCAACACCTCCCACGGGACCAACGTAACTCATAGGAACTGACCCCGCAGCCGCGGGTGTCCCGGTTGGAGAGTACGATGGTAATTTTCTTATTTCCACACTTAGGCTTAAAAACATGGCGTTAGAGGGTGAAAACTCGAAACAGCCCCCGAACGGCCCCGTGGGTGGCACCATCACCTCCCACGGGACCAACGTAACTCGTAGGAACTGACCCCGCAGCCGCGGGTCTCCCGGTTTGAGAGTACGACGATAATTTTCTTATTTCCACACTTAGGCTTAAAAACATGGCGTTAGAGGGTGAGAACTCGAAACATCCCCCGAACGGCCCCGTGGGTGGCACCAACACCTCCCACGGGACCAACGTAACTCGTATGAACTGACCCCGCAGCCGCGGGTGTCCCGGTTTGAGAGTACGATGGTAATTTGCTTATTTCTACACTTAGGCTTAACATGGCGTTAGAGGGTTAAAACTTGAAACAGCCCCCGAACGGCCCCGTGGGTGGCACCAACACCTCCCACGGGACCAACGTAACTCGAAGGAACTGACCCCGCAGCCGCGGGTGTCCCGGTTTGAGAGTACGACGGTAATTTGCTTATTTCCACACTTTGGTTTAAAAACATGGCGTTAGAGGGTGAGAACTCGAAACATCCCCCGAACGGCCCCGTGGGTGGCACCAACACCTCCCACGGGACCAACGTAAGTCGTAGGAACTGACCCCGCAGCCGCGGGTGTCCCGTTTTGCTTATTTCTACACTTAATTTTCATATTTCTACTTGGTTACTGATAATTTTAACTCATATATGCAATTTTTCAGCTTGATTAACATTTTTGTAAAATTGCGTGGTTACTGATATTTTTGTTTTTTGTATCCAATCATTTGTAGGATTTTTGCACGTGGATCAAATGAAGGAGGCAATGGTTTACAACATGATGATTATTTATATGTTGTGGAAATTCAGGATAATGTTTTTTTATGTGTTATAGTCGTGCAGGCTTTTATTGTTTAGTTTTATGGCCGTGCAGGCTTTTATTATTTGATTGTTGAATTTTATAGCCGTGCGGGCTTTATAATAAGCATGTTTTTCATTTACAGGTTTTGGGATGTCAAGAAAATAGAGGAAACTCTGCCCAATTTTTTTTTGGTTTGTGAATTATTAAGACGTGTAATATTTTTAAGTTTGTATATATATTTGTTTATTAACAATATTCTCAATTCGCAATTTGTGATTTTTTTTATTGTTTTGCCTGTAATAAATATTTGTAACACCTCGTAGCAACCGACGATGCACTCACAGGACCCCCAATTTTAGGATTGGACAAAAAAAAATACATTTTTTTTAAATTACAGATAAATATGGTCATGGACTTGGTCCATGGCCATTTTTTTTTTTTTTTGTCGCGCTTAAAAATGGTCGCGGCCAAAGTCCGCGACCATTTTTTTTATTTTTTATCACGGTAATGGGTCGCGGACTAGGGCCGCGACCAATTTTTTTAATTTTTTTTTGTCACGCACATGGGTCGCGGTCAAAGTCCGCGACTAATTTGTCACGGTTGTGGGTCATGGACAAGGGCCGCGACCAATTTTTTTAATTTTTTTTTGTCACGCACATGGGTCGCGGACTTTGGCCTCGACCAATTTGTCACGGTTGTGGGTCATGGACAAGGGCCGCGACCAATTTTTTTAATTTTTTTTCGTCACGCACATGGGTCGCGAACTTTGGCCGCGACCAATTTGTCACGGTTTTGAGTCACGGATTAGGGCCGCGACCCGTCACGGCATGGGTCACGGCCAAAGTCCGCGACCATCTGCCGTGACCCTCTCTTGGCCGTGACCATTTTTTGGTCAGGGACTTGGGCCGCGACCCACGAAAATCGTCATGCCAGAAATGGTCACGGCCAAAGTTCGCGACCCACAGTTTTGGTCAGGGATTTTGGCCGTGACCAATCGCCAGTTTTGGTGTAGTGAGTGTATCCATTTTCAATAATGTCCCAGACATCATCTCCTAAAGTCCCATGGATGAAGGCAACCATTCTTACTTTCCAGTAAGCAAAGTTGTTTCCATCAAAGAGTGGAGGTCTGGAAAGATTACCAAACCTTTCATTCTTCTCGTCCATAGTTAGGTTTTTCAGAAAATGATTTCAGAAACACAAGATCTTTTGAAATAAAAGTTAACAGGGCTCTGATACCAATTGAAAAACGTCGCTAATGCCGTTTAATACAAGATTAAACTGTATAAGCAACTCCGAAATGTTTGTTGGAGAAACCCTTTTCTTTTGAAAATAAAAATTATAAACAAGATGTGTTTACAAATAAACTTATGTACGAGAGTAATTAAGACTGTGTAATGAGTTTTTAAAACTAAGGAAGTTTCAAAAATTCAGCACACTTATAGAATGAGATGAGGAGATGAAGATAATCAACACACAGATTTTAACATGGTAAAACCTCTCCCAACAGAGGAAACATCCACGGTGACTTCTAAGTCACAAAAGCAAAAATCCACTAATAACAAATAATAGTTACAAACAATACAACATGCAAGCACACAAATCAACCTATTCTAAGTTTAGGAATATACCCCACTTGGTGTCCTTCTAACTTCTCATAGATCTGATTTGTTGATGATGTTCTTCCAGTTTGCTAACTTCCTTTGCTTTAGCTTCCTTATGTCGACTCAATGATCTTTGATCTTATACACAACACTTCCAGTGTAGTAGTATGTTAAGTGTTTGTGAAGTGATTCCTATTCACATGCATGAACTCACACACACTTAGATTTACAGACAGTCCTAGTAAATTACATATAAAGTCTATATGTAGTGATTTTAGTTTATTTCTTTCTCACAGAACTTCAGCCCTTTTTTTGACTTTTATTCTATCCCAGATTCCACGGATATCTCGCTTCAAAATTGGACAAGATCTTAATCAATCTCTTTTTGAAAACATTTGTGAGATTGAAAATCTCCAAGTGTGAATCCAACTAGGTCAAGGTTAAGTTTTGTAAAAACAGAAACCATAAAACATTTTCAAAACCAAATGAATAAAGATTTTCTTAAACCAAGTAGAAAAAATGCAGATCTAGTGAAAATGTAACATGCAGAGTATAGATCTAACGTTTCTATGGAAAAAGAAACAAGATCTTCACTCTAATGCTTAAGTTGTGAACAAGATAAAAGCCAAGGAGGTTACAGCTTCAAAAGAACAAACCACACTCTCTCTCAAACACTCAGAATGTGTTTGGGGTTAAGTGTATACGAAGGTTTGTTTCAGGAAGATGAAGTGTTTAGGGTTAGGGTTTGGTTTTGGGCTAACTGTTTCCTTTCTCTCTCTTCTCTCTTTTCTTTTCTCTCTTCTCTCACTTCTCTCTTCTCCCTTATTTTTTTTTCTCTCAGAAAGACGAATGCCCAAAAGTCTTCTAAGGCTGAGAAGTGGAGGGTATTTATAGGGCTGAGGGAAGGTTCTGGATGTTCGAGGGAGATCAAGGGCTGAGATCAAGTCTTGCAGAGTTTGACATGATCCAAGGGTTATAAAACAGCGGTGATTAAAAGGATTGTGATTGGTTCATATGGGTAGCACCGGGATTAACTAAGAACACATGCAGAACCTCGATTAGGAATGATCCAACGATCTGCAATCACTCATCCAACCCTCTCACAAAAGAAACACAAATAGGTACACCCGGAGGATGACAAGTGTTGGCTTGTGAGTGGCTCTCACACGCGTGTCTAAAATAATTACAGAAGGTACCCTGAAGTCTCTAGCGCTTTGAGATCCTACCCAACCAAACATTTTAATGAAAACAGAAGTTTCCAAAATAGAATATTAACCCCATAAATTATATAATCCCATTTTATTAGTAAAAACATTTATTAAAAAAATGTTTAAAAATGTTTAAAAAGGTTTAAAAATTATTTAAAAATTCCCAAAAAATTATTAAAGCTCCAATTCAAGGGGAATTAAACACACACTCAATTTTAAGCAATATGAACACATGTATGCACTTCTAATTGTGTGTAGTGTGATTCAATTTATACCTTCATGGATCATTGAAGAGAATTAGAGAGATAAGATCTGAGGCTTTTTGGATTCTAGGATAGACAACCAATTTTGTCACTATTTCCAAACTAGTTGCCCCAAAGGTATAAGGTGCTTCATCGACCCCTTGATTGAGTTCTGTAAGTGTCTTTCAAGTCCTTTTCCTTTGTAAATTTATTATCGTCCTTCACTATTTTCATAATACTAATCTCATTTTTTATTTGTTGGTCGTCCTTCTAGTATTTCAGACCAATTATGGAAAATGGCATCCCCTTCACTTGGGAACCTCCTCAGCAAAATGACCAAAGGGCCAAACCCTCGAATGAAGAAAACCACTGGAAACCCCAGCTAGGCTGACCAAACAAAGAAGATAAAAGATTCGACTAATGGACTTTCGAACATTCCCCCCCCCCCCCCAATAAAATAAAACTAGGAGGTCTGTGTAATACCCCGTACTTTTGACTATAATTATTTTTGGGATTAATTAATTAAATTGCGTATTAATTGGAAATTAATCCGGGTTAAAAAAAAAAAATACTAATGTGATGCGAGTTGGTATTTGATTATGTGCATATATGATTATATATGGACTTGGTATTATAAATTTGTCGTGGGATTTATATACGGCATTTTAGAAATTTTGTTGAGACGCGTGGGACCGCCGCGTCACGGTATATTATTTTGTTAATAAAAGTGAATTTAAAATCTATAATCCGTATGGTCGCTTTGAGTGCTCCAACGCGTCCGGAAGGGTCGAGATAGTCAGAAAACACTAGCCGGGGGTATAGTTTGGGTTCCGGGGTATTTTTAGGCCATCCCGGCACCATAAAGGGTATTTTAGTAATTTGGTATTTTTGGGTAATTAAAAGTGACGAAAATGGAGAGTTGTAATCTGATAAGGAGTGACCCAACCAACCCTTATTAACCCAACAAGCTACGGAGGTTCATTATTTTAGGTTTTCATAAGTTTCCCTCAAACCAAACCCTAGCCACCTTGAGCCACCATTGGAGGAGAGCTTGGAGAAGGAGAGAGATAGAGGAATTCTGCAGAAATTCTTCATTAAATCATCACCAAATCCGAAATCAAACCAAGGCAAGTGATTTAATTATGTTTAACTTCAGCAAATGTTCTTTCCATGTTAGCAAATTGAAGATTTATAATTGTTCTTGGAAGATAAATGAAAACCCATGATTAATTGAACTTAGGTCTGAATTTTGAGGATAAATTGCATGTAGAATAGTTGGTGACGATTAATCTGATGTTAATACGTGATTGGGTGAAAGAAAAACGAATTAAATTCTGGGATTTGATGATGATATTATGTTAGGGTTCATGTTCTTGAGAAAATCTGGAAAAACTAGGTTTTTATGAAGATTGATCCATATGTAGCCTTTAGATGTTGAATTATTGATTTATGGACGTTAGTAATACTGTAGGATTGTTATATGGCATTACTATGACGTTATATCTGAGAATCATACGTTAGAAATTAGTTTTGGGATGGATTAAAATCTGCAAAACGAAGCAGTCCGTAGCCATACATGTTCGATCGATCGATCGACATTCATCAGTCGATCGATCGACTAGATCGATCGAGCGACATTCATAGGTCGATCGATCGACCTTCCCAGAATGAGTAAAATTTTCCTTAATTTGATTTTAATGGTGGAAACCCTCGGAGAATATGTTTGGAGAACTTATGAATACCCTTAGCTTTAAGGAAGACCAGTAGGCATGATTATGAAGTGGGACTTTAATCAGAATGTAATTTGAGGAATTATTCTAAATAAATGAAATTCGTTATGTGAGTTAATATTTGGGTTAATAGTACAAATTTGAATAAGTTGATGAAATAAGGTTTGGGGCAGAAGTAAAGACCTTAGGCATAAAGATATCATATGTGAGAATTATGGGAACTTAGTAGTCTATTCGAGATAGGTTTTAAGTTTAAGGAATTACGACGTGAGACGTGTCGACTATTTAAATTATATATTATCGGATTACTTGAAATATATAAGTTTGGGATAATGGTATGATGATGTAGAAAATACCTTATTAATATGGTAATATCTAAGATGGGTGAATGCTTAGTATATAGTTTATGTGTATAACATACCTACCATACTTGCTATCACGGGGGAGGTTTGCGTTCGCTTAGGACCCTCTAATCCTTGTGTGCCTACGGGGGGGATATAGACTGGTACCTTGATGAACATAGGTCATTGAAAGACTTATTGTGATATTAATAAGTCCGCTGATCATGGGAGCGTAGGTATGTGCGTGACCCATGTGATGGTGACTGTGTTCGCCTCCATTATTTGTGATGTTGTTATCTGAGAACTATTCCTGAGAGATTCGGAATATGTGATCCTTATGTACGTGATGTACCGGGATGGATAGCAGAGTATGTGTGCACCGCAGCTTAGTTCTCGAGGTGCTTATAGTGTATATTTATGATGTGAATAATATACATTTAATTTAATGGGAACTTTCATGTTAATGTTGTAAAAATATTACGGTATTGTTTCGAGATATATAATGAGTTAACTGATAGTTATATCAATGGCATATTTAGTAATTGAGTTTACGTTAAACCTCTATTTAATTACGAGCGTTGTTATGATAAATGGAACCGAGTAATATGGGTAGAACTTTTGGCAGTTCAGCTAGTTATGTTGTCAGTTAGCTAGTAGTATGGGTCGTTATAGATGGGTACTTACGTTAGGAGTGCACAGTTAGTCGAGAGGTGAGAATTTAATGTGAGTGCACGTCCTAACATGTACTTTGCATTTAAGGTTTTAAATGTTTTTAAAGAACTTGCAGGTTTTTAAAATATAACACATTCGGGCTCTGACCCGTTTGCTTTTCAAATCTCTTTTTCTTGTAAAACCTTTTTAGGTGCCCAGCCACAAGGACACCAAGCATAGGATTCTCATTCAGGTGACGAGCTGTAGCTGTTTGTGGAAGCTACAGGGATTTGCATGTAGACGCTTCTCTCATTTGGATTCCAGTCTCAGCATCTATCAGTTGTAGGGCATGTTGCCCAATTCTATTAGACATTTTTACGTTTCAGTTTTCAGACTCTAGTATGTATTGCTCAGTTCAGTTTTAGTTATTTATCCAGTTTACTTATCAGTTGTGGGATTTGTATTGAGGAGTTTTTCCTCCAGAGTTTATTTACATTTTGTGATGGTTATTAGTCTCATTTCATGATGGTGAATGGTGTTATTTAGTTATTCATTACTCTTGTTGCATGTTAATCAGATTTAATAAAATTTGACACTTACTTTTTAAATACTAGGTGGTTAGAAATAAAATAACGTTTTCGACAGTGATGCTATTAACTGAGCCAACTTGGCATTTTGAATTAATTTTATAAAGGAGTAGCTACCCGGTGTTTAATTAGTCGGGGTGTCACAGTCTGACACCCCTAGAGATGCTACTGACAAAGCCATAACCATTTCTTCTTACTCGGTATTGGCCTAGAGGCTTTCTCAACTTTCCATAAGTTCTGATTTCATGATTGGGGACCAGGAAAGAGTATGGACTGTTGTCATCTCATGGCTACCTAAGCCCGATCGTAAGTTTTTTTAATCAATAGAGACGTCACGTCTTGCTAGCTTCAGTCTCCATAGGGTCATCCAGGTAACTAACTTTATATTCCTTGCTTTCTAAATATTTATGTGTTATGTCATCTCCTACTAACTTCTGCTTCTTTGTCATTGTAGTCTCTATTCTTTTTCCATAAGCTAGCCGAGTGGGTCCAAGCCAATAACTCCAAGATTGACAAGGTCGATAATGCTATCAAGGCTGAGAAGGCAACAAAATAAGTGATAAGTACCCAAAATTGTTTTAATAAAACCCCAAATAGACGGTTTTTAATTTCTAATTCTTGGGGAAATCGGACTTATGTTGATATTTTTTTGTTTTGTAGGTCAATGAGAATTTATAGTGTCAAAAAATCTTAACTAGAGGCAATTGCAGTGAATAAGTGGCCAAGTACATGAAGTGTGGGAGTGATGCGGTTAAATGAGCCTAAACCATCTCTCGAAATCCTAACCTAAACCTACACCGAGTCCAGACCTATCTTGAGCCTTTTGTGTTTAGTTTTCATCTTTTAGATTTTTATTTGATTCGTTTTTAATTTTTAGAGTTTATTTTATATTTTGTTTTGAGTCTTGTATATTTTTCGGATTTATTTGTGTTTCGACTATTTTTTATATATTTTTAAATAGGTGTGAGCTTTATTGTTATTTGATTTTTTTTATTTTATCTTGTTTATTTTTAATTTCGTTAGGTTAGTTTTATTATTTTTATCTTATTTTGAGTCCTTTTATTAATAAGTTAGGATTTTTATTTTAGTTTTAAATTTTTAGTGGACTTATTATTTTTAGTTAAGTCTTAATTTTATTGTTCTTAGATACAAACAAAACACACTCACACAAATATTAGACACCCTACTACACTCAATCATCACCTCTTCATCATCTCCAACCTCTCACCACCCACACACTTTCTCTCCTCTATCCTTCCTCCATAACCCAAACCTTTAAATCACTACTTTCAACCCCACACCGGTCAACCTCTAACTCACCATAAACCCGCAACCTTCGACCACATATAACTCTGGTATCCCATACCTCCTTACCTACCTACTAAATTCAAACCCAAAGCTCCGATTCTTCTACCAACCCGACCCCATTGTAGCCTTAAACCGCTGTTAACTTCCACCATGACTTCGACGATCGAAAACCCGCCATCTCCTTTAAAATATGTCGACCCATACACTCCCACCTCCGGCCTGTCCCATTTCCGACCATACCCGCGACCCGACCTCAACCGACTTACACTCAGAATCTACCTTATCCCTCCACTATTCGAACCTACAGAAACCCGCTACACCAACCCACCATTCAAACCAAAGTCAAATCAAGCCGTAAACCACCTGCTTCTGTCCCATTTTACCCAAAACCCTTTTATCCCATTCAAAATCTAAATTGATTTTACCTTCTTCATAAAACCAAACCAAAGAAAGAAGTCACATGTTTTAATTGTCCAATACCTAGTACCCAAAATACCCGTACAACCTATCCCACATGTACACTTATGTGTCACTTCCCAAAATTACCCTCACATTCTTCGCACCTCATCAAACCCACAAGAACCGTTAAGTTCCAATAATACCCCAAGCCTTATTTCACATATACATTGAAGACTTGGTGCCATTGAAGAAGGATCCTCATTTTAGATTTTAACTTTGTGTGATAAATTCTCCTACACCCCTCTATAGAGAGTATTTGCATTTTTAGCAAATATATCAATATAAAGTGGCGTGGTAGAATTTATCTCTTATGATGAATTTCACTCCACCCCTCTATAGTGAGTTTTTGTATTTTTAGTAACTATCTCAATGTAGAGTGATGTGGTTCAATTCATCCCTTTTGTAAGTAACTTCTTCTCCATTCCTTTTTGATGAATATTTGCATTTTTAGCAAATATCTCAACATAAAGTGATGATGTATAATTTATTTCCATTGTTGAACTCTAATGTACAATTTTATAATGAGAGTATTTGTATTTTTAGAAAATCTCTTTCATTATTTAATAGTTCTTCATGAATTCATCCATTATATTGTAAATATTTTTATTTTTTATTTTTAGATTTTAGTTTTTATTAGAATAAAATATATTATTGAGTGATTGTAATTGAGAGAATTTTGGGTTTTTATTGAAGACTTCATTCCAATTCAAGGGTAAAATGGGTTTGATCTATTCCTCTTTAATTAATTTTATGTTAATCCTCACATGCTTTCATTTGTTTATTCTATGTCTTGGATGATGATTATGAGGGCTAATCTCCCATTCAAGGGATGAACTAAAGCCCTCATGAGTCCAATTTAGTTAGTTTACTTGGTAGCATAATTTTATTTATCTCATTTTTCCTTAATTAGCATTTACATCTTAGTTAGTACTTTAAAAATTAGTATAGTTAGTTAATTAATAATCCGTTGAAAAAATCCATAAAAAATAGAAAAAGAAAAAGTAAAAAAATCTCAAAAGAAATTAAATAAAAAAATGAATTACAATACTTCTCATATGTTTCTCTCCTTAGAGTTGGATTGACATACTTATTTACCTCCATACTATTCTTTTGATATTTTTGCAGGTAATTGAAGGAAATTGTTGATTAGAAAGGCTTTGCAATAACAATGCACTAAAAAGCTTTCTATCAAATGGCGTCGTTGCCAAGGATATAAAAAAACCTCATCTATCAAATGGCGCCGTTACCGCTCTTTGGATTTTTAAGCACTTGAAAGATTTCATATTGTAATTCATTTGTTTTTTGTTTTTACTTTTCAGTACCACTTTTCATTTTATTAGAAGTTTTATAGTAGGACTTTGTAATTTTCTTCTATTGTGGTGCTTGGGGACTCCATTATTATTTTTTCATTTTAATTTGTAATAATTCAAAAAAAAATCGTGATAGGGAAACTGGAGAAGGTAGCGAGAGAGGGCTTCCAAAGGCGAGGATTTAGAAGCCTCTCTACTTTGGGTCAGTAGGAATCCTGGGGCCGACTCAAGTTAGGTGAGCTTCCCCCCAGTCAATTCAACTCGGTCTTCACCCTATGTGGGTGAAAGTTGTGGATGTACATTTCTTTATCACTCGCGAATCTCCCGCAAGTGATTCCATTCTTGTGTGATTAATTTCTCATTTGTGATTTTTATTATCGCATTCAATTATTTTGAATGGTTTAATGAATTAATAAACCTACGACCTTAACCCGATCATTGAAACGAGAAGGGATTTCATCACCCAATTCACTCGTTTATCCATTGTGTGATACCCTAGCTATCATTAAATTTAAAATCAATCAACTAGATAGCCAAGTAGGAGCACACTTTTCAAGGTGATCACTAAGATAAATTATGTGATTTTTGTCAACCGCAGACTTAAACAAAATTTGACTACCCCTTCACTAATTATGAAGATAAAAATTGGCTACGTGCTACTTAGGATTCATCCTTGACTTGTGTGTGCCTAATTTAATCTTTCGGTTGTCAGTTTTAGTGAGATCGTCATATTCGAGAGTCCAAATATTTCCACCCATATTTTCTTCCAAAAAAAAATCCAAAAACATTTTCTTCCTTTATTTTTATAAAAATGCAAAAATATTTTATTTCCTTTTGAAAAATGTTTAAATATCCAAAAAAAAAATTACCCTCATCATGGCTGAAAAACATCTTTTACGGGATTACTTTGGTGATTTATCACCATCTAGAAGCATGTTTGAAGTTGAGCCAGAGTGCAACCTCTAAACTTTACTTAGTGGCTTTAACTCTCAAACACACTGTTGACGCTCATGCACCATCCATGCACGTATCTAACATTGCATCGCCTCTGATGATGAGTGTCAACACGTCAACTAGTTCGTCGTGCACATACTACTTTCAAGCCGATCACTTGTCCCATGAGTTACCATATTCTTCATATCCATCCGAACCAACCACAGAGCATATGTATCCATATGCCACTATTTCATAACCCACCTCGGCCTATTGTAATGATATATCCAATCCCGAGTGGTTTTAGTACCCAAGCTATTCGTAGAGGCCTGATCAGCCTTTCACGCAATACAAACCCCAACCCCGTGTTGTGGATCCTCGCACGTTCCAACAGTCATCATGGTCACTTAGTTCACCCCATCCCAATCAGTTCCCTCACTACACTCCCCATGACTAATAACATTTTGTCTCTCACATAGACACTTCTCTCGTGTATGACACACTTTACCCCGCTCCACACACTTCATACAAGTATTCTCCGTATAGTCATGCAAATAGTTAGTTATTTCCACCTCAACCACCATCGCCACCCGCCATCATTTCACTATGCTTTCCATCGTATGAAGCACTTTTCCATACGAGTGCATTAACCTCTTTAACCTTTATCCAACAAGACTAGCGCTTCAGTCTTGTTTGGGGGTGATCATCATTACCCGATTTTTCTTACACCCCGTGCTTTCATAGTTCTTATTTTTAAGGTGATATTAGTTCGATTTTGGCTGAAAACATTAAACTTACTACTCTCGGGGGTCAACCCACTGTTTCTGAGTATGAGTCTTATCCTGTTTGGGGTGCTACTTCACACCACCAAATTCATTCTCATGTTTATAGACTTGTACACAATTTTTCTCTCATTACTTATTCAAGTTCATCTTGGATACGTATAGTCCACTTCATTAGCGGTTGATTATGTTAATTCCTTTCCTGCTCTATGCTCTCAATTTTAAAGATACTTTGATTTAACATCAAGGACAATGTTCCTTTTTGTTGGGGGTGAGGAATTTGATCAAAATCATACCACTTTTAAAAAACATTCAAAACATCATTTTTAAAAATTTTGTGTAGTTTCTTTCATCTCACTCATTGATGGGAATTTTCTATCATCCATATTTTGAGTTTAGAAATCAATCTGGAGGATATTTTTTCTAAATATCCTACGTAATATGTACCAAGGCATTTTTCACCACAAATTTCTAGACTCAATAAAATTTGCTCACTTATCACATCAGTACAGTTTAGAGTTGAAGAGTAGTACAATTATCAAGAAAATCTTAAGGATCACCAATGGAGACTTTAGCTCGTGAGATTCGTGCCTTTCACCATTTAGAGAGTTTTACATAATCTCTGAGTCACAGGTTTATTCAACTTCCTTTGGGTCCTCACTTTAATTGTTGTATGATCTCATTATTCTTCACTAAATTTTTGGCTTGATCACTAAGAACGACATCATTTCGAGATGTAAGAAACACATGTCTGAAAGTTTGTCCCGATCAGCAGACCTTCACCCATACACTAACAAAATTCCATATAATCATACATTTATCCTCATCCATACACCTTCCATTTTCCATATCATCATTGTATACCATACCATCCATTTCCATATCAACTCCATTTTTCACCCACCATAATGGAAAAAAAGAGAAAAAAGAAAAAGTAAAAGGAGAAAATCCATCTTAGAGAGTGTTTGCATTTTAAGCAAATATCTCTCCCAGAGTTCGATTAAGATGGAGAAAAAAATAGATACAAATCTATGTTAGGGTTATTTGTATTTTTAATAGATTTATCTCATGCATTGATGAGTATTTTGAAAAAAGAGAAACTCCATCATAGACAGTGTTTACATTTTTAGAAAATATCTCTCTCATATTTCGATTCAGATGGAGAAAAAATTAGATACAAATCTATGTTGGGATTGTTTGTATTTTTAGCAGATTTATCTTTGACATTGAAGAGTATTTGGAAAAAAGAGAGAGTTGCAATCAAGATCTTGTTAAATAAAGACATTTGTTCTAATTGTAATGCACTCTTCTCAAATATCCACCATATTACCATCCTACCTCACATTATCATATCCTTCTCATTTCAATTCCCCCTTATCCAAAAACATCCTTGTTTTCCCCTAGGTGTTTGGGAAAATGAAGGTCAACGTGGTGAATAACTCGACGTTCTCACTATAGTGATTATCATTCTTCAATGAGATCACTTTTCGTTCTAATATGTTTGTTCTTTCTTATATGTGTGTGAGACATTTGACCCTTCTTACATTTACTCACTTCCTCACACACAAGAGATATACACTTACCCAAATCTCATGAGTTCATTTGAGAGAGCTATATCCAGTGAGATTTGAAGTTGAAGCATTGATTTCGAAAAGGCGATCTAGGAATGACTTTTATGATATTCGACTCGTTTTGACTGATTCACAACACACACGTTGATTTCTAGGAAGGTAGTGCCTTGAGTATTCATTTAACTAAACTTTTTATACAATTCTAGCCTGTATTCCTCAAAATATTTATCTCGTGATGGATTATGCGATTATTCTACGTCTAATAAGAGATTGGTTGTCGTTTGGGAATAAAGAATTTTGTGGGTATATTCCCTACAAACCCTCACGAGATAAAACTCGTCTTATAGGGCAAACTATAGGTTTAAAGGCTTGTTTTACATGCTAAGTGAAATTAAAAGTGCTCGCAAAAGTGGTACACTTTTGGTTTGTTATATTTCTTTCTCTCTATTTTGGCTCAAGGACTAGAAATGTTTTGTTTGTGGGTGGTGTGATAATCACCCAAAAGTGTTTAAATAAAACCCCAAATACACAATTTTTAATTTCTAATTCTCGATAAAATCGGACTTATGTTGGTACTTATTTGTTTTGTAGGTCAATAAGCATTTACAATCTCAAACAAGCTCAATTAGAGGCAATTGCTATGAATAAGTTCCCAAATGAAGTGTGGGAGTGATGCGGTTAAATGAGCCTAAATCCTTTCCCCAAACCCTAACCTAAACCTTCACCGAGTCCATACATATGCCGAGCCTTGTGAGTTTAGTTTGCACCTTTTAGATTTTTTAGAATTTTATTTGTGTTATTTTTAATTTTTGGAGTTTATTGTATATTTTGTTTTGAGTCTTGTACATTTTTAGGATTTATTTATGTTTCGACTAATTTGATATATTTTTATATAGGTATGAGTTTTATTTTTATTTTTATTTCATTTTTATTGTTTATTTTTATTATTATTTTATTTTGTCTCATTTGCTTTTAATTTCATTCGGTTAGTTTTATTATTTTTATTTTATTTTGAGTTATGACACCCCGCCTAATTAAATACCGGTTGATCAGTCCTTTATTAAATTAAATCAGAATATCCAATTGGTTCATTCTTAGCATCACTCTCGGAAAATAATTTATCATTAATTCACCTAATAATTAATTAAGTTAAGTGTCAAAACTTTTCCAAATTTTATTTTAATTAAAACCATGCCATTATACTGAATAAAATAAGTAACACCCCAACACAACTGAATATAAAATTCAACAAATATAAATGTAATTGAAATAAACTCTCCAGATGAAATATCTCAATATCCCCATCCAAAACGAAATGATAATAACATTATCAATATAAAACCAGTACAATAGCCGAAATGGAAATGGAACTACTAGAATCTTTGGCGACATGCCCTACATGAGGCAAATACTATAAAGATAGGAATCAAGGAAATGAAAGTGTGGAATCTAAAGTTGCATCTCCAGAAACTCGTCAAAATATCCATCCTCTAAGTCGGCGTCCCCGTTGCTAGGCACCTGGTAATATAGATTTAGTGGAGAAGAGAATATGCAAGTGAACGGGTCATAGCCTGAGTGTAAAAGATTTTTAAAAATAGCAAGTGTTTAACAAGTGCAATTCAGGAGGTATTGTGTACATATTAGTTCTCAGACCTCACTTGAGAATCTCACATCTCATCTAGTGTGTGCGCCTAACGTACCTTATTATTCCTTTAAATAAGGTTATAAATTATTATTCTATCTCTACTCATTATCCCGTATTTCCCACATAATACTTATATTAACTTAACATGTTCATTTCTCTTTAAAATGAACTTGGCCTTTAAGTATTAAGTATTCACTTACTTAATTTAATCCATATTTTATGGTTTTTTTTATCTACTAAATCACACAATAGATCACATCACAGTATATATTTCCATCAAACTATTTTATATACTAATACAACTCCTCCCAGACTTAGCTGTGGTTCATGCATACTCTGATATCATCTCCACTTACATCTCTCATTGTAAAGAGGACTATTGGTTCAGCATCTCTCCCGAACCATAAATAACATAACACGTATATTTGGAGGCGATCATACTCCCTAGCTGAATGGGTCACGCACATACCTATGCTCCTATTCAACCATCGAAACTATTATACACAGCGATCGAGCGTGTTTAAGGTCCTATGCTCAAGGTACGAATCTAAAATTCCACCAAGTGGGCTCATCAAGATAAGTTCGACCATAACGCGAAACCTCTATCCCGATAGAAAGCAGCGTAGGTATGTCATACAAATAACAATATAGGTATTCACCCCACCTATATAATATTAATAAGGTATTCACATAATCCATATAACAATTCCATACGTAGTATATTGTTTTTCCTCTCTAATATCCTACGTATTTATAGATTATGACTTTACTTATAAACATATATTTCCCCAGATTTCCCATCACTCAAAATTTAACCATTATTTCTCAAATAATTTTAGTAGACAATTATCTAACACCCTACTGGTCCATATCATTCCAAATCCTAAATTCTCACAATTCATAATATCCTCAAATTGATTTATTCTTCGATAAACTCTATTACTTTTAATCCATTATTCTATTCTCAAGGATTAATTCACATATAAATAATTTTCGGTTCTTAATTATCAACCTACTGACCTTCTCTAACTCCCGTTATACTATAATTAATTTGCACTAAGCATTCTTGGAAGTGGGGAATTTAATCAAGCCTTAATCAAAATCAACATATAAATTCTGGGGTAGTCGATCGATTGACAGTCTGGGATCAATCGATACATTCAAGGTTGATCGATCGATTGAACATGTATGAGCCTACTGTTTCAACATATTTGGCCTACGGGTTTAACCAATTTTCATCCTCAAATCCTTTATATTAAAATCCTACACTCCTTATAATTCATTCCACAGTATATAACAATACATTGAAATGATTTCCAATCATTAAACAACATAAAAACTTCAATAGGTTTGGATTAAACATGTTAATTATCACAATTCCCAGAAAATCCATCTTTTATCATTTGACAAAGGATAACATATAAAACACGGATTTTCCTTATCAAATGATTCCAAATTCGTGGATTAGAATATATAATCAGAAGAAGGGTTGTTCTACATAATTCCCATATCAAGGATTACATTAAAATCATCATGGTTTATCTCTAAATCATGTAGTTTCCCATAATTATATAATTACCCTAACATGGCCATTATACATGCTAATTTTGTACATATTAAGTTACTTTCCTTTAAATTAAAGGCCTGAACCTTTGGGGATGTTAGTCAGCCGGTGGTCCTCTCGCTTTTTCGGCCAACTTCTGGTGGCGGTGATGGTGTAGGATGGCCTTTGACTCTTGACTTCCTAGGGTGGCTCTTCCTTTCTTAGAAAACCCTTTCCTCTACTCTGAGACTTGTCTTTTGATTATTTGATGAATGAACCTTGCATAGATAAACTCTACTGTAACACCCCGCTAAATTCTGGCGTCGACGGCCACCAAAATTTAGCTCGGCGTTAGTAAATTAAATACCATCCTTAGCATGTGACAGATATGAGACATCTAAAATTTTAATACACAAGATAAATGATTTAAATCAATCCCAAATATCAAGAACATACAAATGATTTAACACCAATGTGTGATATAAAATCCATCACATGCAATCTCTGAATATCTCAATTATTAAATAACTAAAGTTCAGTTGAAATCTTAAGACAACATTGGAACCGAAAATCCCAATAAAACTCAAATATAGTCTCATAATAAATACGACGGAATAGGAGAAGAATCTAACTACTAATGAAATAAAATAGCTCCAGTTTCACCTCCATAAAAGATCTCCAATAATTTCGACGCAGCTACTCCAAACAAATTCTTGAAAAAGATTTGTTAACGCATGTGCCAGAGCCAAAGCCCCGAGTATAATACCAGCTACTCCTTTCAATAAGGGTCTTTAAACCCAGACAATAGTGTTACATATATCGACCATAACAATATAATCTTTTAATTAAAAGAAAATTAATAAACATCTAAAGTAAATTTCTAAGTACCCACAAGGTTTCTTTAAAATGTGCCACACCAATATTATTTTAATTAACCCACATTCCCAACAATGTTAAATTTAATTGATTTAACCGTGAAGATAATTTACCAAGATACACATCCCCTTGTCAAGTCCGTCGTTTGATTCATTTTTATCCTGCGATCCTCGCGATATGACAAGGTTCCACACACACACGTCCCCTTATCAAGTCCGTTGTATGATCTATTTTTATCAAGCGATCCTCGCGATATGATAAGGTTACACACACGACACGACATAAATTGCCCAAGCTGACCCGTTTAAACTGTCGGTCACTCACACATTATGTCGCCACCAATTTTAATACCCGTTTTAGTCCTGGGGTATGAATTTCCCAAAATTTCTCAAACTCATTATTCAAATTAACTTTCCCCACCCTTAAAAGTGATGTGAAAATTCTCCAATTACCCCTTAGTCCCAACTAAGGTTCCCAAAACACAATTTCATCCTATCTTAAGCAAAGGATGATTACAAAAGTCTCACTGCACCTAGATATCAATCCTAGGTTATCATAAAAATAGTATCAAGTAGAAAATTAGCCCCTATCCAAAATTATATAACCCGCATAAACTCATACTAACTAGTCCCATACCTAATTAGCATAAATCGCAACTAAGGTCCACTTACTAGTCCCATACCTAACAAGTGTTCTATAACAAGGGGTAAAAACCAATTACCTACAATACCCAACGATCCCGAGATAATTCCATATTATAATATTACATAAGTGTCACAATCAACTATTTATAAAAAAATTTATAACAACACTAAATTCCCAATTAAACGATTTTAATCTAAATAGAGGAAAATCAAGAACACATAAATATTGTTATTTTTTTGAATCATGATTACACGCAAGTTCCATCTTAGCTATTATTTTTCTAGCACAAGTAATTTAGTTAATTTAGGATTTTTACATGAAACATCCAAATTTGATTTCTAAGAGCTCCTCTACATGCATATGCCCATAACATACCTGACTACCCAAATACAACCAAAAGAACAACAAAATTATTAGTATTTGGTAGAATTAATTTTTCTTGCAAAACAGTCCCAATATTTATATCTTAAAATTTTATGTTCATAATTTATTTTAGAACACATGAATTTAATGGAGGCTAAAATCAAGACACATAACACTAAAGAAAAAGAATAGGATAAAAATGCATGTGATTAAATGTAGAAATTGACTAGAAATTCGAGTTCCTCTTGAAAAATTGAACAAAAACTCCTCTTGAACTAACTTGGGACATATTTGTTTAAACATTAGAAGTTGAGCTTGAAAGTGGTTTTAATGGTTGTTTATGGTGGTTCAAGGGGTGGTCAGGAATTTGGGACTTACAAGTGGTTTGTGGGAGAGATCGAAAAAATCTGATGGCATTCTCTTCTCTCCAACTCCAAAGGTTAATACAACATATACCCCCATCACCCATTAATTAAATCATTTGTTTAACCCAAAATTCTTTCATCCATTAAATGTTTAAGAACACAATCATTTTGGTCAGATATTATGATAGATTAGGTGGTAACACGATGGATGATTGAGAATTAAACCAAGATGTAACCCACCTACCTCAACACCCCTTAAAAAGGAGGTCTGGAAGAAATGAAAAATGGCATAAATAGGGTCTTAATGATTTTTTTCGGAGATGTCGAAGAAGGGAAAGTTTCTCAAAATTAAATTTTTAGTCGGTGTGGTGATTTTTCAGAATTTCCTGAGCACTTTTATTTTTTTGAGTAAAATAATAATATTTTATTTTTATTTTTGACTTTTGACCCCAATTCGTATTTTCATATGTATTTTTAGGGTCCCAAATGTGTAGTCACACTATTTTTATCCATCTTAAATAGTCCAACAATAATCGCGCAAGTTCGCATCCTGCGCGATACGCACGGAAAAAAATCGCATTATATGAACCATGACCGTGTCGCTATCATTCCTTTGAATTTAATCATCAAACTTAACCAAGATATTTATTTAATCAAAATCATTAAATTCAAAATTTTCATTTTCTCGAATATTCCAATTTTATTTAAATATATCCATTTAAAAATCCGGGTTCTTACATCTACATTTAAATAAAATAACTCCAAAATTTGTAGGTATTGTTCACCTCCCATGTAAAATGACTAAAATACCCCTCCGAGGTATTTATTCTGCTCCAAAGTGCTCCGAGACCCAAATTAAACACCCAAGAAGAGTTTTTCGACTATTTAAACGCTTTCGGGCATATTGGTGCAGTCAAAACGACCATTTGGATGACATAAAAATATTTTACTTTTAATTCTATTAAATTTAGTCCCGATAAGACTCACACACGCGTCCCGACCTAATTACCGTAATTGTCGGATTCATCACTCACGAATTTTTTTTTAAAATCATGTAAACCCATTATCATATATTACTTTTAATCACTAAGTAATATTCAACATACATCATATATTACTTAACTCTCGAGTAATATTTAAATTCGGATTAATTGTAAATATCTCACAATTAATCCTAATTAATCCCATTTTAAAATCATTAAAATTACGGGGTATTACATGAGTCTTTTTATTAATAGGTTAGGATTTTTATTTTAGTTTTGAAAATTTAGTAGATTTATAAGTTTTAGTGAAGTCTTAATTTTATTATGTTTAGGTACAAACAAAACACACACACTAATACCATACACCCTACTAAACCAAATCATCACCTCTCCATCATCTTCAACCTCTCACCACCCACACACACTCTCTCCTCTCCCCTTCCTGCATAACTCAAACCTTTAATCACCATTTCCAACCCCACACCTATCAACCTCTAACCCACCATAAACCCGCTAGCTCCGGCCACTTGTAACTCTGACAACCCATACCTTCTTACCTCCCCACTAAATTCAAACCCAAAGATCCGACTCTACTACCAACCCGACCCCATTGTAGCCTTAAACCACCGTCAACAGCCACCATGGCTCTGACGACTTGAAACCCACCATCTCTTTTGAAATTCATCGACCCATACACTCCCACCTCTATGTCCCATTTTCGACCTTACCCGCGATCCGAGCTCAACCTCCTTACACTCTGAACTCAGCTTATTCCATATGTCCGAACCAAACGTCGGCGCCCACCTCGATAATTCGAACCTGTTAAAACCCGTTACCCCGAACCACCATTCAAACCAAAATCGAATCAAGCCATAAACCCCCTGCTTCCATCCCATTTTACCCCAAACCCTCTTAACCCATTCAAAATCTAACTATATTTTACCTTCTTCATAAAACCAAACCAAATAAATAAGTAACGTGTTTAAAATAACCAATACCTGATACCCAAAATACCCATACCACCTCTCATACATGCACAATTATGTTTTACTTCCCAAAATTACCCTCACATTCTCCGCACTTCATCAACCCACATGCACCGTTAAATTCAAATTATACCCCTAGCCTTATTTCACCTATAAATTGAAGACTTGGTGCCATTAAAGAAGGATCCTAATTTTAGTTTTTAACTTTGTGTGATAAATTAACCTCCACCCCTCTATAGAGAGTATTTGCATTTTTAGCAAATATCTCAATATAAAGCGGTGTGGTAGAATTTATCTCTTTGGATGAATTCCACTCTACCCCTCTATAGTGAGTTTTTGTATTTTTAGTAACTATCTCAATTTAGAGTAATGTATTTGAATTCATACCTTCTGGAAGTAACTTCTTCTCCATTACATTATGATGAATATTTGCATTTTTAGCAAATATCTCAACATAAAGTGAAGATGTAGAATTTATTTCCTTGGATAAATTCTAATGAATTCATCTGTTATATTGTAAATAGTTTTATTTTTTATTTTTAGATTTTAGTTTTTATTAGAATAAAATATATTATTGAGTGATTGTAATTGAGAGAATTTTGGGTTTTTATTGAAGACTTCATTCCAATTCAAGGGTAAAATGGGTTTGATCTATTCCTCTTTAATTAATTTTATGTTAATCCTCACATGCTTTCATTTGTTTATTCTATGTCTTGGATGATGATTATGAGGGCTAATCTCCCATTCAAGGGATGAATTGAAGCCTTCATGAGTCCAATTTAGTTAGTTTACTTGGTAGCACAATTTTATTTATCTTATTTTTCTCTAATTAGATTTTACATATTGGTTAGTACTTTAAAAATTAGTATAGTTTGTTAATTAATAATCCCTTGAAAAAATAAATAAAAATAGAAAAGGCAAAAATAGAAAAATCTAAAAAGAAATTAAATAAAAAAAATGAATTACATTACTTCTCCTTTGTTTCACACCTAAGAGTTGGGTTGTGATCCTTACTTACCTCCATACTAGTCTTTTGATATTTTTGTAGGTAACGACTTTCGAGCTTCAGTCTCCATTGGGTCATCCAGGTAACTAACTTCATATTCATTGCATTCTAAATTTGTAAGTGTTATGTCATCTCGTACTAACTTGTGCTTGTTTGTCTTTACAATATCTATTCTTTTTCCATCAGCTGGTCGAGTGGTTTCAAGCCAACAACACCAAGATTAACAAGGTTGATGATTCTATCAAGGCTGATAAGGCAGTAAAATAAGATTTGAAGTAGAAGGAAGCTAATCATAAGGTCCAGGTGGATGCTCTCGTAGAAGGTTCGGAACAACCTTAACGCTAAGGTCAAAGAGCATGAAGACGTTGTTGCTTCCCTAGAGAAGAATCATGAGGAGAATGTGGCAAATACGATTGAGGGTACTAAAAAATTCCACCGAGTATTTCAAGGACTCAGATTAGTTCGTTGGGTATGGACTTTAATTCTTAAAGAGGGGATCTCTCACTTCCTTCCAACGGGGGCGACTAGAAAGTACACCAACGTTACTTATCTTTCTAAAGATTTTTTGTCTTTGGACTTCTCCTACCCATCGATAATCACTACATTAAACAACGTCGAGGCTAAGGGTATTTCCCATGGAATGACAGTTCTCAGACATAGCCGATGGTGGGGGTCGATATGACTGAAGGTGTCAATGATGCAAGTGAAGCTAAAATTCATCCCTCTATTGACAACTTCGTCTTGAAGCAGTCCGACATGCAATCCTAGGCAATTATTTTTAATGTAGTGAACTTTTTGTTAGGCGTATGTCTATGACCTAGCATGCCACATCCACTTGTAAACAGTTTACAAATAATTGTATTCTCGTCACTTGACATCTTCACTTGTCATCTTGTAAGGATAAATTTCCAAATTGTGTTAATTTGAATGTATTGGCATTATTATGGACAAAAACCACTTTGACTCATAGGATAGATTTTACTTATCATGATTTTTTTTTAAGCCTATGAGGTTGTATTGAAGACATAGCGACTAAGCTTCAAAGATAGATCAAGCTGAGTTTTGGTTCACTTTTCATATCTTCACATTGTTTTAAGATATTCTCTCAGGTTGGATGCATAATGATTTATGGATACTCAGTAAATTTTCTAAGGATGTCATTTTATTTAAATTTGAGTTTAAAATGATTTTTTTGAGATAATTCTTATTTAGAGTGTTATGGAATTTCCTGATTTTTACTTGGTTCAAACTACTTTTACAGTCATTCAATTGGTGTGGTCTTCTAATTCTAACGAGATGGTCATTTCATTCAAACGACATCTTGTTTTCATTAGAATGATGCACCAACTCAGTTTTTATTTAAGGCATTTTTTACTCCGAAAAACAAGTGTGCAGATGATACCGAACAGAATAGAACCTATACATTTTCGGCAAATATTTACCAAAGATTTTCAAAGAATAAACATCCTTCCTTATTTAGAAGATCCGATTTTACATAACCATATGTCATAGAGATCTTGTGTTTGCACCATTGTTCCATTCTTCCATCATTCAAAGAACTTGTTTCCTGTAGTGGACTTTGTACTAGTTGATTAACGTTTGTTGAGGTTGTATCACTGGATATCGAGATAGGCATGGACTCGTTTGTTATGTGCTTGGCATAGGAGGACTCCTACGTTGCACTATAGAGGAGCGGATGAAGAGAAGAATAAGCATCAAGACTTGAGGGGATCGAGTCGTTGAGTAAGACTGTAATTCTTACTTTGCAATTATCATATCATAGTGATTGTTCTGTCGTGGTCATTCGGGGTTTTCCCCTTAGTGGTTTCCTCGTACATCGACGTGTTTTGTGATAATTCTTCACTTTATCTTACTTATATCACTAGATGCGTGTTTAGGTAATAAGAACATAAAATTGTCTTAATTTGTTTAGTTCATAAAATTGGTGCTTCATAAAATTGGGAAAAGGTTTTTAGAATAATTATTTTCACTTCGAGTACACACACAAAAATGGGCCCCGTCTTTACACATCTTAATTTTATGCTGACGCTATTTGTTAAATGGAATTCATTTTCATTTTTGTCATTTGCTAAATTGTGGTGTCTTCACCTTTATGCCTTGTTGTCTTTGACTAATGTTTCATGCACCATGTTTGTTGATACATTTGCAATATGTCGATTCATAATTTCAACTCTTAATTTACAACATTATGATGTTTAAGTAACCATAACAAAATGATTTTCAATTTTTGTCACCAAAATAATGACGTTGCCATACCAATCCCCTCTTGTTGTTCTTGAGGGTGTCTGGATGAGTCTCATCTTTTCATACACTCTCATGTCTCTGAGAGAGTTTTGACTCTTAGTTCACCACATAGTGTCTTCACCTTTATGCCTTGTTGTCTTTGACTAATGTTTCATGCACCATGTTTGTTGATACATTTGCAATAGGTCGATGCATAATTCCAACTCTTAATTTGCCACATTATGATGTTTAAGTAACCATAACAAAATGATTTTCAATTTTTGTCACCAAAATAATGACGTTGCCATACCAATCCCCTCTTGTTGTTCTTGAGGGTGTCTGTACGAGTCTCGTCTTTTCATACACTCTCATGTCTCCGAGAGAGTTTTGACTCTTAGTTCACCACATAGTGATGTTTAAGGAACCATAACAAAATGATTTTCAATATTTGTCACCAAATTATTGATGTTATCATACAAGTCCTCTTATGGACAAGTCTCGTCTCTTCATACACTCTCATCTCGCCAAGAGATTTTTGACTCTTAGTTCACCACATAGTGATGTTTAAGTAACCATAACAAAATGATTTTTAATTTTTGTCACGAAATTAATGTTGTTATGTTACAAGTCCCCTCTCATCTTTTTTGAGGGAGTATGGACGAGTCTCGTTTCTTCATACACTCTCGTTTCGTCGAGAGAGTTTTCACTCTTAGTTCACCACATAGTGATGTTTAAGTAACCATAACAAACGAATTTTCAATTTTTGTCACCAAACTAATTTTATTATCATACAAGTCCCCTCTCATCATTTTTTAGGTGTATGGACTAGTCTCGTATCTTCATACACTCTCGTCTCACGGAGAGAGTTTTGACTCTTAGTTCACCACATTGTGATATTTAAGTGTTTTTCACTAAATAAATGATTTTGTTACGTAGTTTCTACCTCTTGATGTTATTGAGAGTGTACAATGAGAAAATACTTCTTATACACTCTCGTATCACCGAGATGTAGCTTAACCAAAGCTTGTAATCAATTAGCAATAACAAGAAGATATGAAACAAAACTTGTATATTTTCATGAATGAATTATCGTTGTACAAATATTGAACCATCGTACAAACTGATAAGAAAAACATGATATCACTCATAGTATATCTGCATATGGTCGCCATTGTAGGGATTAGAGAAGGGGTCTCCTTCTAGATTATCCAACCTGTAGGTCCCTAGGATAACTTTCTCTACAACATGATATGTACCATGCCAATTTGGATGTATTTTGTTTGACTTTTGCCAAACTTTCTTCAATTCTAGGCCTACCACGGCTACCGGCCTAACTTTTACCCTCTTACTTTAGAACCTAACAGTTCTCTATTTGTAAATGGATGTAATATTTTAGCGTCCTCCCATCTTTACTCAATCAAATCATGATCAAGTCTTCTCTCGTCCTTATTTGCCTCTAGATCGTAGTTTTCTACGTACCCGGGGAGTCCAAGTTCGGTAGGGATAACCGCTTCGAACCCATAGCCTAATAGAAATTGTGTTTTATCTATCGGCGCCATCCAGTCGTCTTGTAAGCCCATGGGATCCCTTGTAACTCTTTGCTCCAAAAACCCTTGGCATCTTAGAGTTTCTGCTTTACCCCATCCAGTATTGTTTAGTTTGTGACCTTATTGTGTCATTGGCTTGAGGTCAGCCTAGAGTCGACAAGAATTTCTTGATGCCAACCCTTTCACTATAAGCTTCAAACGATTTGTTTTTAACTTGTTTACCATTGTCTGATATGAGTGTGTGAGGTAGTCCATATCTATAAATAATATTTCTCTAAATGAACTTGCAAGTTTTAAATTTGGTAAACAAGATCATAGCCTCAGCCTCTACCCATTAAGAAAAATAATCAATGGACATAATCAGATATTGGTAACCACAGGTTGCCATTGGAAGTGGACCAAAAAGGTCAAATCCCCATAATGTGAACAACCACGGAGCTGTAATGGATGGGAGTGGTTGGTCAGTTTGGTAAGGGATACTTGAGAACCGCTCACAGTTATCTCACTTCTTCCCATACTCGATTGCATCGTTTGCAAGTGTTAACCACCAATAGCCCTGAGAAATAATTATTTTAGCTAGAGACCATCCGCCGATATGACTTACACGTGATCCTTCGTGAATGTCCTATAGGACTTAACCGACCTCAGAGGGGTGAACATATCTGAGCAGGCACAGTAAGAATCCTCTTTTGTAAAGTATTTCTCTAATGATAAAGAATTTGGTTACTTTATATCTAAGCTTCCTTATCTTGGGCTTTGAGTCCGGGAGTTCACCGTCTTAGATTTACTTGAATTGTGGACCCATGCATGCTTCCCCAAAATTTAAATTCAAGCAAAATTTGACTCTACTGACGTCCTCCTCTATTGTCACCTTATATAGGTTTTCATTGGCACCATGCATCTGATTTATATTCTTGTGGATGACATTAACCTCAACAAAGCATTATCTTGGAAATTATCCAATTGAGAAATTCTTCTGGCTTTCACCTCTTCAAAATTTTTAAAAACTTTCTTGACCCTTGGTTAGTATTTGACCATCTTCTTATGTTTGGCCACAAAAACCCCTAAGATCTGATTAAAATACAATTGTGAGTCACTATGAACTATCATTTTGCTGACATTCAATTCTCTGGCTAGGAAGAGGACTGACAATGGGGCCTCATACTCTAACTCATTGTTAGATTCCTTGAAGTTAAATCTCAAAGAATATTCGATATCACTACTATTTGGAGCCGAGAGTATCAACCCAGTTCCACTACCACTTTCATAAGATGATCCATCAATGAATAGGCTCAATGTAAGATCTTACTTTGATAGAGTCTCTTCACCCAAGACCTCATTTCAGAACAAAAAATATTTCTCTATATTATCCATCACTACAAGGCTTTATTGATCTGTGGTATTGGTCTTGACCACTTTCGGTCTTTCTAAATCTTCTTCTCAGATAACTGTTAGTGCCACCACTTCTTCAATGCCATCATTGTTGGGATTGGCCCAAGTGAATTCTTCCATAAAGTCTGTCAAGTCTTGTCCTTTAATTACAATCCTAGGCTAATAAATGATTTCAAACTCACCTAGATCGGTTGACCAGGCCATTAACCTACTTGATTTATCAAGTTTATGGATGGCTTGTCTCAAGGGAGTATCGATGATAACCACCATCATATGAGCTTGAAAGTATGTCTTCATTCTCCTTGAAGCATGTATTAGCACATATGCCATTTTCTCAGCTCTAGTATACTTCAACTCGACCTCCTATTAGGCTTTGTTATTGAAATACTCTATCGTTTGGTCACCTTCATCATCATATGCAATAGTTGTACTAATAGTCGAATCTGATATAGCCAAATACAAATACAATTTTTCCTCATGAATCATTCGAGACAACAGTATTGGGGATCCCAAATAAGCTTTCAGGTCTTGAAAAGCCTTTTCACATTCTTCATCCCACAAAAAAAATTTCTCAAGATCTTAAAAAATGGTAGAATCTTATTGATAGCTCTAGAGACAAAACTATTGAGAGACATCACACTTCATGTCAGCTATTGCACATCTTTTATGGTTTTGGGTGTATGCATGTCAATTAGTGGTTTTATCTCTGTTATTCTGGCCTTAATCCCACTTTGGTTGATAATGAAGTCAAGGAGCTTGCCTGCGCTGATGCCGAACACACACTTCACAGGATTCAACTTCACCTTGTTAAGGTCTATGGTGTCAAATGTTCTTTCAAAGTCTACCATATGATCCTCGTCCCTAAGGCTCTTCATCATCATGTTATGGATGTAAACCTCCATCGTCTTCCCAATTTGGTCTTCTAACATCTTATTGACCAATCTCTGATGGGTTACCCCGGTGTTTTATGGCCGAATGACATGACCTTATAGCAGTAGGTTCCTTTATCTTTGATAAAGGAAGTCTTCTTAACATCGACCTCATTCATAAAGATCTGACTATACCCCGGGTAACCGTCCATAAATATCATCAACTCATGTCCAGTTAGGGAATCTACCATATGGCCTATATAAGGCAAAGGAAAGTTGTTTTTAGGACAAACCTTATTTTGATCAATGAAATTCACACACATTCTCCACTTTCAATTCACCTACTCTACGAGTTCACCTTTGTTCAATTTCTTCTTATCCCTTAGGTAGAGAGTATATATATTTTAGTAAGTGGTTAGTTTCTTATAAGCCTCTTTCTGCTCGAATGAAGTGACGTAACACTCCCAAGCCTCCACTTAGTCCCCTTGAACTTTCCTTACCCTGTAGGGATTCGGGAATTTTATTATTTGGTGGACTGTGGAAGGTACTACCTCAATCTCCTTGAGTTCCACTCTTCTAAGAATAATGTTGTAGGACAAAAAAATGTTCTCATCCATAACGAAGAAGCTTAATTTCCTCGAACCTCATTCAGGTGACCATGCAGACATCCCTAGAGGATGAACATTATATCCACGGAACAGAAAGAGGCATAAGTAATCCCAAAATAATACTTCGGCTCAATTGCCTCCATCAACAAGTAAGTGTGACACATCATACACATGGACCCTAATGTTGATTACCAAAGGGTCATCATGAGGGGCCATAATTCCCTTGAGATCCATTCTCAAAAATTCCACCACTAGGGCGTCCATGTTGAATGTTTTTAAATTTACCGACTTTGTCTCTGTCGTAATTGAGTTAACATCTAACCTCTTAGGCACAAACTTTGACCCCATCACATGGGATTTAGTGTTAGCCGGATCCGTGCCTCCCCCATCTAATCCTCCGTATATCATTTTTACATCGAATAGTATCATGTGCATCCGACCTTTTGCTTATTGGATCTTAGGTGGGAGATCTAGATCGTCTTCTTCACTATCTAATTCATTATATTTTTATTGGTTGGGGCCAATCATCTCGACTTTTTATCCTTTCCCCACTGTGCTTCTTTCTGGATTCATCTTTGGCACCACTCCGCTCTATAGACTTCCAGAGCTCTCCCTGCTTCATCATGTTCTCTATCGCATCTTTTAGAGCGAAAGATATATCATTTATGTGTCCGTGATCTTGATGGAAGTCCCATCACTTGATTTTGTCCCTATTATGGGGAGGGGACTTAAGCTTCTCTGACAAGCGAAGTTCCCTGTCGTCTTTAATCTCGTTGAGAATCATATCTAGGCTTACTGTAATGGAGTATATTTAGAAAACTTATTTTTGGTCGATATTTTCTTCCCTTACTTATCTTTCATCTTTCTACCACCAGCCTCCTTCATGTATCCTCTCTTGGTCTCCATGGCATCCTCCACATTCGTGACTCTCCTGAATGAATCCAGCAGTTCTATCATGGTTTTTAGGGGATCCTTAAAGTGTTTACATAGGAATTTTCCTAGTTATAGTCCACTAATGAGAGCCACCATGACTACGTTCTCTCTATAGTACTTTAACTCCAATTTCTTTGTTAAATTGAGAGATGTTATCCTTCAGAGTTTCGTTCTTGCCTTGCTTCACGTTGAGGAGGTGGGTTAACTTCTTTAGCGGCTTCATACTGAAGAAAAAATTATGAATAAAGTTCTCGGCCAACTGTTTGATGTTTTTAATTGAATTCTTAAGCAGTGGAAAGGATCACATATGGGTTTCACCTGTGAGATTTCTAGAGAAGCCCTGCACCTCATCTAATCTGGGGTGGAGTATATCTCGATGAACGACTGATACATTGCAAAGTTGTGCACTAGATTCGCACTTCCATCATACTTTAGGGTATAGTAGAAGGTTTAAATTTTGCCGGGAGAAGGAAATCTTATTATCTTAGTGACAAAAGGTGACCCTTCTATCTAACCTCGTTAGCCTGGGTCTAGTGTCTTCAGCAGTGTGCCAATCTTATCCTCTTACCTATGGATGGAGTTGTTCTAAGGCTTTTCTTCTACCACAACATTGTCTCCGCCCCCTTCCTAATCAATTGGGTCTTAAAAATTCTCTCGTCTAGCAGTTCTCTAGCGACTGTTTACTTACCTTTGCTCCCTTTCTCGAACTTATTGTGGTCGATCATCACTGTATATACCATTCCCCCTTGAGGCTGCATTACTGCGAGAATGGGAGAACCTATCATACAAGTCTCCTATTAGGTCGAGATGATCGAATATTGACCCTCTACTAAGCCTATCAAAGGTTGAAGTCCTTGGTCAGCTCTTTGGTGTCGTCCTAGCACTTTTTCCCTTATTGGTTGGAGCTGAGAGAATTGTGTTTCATGGAATCTCATAGGGCTCCTAGCAATCTTCCTCGTCATATTCCTGGTCATTTGGACAATCCTACACTTATTTTCCTAGGCTCAAAAGACTAGGATAAGATATATCTCTATACCGCTAGTGGCACTGAGCCTCCTTTTATGGCGTCGGTTGTGGTCCCCCATCTTCGGATCCACTGTCTCCCTAGTATCCAGAGAGATAATCAGGGTTGGTTCACTCGGTGCTCTACCAAACACAATTTAGTTAAATGCTATAAACTATTCTTGAATTTTTTATTAGCGGGTCACTAGAGATCGCAGCGCCATCACCACATCAGCCATTTTTTACTGAGGTGGTGGTTGGCTGGAACTTGTACAAACACCAGGTGGCACATCTAATATTGCAGTTTTGGTGAGGATAAGCAATAAAGATAGATGAATTGTAAGAATAAAGGAAGCTTAAAGAGAACACCCAAGTCTTTCAATGCTGGTTCAAGCCCAATAATGATGGAGCTAGACCACAACTAGAAGCAGAAGTGAGCGTCTAAGATGGAAAATAAGAGGAAATAGATCAACTCTCTTCCCATATATGGTGCCAAAGTGATGACACTAGAGATATCAACACTAAAATTTATAGAGTTTAAGGTAGCTACTAACAACAATGGAGTACTCAAATGTATGAACACAATAATATGTATAAATAGGAAAATGATGAGAGCATAAGGGAGACACAAAATATAAGTGGTTCATCTTGATAGCCTAATCCACTACGCAGGAATGGCAAAGTTTTCACTATGAATGAGGCATTAATGGCCTAAAGATTACAACTCTCAAGCTTTCTCTCTCTATTATAATTTGGAGAGAGTTTCGCTAGTTTTTTTTAGTAATCAATCCCTTATAATTAAGATGAATAAGTGTATATATAGGCTTGGGTGTGCATTGTGTTCCCCCAAAGCATGCGACCTGAGTGTGTGAGGAAAGTAGTCCAATAGGAGTCCAACACCTGTCTAGCACATTGTTAATAAATGATGACAAAATATTCCATCACGTGGTATATATATCTTTTATAACTGCATGCCCATATAGACTAACCATGTCTGAATCTTTCATGACATACATGGCATAGATATCATCCCTGGTGGTCCCAACCAGGCCAAGACCGACATAGAAGGCCTCCCCTACAAGCAGCTACGAAGTTGGGTGGAAGTGTAATCTCAGCTTGCCATGGTGGCACAAAGTCAAGACGAGACATCCAAGAGAGATGGGAAAGTGAGATTTACTGTCGGATCATATAGTCTCATCTTTCCAGGGTGGAACAAAGTCGAGACCATTGAGGGTTGCCTTTAATATGCTAACGGATGAGTAGGTCCACTTGATGGTTGTTGAGTAGTGTCGGCCAGCTGGGTTGATTCTGTCTTTGTACGAGACCATAGGCATGTATATCATAGGTGCATATGTTTGTCAAGAGAAATCTCAAAGACACTCATCTTAAGAATTTAGAGTATACTTTTGTGATCCTCAGGCATTATTAAATGAATCCCAACACATCCAAATGCTCCTTTAGGGTTTAATCCGGAAAGTTCCTAGGATTTTTGGTCAAAAAGAGGTGTAATGAAGCAAACCCTGACCAGATTACCATAATAAACAATGTTCTCTCTCCAAAGATGTTACGCGAGATTTAAAATTTAATAAGGATGTTAGAATCCACTAATCATTCCATCCCAAAGTCCTTTGAATGATGGCGACTATTTTTTCAATTGTTGAAGAAGGAAAAAAGCATCACCTAGAATGAGGAATGCTCAACGGCCCTTGAATAAATCAATCCTATCTAAGAAAACCTCATATATTGACTATTCCAGATTCAATAGATCCTCTTTATCTCTATCTTGCAATTTCAAGTCATGCAGGTAATTCAGCCTTAGTTGGAGAGAAAGAAGGGAGGTCAGCAAACACTCCTAGGTGCCAAGCAATGCTATCTCCCCTTGGAAAAATTTCCATATTCCTTAGTCATCGCATCGCGCAAATTGAAGCACTGTTTTATAGCTCACTCAGTAATAGTCATCAACTCCTTTCCCCTCAAAGTCGTCCTCCGGAAGGCCGACCTATCTCGGACTATGTACAAATAGTCAATTGAAAATACGAGGTTTGATATACACTATCAGCCAAGGAAGGCAATGAAGGGTAAAGTGTTAGAAGATTTCTTTTCATAATTTACAAGAGGAGGTGATCCTAGAGATCAACAAATAGCCAATCAGTTAAGAACATAAGAGATTGACCAGTCCAAAAAATAAACACTCAGCGTGGATGGGGCATCCAACTCAAAGGGGGAAGGAGTGGGAATTGTGCTTACTTCCCCAGAGAATGTCATGATTGATGAGGGGATCATTTTGGCTTTGAAGCTTCCTATAATGAGGTTAAGTATTAAGCCCTCATTATCGGACTACATAAATCTCACTCACTAGTGGCAAGCCATGTTGATATATACTGAGATTCAGAGCTAATATCCAATTAAGTTACAGGAAGTTTAAATGCCAGAGATGAGTGAATATTAGGATGCCTTCAGGTCACCCATGAATTGATAGACAAGTTTGAGAAAATCCACACTCAATACTTTCCCCAGGGGCATAATAGCCATGCCGACGCATTAGAATCCTTAAGGTCGGTAGTGGAATCTAATCTCAGAGCCATACAAGTGAAATTCCTTACCAATCCTGGTATCACAAAGCTCGTGATCCCCGAATTAATTCCCATTGTGAATAAAATTTCCAAATGGATAGACTCAATAATCACATATCTATAAAATGGAATCCTGTCATCTGATAAGAAGCAATCCCACCAGGTTAGATTAAAGCGCACACGATTTTACTAACACCTAAAGGAAACCTCTATAAGAGGTCTTTAATCGGTCCTTACATCCAGTGCGTGCATCCAAATGATGTCGACCAAGTTTTATATAAAATTCACGATAGAATTTATGGTCACCACGTGGTAAAAAGGTCTCTATATTTTACAGAAATCAAAGGAGGGTACTGATGGCTATATATGAAAATAGATGTAGCTTCCTTCATTAAGAAGTGTGAAAAATTCCAAAAGTTATCCCCCATGCTCCATCAGCTGGCCAACGACCTAAAGTCACTAACTAGCTTGTGGTCGTTCACCCAAAAGGATTTGGATAGCGTCGGTCAACTTCCAACAGCACCAAGAAATCACACATACCTCTTGGTAGACATACATTACTTTGTAAATTGGATTAAATTCAAACCAATGGCAAATATTAGGGACACTAACATGATCAGGTTCATCTCAAGAAACATCATAACAAGAATTGGTGAACCTAACGCAATCATCATGAAGAGTGGCACACAATTTGAAAGTGAACCATTCTAAAGTTTTAGTGACATCCATAGCATCAAGCATCACTTTAGCTTTTTTTCCTACCACCAAAGTAAAGGGCAAGTGGAGGCTTCCAACAAAATAATGCTTGGTGGCATGAATGAGAGATTAGAGAGGGCAAAGGGAGCTTGGGTTGAGGCTTTTTCTAGCGTCTTATGGGCATATCGTACTACACCCAGAGCACCTAATAAGGAAATGTATTTTACTTTGACATATATAATAGAGGGTATTATTCCCTTGGAAGTTAGTTTGTCAACTTAGAGAACCACCACTGTCGAGCAGGGTTTGAACAAGGAGGTCAAAAGGACTGAACATGACCTAGTCGAAGAGCGAATGGAGCATTCCATGATATAGCTATCCTCTTACCAACAATATCTAGCTAAGTAGTACATAAAAGTCATCAATTCAATAAAATTATATGCCGATGACTATGTCCTTAGTAAAGTCCTCAGTAGTGCTAAAAAAAGCTTCAAATAGTAAGTTAAAACCTAATTGGGTGGGATTATTAAAGGTCATTAGATATGACTTTGCAATAGCCTACCATTTTGAAATGATGGAGGGCAGGGAGATATCAAGGGTATGGAATATAGCCAACCTGAAGAAGTTTTACTTTTAGATTCTCTCTTGCTTAATTATTTCTAGCTTAGTTAGTTTTTGCAAATTTTTATTCCAAAACTTATGTATTTCATAGTATGTTCTAGTTTTTCTAATAAAGTTTAAGACCAAGAGGTTTATTTAGCTATTTAATATTATTCCATAGTGGTAGGATTACACATTTGATGGTCGAACATGTATCAATATCACCTTAGTTTAATAACAATAAAACTCAAAGTTCCACGGTCTTCGTCATGAAAAATACAAAAATCTCACGAATTGACTAAGAACAAAAATACCTACATGGGATACTTAGGCACTAAGTGAACCCAACCTTGGTCAGGTAAAAATCCTAAATGGGTGGATGACACTAAAACCAAGTGCATTTTTGGCAAAGTCTACTCTAGGCCTAAGGTAGTGTGACAACACAGCCTAAATGGTAAGATAAAACAATAAATGCATACTTGGCATAACGGAACGAAGAAAAGAAAAATGTTGAATTATACAAACACTATATTATTACATAAAGTTATAATATACAATAAATATCATTTACAGCGTTGAAAGAACAAAACCAATACAACTAATATCCCCAACGAGCAATCTCCTCAATAATGGCCTCTTTTTTACTATTGTCAAAATCTGGTCAGAATTCATCATCGCTTTCTTATGATGACAACTAATGCTTAGCAAGTTGAAGAGCAACAACATCTAGATGAACCCGACTCTCTTCACTTCCAAAATGGGGATTGTGATATGTTAAACAATCAACTTCGTACTAGTACCAAAGTTTAGAGTTATTTGGTACTTTTAGGGATGCTAAAACATTCAACCAGCCTTATTTCTAGGCTATATGGTTTGCCTCATATAGATTAATAGGGGAATTAATCCACCCCTCATCATAGCCAGTGGGCCACGCTGGGCAAGGACCCTTTCTAAATAGATAACAGAGCTTTATTATGTCATGGATCATCCCCATCTTCATAACTCCTTCACTTTTCTAGTCTTCCTTTGGTTCGACGAGCAACTTCCTGTGAGAATACTTTTCAGTTTATAAAAATCCACCCACATCACCAATGTCTTTATACTCAGTGAGATGCCTTTTTCATGGAATTCATCTCCTTCTGCATAAGGGTGCCAACATCGCTAATGTCCTTCACATCATCCTTCAATTTGGACATTAAGAAATACTGATTCTTATAAGCCTTAATCATCTTCTAAAGATCCTTTAGAGAAAAAATTAAAGCACGGAGAGCTTAAAAAGTATCCTCGACCAATAATGGTATCTAAAATACCAGCAAAAGAAGTTATTACTCTAGGAACCTTTTCATGCGACAAGAGTAAAAGAAAATAACTCAGCAACAATAGAAGACACAACTAAACATCGGCTAAATCTTTCACTATAATAAAATTGGGCAAGGCCCTTAAAAATAAGAACAAAAGGAAATATAAGGGTTCACAAGATAACTATTCCTAGATAGATTTGGGCTTCCTTTCCCTTCCCTTGCTCTTGCATTTTTGGGACATTGCACCTAGTAGCCTCAAAGGATTCCTTACCGGTGGAAGAATTAGTTCGAATATCTTCATTTTCCCATGGTGGGGAACCAAGATTGTTCTTACTAAAAAGGTTCAGACTCAGTTAGGACATAGGGCCCCATCAGGGCAGTATCCCACCATTCCTTGAAGTTATACCTTTTGATAAAAACTAACTAGCATCTGGGGTCGGCAAAGGCCTCATTATAGATATTTTCGTAACCTGCATCCTTGGAATCCTCTAGAGATTTTGTTTGATCCTTCTTCAACTTATTATGCTTGACTACCACCTGGTCGTGATTAGTCATCAACTTATTGAAATCATCCTGAAGTCAAGCATGATCATCATTTTGGTTAGTCATCTCTAATATGGTGGATGAATTCTCAGTCTCAAAAGCCTTCTGAGTCGCAGACAGGGAGGATTCATAGTTTTTAAAGGAAATAGTGAGATTGTCCACATTGGGTTGCTCAGAGCACTTCTCTAAAATGGAAAAAAAGTCCTCCGTAAACTAAAAAGAGAAGAATAAGAATTGTGTCATATTTTTAACGCATTCAACAATTCAGACAGAGTAAGAGATAATTTTGTTTACTAATCACAACGCCTGAGCAGCATGGGTGGAAAATTGATCTTGTTCCAATTGATAAACTTACTCATGACCAAACATGAGCACTCTCCCCTCCAACAGACCAAAGGCCAATGTGGTATTTTTGGCCACTAACATCACTTGATGAACCTTCATAGAGTTATGGGTGTCTCCCTTCTTGGAAGGAATCAAGTAATTAAAAAAGAATGGACCTTCTCCTTCTTATTCTTTCCTCGAAATGAGATGTCTGGTAGAGATATGGGGGCAGGGGACGCTCACGCTCAGTCCTCTCAGGAACCTTAGCCCTAGGGGAAACGGATGTCAGGTCATCATCTTCTACTAGTATAATCCTTATTTTAAAATCCATTCTCTCATCCTCAATTGCGGGGATGGACTCAACGTTCAAATACTCAAAGAAGGAGGAAGTGAAACACCCCTCGCTTATAAAAGGAAGCGAAACCTCAGGTATTATGTCTACCTGGCGAGTTATGAAACTGCTAGTGGAGTTCTTCTATTCAAGAATAAAGGGGGCATATTGTAAATGTTCACCACCTAAAACTAGAAGCGTCCTTAGCTCCCAAACTTTGATTAGCTCTTTTATGTTGAAATGAGAGTGAGAAGGCTCCTTTTTCTTTGATCAATCTAGATAGAAGAAAATATAAAATTCATCAGTAATAGTATAATTGAGTAAAACTCAAAGCAAGAGGAAAAAAGCTAACCTATCTCCCTCCCCTATCCGGTCAAAGAAACCCTCGGTGCAGCTTACCCATAAAAAGAGGTGGGTGTTACAAATTTTCTAGTAATGAAACCTTGATCCCAATAACCCTTATTGGAATAAATAAGGCTGATAACTAATACTCTATTAATATTCCTCGCCTATAGATATTAGGTCTCATTCATTGCGTGGGACCAAGGATAACAGTATTTGATATATGGAATCCTTATTTTGATCCCATGAAACTCATTAATTTCATAGACTCTATTGACAATCCGCTATATGTTTGGGGAGCATATGGTGGGAACCACATCAAAGAACTCATATAATTCCAAAAATAGTTGATTTGAGGGGAATGACATCCCCCATCCCAGCCACTGAGAAGGTATGAATCCAATGACCACCATCAATAGCAACACAAGTTTTAGGGAGCGAGGCACACTCAATCATTACCCAAGAAGGAATTGAGTATATTTTCATAAATTATCCCATGGTTCTATGGATAACAGCATAAACCATTTGTGAGAAAGAATAAATGGAAGAAAGGACTACTCAACAGAAATAGATATAATCATAAGAAGTTACAAAACTAATGGCAATCGAAAAAAAAAATAAACATAAACAAAAAGAACTTATAGGAGAAGGGTGAAGAAAAAGGCTCCAAATATTCTTACGAATGAAGGAAAGTGAGAAAATGATGGTGCAAAGTTTTTAATTAAACAAAAGAATACTCATGGAACATCTCTTATGATCAGCTATGCAACTGGTAGTTCATTTTCAAACTCTGAACCAGCGTACCCCTCATTGTGACCTATTAATTATGAATCATTCCCCTACAAAAACCCAACGCTAAATTTTCAAGAGTTGCCCAATCTTTTAGGCCAAGAAAGCATACAAAACTCTTCGGCACATTTTTGCCAAAGGGTTTCAGGGGCAATTGTGGGGTGAAAACCGTAATGGCCCAAACCATCGCGACCCAAATAGGCCCAATTAAGAATAAGAAATGTATTACTCAAGTTAAGATTGATAACACAAGGGATAAGTATGAGGTTAGTCTTTTATCTAAAATCTCAAAGGAGACTAACATAGATCGGAAAAGAGTCAACAAACAACATGGAGAATTTCAACATAACTCAACCACTTTTATCACTATAAATAAAACCATCACCCCGGGGCATGTAATTCTTTGTTTTACAAATTTTAAAGAATTAATATACAAAGAGAAGAATCCCGTGGACGTGGGAATCTGTCAAACCACATAAAATCCTTTTGTTATGAGATTATTTTATTCCTTGTTTGGTTCCAAATTGCTTATATACATCCGTTGTGATTATTTGCACTCATAACATATATATTTAATTGACATAATTGTGCATATAAACCATTTCCCATAAGTTTGTTATTTTATTACAAATATGAGTGTGCAAGGGAAAGGGTATGAAGTGAAAAATATTTCTTGCGTGAAAGGCCACCATTGGCAAGAGCTTAAATAATTACGAGGAAAAAGAAAAGAAAATATTATCAAGACCAATTTTTAGCATTCATTCTTCAAAAGTGTGATGTCTTTAAAATATGATAGTGAAAAAATGATATATCTATAATTTTGACGGTGTTATAAGTTAAAGATCAATGGGTTTGCACAATGAGTCCTAGTTAAATAATTTTTTATGCATTGATTTGAGAACGAATAATATTTTCTAGGCCAATATACGTTGTTCCTCTTTCTCCATTATCAGTCCAGTTTGTTTTTCACTATGAGGATAAATCTTCATTTGATAAAGTTAATGAAGTCAAATAGAACTCATTGGACATTTTTCGAGTGATTGGGTTATATTTTGCTTGTTTCAAGTTCACACCCCACCACTCCATATCACATATTTGTTTAGACACATCGATACTATGCTAGTGTGGAAATCTTATTATTTTTAGTGTCTTTTGTAGTGTGTATATATATATATATGTGTGTGTGTGTGTGTGTGTGTGTGTGTGTCATTAATATCTATTGTATATTTATCTATATGGTCTCTTTTGTTTTTGAGTGTTTGCACTTGCATTTAATCCATGTGTGACATATGTTCTGTTTCAGTTTTAAGAAATTTCAAATTGGTATGCTATATGATCATATTGGTATTGATTGTTGCTTACTATCATTGATATTCATTTATGAATCAAAGTTATATTTATCGTTTCTTATTGCACTTTACACCACTGCATGATATGCTTGTTCTTACTTTATGCATATCCACGTTTCAATTAGGGGGATATTTGGTTATATTGAGGTGAAGTGGCTTTAGTATGCTTCTTCATCTTTGTTCATTCCTGAACAAAAAAGGGGAGAAATGGAATCTCAATCTTTATAGCCTGGGTGATATTTTTGCCTTATGGGGAGACATCATATATTAGGTAGCATTTGTTAGACAAAGGGGTAGGGTTGATCATTATGTGGACTTGTATTGTTACATATTATATTTTCATTTGAAGATGTGTTTAAGTGTGCAGTTTTGCAATGATGCGAAGATTTTACACAAGAGCAAAACTACTTAATGTAAGTCTATCAAGTGTCTGTATTTTTTCCTTTTGGAGATGGGGATTGAGTATTTTGGAAATCTTGATGGCCCATGGGTTTTTGTTTCTCATTTTGTCCCGAAATTGAAAAATTGGGAGATTTGTAAGAACAAAACTTTGAATTGAGTCACTTTGTATGTTTTGGCTTATTCCAAGTTTGGACAAAAACTTTGAGTCATATATTAGGAGTTAAGTGTGTTTACGCTTTCAGGCATGTGACGTGCTTGTACGAAGACATAACGACTAAGTTTGAAGCTCTACATTTATTATGTAGTGTTTAGGGCCACATTTCGTCTTCATCTTCCGAGGACCTCTCAAGTATGAATGCATATATTATTTATCCTTGGATTATTTATCTTTGGGTGTTGTTTTTATAAAAAAAAAATAAACGATTTTAAAAATGTAATTTAGAAAAATTAGCAAGTCGTTAGAACGACATTTACTATGTCATTCGAATGAGCCTACATAACTCTTAGAACAGTATCCAACGAACTTTGAATGACTGAGTGTTTGGTCTACACTGGTTTTCCATTTGAAATGTCATTATAAGATGATTTGAATAAGATTTGTGGATTTGTTCGAACGAGATAGATCTCGTTCGAATGAGCCAATGTGTTTTTTCAAGTTTCGATATTTTCTTTTAAGTTTTTGACAATTATATCGTTTTTGGAAAACCTAGTACAAATAGGGTTATGGAGCAATAGTTTTAATTGAAACTTTTATGCTTTTTGAGTTCCCAAACTCTTTGAAAAATCTCTCTGTGTTTTTGTGATCATTTATGATCAAGTTTTTCAAACCCAAACCAAGTTTACAGACAATCATTTTAAGATCTAAGTTTTATCTATCATATGATTTGAGATCTAGTTTGTGGACACCAAGGTTTATTCTCTTCATCTTATTGAGAATCGTTCCGTGTGGTGGACTCCGTACACAGTTTTCTATTTACACACAATGGAATTCATGGTGTGGTGTTTGGGTGAAGAAGCGGTAGATTCAATGTTCCAATCCATAGATGATTATTGAGCATGTTTGGTGGATATGGCGGCATGTGTGGACTTGCATGTTATGTTTTTTTTTGTGAGTGGAATCATGTATTTCACTGTGGTTAAGGTTGAGGAACGAAGATCATTAAGTCTTGAAAGGTCATTTAGGTCATTATGTAAGTTTACTATCGTGTCTTTTGTAATTCTGCATATAGTGAATTTGTGTGGTTGGGTCGTCCGAGGTTTTTCCCATTGTGGGTTTTCCTCGTGCCTCATTGTGTTGTGGTTTGTTTGTTTATTTTATTCTTTTTCTCACCTATATGCTTGTTTTAGAAAATTTGGTAATTTTTTCAACTCAACACTTTGTTAATCATCGTTAAGTTTGACGGGTTTAACTTGTTTAATTGAACTTAAATTAGTAAAAAATTAAAAATATTGGTTTGCTTGTTTTTACCCTATCCATATTATAACCTTATAGGACCATAAAATTATTTACACTATCTTCAAAACAACCGAGATGACTCAGAATCGGCCTAAAATTATGACTCCACAGGCTCGGGATGACTAATGGACTCTCGAACTAACTAGATCAGGACAATGTTGGTGCAAGTGGTGTTGGTGCTAGTGTTGTGGCATATTGAACTGCGACCTAGGTGGAAAATGGGTCCTACAAGTAGTCTCCCTAGAGTTTGATATCCAGAATGGGAAACCGTAATGCTTGTAATACGACTAATGACGTGAGCTTGTAGGTAACCTAGATTCCTTGGAAACATATGAGAATAAATATTTCGCACAATTATGTAACAAAACTCCAAGGCCTCCTGAAATCACTATATCTATGGTTTACCAATTTTTAGTATAACTTTTAAATTAGGACTTAGGAATAAAACAACATTAAGCCTATGATATATCACTCCAAATATTAGTCTGAATAATTTTTAATTAATTATTATTTAATTAATTAAACCATCCATTTATTCAAGACGAAAATTCAATCAAAATGGAAAAAGTAAAGATCAACCAAAAGATAAGAGATTCAACGCAGAACCCTTTCGAGGAATCAACAAAAACGACCCAAATAATATATTCAGCATTGTGGTGACAATTATTATTCAACACAAAGAAATAAGAGAAGCACGATCACCAAGAAAAATAAGAATACAAAATGCCAATCACACAACAAAACATGTACGTGGTTCAACAAAGGTGCCTACGTCCATGGTGGTGCAGTCAGTATTATTTCTATGTACTCCGGGGAGTGATTACAGAGAATACAATGTGTCCTTTGCCCCAGACCTAGGGTTTATTATATACATGTTCATTTCAGGGAGTAGGGGTGTTGGACTCCCCCACGTTTTCCATCTTCTCCTAAAACCCCCCTTAATGGGATCATGGGAGGAGACTAAATCATTGTCGGTTAAGATATGGGGGTCTGGATTTTGGGCCGCTACAATTGGGCTATTCGCCCAGGCCTATCATTCTATTTTTGGGTACCCACAATTTCCCCTAAGTTTGTTGGGCCATACTTTGGGCTCAATAAATTTAAATGATTTGTCATAATGGCTTATTTGTACACTGTGCAACTCTTCCCAAGGTTCGAGGATGTTTAGGCGGCACTTACTTTGTGGTCTGTGCATTATGACTAGTAGCACTCAAAAGCTATCTAGAGCAGCCATTTCTCGACCGTCATTTCAACCTACTCAGTACTTTCCCATTTTATGTGAGCTCTAGCGATTCACATTTTATTCTCCCGGTCTCCATTCTTATTGCCTTTCATTTTCTATCATTTGGGTTCGTGATTCTTCATCGTTCGAGTGAAACTTTCATCTTGTAAGTTTCCTGTGCCTTCTCTCTGTATTTTCTCTTTGAATTTGAAGTTTTTTAGGGTTTTCCAATGGCAAAGATTGGTAATAGGTCGGTGTCTGAGTTTAGGAAGTTTTATAATATCCCAGAGTGGGTAGAGATTGAGTGTTTCCCTCCCCCAAAAAATGCTAGAGAGATAGGAGGTGCTCATTGGATCCATGTCTTGATTCTTTCCCAAGGGGGACTTAATTTTCCTCCCAACAACCTATTCGTGCACTTCTTTGGTTATTTCAACATTGTTCCTGCACAGTGTTCGCCCAATGTGTGGAAGATAATCAATGGTGTACATAGAATAAATCAGTTATATGTTACCAAGTTAGGGCTCGCCGGGGTCTATTTTTGCTATTCTTTTTCTTGAACTAGTTCTGGTGTTCTCTATCTCAAAGCCAAGATTCCTGACAAGATATTGGTAGTAAACCAACCTGATTCCCATAAGGACTATTGGCAAGAGGGCTTCCTTGATAGAAATTGGCAGTTTTCTCCCCAGTCTGAGTGGTTGAGGTCTGATAGGTTCTTAGTTCCCTTTTATGGGGAAGAATACATAGGTAGACTTTGCTCTGTTCTTTCAATTTCTTTACTGATTTGTGATATTTCTGACTTTTACTGTTTTTCCTTCAGCGAGGTCAAAGAACTTGGAACCTTCTCTCAGCGAGGATCGTCTTTCTGAACTGGTCAAGGCCTGGAATATCAGGGAGCCTTTATCCGATGGTGAGCATCCTCGGTCTGCTGCTTTCTTGCTCGAATACAAAAACGTTGGTTCTAGCTTTATAGCGAGGCTGGTAGATAGTATCCCTGAATTTGATACCTCTGAAGAGACTGTTGCTGATCCTATTCCATTGGACGAGGAGGAGAGTAGCTCTAAGAGTGATATCGTAGGTGGTGTTGAAGGCAATTTTGGTGAGGGGAGCTCCAGTGGTGGTAGTTCTTCTGACTCGGAAGAGGTTTCTAAAGCTCAAGAATCTTCGAGCACGTCTAGCAGTTTAAGCGAGGAGATGGTTCCTCCAAGGAAAACTTGATCCGTGACGATGACGACGATGATCATGTGATCCTCGCACAGAGGTCAAAGAAGCATAAATCCGGTACTGGGGTTGTTGCTACTGGCTCTCGGTCTTCTGCTCAAGAGCAGGAGAGGAAGAGGAAAGAGGAATAATAGTTGAGAGAGAGAGAGAGAGAGAAAGATGAAAGAGGAGAGAAAGAAGATGGAGGAGAAGAAAAGGATGGAGGAGAAGAAGAGGATAGAGAAAAAGAAAGAGGAGGAGAGGAGAGGAGAAGGCATTCCTTGCAGTGCTCGAGAGGGCATTCCTTCCTGCTGACTGTCAAAGGGTGGCAGGGACTGACCAGTTAGCTCTGCAGGCAAGCTAGAGGCTAGCCTTGGTAAGTCTATTTCTCTCCTTTAATGTCTTCTAATTTCCGTTTGTTTCCCTTTTCTAATATCTTCTTTATTTTTGCAGTTTGTGACTGACTTTGTTGTGCTCTATCTCTCTCGCGATGACTTGGTGAGCAGGAACAGCGAGCTGGAGCAGTAGAATGCTGCTTTGAAAGTGAGGGGCACTCAACTGGAGGCTGATTTGAAGACTGTTGATGCTGCCCGAGCTTCTTTTAACCCGGCGCTTGTTAATTCCAACGGACAGAGGGATACGATGGTCAAAGAGTTGAACGAGCTGGCGTAGGCCTGTGACTTGGTCTGCTTAAGCAAGTTGGCCATCGTAGAGGATAATAGGGTGCTGATCGAGAAGCTGAAGGAGAAAGACTCCCAGGCAGTCACCATCAAGGAGGATTCATATAACTTCGGTTGGGTTACCGCCTATGAAGACGCCGAGGTTCAGATAGGCTATATCAACCGTCTGAACTTGAAAAAAGGATGGAATAAGGCCCTCTTAACTGCTATGGTCGATGTTCACTCTCCTCTGTTCGACGAGCACGACCCAGGCCCGAAGCTAACTGTGGATGAAGAAGCCCCTGCTCCTGCCCCTGCCCTCGAAGGCGTTGATCTTGCCTCCCAGACAAACCGACAAGGGGAAGCAGCCAGCTACTTCTAGGCATCCTGAGGTTTCTAGTTAATTTACTTCTACGGTTACATTTGTATCTTAGCTTGTAATTTTTCTTTTTCCTGCTCGATGTACTTTGACCCTTATTAATGAAATGAACAGGTTTCTTCTCCCCTGTGCACTGATTTATTCTTCTTTTCGTTGCTGCTTTTGTTGCTTGTAGTCGATTGATCTGGATGATTATATACCAGCCACTTCTCAATTGGGAAGGATGCTTGGACCTAATGTGAGCTCTGAAGTTCGTCATACCTTTGTGAGGATTTTCAAATCACTATGACTAAGGAACAAGCATTTCATAGAGCAGAGCAAGATTGTTGTCAAACTGAAGGACAGGCTCCAAGAAATGGAGGAAATTGGCACCTCATTCCAAGAGGAGGTGAATACATTGAGAGCGAAGCTTCTAGATGCTTCTGAGATCAACACGGTTGGGGAGATTCTTCAGTAGGAGAACGAAGCTTTGAGGAGAGAGGTCTTGTGACTTAGGGAGCATGCACCGAGCACCGTACCTGTAGTATTCTGAGGTTCTTCCTCATCGCAAGCCAAAACAGGCCCGAGCAGCGTTCCTCCTGTGCTGCGAGGCTCTACTCCTCCAACCGTTCTGCAAGCTGGAAGGAATACCAGGAGTTCAGCTAGGGAAATGGAAGATCTTCGTGGTGACGTCCAACGAGCATATGTGATTTCTGCTAGGCTCCAGAGGTACGTCAGACGGTTGAGGCACTTGTTTAAGAAAGGACCTCATCGAGTGTGGGCCGATGGTTACGATCCGGGTTGGCTAGATGTTCCATTGAGGCTGATAGAGTTCGAAGAGCCCGCCTTCATCCGGGGGTGGTTGAGTGCCCTGAGTGAGTTACAAGTTCTAAGGAACTCAATGCTCTGGTATCGGCATGAAATATCTCCTTCCACTCGAATGCCTAATCCCTTCCGGAGAGAAAATCAGTGGATACCTATTGATGCCATCCCTCGGCAGCTACTGGAGTCAGATGCGAATGAAGTCGAGGAAGAGTTAGTTCCCCCTCCCGATGATGGTCGAAGAGCTAGAGTGGCTGATTATCTTGCTCGGAGACCTCACCCTCACTAAGATTCTCTTAGTGGTAACTTTGTGTGTTCTGTATTAAAGTTATGTGAAGTCGATGTTTTGGGCGAGCTCATCGATTAAACATGTATTGGATTTGTTGTAAATGTGATGAATTAATATAAAATTTATGTTTTGGGCAAACTTGCCGACTAAACAAGTGCCTTATATTTTTCCACATCTTTGCTAAAAAAAATCTTGAGCCTATCTTGGCTGACTAGATTTGTATGTTTGCATTATCAAGTAAGTGTCCCTCCGGTCCAGTATGCCAATGAGATACCATTCTGCCTCACTTTACCTTTTAGGTTGTGTCGTCACACTTTCTTAGACCTAAGTGTGGCAATTGGCGAGGACACACCTGGTGTTGGATTTTTCATCCGATCAGGATTTTATCAAGCAAACATTGTTTGGTGGCCAATTTAGAACTGGCCTTATTGCCTAAGGATCCCCTGTAGGGCTTCGTATATTGCCAGGGGCAATGCTAGGAGGTTTTTCGTGTCTTATAACAAAAACCTGAGGAGGGTTATTTCCCTACTATGGCATATTGATTAATGTGCCTATCACTTGGAAAGGGTGTGTGAGTTAAAAAGTCCATATAATAGTTAACTGACATTTCGTAGAATACAACTGCTAAATAACTTTTATTAATGAGTTTCAGTTCCACAAGTACAATGCAAAAGAAGAATCTAGAAATAGAATTTCTTGAGATTAGTTGCATTCTATGCTCGGGGTATCTCTCTGCCTTTTAGCATTTCTAAGTGATAGGCGCCTTACAGATCATATCTTGTTATTTTGAATGGTCCTTCCCAGTTTGGCCCTAGCTTTCTGTCTGATGGTTTTACTGCGCTGCCCAGGACTTTCCTTAGGACATAGTCTCCAACTCGAAATGCCCTTGGGTTGACCTTCTTGTTGTAGTGCCTTGTGAGTTTTTGCTGATAGCTCGCTAGTTTCACTAGGGCTAGCTCTCGGCGCTCATCGGCTAGGTCGAGCTCAGTGAGCAATGCTGCTTCATTGTGGCCCTGGTCGACAAGGCTAGACTTCATTGTTGGCAAGCCTGCTTCTAATGGGATAACTTCCTCCATTCCATACGTCAATGAAAATGGGGTTTCCCCCATTTCTCGTCGTGGAGTGGTACGGTAGGCCCATAGAATATGCGGTAGTTCATTTATCCATGCGCCCTTGGCTCACTCTAGTCATTTCTTTAATCCGTCGATCACTATTTTATTGGAAGCCTCGGCTTGGCCATTGCTCTGAGGATAGGCCACCAAGCTAAAGTGGTGTCTGATTCCATGCTCGTTATAAAAAATTTTAAAGGAGCCACTTTCGAACTGCGTTCCATTTTCAGTGATGATGGTTCTAGGGATGCCAAAATGGGTGATAATATTTTTCCATATGAATCTTATCATATCTGCATCTCTGATGTTCGACAGGGGTTCTTCCTTGATCCACTTGGTGAAGTAGTCAGTTACGACCAATAGATACTTGCAATTGCCGACAGCGTTAGTAGGAAGTGGTCCTACAATGTCCATTCCCCATTGGGCAAATGGCCATGGGCTGGACAGTGATTTTAGGTCGCTAGTAGGTTGATGGACCATAGGAGTGTGAAGTTGGCATTTTAGGCACTTGCAAACATACATCGCAGAGTCCCTTTGCATATATGGCCACCAATAGCCTTGCTTCATTGCTCGAAAAGCCAGAGATCTCCCTCCAATATGGCTTCCACAGTTTCCCTCGTGAAGCTCATGTAGAACCTGCTCGACATCCCATGGATGAATGCATTGAAGGTATGGGGTCGAAAAGGATCTCTAATATAGCTCACCCTCTGGCGATAAGTGAAAGAGAGCATATTTGACTCTTATCTGGTGAGTGATCTTCTTATCTTCTAGGAGTGTGCCATCATTCAAATAGTTCCTTAAAGGGTCCATCAAGCTGGGCGCTGACTCCACTAAGAGCATCTGCTCCACGCCTGGTGGCTTGTTGTTAAGGTTAATGCTCAGGTGAGCGAGAAAACCGATGGGTATTGCTCTTTTTAAGTCGGAGTCGACTACTGAGCTTAGGGCTGCTAGGGCGTCAGCATGGCTGTTCTATCCCCTGGAAAACTGCTGGACATAGACTTTTTTGAAGCTAGCCATTAGTCTTTTTACTAAAGTGAGGTAAGCTGGCATTCTCTCATATTTCGTATTGTAGTCTCCACTTATCTGATTGGAGACCAATTGCGAATCGTCGAACACTTGTAAGCATTTTTCCCCTAAAGTGCGTGCCTTCTAGAGGCCGGCTATTAAAGCCTCATATTCTGCTTCGTTGTTGGAGGTTACAAATTCAAACCTGATACCCCGTTTGAGGATTGTATTCTCCGGGGTGATGAGGACAATGCCTACTCCTGCCCCCTTCGAGTTGGAGGCTCCATCAACAAATAATTTCCATACTCCCTCTGTTGCGTGGCTCTCTTCTTGTTTCCCTGGTTGAGGTTGGTCGAGGGGCTGTTCGCCTGTGAATTCGGCTATAAAATTGGCAAGGACCTTCCCCTTGATTGCATTCCTTGGTTGAAATTGGATATCAAATCGTCCACACTCGAGTGATAATTTAGACAGTCTGCCCGACAAATTCACTTTTTTTAGGATTGCTTTAAGGGGGTGCGACGTAAGGACGAGGATAGTGTGGGCTTCGAAGTAGTGCTTCATCTTTCTTGAAGCTACTACTAGTGCAAAAGCGAGTTTCTCCAGTGGTAGGTACCGCTGCTCGGCATCTAGTAAAGTCCTGCTCGCATAATAAACAGGGTGCTGGATCCCTGCAATTTCTCACATCAATGCAGAACTGATAGTGTGGCTGGAAACGAAGAGGTATAAGTATAAAGGATTTGTTTCCTGCTGTATGACGAGCAGTGGTGGGGAGATGAGGTAAGCTTTGAGCTCATCCAACGCCCGCGAGCAATCTGGGTTCCATTCAACCGTTTTGTTTCTCTTTAGATGGTGGAAGAAAGCCTTGCTCTTCTCGGAGGACTTAGAGATAAAACTATTAAAGGCAGCGAGCATAGCGATGAGCTTGTGTACGTCCCGGATTGTTCGAGGAGGTTATACCCTATTTATTTCATCAATCTGGTCTGGGTTAGCCTCGATGCCTCTCTTACTGACCAAGTACCTAAGAAATTTTCCTAACTGGACACCGAAATAACACTTGCTAGCGTTAAGTTTCATCCGGTACTTCCTGAGGATTTCGAAGGTGATTGATAGGTCTGAGAGGTGGTCTTCTTTCTTCTTACTTTTAACGAGCATATCATCGATGTATACCTCCATTGTGTCTCCCATATGGTCCTTGAACATCTTGGTGACCAGCCGCTGGTAGGTTGCCCCTGCATTTTTTAGCCCAAAGGGCATGACCTTGTAGCAGTATAACCCAGCTGTGGTGATGAATGTTGTTTTTTCCTGGTCTGGGGTATACAGAGGGATCTGATGACACCCTGAGTAAGCGTCCAGAAAACTCATTCTCTCGTGAGCTGCAGTGGCGTCTACTTGTTGATCAATTTTTGGGAGGGGGAAACTGTCTTTAGGGCATGCTCTATTGAGGTCACTGAAGTCGATGCAAACTCTCCACTTCCCGTTGCTTTTTGGAACTACTACTGGGATGGATAACCATTTGGGGAATTGTACCTCCCTTATGGATCCTTCATCCAGCAGTTTTTCCACTTCTTTTTCTACGGCTTTTGCCTTCTCGGGTGCAGTTCGCCGTGCCTTCTGTGCGATTGGTTTGAAGGTGGGATCGACGTGCAGATGATGGAAAACCATACTAGGATCAATTCCAGGCAGCTCGTATGGCTCCCATGCAAAGACGTCTATATTATTCCTTAGCAGGGTCGTCAATTCATTCTTCTCTTGATCTGTGAGAGAATATCCAATCTACAAGACCATGCTTACATCACAATCTCCAGTTGTCATTTCCTCTAGGTCCTCGATGACACGTTAAGGGGGGAGGATCCTGGTCTCCTCTACTCTGGGCCTTCTGTATTTTAATTACTATTTCGAAGGCATCAAACCTCCTTTCTCTTCAACCTTCTCACTGGATTTGTCGGGATTCTTCTCTGGTTTTGAGCGGATGGATGCTATGAAGCATCTTCTCCCCATTGCTTGATTGCCATGGATCTCCATTACTCCTCGCTTGGTCACATAATTGAGTTTCTGATGGTAGGTTGAGGAGACTACCTTCATTGTGTGTAACCACCCTCTGTCGAGGATAGCCTGATATAGCGAGTCAATGTCAACCACTAGAAATTCAATCATTTTAGAAACATTTCCTGCCCTCACTGGCAGCACGATCTTTCCGAAGGGCATAGTCATTTTTCAAGTGAAGCCAACCAAAGGGACAGTAGCTTCCTTCAGGTCGGCAATGCTTAATTTTAATTTTCTAAACAGGTTGAGATATATTACCTCGGATGAGCTTCCTTGGTCAACGAGCAATTTGTCGACGTCATAGTTATCTATCTTGAGAGTAATGATTAAAGCATCATGATCTGGGGTTCTCACTCCCACCAGATCTTCATCTGTAAACACGATATGCTTACTACAGTCGACGTCATCTGCTCATCGACGCTTCCCTGACTGTGTTTTTGCTAGATCAATCTGAAAAGCTAGCATCACCGCCGTAAGCTTTTTTACCTACATTCGAGCTGAATTTCCCCAAATCTGCTTCATATCAGATACCCCATGAATTACTGCGAATTCGTGGCCGGCATCATCTTCAAGCACATTATCGGGCCTTGTCTCCCTATGGGCAACAACTTTTTCTTCCTTCTTTTCAACGAATTCGTTCAGGTGCCCGGACTGAGCCAGCTCTTCGAGGTGGGACATAAGAGCCTTGCAATGCTCGATTTTATGTCCTCCTTCTTTGTGAAAAGCGCACCTCAGCGCGTTGTTTCTCTTGGAGGGATCTCCCCCCATTTTTCTATGCCATTTGATAAATGGTTCGTCTTTGATTTTTCACGATAATTTTGTAAATTGGTTCTCTGAAAACGGTATTAACCACCTAAAATGATTTCAACAAATCATTGTTGCCCCTGTTCTTGGAGTCATTCTTGCCCCCATTAATAAAAGTTGTTTCTATGTACTCCGGAGAGTGATTATAGAGAATACAGTGTGTCCTTTGCCCCGGACCTAGGGTTTATTAAATACATGTTCATTTCAGGGAGTGGGGGTGTTGGACTCCCCCACGTTTTCCATCTTCTCCTAGAACCCCCCTTAATGGGATCATGGGAGGAGACTAAATCATAGTCGGTTAAGATATAGGGGGTCTGGACTTTGGGACGCTACAATTAGGCTACTCGTCCAGGCCTATCATTCTATTTTCGGGTACCCACAAACACTATAATAAAGTTTACATGATATTACAACTTATTCAAAAACACTTACTACAAAAATTGAGTTATAAGTTATCCATCAAGTCCCTTAATCGTTGTCCGCAGATTATAGCTTATCACACAACACTCCATGTGCCTCATTATTATCCACCGATGCCTTGGAGTCTACCAGATCCATTCCACACTTGTTTGAAGTATTTAGTTTATTTTGATTAAGAAACCCATCTATTTCATTTTCAATGATGTGTAAAAGGTTATTCGCATTCAAAAGTCCATGGAGGAAAATTAGTGAAAATGATGCAAAACTTAGGGTTGTTGTAAGTCTCATGTTTTTCATTAGGTTTAACTTTATATATAGATTTCAATAAATGTACACATTCAACCCTGCCTCAGTATGCAATATATGCCAGTTCTCCAAAAAGCCCTATGGTCACACACACCATACTTACTCCCGCGTCCACAAAGATTGCAATTGGAATAGTGTATTTTCGTGGTTGGGTCCCGGTAAAACCACGAGTTTCACTGACTACAAAACAAGATTCACCTTTTAAAAAAATTTCTTTGAAAAAATTATTAAATAAATTATTTAAGGAATTTTTTTTTCACTTCTGAAAAAAAATGACAATTTAAATAATACTTATAAAAATGAATTTAAAACAAAAACAATTTATAAAGGCACATGCTAAAAATAATTTCTAATTAATTCGTTACATTAACTTTTTATGGAAATGACATTTGGTTACTCTTATAAATATTTCTAACTCAATTTCTCATATTTATATCATGGTGTTCATTTTGGCCTTGTAGGTGAAGAAACTTTTTGGTCTTTCAAATCTATGCCTTTGTTGAATCCGAAAATAAATATCACCTTGTTTACACAAGTCTAATTTGATCGCCTTTAACATTTTGCAAATAAAAGGATGACGATAAATAAATGAAAATGATAGACTTGTCTAACAGTCGAATAAAACATGCGATACACCTAAACTCAATAACTTATTTGCAATGTTGGATCTTTGTAACACAAGTATCACTTAAGATATAATGCATCCATGCCTTAACAAACAACATTAACGTATGTGAGGAAAAAAGCATTATAAGAAAGTGAATATACTACTATATATAAACATATAAAATCTAGCCTTTTCATTTTAATTCACTTAAAATCCCCCCTAAGACATTCTCATTTTCTTCCCCTTTTTTTCTTGGATGAACAAAGGAAGATAAAGTGTACAATAATGACCATATACTGAAGTTGAGAATGTGAGACAAATAAATGCGCAAAAAAGGACATATGAACCAATAACATGGACGAGTAGAGAATGAAACTCCAAACATGAATACAATAAGTGAAGTACGTCTATTAATAGTCTATGTATAAAATAAAGAGATACATCCATGGAATAATAAAGTCCATAAGTGAAATATATGTCATAAATTCGCTAAAACAATAATCCATAACATGTTATCGCCGCCATAACCTAAGGAAGAAACCTACGAGGTAGATATTGAAGGACATTCTTAACTACTTTGTATTCGAGTATTTTCTCTCCTAAATTAAACATTGAATGCACGATGTTAGATATCTTGGCATAGAATTTGTAGAATATTTCCTTTTCTTAAATAGTTAACATTTCAAAATGAGTAGTTGAGTTTTCATGTTTTGAACTTCAAACCATATCGGTTCCCTTACATGTAACTTGAAAAATGTACCAGGACTCTTTTAGCTTTTCACGTGTCATTATCCAAAAAAATTCTTATGACGAGACGACACTAAAAGTACACATGAGTTGTAGTTACAATCCCAATGGTTATTTTTGTCCCATTTATCAATAGGTTTCAGAATTCATCTCCTACATTCAATATGGGTGATATCCACTCTTTCTCAACAGTCAACCAAACACATTCATCAAGGGATTTGAGAAAAAACACATTCATATTTTCCAATAAGCATAATTATTTTCGTCAAACGTAGGTGGATGAGTAACGAAACTCCCTTCCATTAACATATCCCCTAAATTCATATCCAGTAAATTACGATTCCCCTCTCACACCAATTAAAATTATTATTTCTATGGATTACTAATTTTTAGTATAATTTTTGAATTAAAACTTAGGTCCAAATAAATCTTAATCAAGTGATATATTACTCCAAATATTAGTCATAATATTTTTTTTAATTAACTAATTGATCCATTTCATACACGACTAATATTCAATCATTATGCGAAAATTAAAGATCAGTCACAAGAAAAGACATATAGCGAGGAACCCTTTTACAGAAACCAAAAAAATAACCCAAATAATATATTCAACACTATAATCTGGATTAAATAGTATTACAACTTGTTTAGAGACCCTTACTACACAAGTTGACACACAAGTTACCCATTAAGGTCCTTAATCGTTGTCTCTTGATTATAGCTTCACATATAGCACTGTGCACGCTTCAGTATCCTCTAATATATGGGTCTCAATAAGCCTTGGAGTCCACTAAATCCATTTCATACTTGTTTGCAGTATTTAATTTATTTTGATTAAGAAAACCAATTGTTTAATTTTTAAAGATGTATAAAAGGTCTTTCTCTCTCGCTTTGCTTTGTTAAAGATATCCTCCTCCAGGTCTTCGACAACGTTAATAATGGGGTGGATCCTGGTCTCTTCCACCCCTGGTAGGCCATGCTATAGTTGGTATTTGGATGTAGTAGCCCCATATTGGTCTATCTCCAGAATAACTTTTTTCTCTTGCTTCTTTTCATTTTTAGACCTAATAGAGGCTAAAAAGAATTTTCGAGCAATTACTTGGTTGCCTCTGATCTCCCTTATCTCTTTATTCATTATACACTTGATCTTCTGGTGGAAGGTGTAAGGCATAGCTCTCATGGAGTGAATCCATCCCCTACCTAAGATGGCATGATAAGGTGACTCAATGTAGACCATCAAGAACTCTATGTGTTTAGAAATATTCCTCGCCCTTACTGGCAGGACCATCTTCCTTAACAGTATCGTCATCTTCCTCGCAAAATTGACTAGAAGAACAGTTGACTCCTTGAGGTCTATTATATTCAGTTTGAGTTTATGGAAGAGCTCTGGGTATATCACCTCTGAAGAACATCCCTGGTCCACTAGTAGCTTGTCCACATCTTAGTTCGTGATTCTGCGAGTGATTACTAGTGCGTAATGGAGTGGAGTTCGTAGCCCAACCAAGTTCTCTTCTGTGAAGACGATGTGCTTATTGTAGTCAACGTCCTCTAGTCACCGATGCTTACCATCCTGGCTTTTAGTTGCATCAATCTGGAAAGCTTCTATCACAGCTATAACTTTCTTGAGCTCCATCCAAACATCATTACCTTTGATCTGCTTAAGGTTGGATGCTCTGTGAATAATGTAAAACTTATGTCCCATGTCTCCATCAAGGACATTGTCTAGTTTTTAGTCACCACTGGTTGTGTCCCGATTAGACTTTTTCGCAATAAACCCATTCAGATGCCCGACTTTGGTTAATTCCTCCGGATGAGCTTTGAGTAGCTTGGATTTTTATAGTTTTGTGGCCACCTTTTTTGTGGAATTCACATCAGCGGATGTTGTTCCTCTTGGTCAGATCATCACCCATCTTATTGGTTCACTTGATGAACTGTCGATCTTTGATTTTCGCCAAAGTCTTGTAGATCAGCTACCTGAAAACTATGTTGACGGCTTAAAAGATTTTTAGAGGAATCAGTTATGCCCCCATTTCTGGCACTATTTTTCTTCTTTTTCCCCTTTTGGGGGTGGTTTCCTTATCGCCCCCTTTGTTTACCTTGGCATGACAAGTCTCACCCTAACCATTGTGGACCACGTCCTCTACCTTGGCATATATCTCAATGCATCACATAAGACTGTCAATGATCTCAGCTTCCTTATTGGTAAGGATAGATACAACATTGACGTGGGGGGTAGACCTATCTTAAAGAATTCTATGGCAACCTTCTCCGAGAAATCCTCTACCTCATTGAAGACTTCCCAGTATCATTTAGCATATTTACGCTGGGACTCGTGTGGCTTCTTTTTCATCGTTATAAGCAAGTTCATTCTTTTAGCATGAGAGTTGTTGATGACGAAACGAGAAGTAAAGGATTCGGTGAGAACCTTAAAACTCTTGATGGACCTATAAGGGAGCTTCTCGAACCATTTGTGGGAAACATCGCCCAAGCTAGAGGGAAACATGAGACACATAAGTGAGTCATTATGACACCATAAAGTGAGTCATTATGACACCATAAAGTCATAGCTTGCTTGTACTGTCTAACATGGTTAAAAGGATCGATCTTACGATTGAAGACCTTAAACCTAGAGTTTATAAACTTCAAAGGGAGTTCATCATCTTCGATGGTTTTTGATAAGGGAGACTTTATCAGGATGAAGAGGGCTCTCCTTGCTAGTTCCTTTGTTGACCTGGCCCCTTGGTGAGTGTGGTATTGGTTCATTTCCCTTTTAACCATGCTCCTTATGTTATCTTTATGGATCTAATAATCCATGTGATGCCTACCTTGATAACTTTTATTCCCTGAACACTCTTGGTCGTGCCTAGTTCTCCTTCCTCTCCTGAGATTCTTTCTCACCTAAGGGCTAGGAGTTAGAGGTTGACACTTTAGTTCTTATGGATTCTTTATCCATCTCATCCAATCGTCATTGGAGTCAAGAATTCTCTTCAACTTGGAGGCAAGATGCCTCCTCATGTTACTGAAGCATTTCTTTGTAGGCGTCTACCAGGCATGAGATCTAAGTAGACCTAGGTTGCTTGTGGATTTCCTCTAAATGTTGTCATTTGGTTGGAACCTTAGGTTCCCATCTTGGAAAGCCTCAAACTTGGTCCTCGATGGAACCAAATCAAATTGCATGTCTCCAGTCTGGGCTGAACTATTCGGTTGATAAGTCATCATAATTGTTCTTTGTGAAGATTGCTTTCGTGGAGAGAAAAATCTTTCCCACAAATGGCGTTAATTATGAGTAAAAATTATTCACAATTAAGAATTAATCCAAAAAAAAATTAATGGGCGAAGTAAAAATATTCCAGTCACATAATAAAAGAACATATGTGGTCCCATAAATTTCCTGTATCCACAGAGGGGTCATTGTTTTACAATTAAGTTCCCCCAAGTATCGAATTTTCATCCTCTTTAACCCTAGGGTTAAAGTTACATTAATAGTAGTGCAAAGTGGTTGAGTTGTACAAGTAACTCCCCCAACATGATATTGGCTCGTGTGGTATTCCCAAATATATCCTCTAATATTGTTGGGAACCATACTGATTTCTTTGAGTAGTTGGGTCAAACATTTCCTCATTATGTTGGGCTTAGTCGGTCGTCTCTTAATTGGGACTAGTTAATTATTTAGGTCCCCACACTGCCGTGTCATGAATTTATTTAGGTGGGTGGAATATGATGTTCTTGATTTGATTATATCCATTAAATCTTGATATCCATGAAAATCCAAGCTTTATATTAGGTTTTATTTGTGTTACAACACATTCCTGAATATTGAATCTACCTTCTTCATTTGTTCTTGATTTTCTTCTCTAACTATGTTGTACTATCAGATTAGTTTTAAAAATTGTTGTCTTGTAAATATGTTTAAAATACAATGACAAAACGATCTCTGAAAGACCTAGAATTTGTTATGTCTTCCCCTCTCTATTAGGAGCCTCTAGTATTTCTTTAAATATTTATGAGGATCTAATTGTCCAAAATCAATTTACAAGGTGAGATTTGTGAAAGAGACCTTAAGATCTCCCATTTTATTTCTTTTTAGCCAAGATATTTCGTTGATGTGTGGGAACGAAGGAGTAAAACCCATACACTTTTTAATATGTATTTATCTTATCAATAATGACCTCATACCTAATTAGAAGACATGGGGCTGGTTAAATAGGTTAGCACGGGGACCCTCGCGAAATATACGAGATTACCTTCCAGTTGATTTAGAAATCATAATTAAACTCTATAATTAATTCTGTTTATAAATTACTATTCAAGTCACTAAAGAATAATATTTCACTCTTCTCCACTAACTCAAAATTATAATTTTGAGCTCCTTGTTATTAAATGTTTAATAATTGCCCCACACTAAGATTACAAATACCATTCAATTCAATTAAATTAATGACAATTCTATTCAATCGAATTATTATAAATTCCTAGAGACCGTCCACTTTATTTTTTTATATGTTGGATAATTGAATCCATTAGTTGGGTTTCACATAATTAAAACTTATAAGCTATACATCAAGGGGGTATGATCAATATCTATACAAGATTTGGATTCCATCCATAATTAATTCTCAACATGCGCTAATCACCATTACCCAATGTAAAAAATTATTAATCCATAAATAAACCTCACCTAATAGGTCAATGTAATGAGCAACCAATGCACGCGTCCATTAATTATGTTCAACTTAAGAGCTTTAAGTAGTTCTTATAACCATGAGATGTTTAATATATTTATAGTCAATATAAAGAATATTATCTCAAATTGGTCTGGTTGTATACACACAAATTTTAATATCACAATAAGTCAAATCTATATTACTTCCCATAATCAAGACACGCGTAAAAAAACTGTGCTATGATCCAATTGATGGTGTATCCATCTCAATCCAAGATCATGATCCATAATTATATTCTACTAGAATTACTGATTTATTCTTCTGTCTGTAAGCATAACTCTACACAACAAATAATCTAATATGTAGAATAATATACACATTTGCTTCAATATATATATATATATATATATATATATATATATATATATATATATATATATATATATATATATATATATATATTATGTTACAAACATTGCTTATGAAGACTCGAATTTGGTGGACACACTAAAACTCACTAATGGACCATGACTTTATATACAACCACAACAATGGGTATGTTCATAATGGCCACACCTCATCTTGCTCGTATCATCTTGTTTCCCTACTCTTTGGGGTACGGGTAGGTTCCATTGTTTTGTGGCGAAATAGGTTCTTTTAAATAATGGAACTTTTGCTTCGGGCATAGGATTCAAAATTTCTTCATACTTTCCTTAGTTAAAATTTATAAAAACACATTTCTAATAAAAGTAGAAGCATGATGTACGCCCAAATATTGAACCATGGCATGTACATATTATGGGTGCTAACCACCCAAGAAATTATAAATGCGATTCTACTGTACTATAGAGCACAAGATACACTGCACAACTTAACGAATAGGCCTCTTCAACAACATCACATACTTCTATGGATATTCTTACCACAAAAAAACTAATCTAGAGTTACATTGACTATAACAACCATGTAATAACTAAAACATTTTCATCATTCCATTCTTTGGATGCACGATAATTCTTGACTGGATATGTGATAGTTTCAATGATATGGTCAAACATTCTTCGGCCGTGAATATGCACATGTGTTGATTGTGCCCACTACATATATTTGTCTCGGTTAAATTAATTGTGGTTATACAGAGTCCTTGATGATATTCATTATTATATTCCATTATTAAAATCCGACTTAGTGAAGACCAAACACCTTGTGAAATAAACATGTTCTTAAAATAGTTTTTTGGGTATACAGTGATTAAAAATAGAACAAAAAAAGTGTACACAACCACCTATGTGGGATATAAAAATAAAAATAACTAATATAATAGAGTCTAAAACCACTCTCAAACCCTAAAATTGATCAATGTTGTTCATACCTCAATTGCGAACAATAGGAACGAAAATCGAGTTGAATCATAACAGACCAAAATTGCTGACAAAAAGTCAAAGCATGTCGAAGAAAGTAGGTCAAAATTGGATTTGAAAGAGCTATGGATGTGAATAACCCTACATCCTCCTAAAAAATTCCCATTTGTGAAAATATTCAAACATTTGACATAAAATAGGGTTTATACCACTTGTTATGACGGTTTAGCCACATGTCCCAGAGTTTTTCACACCATGGTCTAATACTAAGTTAGATTTATGAGATAATCAAACAAACATAATCATGGAGGATAAAAGGTGGAAGAATAGAGAGAGTGTGGGAGATGGAGAGAGAAATGTGAAAATGCTAGAATGAATGAAGAACCATCATTCAACTTATATTAAGAATTATTAAAAAGAAATACATAATTACCTTATACAACATAAATAAAACACCAAATAACTATAAAATAACTAATATAAATAATTCGTGGACAATACATATATTCTTTTTACATCAATTCATATATATTGAAACACTAACGAATGCAAAGGGATACACTCAAGAATATGAGAATCGTTATGAACAAAAAATTTGCATATTTCTTATCTCACCTTAGTTTGTAGTCTCATTAGTGCTATTGAAACCCATAAGTGAAAATTATCTCAAATGGAAATTAAGAATGGTTTAGTTCGTCATTTATTATCTTATTGTGGTAGTTTCATGGAACCTCCTCCTGGTTAATCTCATTCTCCACCTTAATCATGCTCTTTATGGCCTTAAGAACCCCGTCGAGCCTGGTATGCCAAGTCTAGCTAAACAATTTATAAATATGATTATTTAATAAGTTTTTATAACTCTGATCCCTTTAACCGCTATACATTATTTGGAACTAATTTTCTTTCATTATTTATGGGAAACATAATCATTATTGGGAATGATATCATGGGTCTCAATCATATCAAAGATGCTCTTAGTCATTAGTTTGATATTGATGATATTTTTCATCTAATCTATCTTTTACGACTTGAAGTTTTCTCTAATACTTATGGATATTATTTCTCTCTCACTAAATACTCTCATGATAATCTAACTCAAGATGGACTCAATGAAAACTCCCACACCTTTTGATCCCACTACCATTTTGTAGCGGAATTTCAAGGGTCTACTGGAAATTCATATAGATTAAACTAGAAAAAATATATTACACATACGCAAAATCCTATAAAGCGGAATAAGGATTTACCTTCGAGATCTCTTTGATTCAATCTCATCTTAGCACAAATCGTATGTGATGACAGTTGATCAATAATGCAGGCTTGATGCACGTCACGGTCTTCTACTGTATTCCTGATATGGGTAGTCACAAGCAGAGTGTGGAATCTTCCCTCATCACCACCTTTTATTCTCCTCTTTCCTCTTTTCTTCCTCCCTTTCGCAAAAGTACGAATTTGGGTATTTTGAGTATCAAAAAATGACGACTAGCATAAGAAAGAATGAGTGTTGGGTTCATATATATAGGATACAGTAAGGACCATGAGGAGAGATAATGATGTGGCTCTAAATGGGCCTGATAAAATATAATCCTTCCTGAAATCATATCTCACTCCCATAATTATAATTAATAACACTAAATAATTATAATTACAACTCCACTACTTAACCCAAAAGTATATTTCGAGCTCCTGGTTATTAATTAGATAATTCTCCCCACGTTTAAGGTTACAGATACCCATTAATAAAAAAAATACTGATAATTTATTTGATTAACTTTTTTAAGTCCTTAAGTGATCCAACTTAACTTATTTGTAGTGTCGGATTAACATAATCCACTTGCCGAGTTTGACATATATAAAACTTATAAGCATCTAAAGGAGGAATCACCAGTCCCTATATCGAGACGTGGATTCCATCAATCAAAGACTTTCACCATAAAATAATCACCATTACCCAATCTATCAAGATTATTGATCCAATGATGAATCTCACCCAAAGGTCAAAGAAATAAATAACTAGTGCATGTGTCCATCAATCATACCCGGATTAAAAGCCTTAAGTAAACCTAATAATCATAAGGTTTACATTGTCTTAAAAATTAGAATAAAGACAATGACCCCAAGCCGATCCCATTCAATACCCATAAAGTGTACAAGCACAATAAGTTAAAACTGTACAGTTTTCCATAATTAGATAGACATTAAAAAATTGTACTATATCCTTACTAATAGTATGTCCATTTCAGTCTAAGACTGTTAATAATAAAACTTACATTCTATAAAAACTGGTGATCTAATTCTCTATGTGTAAGCCATACTTTACACACCAGAACACGTACTGAGAAGAATAAAAGACATCGGCAATATATAAAATAATGCAAACATTATGTCCGTACATGATTCTCATTAAAATAGGAAAAAATAATTCTATTATAATAATAAATCCATAACTAAAACTATTACATAAAGCATGATTTTAGTCTACTTCCCAAACATGCCATACTACACACTTGATGCTATTGTCCTTAGTAAAGCTAATTTATATCATAAGTGAGGAAGCTTGGTTTATCACATATATTGCCTACACACTCATATTTTTTATTAGTTGTTATCCACCCCCACAGTTCACACATTATGATGTTGTTCAATGCATTTTTCTCCACATCAAAGGCGTCATGTTTCATGCTCCTTATTTTTTGTTCATTTCTCCTTGATTTTACACGCATATTCGGATGCTAAGTGGGCAAAGATCATATTGATCATCACACTACTAGTAGTTATTGCTCCTTGGGTGATTCTTTTATGTCTTGGAGAAGAAAAAAATAGATTATCACTTCTCAATTGAGTATCCTGGTTGAGTATCATTCTCTTGCTGACAATACACATGAACTTCACTCGATTCGTCGAATACTTAAATATATGGGAGTTTATTCTTCCATTGGCATTATCCTTTATCATGATAATCAAATTAAAATTTGAATTTTCCACAACAATGTCTTTCGAAAACAAACCAAAAACATTGTGATTTATTGTAATTTTATGTGTCAACATGATATTCGTGGCACCATTAACTTTCACTTTGTCACTTCCCCTTATCACACTCCTGATATCATCACTAAAGCTACTCTCCTAGGATGTTATCAATATTTAGTTCCCAAAATCGAATTGTTCGATTCTCTACCAACTTGACTTGAAGGGGGGGTTAAGGTGGGGGATGTGTATGTGTGTGTGTGTGTGTGTGTGTGTGTGTGGAGACCCTCTTTTAAGCTAACCTCAATTAACAAACTAAAAAAATTTAACCATTTTTTTAAAATAAAGAATTCAACCGAACTTGTTGAAAATAACCTCCAATAGTGGAGAGATCACCAAAAATTAATATCTTTAAAAAATTCAATTAGGAAGTGTGTGAAACGCAAATTTGAAAAATAAGTGAATTTTATGTCGTCGATTTTTTTTAATTATCATACCAATAGCTTTTTGATTGAATTTATTTGATGAAATAATTTATATATGATAATACATCATTTATACCAAGATTGGTAAAAAAATATTTTGTATACAATTCTAAAAAAATTCATTTCAAGGATTTGTTATATATATATATATATATATATATATATTGCTAAATTGAATTTGTTAACAAAATTTGCTATTTAAAATCTACATAATAAGGACATCATCGAAAAAAATCAAAGAATCTATATAATCATTGTTGACCATTCAAACTTTTTATCACCATTTAATCTACTTTCGAGTTGAATTTTTTATAACAATTTTTTGAGATGGTCTGGCTCACTCAGAGGACTTTTATACCAAGTTTGGTTCAAAAAATAATTTTTTACTATTTTTAAAAATACTATGTTCTTTATGTATGTTTATTGACGTATGTAAGAGAGCCTTGTTATCCTCTCTCTCTCTCTCTCTCGCTCTCTCTCTCTCTCTCTCTCTCTATATATATATATATATATATATATATATATATATATATATATATATATATAATTGAGCCACACTTAAGGGAGGAACACATGTCCATTAATCCAATTGAAGATCTCACAAATAAGATAAGGAAGGTTGGCACTCACCTACGCAAATATCGGGATTAGATATAACCGATCAGATCGAATAGACATCTAAGGTCATGGAGTTATTCATATCTCTACCTCTTGTCTTTTGTCTATAATATAACCTTTACCCTAGGGAAAAGGGGGCATGTACCTTTTATTTGAGAAATATCAATAAAGAGAGAAACACCCCATGGATGTAGACACATTCTCGAACCACTTAATGCTATTTTTATGTGTGATTCTGCAAGTTTTACATTCTACTCTGCTTGAATTGTGTTGAATAAATACCTGTAGAATTTTACCACCTATAATTGATGTTTCTATGAGAAATAATTTCCCTCCCTCAATCTAACAAGGCCACCTAAGCAACCAGTCATGTCTCACTCATATAAACCACACTTGCCATCTCAACACTAGGGTCATAAGGCCCATAGGATCAGGTTTAAGATCTAACCTATCAGTAGTCATCATACTCCATGTTCTCACTACTATTCATGTGAGAACCATACTGTGGAAATAAAAGAGCCATCGTGATCTAACCTGATGTCTCTGATTGGGCATAAATATTCTATTTTTATTCCCCTAATTTTGGTACATTTGTGAAACCGAGTGATGAAACCGATATGTATTTAACGCACATTTATGATACTAATCTTCGTTGGCAAGTATTTCGTGTTTCGTTTTTCTCCTATTTGTTTTACGGGTTAATTTTGCAAGCGGTGCAAAAGAGAAAGAGAAACGATGAAAGAAAGGCTAGGAAGGCAAGTTCAAGGGTATTTTGGTAATTTTTTAGCCTGATCCCGGAGGATGAGTCAACTGGAAAGTTGAAAATATTGGAACAACGAGAACACTAAAAGAAACGGCACCCAAATACGAGCTACGGTTGATGAGTTATGACCAATTGAAGTTGAAGAAAAATCTAAGGAAGAAAGGAAGGAAACAAGAAAAAAATTCTAAGTGTTAAAATGAAAGAAAAGGGGACCCAAGCCAGCTAAATTTCCCAAACCCAATGCGAACCGGTTTGGGGGGAGAACCGAATCGTGGAACATACGAACCGGTTCGGGGGTCCTGAAGCGCGAATTTACTCCTTTATTCTGATTGGTCCAAAGAATCCCATGAAGTAAAAAACTCTTTCAAAAACAGTTTTGGATGTACTTAGTGACCTAGGAACAGCAGTTCTGAAGAGTTTTTTTTAGTTTTGGTAGAGAGAAAAGGAGAAGAACATCTAGGGACATAAGTTGAATTAATTTCTGCAAGATTGATACAATTCCGAGTTTGTTTTCAAGTTGTAATCCAAGTTCCATTCTTATGATTATTGTTCTTGCGTGGTATTTTTTCTTGCATGATTTGAATCAATTTCTACATTCATAATAATTAGTTACGTATTTCAATCTAGTTTCATCATGAGTTCTTTCACATGCAACATTACTATTCCATGCATCCTTCAGTTTAATATGTTCGGCTAGGTTTAAAAGGCTGGGATACATGAACCCAGCCTGATGTGTTAATTGCATGTGTATAAAATTAGTCCTCTAAATTTAGTGATTGATTACGATCGTATTGCGTAGGAACACAACAATTGTAGATCTTTATATCTCATTTTCCTCTGGGTAACCAGGATGATTTAGAATGAAATTCGAGTGTAACTATCGTGGTACCAATTTACTCGTCCTCAGATTAAGTATGACGCGGGCTTGAACCTCGTATACGTAATGCTTGGGAGTACTAAATTCTGGGTCAAATTAATCCGTTAAATTTACAATTAGTATTATAACTGCAATACACTAGGGTTGGGGGATTGTATTCCCGTCCTGTTTTTCTCATCACTTAGTTAAAAATTTCAAATCATTTTTTCAATAATATTTTAGGTAGTTTAGTGTATTTGCATCTCTTCGTAATTGCATTTAGTTGTAGTCATCCCAAAACCGAAACATTTTTTCTTTCTTTTTAGAGTCAAAGTTAGGATTCCTTTGTCTTTTCCCGTCGTCACAACTTTGTTGTCCTTTTTCCCTGAGGATCAATACCCGACTTGTCGAATTATTACTTGAGTGATATGCTTGTACTTGAGTCTAGAGAGTACGCATTTATGAGACACATTTTCAGTTGCGTCAAGTTTTTGGCACTGTTATCGAGGAATTAGGTAGACTTAGGATTAGATCGAGTTAATCCAAAGCTTTGACCAAAAATCTCAAAAAATACAAAAACATATAAAAAAATTCAAAAAGCACAAAAAGATTCACCATCATCTCTCATAAGCCATTAATGCAAAATTCTGAACTCACTCCTACACCCCATAATACTCCAACCAGCATTCACAAAATCCAATCGTTGAGTATAACCCCGATAGCCCTCACACTCCAAACGCCCCACAGTTGTGGATCCCACCTCCCACACTATCACACTTAATCTCAAATAACACTTCGTTTTCCTTCTTAGGACACACCCCCGAGTACACCTCGAGCACACCAAGTGAGAGCATCGAGTCATTAAGAGAGAGGGAGATGTCGCAACACAGTAGTGCAGCTGCCGGTGAGGAAGATCCCCCATACCGCCCGCTGAGATAATTCTTATATCCCGAGCGCACTGTCACTCTGGGATGCATTATACTCTCGTATAATGCTGAGAAATTCCATTTCAAAAATAGGATGATCCAGATCCTACCTCATTACCATGGTATGGATTCTGAAAAGCCATACCTCCATATTAGGGAATTTGACGATGTGTGTGATACTCTCAATGATCAAACATGCACACAAGAGGTGATCCGCCTCAAACTCTTCCCTTTCTCGCTCAAAGATAAAGCTAAGACCTGGCTATGGTCTTTACCTCCAAGCTCGATTCCATCTTGGAACGAGTTTCAATCGAGATTTCTCAAGAAATTCTTCCCAACACATCGAACAATCTCCATAAAGGCTCAAATTCAAGCGTTCAGACAATCTGAAAATGAGCCATTTCATCGATGTTATGAACGTTTCAACGAGTTGATTACTTCATGCCCCCATCATGGAATTGATTTAGTGCAAATCATCTCTTTTCTATATAATGGGATGAATCTTAACTCCAAGCAACTTGTTGAAACCATGGGAAGTGGTCTGTTTGTCGATTTTGATGCCCACGATGTTGAGCTTCACCTGAGGTATGTTGTCGAGACTACCCAATCCTGGGATACTTCTGATCCTAACACTCAAAATCGAAATCGTCAAGTGACCACCACTCCGTTGGCGTCCGGCCTATTTCACGTAGATAAGAATTCTATGACGGACCGTCGATTAGATACACTTGAGAAAGGATTTCGAGACCTGTGCGAGGTATATGGAAGAGTACCAACTGGATCCATACCAAAACCCATCGAGAAGGTGTGTGCGATATGTGAGGAGGGTCATTCAACTGAGGAATGCCCGACCATACCCGCTTACAAAGTAATGCTTCAGGAGCAAGTTAGTGGTATAGGAGAATTTAAGGGTAACTTCGGTGCACCGCATGGGAATTCATACAACCCTTCCTGGAAAAACCATCCTGATTTTAGCTATGGGTAACAACATGCCGCAATGAACCCCTCCTCCACCACAACACTTTCAACACCTCCACCATAGCATGTTTCCCCTCCTCCATCACAACACTTTCAACAATCTCCACACATGCAAGGACAAGTGAAAGCACCACCACCCCAAGGGTCTTATATCCCGCCACCGCGGAGAACTCTCGAGAATACCATGAATCCATTCATCGCAAGCCAGACCGCAACCAATGCAAGATATGATCGCCTGATCAGCAACATAAATGCGAACATTTCACTGTTGCAATCATCATTGAGTATCCAAGAGAAGGGCAAGTTTCCTGCCCAGGGCCAAAGACTTCCCCAAGGTCAAACTAGTGTTAACTCCACAACCCATGACCATCCGGAGCAATGTAGTGCAATTACCACTCTACATGGTGGGAAAGTAGTTGACTTGTCACCTCCCCAACATGATGCAACCAAAGACAAGGAGATTTCGCCCGTCACGAAAGAGGCCAATGATGCCCCCTTGAATGAGAGTGATAAATAAGGAATTAGTGAGCTCGAGGTTGTAGTGAAACCCCCCATAGCTTCCCCATACCCTAAACGGTTGGTCCCGCACTCCCAAGGCACTTCTCGGGGTGATGTTTTGGATGTACTTAAAAAAGTAAAAATCAATTTACCTTTTCTCGAGACCATACAGAAAATTCCCACGTATGCTAAGTTCAATAAGGACTTAATCACGGTGAAACGCAAGCTAAAGGTAAATAAGAATGTCTTTTTGGCCCAAAATGTTAGTTCAGTTTTATTGAGTGACCTTCCGTTAAAGTATAAAGATCCGGGTGCACCCACCATTTCGTGCATCATGGGGAAAAATCGAATCGAAAGGGCGCTAATAGATTTAGGAGCGAGCGTTAACATTCTACCCTATTCAATCTATAAGAAAATTGATTTGGGAGCACTCAAGCCCATAAATATGACTCTCTAACTCGCGGATCTTTCTGTGAAGATGCCTCGGGGAATTATTGAGGATGTGATCGTCCAAATAGACACTTTCTACTTCCCGATGGACTTTGTCATTTGGGACGAGGAGCCCTCCATTCTCCCGAGCAATCATGTTCCCATCATCCTTGGTCGCCCATTCTTAGCTACGGCTAATGTACTCATAAATACTCGAAGTGGGCCAATGCAATTAATATTTGGGAACATGACCCTCGATATAAATATTTTTAATAATATCAAGAACGAGGGTGACGAAGGAGAACCATGAGAGACGGATCTTTTAGGAGTAGCACACGAGCATGGGAGGACCCACATGCGAGAGCCGATAGGGGTATGCCTTGTTACATCAAGTGAGAGCGATAATTTAGAGGGCAAGGGGAGAAGTTAGTATGAGTTCTTAGAGGAGAGTGAATGGAAAGACACGATAGATATTTTTCTCCTCGAGTACTACCCACGCGCACCACCTAATACTGTTGAGATGGAGCGAGGAAGGAAGAATGTGGAAACAAAGCAAGAGAGAGAGCTAGAGAAGTTGAGCCTAGCGCACATTAAGAGATAATTCGGGCAGGTAGATGAGAGACTTAACGATGAAGTCCAACCTCTATTGGATTCACGTAGTCATTTAGGAGAGAGCAAGTGGAAAGATAAAACTGATAAGTTTCTTCACAATGACCATCCACCCATACCATTTGATGGCCCGAAGGAGATAGAGGATAAAAGTTGCGTCTCGTCCGACTTAAAGCTCGACGCATGCATTCCAAGAATTGAACAAGAATTAGGAGTTCCCTCCGAGTCAGTGCACGTAAGCTATGCTTTGAGTAAGCATCCCAGGGATCTCTTTTCGAGTAGTAACGATGAGTATCCTGGTCTTTCCTTTATTTATGGGCAAGGGCCCAACTTGTTCCGATTGTTTGATTATAATCCAAGGACGGGAGAGACGAGGAGAGCATCGAACCCCATGAGTGGGGTCGGGTGATTTTGTGGAGAGATGAGAGGTCGTCGCACCCTCGATGCGTATGGGGTGATTTTTAGTGTATTATTAAGTCATGTGTTAGGGTCATATAGTGTCTTATTGCATTTTAATATTTGTTTATTTTATTTATCGCACTTATTATTTTGCCTTGTTTAGACTTTAGTCCTTTTTGCTTGAGGACAATGCAAAAATCTAAGTTAGGGGGGTCACAAGTGCGTATTTCTAAAACTTCACAAATTTTTAAAAATTTTCAAAAATGCCTAGAAATTTCAAAAAAAATCATAAAATTTTGAAAAACCCAAAAATATTTTTGTTCAAAATAAATAAAAGTTTGAATTCAAATTTTTCAAAAATATCATTAAAAGTTGGATTGAAGTCTCAAGTTGTAAAAATTCCACATACACAAAGCCTAAATTGACCAAAGATGGAAATTGAGCCAAAATTGACGACTTAACGAATAAGTGTGGAGATTAACAAACCCGGTGAGATTCGAGCCTATCATTTTTTTTTTTGAGTCTGTAAATCAATCCGAGTTAATTTTTTAACTCAAAGTTCTTTTCAGCATATTGAAAAAAAGTTGTCGAGGATCTCAATCCTTTCATTTTGATAGGTTATGAAAGACGTGTGTGATATTGCTTTGAAAAACGTGCTGAAATTGATTTCTAAACTTAAATTCATCTCGAAACGCATATGGTAACGCAATTGGTATTTTGCAAAATGAAGTAGGCCCTCGTTTGTCACCCAAAAATATTGGCCAGAAAAGTAGCGAAAAATCACCCCCTTTTGTACCCCAATTTGAGCCAAACAAGTTGTCCCTTTCGTTTGATAACCCGAAAAACAAAAATATCCCAGAATTGCGAAAAATAGAAAAATTCAGAATTTAAGTCTAAAAAGTGCATGTAAATTGGCAAGAAAAAATAGATATGCTCAACAAAAATAGCAAGAAAAGAAAAGAAGTGAAAAATAGAAAAATAAGAAAAATGAGCAATAGCCCGGAAAAAGCACAAATGGACATCACTAATAATTTTTCCAATTCCAACCTCCCTACAATTGTCATTTTACCCAAGATACCTTAAAACCCGAAAAAGTCCTAACCGAGTCTAAATTGCAAAATTGGTTACCGCTTGGAGAGCTAATACACAAAAAGATAATAAAAGAGATAAAATGAGCAAAACAGAGGCAATGTTCCCGTTTTTGAAACTGTAATCTGTTGATGAGATCCTATTACCATAAATTTTTTTCTTTCTACTTGTATGCGTAATTTTGCATCCATTATATTTACTCTTTATATCACGCATATCAAGAGAATAGCCACATCCTGAGTGATTCGTTTGAGAGAGCATTCCGTGAGAATTTGAAATCAAAATGAATTTTCGGGTAAGTAACATAATGATCAATCGGTGGAAATCTGCAGTTAAATTTCCGGCTTCGCACACACACACTATGATTTGAGACTCGTACATATGACTTGATAATGACTATTTTCTGGAAAAGTTTGAATTGTACAATTTTTGTGTATTTTGAATTTTCTTAGAGTGGAATTATGTGGGTATATTCTTTGCAAACCCTCACGAGACACCACTCGTCCTACTAGGGTAACCTAGGGTTTAAAAGCTTGTTGCATGTGCTAAATGCAATCACTTGCCCAAGAAAAAGGTATTCTATCCCCATAAATTTTTTAGAGGAGTCATGACTTTATTCTTTCTCTTTTACATTGCTCGGGACACGCAAAGTTCTAAGTTAGGGGAGTTTGATTGGGCATAAATATTGTATTTTTATTCCCCTAATTTCGGTACATTTGTGAACCCGAGTGATGAAACCGATATGGATTTAACGCACATTTATGCTACTAACCTTCGTTGGCAAGTATTTCATGTTTCGTGTTTCTCCTATTTGTTTTACAGGTTAATTATGCAAGCAGTGCAAAAGAGAAAGCGAAACGATGAAAGAAAGGCTAGAAAGGCAAGTTCAAGGGTATTTTGGTAATTTTGAAACCTAATACCGGAGGATGAGTCAACTGGAAAGTTGAAAATCTTGGAACAAAGAGAACACTGAAAGAAACGGCACCCAAATCCGAGCTACGGTTGATGAGTTATGACCAATTGAAGTTGAAGAAAAATCCAACGAAGAAAGGAAGGAAACAAGCAAAAAATTCTAAGTGTTAAAATGAAAGAAAAGGGGACCTAAGCCAGCGAAATTACCCAAACCAAATGCAAACCGGTTTGGGGGGAAAACCGGTTTGGGGAACATGCGAACCAGTTCGGGGGTCCTGAAGCGCGAATTTACTCCTTTATTCTTATTGGTCCAAAGAAATTTGTGAAGTTAAAAACTCTTTCAAAAACAGTTTTGGACGTACTTAGTGACCTAGGAACAACAGTTCTGAAGAGGGTTTTTTTAGTTTTGGTAGAGAGAAAACGAGAAGAACATCTAGGAACATAAGTTGAATTAATTGTTGTAAGATTGATACAATTTCGGGTTTGTTTTCAAGTTGTAATCCAAGTTTCATTCTTATGATTATTGTTCTTGCATGGTAATTTTTCTTGCGTGATTTGAATCAATTTCTACGTTCATAATACTTAGTTACATATTTCAATCTATTTTTATCATGAGTTCTTTCGCATGCAACATTATTATTCCATGCATCCTTCAGTTTGTTATGTCCGGCTAGGTTAAAAAGGCCAGGATACATGAACCCAGCCTTATGTGTTAATTGCATGTGTATAAAATTAGTCCTCTGAATTTAGTGATTGATTACGACCGTATTGCGTAGGAACACAACAATTGCAAATCTTTATATCTCGTTTGACTCTGGGTAACGGGGATGATTTAGAATGCAATTCGAGTGTAACTATCACGGTACCGATTTACTCGTCCTCAGATTAAGTATGACGCAGGCTTGAACCTCGTATATGTAATGCTTGGGAGTACTAAATTCTGGGTCAATTAATCAGTTAAATTTATGATTAGTATTATAACTTCAATACACTAGGGTTGGGGGATTGTATCTCCGTACTGTTTTTCTCATCACTTAGTTAAAAATTTAAAATCATTTTTTCAATCATATTTTTGGTAGTTTAGTGTATTTGCATCTCTTCATAATTTCATAATTTCATTTAGTTGTAGTTATCCCAAACCAAAACATTTTTTCTTTCTTTTTAGAGTCAAAGTTAGGATTCCTTCGTCTTTTCCCGTCGTCACAACTTTTTTGTCCTTTTTCCCTGAGGATCGATACACGACTTATCAGATTATTACTTGAGTAGCAGGCTTGCACTTGATCCTAGAGAGTACGCATTTTTTAGATACATTTTCAGTCATGTCACTCACAGCTCGTGGGTTCCTTTAAACAGTGTCTTCAGAAGTATAAGACAATTGCGTCTTATCGATAAGAGGAGAATGTCCACCTTTGACTTTTCCTGGAAGTATTAAGCATAATCTTCAAAGGGACCAATGTAAACATCGTGATATTATCCAAACTCATAGCCCTCAACGGATTAATACTCAAAGTTGAGGATGGAATTTGTGGCGTGATCATGGTTCTTACATACAGAGGAAATCACCAGTCATAAGAGACCACGATAGTATTCTCCGTAAGAAGGACCTTAGGAACCTAATTCGAAGAGAGATGGGCAGTCATTCATCTATTCAAGGGGATAGGTACACCAAAGAGCTATCCATGGGGACTCTCATCAATCAGATGGAATCACTTTTTTCAATATCTATTGAAGACTTTGAGCCTCCTAAGAAGTTCTTCATTACTCGATTTAAGATCTATGACAAGAAGATTGATCCAACCGATCATGTTCGCCAGTAACAACACGTCATGACCCTCTAGATCAAAAATAAGGCCCTCGTGTGTCCTTCTAATTTTGGAAATATGCACAAAACTGGTTTGAAAAATTACTACATCAGTCAATTTCCAGTTTTAAGAAGCCCGTGGATGCCTTCACCATAAGGTTCATCACCAACATCGCTCATCCAAAAAGATGAATTCACCCCCCATAATAAAAAATATCCCCTAAGAGACTCTTCATGAATATGTTGGATGTTATGTTATTAGGAAACCTACAATGAAGTCAAGGAATATTATGAGCAAGTGACAGTGGCCTTATTCAAGAACATCCACTCGAGCATCTCTATACTGCACCAGTACCTCACCAAGAAGAAAATCTCTAGTATGGATAACCTAATGTCTAAAATTAAGAAATATGTCATGGTGGAAGGTGTAGTAATAGAAAACCAACTGGAAAATGGTTGGCTAAAAGTGAGGATGGATGTAAGGAAAATGCCTCGAAGAATAGGACAAAAAATAAAATGGTGGATCTAAGTGCAAAGATAAGACAGGTCCTAACAGGTCCCATCATACCATCAATACCATTTTCAAAGACCCGATATACAAGATATTGAACAAATTAAGGATCAATTCTATTTCAAGTCGTCGAGGAAGATGAAAGGGGACCCATCAAAGAGAGACATGGCCTTAAGATATTCCTATCACAAGGATTATGGGCACGAGACGAAGAACTATAAGGTGATAAAATCACACTTAGAATAATTGGCCCAAGAAGGTCATCTAGATGACTATGTGGAGAATAAGAATGCAAAGACCCTCGTTGATCGCTAATAAAAGATAGATAATGTCCTCAATTAAGATGAAATAGGACATGAGTTCATAGTTATTCATGCGACGTCAAGCCCCAACCAGATTCAGGGCAACACTCTAAGAGTGGAATTGAAGAAGAATATTTTATTCATGGAAGCTTTCAATATTGACCCTACTAAAATAATAGTCTTCAAACATTGTTAACCAAAAGATAAAGACTATTCTGGGCATATCATCTTCACCAAAGAAGACCTAGTTGGAGTCAAAACTTCATATCAGGATGCACTAGTAATCACTCTGAAGATAGATAACTATGATGTGGATAAGCTACTACTAGACCATGTGAGCTCTTCCAAAGTCATGTATTTGAAGTTGTTCAACAAGATCAAACTTACGATAATAGATATGAAGGAAGAAACCATCCCTCTAGTTCTCTTCATTGGAAGAATGATGATGCCACTTGGGAAGGTCATGCTCCCAGTATGAATTAGAAGCATAACCAAAATAATAGAATTTTTAGTAGTGGACATTTAGCCTTCATATAATGCCCTTTCAGTACGATGATGGTTCCACGCCTTGAAGGTAATCTCGTCCACCTACCATTAGAAGCTCAAATGAATTATCGACCGAGGGGTAATTAAGATAGATGGTGTGGTGAAAATTATATTCAACATAAATAAATAAGAAAAGCGCAATCACCAGAGGAAATAAAGAATATAAAATGCCAATCATACAACACAGTATGTACGTGGTTCAGCAAGAATGACTATGCCCATGGTGGTGCAGTCAGTATTAATTCTATATACTCCGGGGAGTGTTTACAGAGAATACAGTGTGTGTCTTTTTACCCAGACTTGGGGCTTTTTATATACATGTTTTCTATGAGGGAGTGGGTGTGTTGGATTCCCCCACGTCCATCCTTTACTCCTAGAATATCTCCTTACGAGATTCTAGGAGTGGACTAGGTTGGAACTGAATTCTGTTGAGATACGAGGGGCCAGACTTTCAACCGTTTTTATTAAGATACTCGTCTGGGCCCATGATGCCAAATCTGGATACCCACAATTGCCACTAAAGTTGTTGGGTCACAATCTGGGCTCAATAAATTTAAATGGTTTGGCATAATGTCTCTTTTATAAATTGTGTAACACTTTCGAATGTTGCAGTTCTTTATTTGATTTTGGTGGCAGCCTGCTCCGTGTTCTGTGCATCATGATTGAGAACGTTTAAGGAGTCATTTAGAGTGGCATTTTTATATTGTCATTTCAAGCTTCTTAGCGTTCTCTCATCTTCTGTAAGTTTTAGTTGTTGTGCCCTTTTCTCCAAGTCTTCATTTTCTTTGCTTTCAATCTCCCTCGTCATCTAGGCTTGTGATCTTGTGTTGTCCAAGTCAAACTTTCATCTCGTAAGTCCCATTTGTTGTCTCTCTATGCTTTCTCTGTTGAGTTTTCTTTAAATTTGCAATTTAAGGTTTACGAATGACGAAGATAGGTAACAGATCAGTGTCTAAGTTTAGGAAGTTTTATTATATCCCAGAATGGGTAGAGATTGAGTGCATCTCAGTCCCTAAGAATGTTAGAGAGATGGAGGGGCGCTCATTGGATTTACGTCTTGTTGCATTCCCAAAGGGGTCTTACTTTTCCTCCAAACAATTTTTTCCTGCATTTCTTGGGTTATTTCAACATCGTCCCTGCACAATGCTCGCCCAATGTCTGGAAGATAGTCAATGGTGTCCATAGAATAAATTAACTTTATGGCACTATATTAGGACTCGCTGAAATTTGTTTTTGTCATTCCTTCTCTCGAACAAGGTCTAGTCTTCTTTACCTCAAGGCTAGGAGTCCTGACAGGGTATTGGTAATAAATTTACCTGATTCCCATAAGGACTACTGGCAAGAGGGCTTTCTTTCTAGGAACTGGCAGTTGTCAAGCCAGATTAAGGGGGCGAGGTCTAATAGATTCACTATTCTCTTTTATAGGGAAGAGTACATAGGCAATCTTCGCTCTGCTCTTTCGATCTCCTTGTTAATGTATGATTTTTTTTATGTTTCGTGTTTTCTTTTGAGCGAGGACAAAGAATTTGGAATCTACTCTTAGTGAGGTTCGAGCTGCTGAGTTGATCATGGCTTGGAACATCAGAGAGACTTTGGTTGAAGGTGAACATCCTCGATCGTACGCATTTCTTCTGGACTACAAGAACATCGGGTCTAGTTTCATTGTGCGGCCTATAAACAGCATTCCTGTCCTAGATATTACTGAAAATATTATTGTTGACCCCATCCAGTTGGATAAGAAAGAAAGCAATTCTGAAAGTGATATTAGAAGAGGTGCTGAAGGTGGTTCTGGTGAGGCAAGCTCCAATAGTGAAAGTTATTCTAGCTTAGAAGAGGTTTCTGAGGCTCAAGAGTCTTCAAGTACATCCAGTAGTTCTAGCGAGGAAATGGCTCCCCTAGAAGGAACCTGATCCATGTTCCAGCAGTGGGGCTATTGACATTGGTTCTCAGTCTGTTACTCATGAGCGGGAGAAGAAGAGAAAAGAAGAAGATCAGTTGAGAGAGAGAGAGTCAGAGAGAAAGAGAGAACGGGAGAGGAAAAAGAAGGAAGATACAAAGAAGGTGGAGGAGAGGAGGAGGGTAGAGAAGGAGAAGGAAAGAGAGGAGGAGAGGAGGAGAGGAGAAGAGGAGAAGAGTGGAAGTGAGGACGAAGGGTGGGCAAGATTTAGTGCCCGTGTCTGCATTTCCAGAGGGGGCATCGGTTTCCATCTCTCCCTAACTGGATCCCACATTGCTCGAGAGTGCAATCTTGCCTGCTGATCACCAAAGAGCAATGGGGACTGACTAGTTAGCTTTGCAAGCGAGTCAGAGGCTAGCCTTGGTAAGTCTGTTTCTTTTCTTCAACACTTGTAAAACTCTATTTTTTGGTTTCCTTTAATACTTCCTTTTTACTTGCAGTTCTTGACTGACTTCATCGTGCTCTATCGCTCTCGCGACGAGCAGATGAATAAGAATGTTGAGTTGAAAAAGAAGAACGCTGCTCTGAAGGGGAAGAGTATCGAGATTGAGGCCATCTTGAAGACTGATGATACTGCTCGGATGTCCTCTGATCTTACCCTTGTTGAATCTAATCGAACGAGGGAGGCAGCGGTCAAGGGTCTAAACGAGCTACAGCAGGCCTATAATTTAGTCTTCTCGAGCAAGCTATCAGTGGTGGAGGAGAATCAGGTGCTGGTGGGGAAGCTGAAGGAGAAGGATTTTGAGGCAGCTGCTCTGAGGAGAGTTCTTACAATCATGGTTGGGCCATGGTGTATGAAGATGTCGATGTTCAGATTGGCTACATCAGTCGACTGAACTTCAAGAAGGGTTGGAATAAGGTTATTCTGGATGTTAGGGTGGATACTGACTCACCCTTATTCGATGAGCATGATCCAAGCCCAAAGCCTATTATGGATGATGTGCCTACCCCAGCCACTGAAGGAATAGTCCCCACTTCTCAAACTACCCCTGTTGATGTTCCTCCTGTTTAGGGAACATCAGTTGCCCCATCTGAGGGAGGTATTATCAGTGCAGTTGACAAAGGAAAACATTCATCTACCTCTGAATAGATTGAGCTCACCCGTTTGCCTATTCTTAGGATTTTATTTGTATTTTTGACTTGTTTGTAATGTTCCTTTCTGATTCCCAATGTACTTTGATCCTTTATGTATGAATGAAATGGAAAAAAAAATTCCCTCAGCGTACTGATTCATTTTATCCTTTGCTGCTCTTTTATGGCATGTCTTTAATTGATATAGATGAATATATACCAGCCACTTCTCAACTGGGAAGAATTCTCGATCCTGATGTGAGTGCTCAAGTTTGCCAGACCTTCTTAAGAATTTGCAAATCACTACAATCGACGAATAAGAGTTTCATAGATCAGTCGGATCTCATTGCAAAACTGAAAGATAGGCTTTAGGAAATGGAATAAGTTGGAGCTTATGTTTAAGAGGAAGTTAACACTCTGAGAGAAACACTCCTCGATGCCATTGAGATTAACTAAGTCGAAGAAGTTTTGCAACAGGAAAATGAGTCCTTGAGGAGGGAAGTGTTGCACCTCAGGTAGCATGCACCGAGCATCGCACCTCGCGTTTTAAGGGGTTCCTCTTTATCACGAGCTGGCACAGGACCAAGCGATGCTCCTCCAATTTTATGAGGTTCTAACTCATCGACTATTCCACGAGCTGGTCCAAACGTAAGAAGTCCAGGTAGAGAAATGGACGAGCTCCGTGAAGATGTCCATTGAGCATACGTGATTGTTGCTAGGCTCCAAAGGGATGTCACACGGCTGAGGCATCTATTTAAGAAAGGACCTCAACCAGTGTGGGCTGATGGTTACGACCAAGGTTGGGCAGATGCTCCGACGAGGCTGACAGAGTTTAAAGAGATTGCATTTATTAGGGGATGGTTGAGTGCCCTCAGGGAGCTGCAAGTTCCAAGGAACTCAGTACTCTGGTATCGTCACGAGATCTATCCTTCAACTTTATGGCCTAACCTTTTCAAGAGGGATAACCAATGGATCCCTATCGATGCTATCCACAGGCAGCTGTTAGAGCCAACCACCAATGAGTTCGAGCGGGAACAGGCTCCTTATTCGAACGATGGCTGAAGAGCACAAGTGGCTAACTATCTTGTTCAGAGGCCTCAACCTTATTAGGATTCTACCAGCTGTAACTCTCTGTATATATGTAATAAAGTAATGTAATATTTATGTTTTAGGCGATCTCGCCGACTAAACACGGGTTGTACATTCTTGTTGTAAATGTGATGAAGTAATATAATATCTATATTTTGGGTGATCTCGCCGATTAAACATGTGTTCATCATTTACCTCTCACTTAATTATCTTGGGCCCCTGATGGCCGACTAGATTGGTAGGGTTGCAATGTTGAGTTAGCATCCTCCCAGTCCAGTATGCTTACAAGATACCGTTCTACCTCACTTTACCTTTTAGGTCGTGTGATCACACTCCTTTAGGCCTAAGTGTGGCAATGGCGAGGACACACCTGGTGCTGGATGTTTTATCCGAGTAGGGTTTTTTTATCCAAACACAGTCTGGGGAACAATTTGTTTTTTATCTAATTACCTAAGGATCCCCTATAGGGCTTCATATATTGTCGGGGAAATGCTAGGAGGTTGTCTGTGTTTCATAACGAATACCTGAGGAGGGTGATACCCTACTTTTATGCTTTGAGTAAGGTTCCTGTTATTTAGAAAGGATGTGCAAGTTATAATGTTCTCAATACATGATTAGCACTTAATGGAATGCAACTGCAAAACATCTTTCATTAATTCACAAGTAAATAAAAAATGAGTTGCCAATTCCATAGATTTGATAATAAAGTCAAGAAAAAGAAAAAGCTAGAAATAGAATTTCTTTAGGTTGGCTGCGTTCCATGCTCGGGGTATCTCTCTGCCCTCCAGCGTTTCTCAGTGATAGGCTCCTTGTAGATGGTCTCTTGTTATCTTGAATGGTCCTTCCCAGTTCGGCCCTATATTTTCATATGATGGTATTACTGCGCACCAAGGACTTTCCTTAGGACGTAGTCCCCAACCTGGAATGCCCCCGGATTGACCTTCTTGTTATATTATTTCATGAGCTATTATTGATAGCTCGCCAGCCTTACTAGGTCTAGTTCTCTGCATTCGTCAGCTAGGTCAAGTTCAGCGAGTAATGCTGCTTCATTTTGGCCTTGGTCAATAAGGGTGGTTCTCATCATTGGTAAGTCGGCTTCTAAGTGGATGATTTCTTCCATTCCATACATTAGTGAGAATGGGGTTTCCCCAGTTGCTCGCCGCGGGGTAGTGCGGTAAGCCCACAAAATATGCGGCAACTCACTCACCCATGAACCTTTGGCTCACTCTAGTTATTTCTTCAGCCCATCGATTATTTTTTTGTTAGAAGCCTTAGCTTGACCGTTGCTCTGGGGTTATACCACCGAGCTGGAATAGTGCCTGATTCCGTGTTCATTGCAGAAGTTCTAGAAAGGGGCACTCTCGAACTGTGTTTTGTTGTCAGTGATAATGGTTCTGAGGATACCAAAATGGGTAATTATGTTTTTCCATATGAATCTCATCATATCTTCATCTCGGATGTTTTCCAGTGACTCTGCCTCGATCCATTTGGTGAAGTAAACCGTTGCGACCAACAGATACTTACAATTATCGGCAGTGGTAGGAAGTGGGCCTACGATGTCCATTCCCCATTGGGCAAAAGGCCAAGGGCTGGCGAGAGATTTTAGGTCACTGGCAGGTTGGTGAACCATAGGATCATGTATTTGACATTTTTCGCATTTGCGAGCGTATACTACCGAATCTTTTTGCATATATGGCCACCAGTAGCCTTCCTTCATTGCTCGAAAAGCTAGTGACCTCTAATATGGCTTCCACAGATTCCTTCATGAAACTTGTTTAGAACTTTCTCTACGTCCTTCGAACGGACACATTGAAGGTAAGGGTCGGTGAATAATCTTTTGTATAGTTTTCCCTCAGGAGATAAGTGAAAGTGAGCATCTTTGACTCTTATCTGACGAGCGGATTTCTTATCGTCTGGAAGTGTACCATCTTTCAAATAGTCCCTCATAGGTTCCATCTAATTGGGCACTAACTCAATCTGGAGCATGTATTCTAGGTTTGATAGCTCATCACTCTTGTTGATGCTCGGATGGGCGAGGAAGTTGATGGGGATCGTCCTCTTTAAGTCGAAATCGATCGCTGAACTTAGGGCTGCCAGGGCGTCAGCATGGCTGTTCTGTCCTTTGGGAAATTGTTGGACATTGGCATTCTCAAAGCTAGACATTAGCTCCTTTTCCAAGGCAAGGTAGGTTGTCATTCATTCATCTCTTGTGTTGAAGTCCCCACTTATCTAATTAGAGACCAGTTATGAGTCGCCAAACACCTGTAGCTACTTTGCCCCCAATGCCTGTGCTTTCTGCAGGCCGACTATCAAAGATTCGTATTATGCCTCATTGTTGGAGGTTTTAAATTCAACTCTGATCCCTTGATTGAGGATTGTGTCCTCTGGAGTGACGAGCACAATGCCTACTCATGCCCCCTTTGAGTTGGAGGCTCCATCGATAAATAGTCGCCAGACCACTACTTATGAATGTTTTTCCATTTTCTTCACGGGTTGAAGTTGGTCGTAAGGTTGTTCACCAATGAACTCTGCGATGAAATCTGCAAGAACCTGCCCTTTGGTTGCATTCCTGGGCTGAAATTGGATATCTAATCATCCGAGCTCGACTGACCACTTAGATAGTTTGCCAGACAAATTTGCCTTCCATAGGACTGCTTTAAGGGGTTGTGGTGTAAGGACGGTGATAGTGTGAGCTTTGAAGTAGTGTTTCAGCTTCCTCGAGGCTATTACTAGTGCAAAGGCGAGATTTTCTAGTGGTAGTTAATGTTGCTCGGCGTCCAATAAGGTCTTGCTCGTGTAGTAGATAGGATGCTGGATTACTGCTTTCTCGCACACCAGTGCAGAGCTGACAGCGTGGCAGGAGACAAAGAGGTATAAGTAGAGGGAATCAACTTCTTGAGGTATGACGAGCAAAGGCGGATTACTAAGATAGGTCTTGAGTTCCTCCAATGCTTTCGAGCAATCTTAATTCCACTCTATCGTTTTGTTTCCTTTCAAGAACTGGAAGAATGACTTGCACTTCTCAGAGGACATTGAAATGAAATGGTGCAAGGCGGCGAGCATACCTGTGAGCTTCTGCACATACCGTATCGTGCGAGGTGGTTGTACCCTATTGATCGCATCGATCTGGTTCGGGTTGGCCTCAATGCCTCTCTTGCTAATAAAATATCCGAGGAATTTTCCTGATTGGACACCAAAAGAACACTTGCTCGCATTGAGCTTCATTCGATATTTCCAGAGGATTTCGAAGGTATTGGATAGGTCTGAGAGATGGTCCTCTTTTCTCTTTCTTTTGACCAGCATATCATTGATGTAGACTTTCATGGCTTCTCCGATCTAATTTTTGAACATCTTAGTGACTAGCCTCTGGTAAGTTGCTCCTGCATTCTTGAGCCCAAAGGGCATAACTTTGTAGCAATATAATCCGACAGTAGTGATGAACGTTGTCTTATCTTATTCTAGTGCATGCAGGGGGATCTAATGATACCCCAATTATGCGTCGAGAAAACTCATTCTCTCGTGAGATGCTATAGCGTCCACCAACTGGTCGATTTTCGATAGAGGAAAACTGTCCTTGGGGCATGTCCTGTTAAGATCTGTGAAGTCAAAACAGACTCTCCATTTCCCATTACTCTTCAGAACTACTACTGGGTTGGATAACCATTTAGGGAATCGAACGTCCCGTATGGATCCTGCATCCAGTAGTTTTTCAACTTCTTTCTCTACGACTTTAGCCTTCTCTGGCCTGAATATCCGTGCTTTTTGTGTGATAGGATTGAAAGTGGGGTCGACGTGTAACATATGACAAACCATATTGGGATCAATGTCAGGCAGCTCGTAAGGTTCCCACGTAAAAAATTCTAGGTTGCTTCTTAGTAACACCATCAATTCTTTCTTTTCTTGTTCTTAAAGAGAAGTTCCGATAAAAAAACTCCTTCCTTCCTTGCTTCCACCGATCGTTATTTCCTCCAGGATTTTGATGACCCGCTCGGAAGGGAGGAGCCTAGTCTCCTCCACTCCGGGCCTTCCATATCTTAGTTGCTATTTTGAGGGTGTCAGACCTTCCTGTTCCTCGACTTTCTTTTTGGCCTTCTCGACCTTTTTGCCTGTTTCGGGCGGATGGCGTCTATGAATCACCTTCTTGCCATCGTCTGATCTCTGTGAATATCCATCACTCCTCACTCGGTTACGTATTTGAGTTTCTGATGGTAGGTCGAAGGGACTGCCTTTATTGCATGGAGCCACTCCCTGCTGAGGATATTTTGATATGGCGAGTCAATGTCGACCACCAGAAACTCGATCATCTTGGAGAAACTTCCTGCCCTTATCAACAACACAATCTTTCCCAATAAAATAGCCACTTTTCCAGCAAAGCCAACTAGAGGGGCAGTGGCTTCCTTCAAGTCGGCAATAATTAATTTCAATTTCCTGAACAAGTCGAGGTACATTACCTCGAATGAGCTTCCCTGGTAGAAGAGTAGCTTGTCGACGTCGTAGTTAGCTATCCTGAGCGTAAGGATCAAAGCATCATGACATCAGCTGCTCACCGATGCTCTCCTGATTGTGTCTTTGTTGGATCGATCTGAAAATCTTGCATTACTTCTATAAGCTTTTTTACCTCCATCCGAGCTGAAATCCCCTGAATCTGCTTCATATTAGATACCCTATGAATTACTGCGAGTTCATGGCCAGCATCGTCTTCGAGAACACTATCAGGTCTTGTTTCTCCATTAGTAGAAACTTTCTTTGCCTTCTTTTCCACAAACTCGTTCAGGTGCCCAGACTAGGCCAATTCTTCAAGGTGAGACTTAAGAGCTTTCCAGTGCTTGGTCTTATGTCCTCACTATTTATGAAAAAGAGTATCTCAGCTCCTTGTTTCTCTTTGAGGGATCTCCTCCCATCTTTTTGGGCCACTTAATAAATGGATCGTCTCTGATCTTCGCTGGAATCTTGTAGATTGGTTCTTTGAAGATAGTGTTGACTGCCTGAAATGCTTTCGAAACATCGTTCTTGCCTCCGTTCTTGGAGCCATTCTTACCCCCATTCTTGCCTCCTTTATTCTGGTTCTCAGCTTTGTTGTTGCCTTTGGCAGCGAGATTTGTTCGACCGTTCTCCCCTGTAATGAGGCGGGTCACATCCTCCACTTTGGTGTACTTCTCGATGCGAGCCATCAGGTCATCGATGGTTGTGGCCTCCTTCTTCATCATGTATTAGTGCAGAAGGCAAGAGCTGGGTAGAACAATCTTGAAAGAGGCTACTGCTACTTGCTCCGAGCAGTCCTCGACCTCGTTGAACAACTCTCAGTACCTCTTCGCGTAGTCCCGAAGTCTCTCTTGAGGCGTCTTTTTTATTGTTAATAAGCATCCACCCTTTTGGGATGGGAGCTACTAGTAATGAAGAGGGTCGTAAAGAGCTTGGTTAGGGACTCAAAACTCCTGATAGACCTGTGAGGGAGCCTCTCGAACCATTGTTGTACCATATCATGCAGACTCGAGGAGAAAATCTGACACATCAGTGCATCCCGGTGGTTCCAGAGAGTCATGGCTTGCCTGTACTTCCTACCATGATCAATATGGTCAGTTTTTCTGTCATAGATCTTGAATCTTGGAATAGCAAATTTCTTGGAGGCTTCCTCTTCTTCTATCTACCTTGAGAAAGGGGATTTCATCTGGGTCTTAAGAGCTCGTTTAACAAGCTCCCTGGTCGATCTTGCACCGCGATGTGCTGGGTGTTAGTCCATCTCCCTTCGGACCAAATTTTGTATGTTATCATTGGTATGAGTCAGGCTCCAGTAACGGAGAGCTGGTCGCTGGTGTTTGAGCGAGTCGTCGCTTGACTCGTGCTTCTCACTCTTCTGGGATCCACATCTAGGGCTCCTTCCTCGGCTATGAGACTTGCTCGCCTGAGGGCTAGGAGTGCGGTATGGACGTCGCCTAGTGCTGCGAAGGAGATCTTTCTCCATCGTTTCTAATTTTCTTTTGAGGCGAGCATTCTCAGCCTCTTGCTTGAGAGCGAACTCCCTCTGCTCTTAGAGCCTCACCTCATAGGCATCAATCAATTGGGAGATTTGTGTGGACTTTGCTAGTCCTTGGCTCTCCTCGGAGGCTGGCCTCTCTGGGCGAGCCCTCTGATCTGAACGCCGAACTTCAAATCTGATCCTGCGAGGAGCAGGTTATTCTTGGATATCTCCTGACTGAAGGGCATTACTGCTGTGAATAAACATTTCAAATTTCTTTGTTGATGAGGGCTTTCTCAGGGAAGACAAACGTTTCCCATGGACGGCGCTAATTGTGGTGACAATTATATTCAACACAAATAAATAAGAAAAGTGCCATCACCAGAGGAAATAAATAATATAAAATGCCAATCACACAACACAGTATATACGTGGTTCAGCAAGAATGCCTACGTCCACGGTGGTGCAGTCAGTATTATTTCTATATAATTCGGGGAGTGTTTACAGAGAATACTGTGCATGTCTTTTTACCCAGGCTTAGGTTTTGTTATATACATGTTTTCTATGGGGGATTGGGGGTGTTGAATTCCTCCACGTCCATCTTTTACTCCTAGAACATCTCCTTACGAGATTCAAGGAGTGGACTAAGTCGGAACTGAATTCTGTTGAGATATGAGGGGCCAGACTTTGGGTCGTTTTTATTAGGCTACTTGTCTGGGCCCATGATGCCAAATTCGGGTACCCACAGATGGGAATTAAGATTTTATTCTGAAATGCTTTATCACTTCCATTAGACCTAATAATAATAATAATAATAATAATAATAATAATAATAATAATAATAATAATAATAATAATAATAATAATAATAATAATAATAATAATAATAATAAAGAAGAAGAAGAAGAAGAAGAAGAAGAAGAAGAAGAAGAAGAAGAAAGAAAGAAAGAAAGAAAGAAAGGTGGAGAATGTGGAGGGACCCACTCCCTCAAAATATAAAGTAATAGTATGGAAGATTGAGGGTAGAAGACACAAGGGTGGACCCTATAGGTAGAGTCAAGGAAGTACTGCAAGAAGTCATGTTTGGCAACTCTCACTAAGAAATTAATTTGTTAATCGGCATTTCACTCACCGATCACAAAAAAGAAGAGTTAGTTACTATCCTTAAAGAGAACTAGGATGTATTCGATTGGAAGCTGTATGATATGCCAAGCCTTGATCCAGAAGTGACGTGTCACCGACTTCACAAGGAGATGATGTTTCCTCTGATCACACAAAAGGCATGATGAACAACCCCAAAAAAGGGAAAGATAGTGGGAGAGAAAGTAGGGAAACTTCTGAAGGTATTGTCCATAAAAGAATTTCAATTCACTTAATATCTCTTAAACCCAATTGTGGTCATAAAGAGTAATGGAAAGTGGAGAGTCTATATAAACTTCACTCACCTAAATAAAGTGTATCCTAAAGATAGTATTCCTCTACCGAAGATCGACAAGTTAGTCAACGCCATAACTAGCCATAAATGATTGAGCTTCCTATACGCTTATTTCGATTATCACAAAATACCATTATTTGGGCCCGACCAAGAGAAGCCATCTCTCATCACTGCCATTGGTCTATATTACTACACAGTCATGTTGCTTAGACTAAAACATGAAGGTATAATCTAATAGCAACTTGTCACGAAGATGTTTAAGCATCATGTGGGTGACACCGTAAAGGTATACATGGATGATATGCTCGTGAAAAGAAAACATAAGGGTGACCATCTAATATATATGAAGAAAATATCTAAAGTTCTTGGGTATTAAATAATCAAGGCTTAACGTGACCAAGTGCTCTTTTGGAATCAAGTTCGAAGTTTTTTTGGGTTACATGGTCAGCTAGAGGGGAATTGAGGCAAACCCTGACCATATTGAAGGTATAAGAACCATCCAGACCCCAAAACTATTAGGAACATTTGAAAGTTAACTAGGATTTTATAAACACTCACCTGATTCTTCTCTAAGTCCTTTGAAAAGTGTCGAACTTTCTTCTAATCATCGAGGAAGGAGTAGAATGAGATTTGGAACGATGAATGATTAAGGGCACTTGAAGAAATTAATCTCTACCTCATTTGACCTCCCCTTCTCATGGTCCCAAATTTGGGTGATTCAGTCTGCTTGTATTTCTTGATATGCGACCACACAGTCAGTTCTACCTTAGTATATGAGAAAAAAGGGAACCAAACCCCGAACTTTTATATCAACAAAACATTATTCGATGCTAATAAATTATATCTCCCCTACAAAAGCTAGCCTTCTTATTGGTGACTGCCTTGCAAAAGTTAAATTATTACTTTGAGGCGCACTCCATTATAGTCATAACTCATTTCCCATTAAAGGCATTCCTTAGAAAGGCCAACCTTAGTGTAAAAATGTCCAATTATTTATTGGAACTAGAGAGGTTTTATATCCAGTATCAACCCAGAGCTACCGTGAAGGGATAAGTCTTAGAAAACTACGTCACTTAATTTTTTGAAGGGAATCAACCCGATGAAATGGAACTCATTGATTAAGTAAATGATGAAGAATTTTGCCATCATGATAAATGGACCCTCCGTGTCGATGGTGCATCCAATTTGATAGGGGAAGGAGTAGAAATTTTCATGGTAATCCAAAATAAGGTTGTCCTCGAGTAGATAATCTGAAGGATTAAAGAAAGATCCATCATTGGGTGCCAATCACCTTGACATCTACTATGACTCAAAGTTTGTACCTAATCAGATATCAGGAGAATACAATGCTAGGGATGAATGCATATTGGTTTACCTCTAGATCGCCTATAATTTTGTGTCAAGTTCAGGAACGTTCAATTTCATTAATTCCCTAGAAGAAATAACAATCACACAGATAACTTAGTCATTTTGGCTTTGGCTGTTGATGCTGACCTCAAAAGAGTGGTCGAAGTGGAGTATTTGGCTCGGTTGATCATCCTAAAGCAATAAAATGCTGACTAAATATTCGTCATTCAAAATGCTCCTAGCTAGATGGACCTAATTATTACATACTTACAAGAGGATGTGAAACCTATGGATAAGAAAGAATCCCATCGAATTAAATTCAAGTGTGCTTATTTTTACCGATCGCCTAAGGGTAAACTCTATAGGAAATCCTGCATGAGGCCATATCTTCAGTGTATTTATCCCAGCGATGTCAACCAAGTTTTTTATGAGTTGTATAAAGATATTTATGGCATTCATACATGTGGAAGATCTCTAGCATCCAAGGCCATAAAATAAGGATATTGGTTTCCCTACATGAAAAAGTACGTCATCTCCTGTTCGAAGAAGTGCAAGAAAAGCCAATTGTTCTCACTAATGCTCCATCAACTAGTAAGCAAACTCAAGACATTGACCATCCTATGGTACTTTGCGTACTGGGGTTAGACATTATTGGTTCACTTCTAATAACACATAAAAGTCATAGGTATTTCCTCATCGTCACACATTACTTCATTAAATGGATGGAGACAGAACCTTTGGCGAACATAAGAGACACTGACATGATTGGGTTCATATGGAGAAACATTATAAGTCATTTCGGTGTGCCGAGGTCTATTATCACGGTTAATAGAACACAATTTGAGATTACCCCATTCAAATACTTTTTTAATACCCAGGACATCATACCCAACTACATTCTAGTGATCTATCCTCGAAGAAATAGGAAGGTTGAGGCCTCTAATAAAATAGTGTTCAATGGAATGAAAAAAAGGGTAGAAACATCGAAACGTGCTTTGATGAATGAGCTCCCACGCGACCTATGGGTGTCAAATGCCTCCCAAGAGGTCGACCAGGGAAATGCCCTTTCCTTTAGCTTTCAGAATATAAACCATAATACCGCTAGAAGTAGGATTGTCGACGATGCGAACAATCATTGTCGATCAATGCATGAATGAAGAGATCATTATAATTGATATCAACCAAAATAATGAGAAAAGGGAACAATCCTTGATGAAAATGGAATACTACCACAAAACTTGGCAAATTAGTACAATTAAGGCGTCAATTCAAGAAAGTTTCAAGTCGGGAACTATGTTCTATGGAAGGTCATTAGCAACACAAGGAATTTGTCAGATGTCAAGTTGGGACGCAATTGGGAAGGCACAATCAAAGTTATCATAGACGACCTCTAAGGATCCTACCACCTGGAAACAATGGGGGTTAAGGAGATACATATGCTTGGAATTTAGCCAACAACGAGAAGTTTTATTTTGAAATTTTGTTTCTAAGTTTTAAGGTTTAGATTATTGAGAAAAAATTTAGTTTGTCATTTCCATTCAACCTCATGAATGCAATTATATTTTTTATTAGCATACCAATGTTAATGCAAACTTTTCATTTTTTTATCCTATCATATAATTGTATTGATATCTTATTAATGTGATTACTATTAGCCATAATCTTAATATTATGCGTTTCATTACTAATAAGATGAAAACATCATGAATTTCCTAGGAAAGATAAATACTTGCAGGGGTTCCCTAGGCATTAAGTAGTCTGGTCAGCATTTTTTGGACAAAATCTTAAAGGAGTAGATTGCCCAGCAACCAAGTGCATTCGCTCCATAACTTAGTTCTAGGACTAAGGTAATGTGACGACACGATCATAGAAGGTATAACAAAAAACATATGTTTGACATAAAGCAAAATTGGAGAATGTGAATACAAAATTAAGAATGGTTAAACTCCATTCAAAATACTCATCAATTACAAGGTCAATCATAGAGACCGATTAAAAAATTAATAAGAAAATTACAAGATGGCAGATGCAGACCTATCACCTTCGACGATTCACTTGCTCAGCCATAGCTTCACGTCAACTATCGTCAGGATTAGGATGAAACTCATCATCACTATCACAATAGACAAGGTACTTCTTCACCTATTGTATGAGGATTTCATCAATCAGTATCCACAATTCCTCGCTCCCAACTTTAGTCATAAGTGGTAGCTCACTCAGTGTGAGGACCCATTCTGAACTGATATTTTAATCTCATGATCTTTTTGTGCACACCAAGTTTGATTTTCTCATTTTGTTTAAAGGAATGTTCACTTTACCAAGATCCAATCCTAAATATATATTCTTTATCTGAAGAAGACCAACTATATTTCTGAGCTCCCCTAGTTCGTCCTGAAGATGGACGACCACATTAATTTATCCAATCACTATAGGCACTTATCATTTTTTATAATGCCTGGATAATAACAACAAAGACTATCGGATCTCAATCATAAGTATCTCTCACAATAATGAAGTTCATATATTCACCCTCTTAGATAACTAGCACTAGGTCCAAGTTTTTATCAGACTACAACAACAGAAGAAGTGTATTTTGAAATCTAAGGCAAGTAATAATACATGCAAGTACAAATCAATAAGCCAAACAAAATTTGAAAATTAAAATTAAATTTCTATTCCATTCAAAAGGGTGCAACAATCCCTTACAAATGAGTACAAAATAAGAAAAGAGATAATATTTTTACATAAAAGACAAAAAAGATCCTTGGATAATCTACTTAGAAAGAGTCTCCTTTTTCGAAATAACCTTGATTTGGTTGGCGGTGTGATAATTGAATCATAACATAAATGAAACACATAATCTCTGATACCAATATAGGCAATAGTAATAGATCCATCAAAAGAACTACAATTGTCTCCACACAAATCCACCTTCACAAATGAAATAACAACAACCATAGTATCTGCCGTAAGAAAAATGTAAATAGGAATAAAAAAATGAGCATGCAGGCTCAACACCTATATCCTATAAGAGTATCAACTGGAGAGGAGAAGCAAGTAGATGAATCAGGGTTAAGGCGGTAACTACGAATTAGGTCCTAAAAAGTAAATTCAACAACAACGTTAATAGCAAGTTACGAAGAGTAAAAATGTAATTGGATTTGGTCTACAATATAACCACACATAATCCTCCAATATTTTAGATGATTTTTAGTTATTCTCACCCAAACAATTCTAAATATCATATGTGTCTAATCCCAAATCCAATTGAACCCAATGATTAATTATTATTCTCCTCAATTGAACATAATTAAAGTTCTAACATATATACTAAGGTCTTCATCTAAATTATAATATCAAGTAAGAATAAGACTATCTCATGTCTAATATCCAGTAAGGACATAAATTTCCAATTGGGTCCGTTGTAGTTTTGGCTCAATTTCGGACTAAAATGTTTGAGTCATAGGATAGAGTTCTTGACCATCCTTCAATCATAAACTGTCGGTTTAGTGTGCCTAGTTTCTACGTCATCAATAATGTTCCAATGCTCCTAAGGTTTGAATGAATTTGATATATATATATATATATGAGCTTGGAAATTTATTGGGTGTAATTTAATTTTTTTATAAATTAATTTTAACGACTTTGTTTTACTCAAAAAATATTTTTTAGAACTTTTCATAAAAAGTTTTGGGCTTAAAAAATAATATTTCATGTTTCTGCGATGTCATTCGAACCACACTAGAATCTCGCTCGAACGAGATTGCCAGGTCGTTTGAACAAGATTTCTGACGAACTTCATTTTTCCTTTCTGGAACCTCGTTAGTAAAGTCGTTCGAATGAAATTTGGCATGAACAGTTATTTTGGGCGTTTTTGAAAGTTTTTCCCACTTTTCCCACTTCTTTCCCCACTAACTTTTGACAAACTTATCAAGTGCGGGAACCAACTATTTTGAGTTAACTTTTTCACTATCCTCCATCTCCTAGAGAGAGTTTTGCGAGTTCAACTTAAAAAGAAAAAGTTCATGTTTTGAGTGTTCATTTCTTCAAGAAAAATTCCTTAAACACTTTTACACCCATAGTTTGTTTATTCTAACATTCTATATATAATTGCTTGGAGTTTTTGGCACCGGTTTATCTCTACACCTTGAAGAAGATAAGTTTGGATTTACTTCTACATCCCTCAAAGAAGAAGTCTCCTATTTTGCTGCGACATTCTCACATGGTGAAAGGGACCATGTGTGGTTGACGGTGTACCTAGAGTCTCATTGGTGAAGTCCAAGGTTTTGGTGGAGCTCCGGGGTTGTCGACTAGGCGGAGGTGTTTACAAAAGACGTGTCAAGGCTTGAAAGGGGTCGAGTCGAGGAAGTAAGTCGTATGTCTTGTAATTGTAAAACCATACTTAGTGGACTTAAGGATAGGGTCGTCCGAGGTTTTTTCCCGTTGTGAGTTTTTCCTCGTACATCACGGCGTATTAGTTCTTTGTTTATTTTCTCTTTTGCTAAATCACCTAGAACGCATGCTTAGGTTAAAAGATGAAATTTGGTTTAAATCACTACTTACTTAATTTGATACTAATTACTATTTTGGGTAAAATTGATATTAATTTAATTAAAGTCATCACTTAATTTGATAAAATTGATTTGGCCTAATTTGGTAATATTGAAAATATGACTTAGGCAAATTTCTAGGACTTGAGTTGAGTTAATATGTTAAAGTGAAATATTCATTTGTTAATTAATTTAATTTCATTTTAAGTTGTGTTTAATTTTAATTTTAAAAGAAATTAAAATTTGTTAATTCGTTTAATCGAACCATCTCACTTCCGTATCGAAAAAAAAATTACTTTTTGTAGTAAAGATTTTAAAATTGTGGGCCTCGTGTTCCAACATATCCACATAAGTACAGTCTCTGACGTGTATAATTTAGAAAGACTATGCTCGAGTTCGCACATAAGAATATATAAAGGCCTGTCCCTACAGCCTCTGGGGATCACTCATGCACACTATATATAGGTATAGGTTATCCTAAAATTATAACCTCAAAGACATCGGCAATAAATAATCACTATATTTTCCCGTCATAAAATACGAATTCCATACCCAAGGCTATAAGTTATAGCTCCCCGTATATCCCCCCTAGGAATATGGGTATGCCAGTCGTAGGATCGGGGTAAAGGACTAGGATAAAGCCCGTCTTTATCACCAAACTACCGACAAGGTCAACATCATACGCAACCCATAAAATTCTTCTATTACGTCACCCACGAGACCTCACACAAGGTATGCTTACACATAAGATCACAAAAAAGTAATCCTAAAGACTCACAGGTTACTAAGACATAAACCCGAAACCTTAAATAATTTTAACCCATTTAATTAAGAATTAACATTTAATAGAGTGTCAAACTCGTTCAAACAAGGTTCCCCAACCCAATCTAACAAATTACCGTATCTGATTCAAATGACCTCCTTAACTCATTCAAACGACATCCCTTCTATCATTTAAACGACTTTAAATCTCGTTCCAATGAGAACCCTAATCTAGTTCGAACGAGGTCCAAATCTCATTTGAATGATTCATCTCCTACAACAATCCAAATCCTCGATCAACGATTAATAAATACCTAATTCAAAGCCTTTAAACATCATCCATCCCAAACTCATTTAGATATAAGTTGTCTGACATCAATGCTAATATATATCTAAGGGTTTTACATGGTTATAACATGAATTAAAAAGTTTATTTCAGAATTGAACTCAAGAACCCTAGTTTTATCATTTTAACCATTTAAGCTAAGGTTTTGTACTCATTCATGAAATTAACAAGATACTTTTTCACAACTAAAGGTATAAAACATAACTCTAACAAATTTAAATCAATTCTACATCTGATTCATAAGAATTTCTACTCAATTTAGTGTGCATAATAAACATGGATATTAACTTAAATTATTACATTAAGTTAATTACAAATATAATTAATTGATTTACAAATTCAAATTCTAATATCATTAGATTTAGATTCAATTGAATAGACATATTATAACCCAAAAACAATTAGATTCCTACATTACGCAACTTGCCTCAAATCAAAGTGGGATAAATTCGAGGACCAATCCTCTAATTCCTCTTTTCTATAAGGTTCCTCTTCTCTCTAGCGTTAGGGTTCCTCTCCACTATTGTTAGGATGATATTAGATTAACCTTAGTCCCCATATGGGTCTCAACCTAATGAGCCCAAATACACCTGTAAATGGCCCAAAACGTAACTCGGGACATATACCAAAATATAGGACTTAAAACTCATCATTTTAAGTCACAAACGAACATTCTAAATGTCCAAAAAGTCAATCAAAATTATGAGACAAAAGCACCTACTATTTCATCTGGTACAAGTCCAAAATCATTTATTTAATTATTTATCAAATTAGCACTACACTAAATCCTGCGTTTGGTCATGGCCTTGAGGTTACGGACCAAATTCGTGACCAGCTGGTCACGGCCGAAAGTCGTGACCATATTAAACTTTGGTGTGACCAGATCCATGAACTGGTGTGGTCATGGATGCTCTTAGAAATGGTCACAAACCAAATTCCTGATCATTATGGGTCACAGACCATTACCGTGACCATGGTGTGACCATCATGACGCCAATTTGGTGCCAAATTTCCCTCCATGTGTGGTCACGAATGGGTCATGGACTTAGGTCATGACTAACTCCATGACCAAGGAAATAATACACACATAGTAGGGTCACAGCTTTAGGCCGTGACCATTCCAAATTAGTCAGAAGCATTGGTCATAGACTAAGGTCGCGACCATCTCTATATCAACATCATGGTCACGGTTTCTGACGTGTAATAAACAGTGTCTTTATACTAAAATCCCGAACCAGTTTTCATTTTTCACTCGAAATTTTCAAACCCTTAAATAATTCCCTCTCTCCAATGATTTCGGCAATTTCCAACCCCTTTAATTTTCAATCTCAATCTCAAAGGTAGGCTTAATCCCTAATATTTTGTATTTGGGTATTTGTGCATTTGTATATATGTGTGTATTTCTCTGTGTATGTGTGTATTTTTTATATGTGTGTATATGTATATGTATATTGTGTGTATTTATATGTGTATGTGTGGAAGATTTTACGAATGGATTCCATGGATGGTCTGTCATATAAGAATCCACCAGTTTAAGATTTTCCTCTTCTGTAAATGCAATCATTGGTTTACCTTTGAAGTTGTCAAAGTTTTTGGGCTTGATGATATGATCTGTAGGAGTATTAGAAAATAAGGAGGTAAAGATTTTGGCTTAGTCTCTATCAATGTCATGTGTTTTTGGCAGGGTTGCAGATTAGGGATGGCTCCCATAGATGGTAGTGTTAAGATGAGCAGAGCTGGAGAGAGAGAGAGAGAGAGAGTCATTATATTACTTGATGAGAAACATATTATGATTAAGCTTTTTTGTGAAGACGATTACATGAGATTATGGTTACGTGAGCAATGGTTTATCTATAAATCTACCATGAAAGTTATGAAATGGACCTATAACTTTTGTCCAGGTCAAGATAGCTCTATTCTTCCCATTTGGATATCTTTACCTCACCTCCCTATCCATCTATTTTTCAAACCAGCTTTATTTTCCATTGCAAACTTAATTGGTAATCCTATCAAGACTGATGAAGCAACTATTAATGTCACTAGACCTAGTCGAGCAAGATTATGTGTAGAGATTGATGTTGCTAAAAAACCTGCCTAATAGGCTTCGTATATGTTGTGGATCCAAGAATTTTTGGCAAAAAATTATTTATGAGAATGTCGCATCGTATTGTTCTGGATGTGTAAAGATAGGCAATCTTGAATCTGATTGTTGTCTTGATAAAGATTTTGATGGTCAAAAGAATGATGTTCCAAAGAAAAAGAAAATATTAAATTCCAAAGTAAATGTTCAATCTGTGAAGACAGACAAACATTTAAATCCACCTGTAAAGCCTAAACCATTGGGAGTTTGGATAGAAAAAGATCCTACTAGTAGCCAGCTTCAAAGCAAGGCATTGATAAAGGAAATATGCCACTTCACATTCTAGAAATGACTAATCATGGTCTTGCATCAATGTCATTAACTGGGATGATTCTAAACGCCGGTAAACAAATTGTTACTAGAGATAGTTCCATTCCGCAATTTGAGGAAGAAGATTAGGTGGGGGTGGAAAATATCCCACAATATCAGGAGCCTGCTTCCAACAGCTCAGAAGATCCGGTGGATATCCACAATCTGTTTGGAATTTTGATAACTAAAGCTTAAGATCAGTAGGTAGGTGAGATATCTCCTCATCAAGAAAATATTTTCAAAAATAAGCCCACGTGTCCTAAAAATTCCTCTTTCACCCCTCCCTTAGTCAACATTCCCCTATCAAGCGGGAAACCTTTATGGAAATCAGATGATGATATTCCATTAAATATCCATGTTGAAACCAAACCTATTTCCAAAGCATCTTTTCAAGATTTCTCAAATCGCCTAGCCAAAAAGTTCTCCTTTTTCCAAAAACCTCTTCCTTCCATAGCTGACCGTAAAACACCAACCCAACCCCTGTTCTCCAACACCCTACCAACGGTATCCAAAAATTTAATTCTTCCTATCAAAAAACCTTCAACCAAGACTCAAAATTCTTTAGCCTTCAGCAGTGGGAAATCAACGAAAGGAAAAAAAAAAGGTTCTAGTGTCAGTTCAATCATTCAAACTCGAGATCAAGTGCAAGCATCAAATACTTTATCGCAACCAGTTATTCATGATTAATTCACTATTCTGGTATATTAGAGGATTTGGAAATAATTCTTCTATTATAAGGATTAAGCGCGTAATCAAGACTCATTCTATCATTATGATTGCAATCCAAGAACTAAAGATTGATGAGTGGAATCTTAAACACCTGTGTCACAAGATGAATTTTGAGGGTGGTATTTGTAACTGAAACAGCAAAATATGGATTATATGGAAATTTTCCTGTTAATTCCACACTATAAGTGATACTACTCAACTTCTAGTTATTTTTCTCAATCTTCCCCATTCGGCAGGGAATGTTCTTTTCAGCTCTATATATGCGAAGTGTAATAAGGATGAGCAAGACATTCTTGATTTTAATTCAGCCATGATTCAATCTGGATTAAAAGAAATAACTTCCAATGGTTCAAACTTTACTTGGTGTAATAACTGAGTTGGTGATGCAATAATTTGGGCAAGATTGGATCGGATTCTGGGCAATGAAGGCTGGTTCAAAGGTGATTTTTTTATCTTCAGTTGAGTTATTAAATCGAGAAAATTTTGATCATTCCCTAATGATACTGAAATTAAGTTTTCCTAGTGATAAGTATCCAAAGAAGTTCCGTTTTCAATCTTTGTGGACAACCCATAAACCCTTTCATTCAGTGGTTCTTACTGCTTGGAACAAGAAGGTGAAAGGCAGACCTATGAAAGCTTTTCATGAAAACATGGAATAAAGACGATTTGACCAACATCTTTAATAGGATCAAATGGTAGAAAAGGATATCATTATTAAATAAGCGACCTACAATGTTAATTTGTCAATGGTGAATAGAGAATCTTGGCAAAAGGCTGCTACAAAATTCAACGAAGAGCTCAGAGTTGAGGAAATGTACTAGACACAAAAGGTAAACATCAAGTGGGTCAAACAAGGGGGACCAAAATTCATCATACTTCCATTCTCTGGTAAAAAAATTAAATTCTCTAGCCATTCATAGAATTAAAAATGATTCATGTGATTGGCCAGAAAAAGATATTGAGAATGAGAATAAAGTCACTAATCATTTTCAATCTCTCCTTGGCACTTACTCAACATGCATTAATGATGAATATATTTTTGATAGCATTCGTAATCTTATTAATGAGGACACTAATAATATTCTTTCGAATGTCCCATCAGCAATAGAAATTAAGAATGCAATATTCTCTCTTGGTAAAAACAGTGTTGCAGGTCCGGATGGGTTCAATGGAGCGTTTTTTCAAAATTGTTGGCATATCATTAAAAAGGATATAACATTGGCAATAAAATCCTATTTTCTTCGAGATGATATTCCAATATGTTGGTACTCAAACAACATTATTTTGATACCTAAAAATGATAACCCCATTTCTTGCAAAGATTTCAGACGCATTAGTCTTTGCAATTTTACAAATAAAATTATTTCAAAAATACATGCTAACAGAATTGGGAGTGTACTTCCCAATATCATTTCTCATTCTTAAGAAGGATTTATTAAAGGGAGTTCTATCTCGGATAACATATTATTGGCACAAGAATTATTGTCTTCCTTCCATAAGCAAGTTTATGGAGGAAATGTTGTTATAAAGCTGGATATGTCCAAAGCTTATGACCGGTTATCATGGCATTTTATCATCATGGTCCTTAGAGCTTTAGGTTTTTCTGAACTATGGATTGACTTTATTTGGAGGATACTTTCAAATTATTGGTATTCTATTTTGATAAATGGAAAACCAAGCGGTTTCTTCAAATCAAATCGTGGAGTTCGAGAAGGCGATCCTCTTTCTCCGGCCCAATTTTTTATAGCTAGCGAAACTCTTAATCGGGAATTCATAATCTGGCTCATCAATACAAGATTAAACATTTCTCCATTCTGAGTGGATGCCCTCTTATTATGTCCCTTTCGTTCGCAGATCACATCCTTTTTTAATCAACAGTAACAAAAGAATGCTCACAAATTTCATCTCATTTCTGGCCAGGAATGAATACAATTCGGGACAGATTGTAAATACAAGCAAAAGTTTCTTTATCACTCTGCCAAATTCAGTCAATCTCGAGCTTCTAGTATTAAAAATCTGACGGGTTTTCAACAACAATTTCTTCCTATAAAATATCAGGGTGTTTCGCTATTTATGGGTAGAAAATGTAAATCTATTTTTAATCTGATCCTGAATAAAGTCACAGACAAAATTTCCTTTTGGAATAGAAGAATATTATCTCATGCAGGTAGATTTGTTCTTATTAAATCAGTGCTCCAAACAATGGGTCTCCACATCTTCGCTTCTATCTCACCTATTCTAGGTCTCGTTCATGACATAGATAAAGTTTGTGCCAATTTTTTCTGGGGTAGATAAAATGAAATTAACAAACATCATTGGATAGGTTGGAGTCAGATATGGTTGCCGAGAGAAGAAGGTGGATTGGGGCTGTGGGATATTATTGATATTTATAAATTTTACCCATACAAATTATGGGTAAATTTTTTGCAAAATCAAACTTTATGGGCTGAATTTATGAACAAGAAATAAAAAAAAATTGGCAAGAACTAATTTTAAAGGTTTAATAAATTTATCGAGCCCCACTTGGAAAAGAATTCAAGACTTTTGGTAGCTCTAAAATTCAAATGAGTTATTCATGGCTATTCACTCTTGGATTGATAAAGGTTTTGTTTTCAAAATTGCCCGGGATTTTATTCGTAAAAGGGACTGCAATTCAATTTTCATCAAGGATGACTTGGGATAAGCATATTGTGGCAAAAGTTTCCATATTTATGTGGATACTTCTCCACAATTGTCTCCCTCTTGATCAAATTTTGAAAGATATTAGAATTCCTCTTGTCTCCAAATGTAAATGCTGCTTGCGAGGTTCTGAAGAGAATAAGAATCATATTTTCAATGATGGTGACATAGATTTTCAAGTGTGGAAACATTTTTAAGGTTTAATGGGTATGAAAATAACCCCGTCAAATATCAAATCAAGGATTCTTTCTTGGGGATTCTCATCCCGTCGAAATAACATTTACTCGATCTTGTGTAAAATTATTCCAAGTTTAGTCGTTTGAAAATTTTGGTGTGCTAGGAATAATTCTGTTTTTGAAGGGGAATTGATAAAATCTCCTCTTATAATTACAGAAATCCATGAAGATATTAGGACCATTTTCAAAGCTAAACCGTATAAGGGTCTTATGTCTAGATTTATTAGATCTTTCATAGATGATTTTTCTACAGCTTGTTCCTAATATGTAAGTCGTCGAAGAAGGGATTTTCTTCTTCTCAATCAATAAGATCATATTTTAGAAAGAAAAAAATGTGTATGTGTGTATTGCATGTGTACTGCATATGTATTGTGTGCTTGTGTGTGTGTGTGTTTGGGTATGAATGTACTTATGTGCGTGCATTTGACCTATTTCAAACTAGATATAAGATATTGGGAAATTAAGAAATAAAATTGGGTATATGTGTCTGTATATGATTTGTTTTATTTCAATCTAGATATATATGTGTGTGTATTTGGGTGTATTTGATTTGTTTCAGGCTAAGAGATTTCATACTAGATATAGGTTTAAAACCTGGTACTTAGAAAAAATTATTTGTAGATTACCAAACATTTTTTCTTCTCTTATTTTCATTTTACAATTCTAAAAAATTGGGTATGACTGGATATGACAGTTTTTTTAAGTATATTTTTGGTTGAATTGGTTAGTACATTAGCAATTATTTAATTCTTTTAGCAATGTTGGACATATAATATATCAATAAATTTTAGCAATTCTTTAGTTCTTTACTTCAAATATGAATCTCAAACATGTGTGCACATTAATAACTACGTCATTTATGAATTTATCATGTATAAAATTGAACCCTAATCGTAATGTATAATTTTAATGAGATATGACCCTACTACAGTGAGATATTGTGATTATGGGTATATGTTTTATCACGTATATGATGGAAGGAGTACGAAATAATTATTGGTTGTTAGTTTGGTTGTTAGATACTATATTGGATTTCTTGGAATAATAATACACATATACTTTTAAAATCACTCATAATAAACCCTAACAAAATGTGTCTTAACTCTTACGGCGGGTTAATTTTTTGATTGCACATCGGTGAGATCCAAAATGCAAGGGTTTAAGAGAAGGAAAATGATGAATCAAAACCTTAATCAAACTAATATACCCTTATACCTCATATGTTTGAATTAATATTTATTAATTAATTAGATCCCTTAATTGTAGGACTCATATTCGCGCCCCCATATACTTTTCTCAAAAAAAATAAAGTATGGTGATATTCACAGGCAACAAGAGTAAGAGAGGTTGCAATTGGACCACCCATATAACTATTTTATTAGTGCGCTCTCTATAGAGGGTATTCATATTTATAGGTATGAAATTAATCAGATCGAACGATTGAATTACCTTGTAAATTGTGAAGTTGATCTCTAGCAAGAGTACCTCTTCGAACTTATTCTATTTTCTATGCAAGAAAGCTGGGATGACACTACAGAGAATATATTTCTCACACATAATACCGACATAACCATGACCTATCTTACGTTGTTGGATAAGGCAGAAAAAAATCCACCCATTATGGATACAACTACGTACATAAAGCGTTGACATGGACTATGATGTCTCGCGCCATATGCACGTAAAATTGAATATTGCCACCAACTTGAAAAATATGGTATTCCGAGTTCTTGTCACAAATATCTACACATCAATCATAGATAACCTTCCTCCTAGTTGGCCATATGCAAAAATCCATAGGTTTTTAAAAACTAATACCGAATGGATGGAAATCAGACACATTGGACATATTATCTTACTCCGAAAAGTTCGATATATATATATGCTTGATTAATTAGTTATAATTTCATATTACTACAATTATGTAGTAGCTTATGGTTTTTCAATTTTATAGGTAATGTCGGGAGAAAACAGCCAAATGTACCAAGTGGAGAGGCGACATTGCAATGAGGTTCCTTATCTCATGTATAACTTAAATTCTCAACACCAATGGATGTGCAATTCACAACTCTTCCAATGGTTCACTCCACACCAAGTCCAACTCCAAGTGCTCAAACGGCCCCATCAACCACTCCCGTTTCTCCAACGCCCCCATCCAACACTCTCGACACATTCCGATCAAATAAAAAGAATCCCATTGGGTTATAACTTCTCGAGAATAACCCAATGGGTGATATTAAGGACGTGATGAACTATAAATCCAGTGTTTGTGGCTGGGAAAATTGAACGTGAGAGGGAACCTTTTTAATCAATCTATCAAAGATGACATATATAATTATCTCTACAAGTGTTTCTCATTTCCCAACTATTCCAAGAATAATTTTTTTATCTAGTTGCTGAATATTTGAGGGCATACAGGAGAAACCTTCGGAAGAGACATTTCTCGAAGGAAGGAGCAAGCTCCGATATTTTAGCTCTAAAACACAGAGTGCCTCCAAATGCTAAAGTTCCAGTGGAATAGTGGAATAATTTTCTGGAAAATGAGACAAAGGATAAAAGACTGGTCCAAAGGGATAAAGATAAACAAAACAAGGCAAAAAAACTGATATCTATAGGCTGGGTTCCAAATCATATGAGGATTTGAGGAATGAATGGGAGACTAAGACAAAGGATGATCCATATGCCGGTAAACAACCAAATCGATCTAACTTATATCTTAATTCTTGATGGGATAAAGATAATAGATTCCCACTGCACTTGTCTAAGGTGATGGAATCAATGGAGGCCATCAGCAGTCAGTCAAGTTTGAACCCTTTTGATGACCTTTAAAATTATGCCATGTCCCAGACCTTTGGAAAGGACTAAAGTGAAAAGACATGAGGTGCTGGCCACATATGCCAAAAATAAAATTAAAACACATCGCACCTCTTATGGATGAGCTTTCTTCGGTCAGTGATCATATCTCGACCCAAGAGGAATAATAGTCTAGGACTGATGGGGATGTCCAGGAGATTAAAAATAAACTAAAATTCTTATCGAATCAAATTAGGATACTGATAACTATTTTTTAAGGTTATATTCCCCCAATTCCTCCTCAAGGTTTCCCTTACCCTCTTCCTTAAGGTTTCCCCTATCCCCCCCCCCCCCCCCCTTTCAAGTTTCCCTTCCCAAATATCGTTTCCTTCAACATTCCCCTCTCAAATGTTATCATAGTCATCATCAGAATCAAGAACATCCATTCTCTCCAAAGGTGCTACAATAGGAAGTGAAAATCTCTATAGTTAGGCACATGAAGTCATTAGATCAGAAATATGATATTATGACAAATCATCGTGAAGTTATCATGTAAGGATAAATTTTTGAATAGAGTCAATTTGTATGTTTTGTCTTATTCTGTTGTTGGAAAAACCCTTTGAGTCGTAGATTAGGACTTTAGTCTGTTTACCCTTTCAAGATTGTGACGTCTTTGTTTGAAGATGTAGCAACCAAATTAGAAGTTCCACATTCATTATGGCGTGTTTAGTGCCACGTTTCATCTTCAGCTTCTGAGGATCTCTCAGGTATGAATTCATATAATTTTTATCCTTGAAAAATTTACCTTTGGGTGTTAGTTTTATAAAAAATGTTATTAACTGGTTTTACAGATTTTTTTTCATTAAAATCGATAGGTAGTTAGAACGACATTGACTATGTCTCGAGAATGAGCCTACACAACTTGCCAGAATAGTATTAAGGGCCTTATATGGAATGAAGACTTCTCAAGAGTTTTAAAGGAGATCAATTCCTACCTTAGTAAACCTCCACAGCTAGTGATATCTTTTGTACCCGTATCTCGCAGTATCATACCATGTTGTTAGCTCGGCTCTAGCATATGAGAAAGAGTGAAGACTATAACCTATCTATGATGCCAGTAAGATGATTCTGAATGCAAAGTAATGCTACTTGACCTTGGAAATGCTAGCTTACACATTAGTAGCCCCTAGGAAGCTGAAACACTAATTTGAAGCTCTAATAATAGTGATCACTTCATTCCCCCTCAAAGTTGTTCTTTGGAAAGCTGACCTTTCCGGACGACTCTAAAAGTGGTTGGTTAAGCAAAGAAGGTTCTTTTATCCAAGATTAGATATTAAGGGACAAGTCTTGGTTGATTTCATCACCAAGTTCATGAAGTACCATCCCAATGACCAATACGTAATGAAGCCATCAATAGATGAGGAAGAAATGTCCTAGGACTGGACCCTATGCATTAATGGAGCCTCTAATTCTGAGGGGGTAAGAGTAGGGATTATTCTCATCACACTAGAAGACAATGTCATCGAGCAAGGAATTAGGTTGGTATTTGAAGCCTCCAACAATGAAGCCAAACACAAATGACTGATAGCTGGCCTATACAAAGCCCAACTGCTACGGGAAACGTACTCAATGTGTTCTGTAATTCCAAACCATTCTCCAAGCAAGTGAGTGGAGATTTTAATGCAAAAATGATAGGAATATTGCCTACGTCACTGTAGTGAAAGGTCTTATGGTAGGATTTGAGAAGGTTCACATTCATCAGTTCCTTCGAGAGAAAAATAGTCACATCGATGCCTTAGCAACTCGAAGCTCGGTAGTGGACTCTGATCTTAGAAGAACTATTCGCTCATAGTTCCTCGCTCAGCCAAGCAATGATCATACGGTGGTCACCGAGTAGGTCCTTCTCGTGAAAAGATCACATGGTTGGATGGATCCCATCATTAATTATTTAAAGAGGGGCACATTTCTGGATAATAAGTAACTAGCTCACCAAGTGAAAGTAAAAGCAACCCATTTTTACCTTGACCCAAGGGGAAAGATCTATAAAAGATCCTTCACAAGACCTTACCTCTTGTGCATTCACCCACAAGATAGCGATCAAGTTCTCAATAAGCTTTATGACGATATCTGTGGGAGTCACACGGGAAGGACATCATTGGAGTTTAGAGTGATCAAAGAAGGCTACAGCCACTCACATGAAAAGGGTTGCAAGTATCCATGTTCGAAGATGTGAAAAAGTAATAACTTTTCCCCTGTGGTTCATCCACTAGCTAGAGACTTGAAATCCTTGACCATACCTTGGACATTTGCACAATGGGGATTGGATATTGTAGGACCACTACCTGCCTCACCTAGGAATCACAAGTATTTGTTGGTCGGCACAGACTACTTTACCAGGTGAGTGGAGGAATAACCACTAGTGAACATTCGTGATGTCGACATGACAAGGTTCATCTGACAGAGCACCATAACATGCTTTGGGGTTCTAAGAACTATCAACATCGATAATGGCACATAGTTTGAAAGAATTTTTTTTCAGAGATTTTGTGATGAGCATGGCATCAAGCATCATTTAAGTTCTGTGGCATATACTCAGATCAATGATCATGTGAAAGCTTCGAATAAAATGATGCTTAACGGACTAAAAAGAGTCTAATTATAGCATAGGGTGTTTGGGTATAAGATCTCCCCCATGTGCTATGGGCCTGCCTTACTACTCCTAGGAGACTAACTCGGAAAACACCCTTCCTTCTCACCTATGGAATGGAATATATTATATCACTTGAAGAAGGTCTCCTTACTATGAGAACTGACTTAGTCGACCAAGGGCTAAATGACGATGCATTGTTCACTAAACTTGACTTAGTAGACAAGCAAAGAGAACAAGCAATGATCAAGATAACTTCATATTAGCAGCAGCTGGCAAAATAGTATAATAAGAAAGGAATTATGAGGAAATTCTATGTAGGGGATTATGTCCTAAGGAAAGTCCTCGACAGTGTTATAAAACCATCAGATGGCAAGCTGGGACCAAACTAGAAAGGACCTTTCAAGGTGATCAGGGACAACCTTCAAGGAGCATATCATTTGGAAACACTAGAGGGAAGGGAGATACATAGAGCACGGAATGCAACCATTCTCAAGTAGTTCTACTTTTAGTCTTCTTAATCTTTTGCAGCAGATTTAGTTTACGCAAATTTTCATTTCAAACTTATGTTGCGCTTAAGTTATTATTCAATCAATAAAGGCCCATTGGATGTCACAATTAATTTTTTCATATTAATTGTCTCAATTTTATATTATGTATATTGTACATCATTTCCAAATGACAACTCCACTCTCTCAACATAAAGTGGAATCACCTTTGGTTACAGTAAGTTGCTCAGTTTATTTTAACAAAGGAATGTCCTAGAACGGAACAAGACTCCTTTATATTACAATAGGTTATTCAACGTATTTCAATCAAGGAAACACCTTATATCGAGTAGGGTTCGTAGTAATTATAATAATCTGTTAAGTTTATTTCAATTACTGAAAGGTCTTCGTCATAAACAAACACAATAAACCTCATGAGTTGCCCCGACGACAACAAAACCCCTACAGGGGATCCTTGGGCAAAAATCCAGCATAGGTTGGTCACCAACTGTGTTGGTTGTTAAAAACCTGATCGAGTGGATGGACCATTAACCAGGTTTATTCTTTCCATTATCTCACCTAGTCCTATAGGAGTGTCATGACACAACCGAAAAGGTAAAGAAGATCAAATTATATTGCTAAGTCATATTGAACTATAAGAATGTTTCACACAAGTTATCAACTCATTTAGTCGACAAAGGCCCAAAATTATTAACACTTGTCACTAATTCATTTAGTTGGTAAAAGCCCAAAATGTTTAATCCTAGATAATGACTCATTTAATCGCTAAAAAACCTAAAATGATTAAAAATATTGTTTGGTCATTAAAAGTCCTATGTGACTAGTAGGTATCAACTCCTCCTAGTTAGCGGTCAAAATACAGATGTAATTATTAACTATATTTAGTCAGCGCATGCTCAAAATATGGTACGTTTGATAAACAAAATTTATACATTTTAACAAAAGTTTGGAAAATACAAAAATACAAGGTATTTCAAAAAATCTACAAGGACTCAGACCAACTACGGATGGCGATCTAGATAGTCATTTATGTGTACTCCTCGACTAACATCTGAATTACAAGTAATTATCTCCTCATCATACTTAAGATAATGGTTCAAAATCTTGGTAAGAATCCACTTATCATCCTTCGAGAAAAGGGGTTTATGGTAAGATGGAAAATCCACCTGGTACTTATACCACAGTTCTGATTCCTTTGGGGTCTTGAGCTCCCTAGGGGCAGTCAGCCACCCATGCTTGAATGCCGCCTCCTCGGCTTCTTTTAGCCTTGTTGGTGCATCAGTACAACCTTCATCGTAGCCCGTTACCCATTCTTCTCGAGGGCCCATTTTGAAGGGATACCTTAATCTTATGACATCTCTCTGAAGACCAACTATAATAACATACCCTCTCTAAACATCACTTTTTAGATCAGCAGCCTCCTTCTTTAAGGGTTCATTTTTTACCTAAATCACTTCGCCTACTTAGCCAACATCCTTTCTTACTAAAAGTTAGGACCTTGAATCATTTACTTACTCTCGCATAAAGGAGTTGATTTCCTCCATAAAATAAAGATCATCCTTTAACTTGGCCACCATCTTGGACTGGTCCTTGAATTATCCAGTCCTTATTTTCAACTGCTTGCAGATCTTTAAAAAGGCCCATAGTGTCTGTCCACTCATACCTGGCCCAAAAACCTTCCTTAAATTTATCGAAGGAGTTATATGTCTTTTACTACAATAGGATACAAATATTAGAATAAATTACAAATTTAATGAACATCGGCATAATAGGAAAAACAAGAACATCAATAAAAGAATAAGTCTTTTTCATTGATAATTAAGTGAGGCCAAAGCTAGTCCAATCGGATAAGAAAGAAAATTATAACACGTGAATAAAAGGAAAAGTCCATGAAACTATGGTACTTTACTCCTTTACCTGCTCAGAACTTTCTGGCACTTTTTCTTTGTCGACAGCTCTCTCCTCTTGGTCCGCAGCCATCTCGACCTCAGTAAAATCTTTCTCAGCATGGTCTATACGTTGACCAATAGGAAACTCCTCATGGATTTGGTACATGTCATACTCTGGAGGGACTCCTATTGCCCCCAAGGCTTGGTCCCATCCCTTCTTAAAGGACACCTTCTTGGCATAAGCAATCAGGAACTCAACATTGTTGTATGTCAGATTCCAGACTTATGTATAGTTATTATCCATTATGCCTGGGATATTTCCCTCCAACTTCTGGACCTTCTCATCCAGGCCCAAGTTTTCCTCCTCCAACGTTTCCTTCTTTGTAATCACAAGGTTCTTAGTCATATAAAGGTTGACATAAGCCTTCGTCGACTTCTTTATCTCCTAATTAAGTGCGGCGTTGGCATCATCAAAGTCCAATTCAGACTTCTTTAGGTATTCTTTTATCTCCTGGTTCTTCTTGGAATGGTCGGCACGACCATCTAAAAGTGTAGTAAAATATGATATAAACTACAAGGACAAAAAAGGAAGAATTAATACGCAGGAGAGAATATTAACCCGAGCAAATCCATGTGCGGACTTAAGCGCCAACTCATCTTACCCTAACCATGAAGAGCGCTCATGATCATGCACGAGCATTGTCCTTCAGTAAATTAGGGGAAAATTATGGGATGTTGGCCACACTGGACCCCTTGACAATAAGATAGATAAAACATTCAGTCAGGACTTTGGAAGCGTGCTTCTTTTTCCTCTCCTCATCTCTCATTCTCTCCTACTATTCATTTCTTCTCTCTCTCTTATCTTATCTTCATCATCTTTCTTATTCATATCTGCCTATTTTTCCTTCCCTTTGGTCCCCAACATGGAACCGTTGACTTTAGAGGAATCCCCCTCAGCTCTTTTTAGAGACTTTATCCAATCAGATCACACGGCATGTTCATCGTCATCAATGTTTAGCACTCTCCTCTCCACAGGGGTCCATGTATTCTTCTCCTTTTTTCTCCTCTTCCTCTAACTTAATTAGACTAAAAGACTCTTCTTTGGGAAGTTCCAATGCAGGGATTTTATCAATCAATCGAGCAATAAAATCGATAGTGGTCTTTTTGTACTGCAGTAATTAAGCTATAGTATGAGGATGCTCACTATCAGGAAATCTTTCTTAGACCCTCCAATCCTTGAGAATATCAATAACTCTCAGCTCACAAAGGTAAGCTTTTTAGCTTTTATCATGAGTTGCAAAATAGAGGAAGAAAATATGAATCAGAAGATAAGAAATAGAAGAAGTAAGAAAGCAAACGAAAGAAAAAGAGATAGTGATCTATTTGATCCTCCCCTTAGTCAGGGATCTGTGGACCTCGGTACTTAATGCCCTCAGGTAGGGGAGGATGCTGCCCATTTCTGGTAATAAAACCTTTCTCCCAGTAACCCTTGTGGGAGTCAAGCATATTCATAACCAAAACTCTCTCAATTTTCCTAGCCTTAAGTACAGAACACCGTCGTTGGTGCATGGCCAGACATAGCAGTAACAAATTTTAAGAAGCCCTAAGTTGTTCCCAAACAATTCGTTGATTCTATGGACCTCATTCACTATTTTCCAGACATTTGGGGCACATTGGCAGGAAAAATATCAAAATACTTGAAACATCTCAAAAGTGAGACCCCCTATGTAATAAGAATAGTGTGGATCTAGTGCCCATACTTTATAACCCAGGCATATCTAGGTAGAGGGGCACAGTCAATTTCCACCAACTCTGGAATATTGTAAGATTTTCTAAACTCTACAATGATTTTGTTATCAAGGAGAGCCATGGAGGAAAAATACGTCAATCAATAGACATGACTAATCGAAATGGTGAATAAAAGGAGCAGATAAAAAAAACATACAAGGAAACTCTAGAAATGTGAAGAGCAAGAAGGAAGATTCAGAGTTAGAGGTCGCATAGAAGGAAAGTTTGATATACCCAAGTGACAGTTTCTTGAACCTGAACTATGTTTGAATATCGTGCAAATTATGTGAAGGACCTGTCCCTAGAAGGATTTCGACACTTTAAATCCCTACTCCGATAAGCGTACCCTTGGTAGTTCAAGAATATTAAAAGTTTGCCATGATAATTCTTCTCGGATGAGCATACCCTCAATAACTCTAAGATTTACAAATATGCAATGCCAGTTTTAAAACAGTTGTGGGACTTGGTCCTAGATCTCACTTAAAATCTATTATCCCTACATGCTATCCCTGAGATTTTAGGGGCAATTATGGGGGATTATTTATTCAAGCCCAATAGCGCAGCCGACCATCCCAGCATACATAGTGGACTACCCAACCCAACGACAATATTTATTTAGACCCGTATATTTAACATGTGCTTGAATGCATGGAAATAGACTCAAAACAATTACCAACAATCTCTAAGAATATATTTAGGGACACCTGCGAGTTATCTACAAGCTAGTTGAGTTACTTTTATTTTTACAACTATAAAATGTAAACCATGACCCGGGGCAAAGGGATGTAACTTCGATCGATTGAGAGACACTAATAAGAATATAGTAACCTATTCGTGGATGTACTCAAGTTGTTGAACCATGTAAGTTTGTTGTTGTGCGTGATTATTTGCTTTTCCCTTGATATTACTTTCTAGATCTTTTATTGTGATAATTCTTCCACTCAAAAAAGGAGTTCACATTTTTCTCTTTGTTGATACCTGAGCCAAAGTCTCCCACCGATGATATTGATGTATTATTATCCCTATTAATAGAATAAATTAAAAAGTTATGGGATAAAGGCATGACGGCATTCGACTCTAATAAGGGTTAATAGTTTACACTTAAAGCAATTGTGATGTGGACGATCCATGACCTTCCTACCTATGGGACCATGTTCGGTTGTAATGCTCATGGTTATTATGGATGTCCCATATATGGGTAGGAAACTGAAGACAATTGGATACATAATAGTAATAGATGAGTTACATGGGTCATTATAGATTTCTATCGACCAGTCACTCTTTTAAGAATAATAAGTCTAACTTTTTATCTGTCAGTCAGGAGCGTCGAACGCCACCTGCTCGAGTTTTTGGTCAGTAGATCGAGGAAAAGTTGGTGACTGTGACTACGAGGACTAAGTACGTAGGCAAACAACCTCAATTTGTAAATCAGGTTCGTAAAGTTGGGGGATTCGAACGACCCTAGTAAAGTGAAGTTGTGGTCTTGGCGATCAATATTTTTTTATTTTTCGTATTGGAAAGATCATATTATAAAGCATGTAATTGATGTGATGAACACAAAGAAGAATGTTGTACAACATCTGATAGGAACATGTCTTGGTGAATCTCATTCCAAAGATGGAGAGAGTGCCCGCTTAGATATACAGGATATGAAAATAAAGAAGAAACCATAGTTAAAAATAATCCTATAAGAGGAAGAATTTTTATCCCCACAAGTTCTTTCACTTTGACTACTAGTGAGAAGAAGATCCTTTTAGACATGTTGTTCAACTTGAAGACCCTAACCGGTTATTCTAGTAATTTACATAGATTAGTAACCTACCAATAAAATGACTTGAAACAGTGTAAGTCTCACGACTGGCACGTAATCATCTAATTAGTCACTCTGCTATTTCGGTATTTCTTCTTTGAACACAAAGATATCCATTGGTAAATTATGCAAGTCAGTATGGGTTTTACCCTACTTTGTGCAAATATGGTAAACAGAAGGCACGTTAAAGCTGTAAAATCAACTTTAGCCGAGGTAGTCTGTATATTAGAGAAATATTTTTCTCCATCATCCTTTGATATCAACATCCAGCTGATTGTGAATTTATGCGATGAAGCTTTATTATATAGACCCGTTAGGTATCGTCAGATGTATCCTTTTGAGCACTTGATGAAAGCCTTCAAAGATTACATAAAGTGTACACGGTATATTAGAGGGTCAATTGCTGAAGAATACGTAACTGTGGAATCATCGTCCTAAACTGGGGAACATATGCCATAACAAGAGGCTAGGGGGTTCAATCCTCATAGAGAATGAGTGATTGAGTAAACTGACGAGTTCGAGGACGAATTGACATTTGGTAACCCTAAAGAGGTAAAACTCATAAATCTATAATATGAGCAAGCGGCACGTTATGTATTCTAATCTCAAGATGAAGTCGAAGACTAGAAAGAGTGAGTATCTACTGAATTCTTCTTCTTTGATTATCTGTATTTTATATTTTATAATCTAAATGCTAAAATTTACCAATAGGAAGTGTGAGAAATAAATTGCACAAAATCAAAGGAGAAGTGGTACGACAACTGATTTTTATCACATTTCATATCCGGTAGATACAAAACAGTGGAATATTAATTTCATATCCAATAGTCATTTCATATTCAGGAGAAGTGGTCCTGGTTTTCGTGCAAAAGAGTTTAAGAAATTCTTCACCAAAAGTTTTGATCTCATTTCATATCCATATGAGGAAAAGATTTTGACACAAAACAATGGAATATTAATTTATTACTTGACCATCTGTATCACTAGAAAAAGCGATAAAAAACCAAAGGATACGGTGCTAAACTATTATGAGATAATCCAACAAATCCTAGAACTCAATTACTTAGATTTCATAAAAAACATATTCTATTATGATTGTGTAAAGGCGGAGGATTCTATGAATTCTTGCAAAGTTCATCCTGACTCTAAACTTATTATGGTAGATTTATCAAAGCTGAAGAGTAAGGATCGCATAGTTGACGAGCCTTTTATTTGTTCCTTTCAGAACGTAAATATGTATTCTACTCTAAGTGCATAAACGATGGCGATTGGTCTATTGTTGTGCATGCACCAAAATGTATGACTACTCAAGTAGACGCATTAAAGGCTCCACAAGAGTTCCAGTCAGCTTTTGATGACAACCCTAATTTGATTGATATTTTAGTTCATTTAGACGAAGATTGAGTATCAAAACATTATTTTATTCTTGTCAATCTTATTTGTATCCTACTATGATATTGACATTGTATTAGTGTTTTACTTTGATGTGTGAATTTTTAGTTAGTTTTACGAATATTTAACATGATTTATGTATGTTTAGTTATAACAATTCAAAATATTGCTTATTTAATGCATCTGTGGTGTAATAAAACTACAGTGAGATATGCTAATTTTACCTATTCATTTGCAAAAGACGTTCGGCTTAAGAATAGAGTAATTTGAGTTTCTGATTTGATCAAATTGACCCAGCTCAATTTCCACATGTTCATGTACATATAAATTTTTTTTATCAGTTTCATTGATGCAATCTTCATAAAATGAAGTTAAATTAACTTTATTTTATGAAGATTGTATCAAAAAAACTAATCAGCAAATTTACATGTACAAGAATATGCTGGGGGCTCCAGGATTAATTTGGTCTAATCACACATTCAAAAGACTCTATTTAATGGCCTTTTTGGATCGCAAGAACCATATATTATTTACTTTAACTGAACTAGTTATATAATTGATATGAATTATCTATTAAATCTTTTAAATTATTTAAGGAGTAGGGAATAATTATTGGTTTTGTTTGGTTTGGCTGTTGTATAACTATTGGTTGTTGGTTTTTTGTTGAACAGTATGTTATAAGGAGTACGGTATAATTATTGGTTTTATTTTGTTTGGATGTTGGATAATTATTGGTTATTGGATTGTTGTTGGATACTATGTTTCAAGGAGTACGGGATAACTAGAAGGAGTATGGTATAGTTAATGGTTTAGTTATTGGATAATTATTGGTTTTCATAGCATGTAGGCTTCCTAATTTCTCCCTCCATCTCTCCCCAACTAATGTATGTTTGAAAAAATTCTTGAGTTCTAAAAACTTGCAAAACTCTTGATCTCTAAATAGTTCCGCAGTAGGTGTTTGTTCCACTCAAAGTGTCAATCGCCCCCCGGCGACATGTTTTCAAGACTAATTGTGCCTGTTTTAAAATTCGTGTCCTCTCCTCAAATCAGGAGTCTCGTGACTGCACAGCCACATGCTACGTGTTACATTGGAAGTGCATGAGTTGTTTGTGCCACTCTTGGTGCTATTTGGTGATCGTTGGGGGTACTTGCACCCTTGCAGCACATTTTCAATCCTAAGTGTGCCTATTTTTGAATTTTATTATCTTTCACACACACACCATGGAACTCTAAACAGACACTACACGAGCTTTGATACTTTTCCATGTTCCCAACGCCAAACAGAGTCTAAGGTGGGGTATTTTGAATATCAAGTGGAGTACAAATCCATCATCGACGATGCCTGGTACACCTCTCAACAGATTGTTTATGATCAATATCAGACTGCGAATCTCTTAAAATTTCACGACTCTTGCAACGAGAAATTCAATGCCCACCATTTCAAAACTTCGAAAGCCATGGATGACCTTTATCGAGGTTCAGGCATGTATCCAAACAAGTACAGGACAACAACTACTCAAAAATAATTAAAGGCATCATTGTATTTCTTTGATTATTTTGGAGGCAATAGAGGCACATACAGTGATGCATGTGACTATCTTAGAGAAGTGGATGTCCTGTACTTGTTCAGATACAAGCCTGAACCTCTAGAAAAAGTCACTTACAGCTTGCGGGGTTTTGAAATGGAGGGCACTGAATTTCTTGTTACAAAACTCGGGAAAGTTTTAAAGATTCACGATTAAATATTGATCATGGACAATTAGTCGAGAGGTGTACCAAGAATCCTCGATAGGGGATTTATAATCCACCTCATATTCGAAATTCTCCGTCTTAGGCTATGTATGGTGTTGGAAACTTGGAAAAGTGTCAAAACTAGTGTAGTGTCAGTCCAGAGTAGCATGGTGTGTGTGTGTGTGTGTGTGTGTGAAATACAACAAAATTTAAAAATAGACACATTTAGGCTTGACAATGTGCATCGGGGGAAGAGCACCCCTAGCATCCACTAAATGGCACCGCGAGTGGCATGAACACCTCATGCATGTTCAACGTAATGTAAATCAACCGTGCGGTCAATCATGGGACTCCCAGTTTGATAATAGGACTCGAATTTGAAAATGGGGACACTTAGGCTTGAAAATGAACCGCGGGAGAACAGGCACACCCAGTGGTGCCAAACAGCACCACGAGTGGCACTAACTCCTCATGCGCATCCAACATAACACAATGCAACCATTCCCGCAATCATAGGACTCCTAGTTTGAGGATAGGACACGACTTTGAAAATAGACACACAGGATTGAAAACATGATGCGAGGGGCGAGCACCCCCAAATGGAACCGCGAGTGGCATGAACATCTAATGTGCATCCAACGTAACATGTAGAAAGTGGTTGCACAGTTGTGGGACTCCTGATTTGAGGATAAGGCATGAATTTGAAAGCAGACACACTTAGGCTTGAAACGTGCTACAGGAGAGGCACGCACCCCCATCAGTCCAAAAATATCATCGCGAGTGGCACGAACACCTCATACGCATGAAATTTAACACGTAGCAACTATTTGCGTAGTCACGGGACTCTTGGTTTGAGGATATGAAACGATTTTGAAAACGGGCACACTTATGATTGAAAATATGTCGTAAGGGGGCGAGCATGCTCATTGGCCACCAAACCGCACCACGAGTAGCACAAAGACCTCGTGCTTGTCTAACGTGACACGTAGAAACTGGTCGTACAGTCATGGTACTCCTAGTTTGAGGATAGGACAGAATATGAAAAATATTCACACTTACGCTTGAAAATGTGCTGGGGGCACCTCCAGTGAACCCGAAAATACACCGCGAGTGGCATAAAAACCTTGTATGCATCCAGCGTAATACTTAGTAATCGTCCACGCAGTCGTGGGATTATCGATTTAAGGATAGGACACAAATTTCAAAATAGGGCACACTTAGGCTTGAAAATGTGGTGTGGGGGGAGCACCCCCAGCGGCACCACAAGCTCCACGAATACCTCTTACGCGATAATGTAACACGTAGAAACCGACTGTGTAGCCGTAGGAATCTGGGTTTAAGGACAGGACACAAATTTGAGATCAGACACACTTCATCTTGAAAAAGTGGTATGGGGTGGGCACCCCTAACATCCCCCAAACAGTGCCGCGAGTGGCACGAACACATCGTGAGCATCCAACGTAACATGTAGAATCGTCCATGCAATCACAAGACTCCCAGTTAGAGGTTAGAACACAAATTTGAAATAGGCACACTTAGGCCTGAAATCGTGTCACGTGAGTGGGAACCTCCAGCGGCACCTAAACGGCACCGTGAGTGACATGAACACCTCGTACGCATCCCAGGTAAAACGTATCATCAACCATGCCATTATGGGACTCCCAAGCGGCCTCCAAATGGCACCGTGAGTGGAACGAACACCTCAAACGCATCCAACGTAACCCTTAGCAACCAATCGCATAGTCATGTAACTCTCTATTTGATGATAGGACACAAATTTAAAAACAAACACACTTATGCTTTAAATCGTGTCGGGGGTGCACCACCAACCGCCCCAAACCGACACCCCAGGTAGCTCGAACACCTCATGCTCGTCCAACGTAACACATAGCAACCATCCGCATAATCATATGGACTCTCGATTTGGGGATAGGACACGAATTTGAACACAATCATACTTAGGCTTGGAAATGTGTCACAGGGAATGAGCACCCTTAGCTCCCAAATGGAACCACAAGTGTCACTAACACCTAGTGCACATCCAACATAAAACGTAGCAGTAGAATGCGCGGTCATGAGAATTCGGGTTTGAGAAGATGACACGAATTTGAAAATAAGCACACATAGGCTTGAAAATGTGTCGTTGGGGGGGCACCGTCAATGGCCCCCAAACGGAACCAAAATTGGCACAAACACCTCATGCGCCACCAACGAAACACGTAGCAATTGGTCTCTCAGTTGTGGGACTCCCGATTTGAGAATAGGACAAAAATTTGAAAACAGACACACTTAGGCTTGAAAACGTATTACGGGTGGGTGGGCTCCCCCCGCATCCCCAAAACGGTATCGTGAGTGGCAAGAGCATCTCAGGAGTGTTCAACGTGACATGTAGTAATCGTCTATGCAATCGTGGGACTCCCGATTTGAGGATGGGACATGAATTTGAGAACAGGCACACATAGGCTAGTAAATGGATCGCGTGAGCGGGCACCCTAAGCAGCACCGTTAGTGGAATGAACACCTAATGCATGTTCAACATAAAATGTAGTAACTGGTCGTGCAGTCGCAGGACTCCCTGTTTAAGGATAGGACACAAATTTGAAAATAGACACGCTTAGGCTTGAAAATGTGTCGCGGGGGGAGGGGTGAGACTTCCAGCGGCCCCCAAATAGTACCGTGAGTGGCACAAACACCTTGAGTGCGTCCAACGTAACACGTTGCAATCGTCCACACAATCGCAGGACTCTTGGTTTGAGGATAGGACACTCATTTGAAAACATTCACACTTAGGCTTAGAAACGAGTTGCGGGGTAAGGAACCCCCAGCCTCCCCGAATCGGCACTGCGAGTGGTACGAACACCCCGTGCACATCCAACGTAATATGTAGCAACCGTTTACACTGTTGCAGGACTCCTAGTTTGAGGATAGGACATGAATTTCAAAAAAGGAACACTTAGGCTTGAAAGCATGCCGGGGGACGAGCACCCCTTGTGGCTCCTAGACGGCACCTCAAGTGTCAAGAACAACTCGTGTGAATCTAACGTAAGATGTAGCAACTAGCAGCACATTCACGGGACTGCTGCTTTGAGGATAGGACACAAATTTGAAAATAGGCACAATTAGTCTTGAAATGTGCCATGGGTGGCAGAAACCTCAAGTTGCCAGTGGACAGAACACCTCATGTGCGTCCAACGAAACACGTAGTAACCGGTCACGCAGTCGCGGAACTCCCGATTTGAGGATAGGATAGGAATTTTAAAAAGGGACACTTAGGCTTGAAAACTTTCCGCGAGGGGGAGAGCACCCCAAAGTTCCCCAAAAGGCACTAAAGTGGCATAAACACCTCGTTCGCATCCAATGTAACATATAGAAACCGATCATGTAGTCGCGAGACTCACAATTTGAGAATAGGACACGAATTTTAAAATAGACACTCTTAGGTTTGAAAATGTGTTGCGGGGGAGGGCACCCCCAGTGGACCCCAAACAGCACCACAACTGATACGGACACCTCCTATGCATCCAATATAATACGTAGCATCTGAGTGAGCAGGTCCAGATGTCCCTCTTTGAGTATAGAACGTGAATTTGAAAACAGACATACTTAGGCTTGAAAATGTGTCGTGGGTGGGTAAGCACCCCAAGAGGACCTTAAATGGAACCGTGAATTACACGAACACCTCGTGCATGGCCAACATAACAAGTAGCAACAAATCTCAAAGTTGTGGGACACTCGATTTGAGGATAGTTCACGAATTTGAAAACAGACACATTTAGGCTTGAAAATGTCTCGCGGGGGGGCGAGCACCCCCAGCAACTCCTAAACGGCACCGCTAGTGGCACGAACACATCGTGGGCATCCAATGTTACACGTAGCAACTAGACACACATTTGTAGTACTTGTGATTTGAGGATAGGACACGAATTTAGAGACAGGCAAACTTAGGCTTGAAAATGAGCCATCGGGGTCGTGCGGCCCCAGCTAACCCGAGGGGGACATGAATGCCTCGTGTGCATCCAATGTAAAACATAGAAAATGTTCGCGCATTCACGGGACTCCCGATTTGAGAATAGGACACGAATTTGAAAACATGCACACTTAGGCTTGAAAATGAGCTATAGGGGCAAGACCCCCAACGGTCCCCAACGAGACCGCGAGTGGCACGATACCTCATGGGTATCCAGCATAACACATATAAAACAGCCCCACAGTCGCGGGATTCATAATTTGAGCACAGGATGCGAATTTGAAAATAGACACACTTAGGCTTAGAAAGGGGCCGCGGGTATTGAGAACCCCTAAAGGCCCCCAAATGGCACCGCAAGTGGTATGAACACCTCGTATGCATCCAACGTGAGATGTAGCAATTGATCGCATAGTCGTGGGACTCTCGATTTGAGGATAGGACATGAATTTGAAAATAGACACACTTAGACTTGAAAAAGTTTCCCGGGGGGCAAGCACCCCTTGCGGCCCCCTAGCAGCACCATGAGTGGAATGAACACCTTGTATGGGTCCAATATAACACGCAGCAACCAATTGCACAATCGTGGGACTCTTGATTTAAGGATAAGACACGAACTTGAACATAAGCACACTTAAGCTTGAAAATGTATCGTAGGGAGCGAGCACCCCCCAGTGGCCCCTAAATGAAACTGCGGGTGGCATGAGCACCTCGTTCTGATCAAATGTAACACATAGTAATCAGTTGTCCAATAGCGGGACTCTTGGTTTAAGGATAGGGCACGAGTTTGGAAACGGGCACACTTAGGCTTGAAAAATTGTCGCGGGGTAGGCACACCTTGCATCCCCCAAACGGCATTACGAGTGGCACGAACACCTCGTGTGCATCAAACATAACACGTAGAAACTAAACGCCCAGTCATGTGACTCCCATTTTGAGGATAGGAAACGAATTTCAAAATAGGCACACTTAGGCTTCAAAACGTGCCAAGGGGGCGAGCACCCTTCCGGTCCCCATATGGCATTACGAATGGCACGAGCACCTCGTGCACGTCCAACGTATCACATAGTAACCATCTGCGCAATTACAAGACTCCCAATTTGAGGATAGGACACGAATTTGAATATATCCACACTCAAGCGTGAAAATCTGTGGTGGGATCGGGAACCCCTAGCGACCCCCAAACGTCATCATGAGTTGCACAAACACCTCGTGTTCATCCAACATAACATGAACCAACCGATCACGCATTCGAATGAATTCTGGTCTGAGGATATGACATGAATTTGAAGAAAGGCACACTTAGGCTTGAAAACATGTCACGGGGGATGAGAACCACGAGTGCCACCCAAACGACACCGCGAGTGGCACAAACACCTCGTGCACATCCAATGTAGCATGTTTCTACCTTCTACACAATCGCAGGACTCCCGATTTGATGATAGGACACGAATTTGAAAGTAGACACATTTAGGCTCGAAAAAGATACACAATGGGGAGGGCACCCCCAACGGCCCCTAATCGGCCCCACGGGTGGTACAAACACCTCGTGCATGTCCAACGTAACACATAGCAACCGTCTGCACAGTCGCAAGACTCCCAATTTTTGGATACAATAAGAATTTGAAAATAGGCACACTTAGGCTTTAAAATGTGTCGGGACGGGCGGGCACCCCTAGTGGTCCCAAGAGGCACCGTTAGTGGAATGAACTCATAGTATGTGTCCAACATAATACATAGCAACCAGTCGTGGATCTCTCGATTTGAGGATAGGACACAAATTTGAAAATAGGCACATTTAGGATTTGAGGATACGACAAACCCTAGCTCATTGTGGCCTCCCTCTTCTCACTCATTCGTCTCCCTCTGTCTCTCTCCGTCCCTCTTCTCTCTCACCCTCACAATCCTTCATGGTTTCACCCACACGGTACGATTTTGTTGTATTATTTTTATTTCAAATCTTTTTCTTTTCCTTTTGTTTCCATATCTAAATCTAATCTTTCTCTTTTTGTTTTCCCTCTCTTTTTGGGGATTTTCTGAAGCTAGATCTTCACAAATCAACCCATTCTTCACCATTGAAAGACTTCAAAAAACATGCTAATTCAGGTACACATTTTATAATGGTTATTCTTAGGTTAGGGGTTGTTTTTTAATTTTTTGTTTTAGGTATTTTCATTTGCATGTTTTTACTGTGCATTTGACAATAGCAACCCCAAACCCTTATTTTTTGCGTACAGTTTATGCCTTTTTTGTCTCCCTCTTCTATTTTGACTCCCATTATAATATTTTGCTAACTTTAGTTTTATTTGAATGAGGGTTTCAGGTGGGATTTTACAAAAGATCTGAAATTTTTAATTAGTGTATGTTTTTTTATTTGAATGAAGGTTTCAAGTCTAATTCATTTTTCTGTGCAGGTTCATTCAAATGACTTACAATTGGGCTGTGATAAAAAAAATTATCGATGCGAATTGCTATTGTTGGTTATACACTTTCTTTTGCAAGAAAGGGTGTTACTATTCTGGGAAACAAATCTCATTGTTGAGGTAATTTTATTTTTTATCTTTTTTTCATTTTTCTTTAATAATAATTATGAGTTAATTATTTTTTGTGATTTGACATTCAGAGACCTTTTCATATTTATTTAATTTATTATAAATATTTTTTTTTTGGTTTTGTTGTTTAGATCATAGTAATGGCTTTTTTCTCTGTTAAGGGAAAATCATATCAGATCATAGTAATGACTTTTTTCTCTTTTTGCAGGATGGGCGCCAAAAGATAGATCACTATTTTCTTTGATTTTTTAACTGAATTTTTATGGTTTTTTAGTTGAATATATACTGGTGTACATTATACGGTGTTTTACTAGCATTTTTGTGTTGTTTATCATGGATTTGTGATAATTGGGACAGAGGTCTACTCTCTAAAATGGAGGTTTACTCTAGCCTCTGTAATTTGGCTTGGTTCTTTCACTTTGCAGGGGATTAGTTATGCAAAGATTGCAAATTAAAAATTAAATTTTTTAAAAATTTTAAATTTTTAGTCCATATCAACTCATAATTTAAAAATTTTAGTCTATTTCATATAACTAATGATACTCGAATTGTTCTTTATATGCAGGTTCAAGCTTTGTGTCGGCTTTAATATATTTCGTGCTTTGGTTCAATCTTGATAGCATCTCACATGATGGGGACAATTCTTATTGAGACAGTTTCTTATACTCAAGAACCAATTCTCTATCTTCAATTAGCTTTCAGTGCAACATTCTTTTTGGGTATAGTTCAATAATGGTTCCTTTTTTTTAAATAGGTTGACAGTGGTTCATTATTTCTTTTTTTCATGTCATGTTAGTAATAAACATATGTTTTAAAATTAATTAATTTTATGCTCATTCATTTTTTTGCTTTGATCTTTCTCATGAATTTTGAACTCTCATTATGACAAAAACCATACTAACAGTTATATTATCTATTTGAGGTAACTTATTCTTGGCATCGACAAGGCTGGAAAAATAAGATTTTTCTGGAGAAGTTGAAGTCACAATACTCAAAACTTAGAATGCCTACCTCCCGATCGAATTTTTACAACTGTGGGACTCCATATTTGGCATATTGAAGCTCATCGCGTTTTGAAGATTAAACATCTACACTTAAAAGTTCTTCGGCATGAGGATCTGCAAGGAGCACCTCTTTTGATATTAGCAAACGAGCAAGATCTTTCTGAATTCGTGTCAGCAGCAGACCTTGCCTGACATCTGGATCTCAAAAAGTTAAGACGAAAGGGCTAACACATTTGAAGTTGTTTCGGCCTCAATATCGAACCCCTGCGACACAAAATCGAACAGGTACAGCGAGACAAAATCAAACCCCAAGCGTTCGATTGACGGATTAAAGACGTAAAAGCATTTCAAGCGTTCTAAAGGTCCCCATCGCAATCACTATCGGTTCTGGTACGTCCCCGTTCTGGTACGTCCCCATCGTAATCACTGTCGGCTACATCTTCCATCGATTATTTATCTATTTCTTCTGGAAGGGTGAGTTTTTTCTTCATATTTTATTTATCGTTAACAATTGAGATAGTTAAATAACAATTTTAGGTTAAAACTAAGCTAGTAAAATTGTAGTTAATAGCTTGGACAATTAAAATTGAGGTAATCTGATTTTCATTCCAGGAGTTTTTCATTTTTCAATTTTCATGCCAGGAATTTTTCATTCCGGGAATATCTATTTCATTTTTTATTGTGTTATTCTCTATTTTGGTTATTTGCCCGTCATCAATTTTTTTTTTTTGTTTAAGAAATATAATTTTCTTTTATTTGTAGCACAAGTATCAATGCCTCTCTAATTAGTATGATGTTTATTTATGCTAATAATGGTTTTATTTGTGTAATGATGTTTATTTGTGCTAATTCGGAGAATGGAACCGAATACTCAAGCCCATTAGTACATCACAAAGGAAAATAGGCTATCTACGTTCATAGATCACATTCTGTTGTTTGAAGATACTTCATGAAGATGGTTCGTGGCATATTGCTATCATTATGAGCAGATGATAATAACAAATTGGAAGGTATCAACTTTTGTGCCCTGAGATGAGTTACTGTAACATCTTTTGAGATGAGTTAGTTTAAAACTCAGGTTTGTGTATTTACATCTGTATAACCCCAAAACAAAATGGCAGGGCACAAGTTGTTTGGTGTCAACTAATCTAATCCTATCATAAATATCTGATCCTACCGATAGCAGCACTACTAATAGTGGGAGGAATAACATCATTTGGATCCTCTGCTGGAGGTACATCCGTCGTGTCCCATCTACCATCAATTGCAATTAGTGCGGGCTCTGGGAATCCACCCAACACCAGGAGCTGCTGGAATGGGGGCTGCAACACCATCCTGGTTCCATTGGGTATCAATAATTTGGGCAGTCCATTGGTTAGAACTACCACTAAGGACGGGAATAGAGTACTCGTTGTAGTGTGCGCCTACAGGAGCAACCATCAGACCTGAGGGTGTATGTTTTCGCTGTTTGATCTTTATATGTATCAATCCAAATAGAGAACAACTTTGGAATGAAAATAGTGAATACAAGTATGTGTATATCATGGATGTGTTTGGATTTTTCAAGTAATAATTTGAAATGAAGTGTTCTTTGTTGTTGCCCAAAATGGAGTGTATAGGTTTTCAGATTAGTAATACAGTTTTTTTTTCTTTTTTTCAATTTTGAAATATTTGGGGGTTGGTCTTTTGATGCCACTTGATTGAAATCGAAAACATATTAGCTTTAGTTTTAGAGTATATCTTTGATGCCACTTGATAATTTTAGGGATCCATTTTGTCCATGTTTTGCAACTGTTAACAATGGATTCTTGCCATCTCATGTTCAGTTGTTTGAAGTTAGTTGATTGTAACATTTGATTTCCTTTTCTAATTTTCTTGACAATGGACATACATATAATCATTAAAAATTTGATTTCAATTCTTGTTACATTCACTAGCACATGAGATATAGAACTAAGAATGCTTTTATTTTCATCAAGCAGAGCACGCTAATTGATTCCCTTATGATTCTTGAAATGGGTTAGGAAAGCAGCTATAGTGACTCATATTCTTTCTTTGACATGGGTAATAATCTTTGCTACAGCTCCTATTTTTCTTTTTCACTTTTGTAAGCTAAACGAATGTTAAACACATGTGTCTTTCTCATTTAATCATTAAAGACAAAATGAATAGACCTGGAACACACTAAAAGTACCCAGTATGGTAAATATGAGGTACTCGGCTTTATTAGCACTGTTAAACGCATGTATAATATCAAATGAACTTTTGAAATTTTGTTGGCCTAATTTAAGTGTAACACCCCGCCTAAAATAATAACGGGTGGCCAGCCCTATACTATATTAAATTAAGAGTTTCAGATGGTTCAGTCTCAACATCAACTGTCGGTACTATATAATGTAGGACTAACTGCCCGATATCATATAGGCGAGATGTTAAAATTAAGTAAAATGTGCAACAGATAACCAACTAACACTACTAAAAAAAAGATGCATGAAAGAAATAAGATAAATGGAATGCTAGAATAAAAATGAAATAAATAGCTACCACATAATATACTACAAAAAGTAGACCCGAATAAGCTGTCGGGTCACAGCAAATACAATAACTGGAATGGAATAAATATAAACATCTATAAATATCCCTTGGGCACAAACCCGATATACAACATGAATCCTACCTAGAATTTTGAAAGTAGGAGGCGACTACCAGATACATCCCGCAAGAGTCCGCACTTGTCACGGCTCCCAAGACTCTGGATAGGAAGTCATCCGGCATCCATGCGGTAGGACACCTGTAATAATATATATATATATATATATATACAGGAAGGAGAGAAAAGTAAACGGGTCAGAGCCCGAGTCGTGAAAATATTTAGCAAGTGTGTTAACCACGCATAATAAATATCAGTGCACTTATTTCATAATTAAAATGGGATCGCACTCTCGTGGAGCCCTAAGTCACCTCTCATCTAAAGGCGCGCACCTATTCGCGTCCTAAATTTTTATTAGTTAAATTATCCCCATTTATTAGGACAACCTAACTTATCATAGGCCTAGCCTATACCCACGAGATCTACCTTCCTATAATACCCCAAGAATCCACTCCTTTTCATCCACAGTTAAGTAATTATTTTCAATCATGAGTGCCTTATTAGGCTTAGTGGATTCCGGTTTATACTATAACCAATTGTAATTTAATAAGTTACCCAATATGCATTTGGGTTGAAACATATGATTTAATTTCTAATTAATAAGCATGCAAAATTATAATTGACACAACTTCCCTCCAATTTCAACGTTGCGCTGCGTTTCGTGCGTGGGGTGTCTCGCAAAGCGAAATCCAAACAAGGAACCACCCCGTTACACTACTCCATCTCAACGTCGATCCTGGAGATCCATTATGCCACATATAAATATCAACAGAACTTCTCTCTACTCTCAACAATGTACTACATTTCGTGCGTGGGGTGTCTCGCAAAGAGAAATCCAAACAAGGAACCGCCCCGTTACACTACTCTTTGACAATATCGATCATAGAGATCCATAATGTCGTACATACCATAATTGGCAGAACTTTTCTCCAATTTCAACACTGCACTGCGTTTCATGCGTGGGGTGTCTCGCAAAGCGAAATCTAAACAAGGAACCACCCCGTTACAGTACTCCTTGACAATGTCGATCCTAGAGATCCATAATGCCATATATAAAATATAATACTACCACTATTACCAAAACTCCAATAATATCCTTGGGATGATGTAACCGAAATATTTCTTAAATGCGATACATCAACCCCATCAATCTAATACACCATAATCATCCAAGATGTACTCCACAAAGATTCTATATCCTTTCATCTATAGGATATATAAATATATATATATATATATAGGTATTTTATGCTCACTATATATATACATATACTAATCATCCATACCCATGACCAAGTGTACATATCATATCTGATGTACAATGGACATGCACATAATCCACCCGGCTATATATATCGCCGATAAACTGCATCAATGCTATCATCTTCCCAAATGCCCGGCTCACGTAGCAACTGGGACCACCTGGTGGGGATCAACGACACCCACCTCGTGATAACTCACACACACGACGTCCCGGGAAGAGGTCATAGCTCCACTGGCAATGAGACGAAACATACCCACCACGTCTCATCCCAAAAATATATCTATCGTATAATAACACACCGGATGACTATGACCTGGGGAATATCCACACCCTGCTCTATATGCCAGGATGCTCACCCTCTGTGCGGAAACTTCCCAATGATAGCATGAGCGGAGTATGCTTAACCACATAAGTATATATATCGCTCACATGCGCAATATACATACATCCATATACATACATCCATATGATCACCTCATATGATCAAATAATAAACCATCATATACGGTTTAAATATCCATACCATGCATGTCCACAACATAAATATATCCATATATTTATATGCATACAGATATATATATTATATATATATATATATATATATATATATATATATATCTGTATGCATATAAATATATGGATATATTTATGTTGTGGACATGCATGGTATGGATATTTAAACCGTATATGATGGTTTATATATATATATATATATATATATATATATATATATATATATATATATATATATATATATATATATATACGCATATCCATATATCTATATATATAAACTAGTTCTCGTTCATTTGTATAAGATATATAAACCCGACTATAAGTATACATAATCCTCAATATACAAGCCGTCACAACAATTTCCTTTAAATTTACCTTGATATGTGAAAACAATCCCTCATTTGAAACATATTGAATCATTTTTCCTATGATGAATAGTCTCCCAAAACCATATGTATATATCTATACATAAATATTCAACATTAGGGTTATCAGCCAAGAGTATGTGTAGGAATCCATCACTACACAATTCATCCATATTTAAAAGTACATATTTTCCTTTAGTACTATTTAACCATAGGCACATCAATGACTTAATAGTCTAAAACCCTCAAATTATTCCAACCTCATTTCAAGTATTGGAATCTCAATGGTCATATCCCCACAATTAGGTGTAAACTATCCTAACTAGAAGTTATGCTACCGCTTATTCTAGTCGATAGTACGATCCCAACCGTTCCCAATTTCACCTATGGTTCAAATAAATCTCAGGAACTCTTACTCCTATTGAGTTATCAATTGTTCCTTAGTCTAAACATTTCTAAGGATATGAGACCCCTCACTCTTTAAGAGTAAGCGACCACTCTCTTCCATTTGTCCCCAAATTGTATCTTAACAATATCCTATCCTTATAAGGATTTGACATAAAGGTCGGCCTAGAAATTTCACAACATACATGGATATTTCTTATCCAATTATTCCAAGAAGTCCCCACTATCATGTACTAAGTGAGAGACCCCCTATAAGTCACCAAAAGATATCTCTTACTTCATAAGAGAAAGCCCCAAATCAATAAACCCAACCAAAAAGGGTTTGAATTCACTAAAGAGAAAATTTCTCAAAATGCTCTGTTTTCGAATCGATTCGGCCTCTCCGAATCGATTCGGCCCAACAGCGAATCGATTCGGCCCATCCGAATCGATTCGGTCCAAGGGACCTGAGATTCTGCAACCCTCCGAATCGATTCGCTAGGGACAAATCGATTCGATCCCAAAGACCTGAGACTTCTGCAACCTGGCGAATCGATTCGGTGGGGGCGAATCGATTCGGCCAGTTCAGAAAGCCACGAAAATGGCTGTTTTTCTATAACCCAAAACTTCCCAAAATTCGATTTATACTACTTTCAACCCTTAATCTTCAATCCCAACATAATTTCCAACATCAAAACACATCCTAAATTTAACCTCATCAATTTATATCCCTTAAACCCAATTAAAATCTTCAATTTCAAGATTTGAACCAAAAATTTAGGTTTTGATGTTTATACCAAAAAACCATTTCTTTAACCCACAAATTATGAAATGAAATACACAAATAGCTATTTAGCAAGATTCAACACTTTCCTCAAGTTTGTAGAGGTTGGATCGTCCTCGATGTCGCGATTTGGCCGGAAATCCCCAAGCTTTTCTCCCTCTCTCCTTTTCTTTCTTTTTCTCTCTTTTCTCAAAGGAGAAGGCTTCATCCGTAAGCCTTGAATTCTTTAAAACAATAAACCCAATTTTAAATATTAATACACACTTTAAATGACTCGTTTACTCCAATTCGAGTCAACTGACTTAAAAACATTACGGAGCCGAAATAAAACTCAATGACAGTCATTTTGACTATCTCGACCCTTCCGGGATCAATGGTACCCTCAAAATTCTCATCCGGAATACTTTACAATATCCTATATTTTTGGACTTACATTCCCAAATTTAAAATTCTCCAATTTAAATTAAATTTTATTTTCCCAAAATTTAATTTCTCAGTCTCAAAAATCGTTGGGTGTTACATTAAGGTTGTCATTTTTTTGGAATTTTAACATGGAAGTATTGTTTTTGCTTTATTGCAATTATGTACCTTTGAAATTTTTTATCATTTTGTGATTATCAATGTGCCTTCGGGCACGGGTATACCCTAGTGTGTGTGTGTGTGTGTGTGTGTGTATATATATATATATATATATATATATATAAATAAATAAAAATAAAATTTAATCCCGACATTACCATGTACAAAGTCCGTAACACTAGCCAACGTATTCTCGAGTCTATGGTCCGAATCTAATTTAATTAATTTACCCATTAATTAAGTTAATATCTCCCCGAGTCTATGGTCCGACTCTAATTTAATTAATATGCCCATTAATTAACTTAATATCTCCCCGAGTCTATGGTTCGACTCTAATTTAATTAATATGTCCATTAATTAACTTATTATCTCCCCGAGTCTATGGTCCGACTCTAATTTAATTAGTATACTCATTAATTAATTTAATATTTCCCTGGTGTCACACAACCAATGTACCGAGACTTTCTCACCTGGCCCGAATTTCCATCTCTTAGAACACTCCTCAAAATTTTATTATAAAGAGAACGCTCCTAATTAAATAATATTTAACAATTTATTATATCATCCTATGATAAATTATTCTTGCTATAATCTTTAATTAATTAATTCCCCATTAATTAATTTATTATCATGGCATCACTCAACCAAAATATCTGGACACCCCCTTGGTCCATAATACAATATCCCAAAATTTGAGGTTTTCAATTTACTCAATCTGCCCATATTTTTAAAATGGCGTTTTGGGGCATTTTGGGTCTGTTTTGGAAAAAGCGTATTAGGGAACGAAAGTTAGAAAACGCCATTTTCTAGAGGGCAGCGCGGACAGAATCGCCATTAATAACTTCTGTGAAGACGTTTACCCAAAATTATCCACTAAAATCCTTACGAATCAAAACCAATCCTAATAACTTGATTCGTAACTTCCGCAAATAAAAACCCAATTTGTATTAACCCAATCCAAAAATCATTTGTATAACACCTACGATGATATGAATTGAATATCACAAATTTACATTGAAGCAATTTAACCACTTGCCTTATAAATTCGTAGTGTCTGATTATCCTTTGGTGTATAGATCATTGTGTGATGAAGAACACCTTCCTTGTTCTTCTTCTTTGGCTCTCAAGAGTCCTCCCTCTTTGTGCCTTATGTTCTCAAATTTCTCCCAAATGAGTTATGACTGCCCATAACTCCAAAACTTAGGTTTTTATTTTCAAATCCCATTTTTAATCATATGGTCCTAATTAAAATGGCCCAAATACCCCTAAGTGGGCTCGATTATGCCTGAAAATATCCCGTGACCCCGTAATTTTATGCATTTAATATATAATTAATTCAAAAATTTTGAAATTACTTATGTGTTGTAATTTAATTGAATTAATTATGGTAATATTTATGTAAATGTTAATCGGAGAGTAAATGGTTAATATTTAGGAAATTTAATTACTAAGTGAATAGTAATAATCTATTTACGTCATAACGTGTATTAGTGACGGGGCGGCATTTATTTATCTCAGCCGGGAGTCGGTATAGACTAATTTGGGTGAGAGATAAGAATTTTCATAAATTTATTCGAATGTCAATTATCAGTGCACGATTGAGTTCGGATGGGCCGAGATAGTCGAAAAAGTATACCGGGGGTAGTAAACGGGTCACGGGACATTTTTAGGCATAGTCGGGCCCATCGGGGGTATTTGGATCACTTGGGCTTGGCCCATTAGGCTAAAAATGGGATTAAGCCTAATTACTTAATTAAAGGGAAAAGGGGAAGGGCTGATTATAGTGTGAAAAATCTAGAGTGGGAGAGAATAACCTAAGGAGCAGTTAAAGGCACTGGGAACCATTTTGGGAGATAAAAGGAAAGAACAAAAGGGGATTTCATCATCAACCTCGAGAATCACTACTCCGGATCAGACCCTACGAAGCCATAAGGCAAGTAATTAACTTGCTGTAGCACTTATTTATGTTTTCAATTCATATTTGTGTGATGTGAATACCTAAAATTCGTTTTGGGAATAAACGGGTACAAAAATGGAGTTTTTGTAATTGGAACACAAGATGAGAATTGGTGTAGGAATCTATTGTGTTACCTGATTCTAAGCAGATATTTACCTTAGTTTAGATAAACCCAGACGAATTATGAAGGAAAATTATATGGTAATTTGGTGTTGAGACTAATTAACGAATAACTCGGGTTTTTCCCTAATTTAGAAAAAATAGGAGATAATGGAAATTAAACAGGGTCTGGGGACTTGATGGGGGTTCCTTATGATGTTTTTAGTGTTAAATATTGATGATAGTACTTGGGTTAGACTATAGAAGGAGTTAAGAATTTACGGTTTTTGTCCATGGACAAACAGGTTTTCGGAGAAGAAGAAGAAGACTTGTTCGATCGATCGATCGACGGCTGGGATCGATCGATCAACGGTCCGAAATTTTTGACAGGTCCGCCTGTTTTAGTATATAAGGGAAGTTAATTAAAATTCTTCCCCCATACATTAGTTAGTGAGAAATAAGTATGGAACATTAATTCCTAACAAATATAAAGGAAAGTAATTGGATTTGGAAGGAAGTTATGTGTGGCACGCTATGGTAACTTTTGGGAGAAAATGCCAAAATAATTAAATACGGATCGAGTGGGCGAGTCCGGGTATATTGGTTGAGCGATACCAAGGTGTTAAATTAATTTAGATTGAAAGATAATTAATTTGGAGTCAGGGATTTAGACTCGGGTATTATTTTATTTTGAGCCAGGAGAGCAAGTCCGAATATATTGGTTGGGCGACACCAAAAGTAATTTAATTAATTAACGTACAAATTAATTAATAATCAGGGTTGGGCCATAAACTCATGATAATTTGTATAGGCTTGTGTTACGGTTCTCTCTCTCTCTCTCTCTCTCTCTCTCTCTCTCTCTCTCTCTCTCTATATATATATATATATATATATATATATATATATATATATATATATACACTATGTGCGATAGTATATATATATATGGTGTGTGCATTAATATCAGTGGCTAGATATTGTTATTATATATATACTCTAGTGCTATCAGGGGAGGTTGCGCGTAAAGGGTGAATCCCCTAGCTTGAAGAGTATGGCGAGTATATCCCCAGGTCATAGCGTCCATTATATGGGTGAGGGGCATCTCACTTTCAGGGAAGGAATATGACCGCCTCCGATATTAATGTTATTAACCAAGTTAGTGAGCGATTCTAACTTGGGATAACTAGGTTGTGTGAATACACCTAGTGGGATAGCACTTTAGAGAATATGCATCCGGTGAGTTATTACTCGGGAGGATGTTCATTATTAATTATTATTTTAACATATGTGTGATTGTTGTAATATGACTATATGTATATAATGGGATAAATAATTATATACGAGTAAATTAATACAGGCCGTGAATTTTATTATATGTATAACAGGTATGAAAGTTATATGAATTTAAGAAGGGGAATGATTTAATTAAGTTAATGTTGATAATAACTTAGAACTCATAATTATTTCATTCTCAGTTAGAGTAGGGTGGTTGCAAGGGGTTATATCGGTTATCTAGTTATGGGATAAATAATTAGGAAAATTAATTAAGGCATTAGTGTTGGACATATTAGAGGAGGGGTGAGGATGTCCTCAAGGGAGTGCAACACTAACTAAAATATGAAGAGCATGCATACATATTTATTACTGCAAGTTAATCATTTGCTAAATATTTTTCAATGTTTTGGGTTCTAACCCTTGCTATAGATATTTTTAAAAAAAACTTTTAGGTGTCCAGCCACAGGGACGCCAGACTTGACTCATTCCAGGAATTCGCTGCTGCAGTATATGTGGATGTTGCAGGATTTGGATTGGCGCCTCTATTCCTTTTTTCCTAGTGTAGGGATTTTCTATCAGATATTCGAGCATGTTGCTCACGGTTTTATTTAGTATTTATTTCGGAGACTTGAGATCCATTATTATCTGTATTTACATTTGTGTTGGATTTTAGCCGATGGTTTATTTAGCCAGTTTCTTATTTATGTGTTGGTTGGATTCAGTTAGCTTGTGATTTTTAATGATTTATTTCCGCATGAGTATTTCATTGACTTAATGAAAGATAAAAACTTGGCACCAGTCTAATTTCACTTAAGTGGTTAGTAATTAAAAAGTTTCGCCAGTGATACTAAGAATGAACCAACTGAGAAACCTGTTCTAATTTAATTTAGGACTGATCACCCGGGATTTAATTAGGCGGGGTGTCACATGTGTTAACTGTTTGCTGGACGAAATAATAGTTGGGAGTGGGTCTGGGTTCGGGTCGGAGATTATGGAGGTCGGGTGGACATAAGGTTGGATTTTTTAGCTGGTCGGAGCTCAGGAAGGTGCAACACCAATTTTTATGGGATAGCCGATCGAATTTGGGTTAATGGGGATACATGGAGGCACGGGCATGGTTGAGGTTGTTGGCCGTAGGTTTAAGAAGGTCCGACGGAGTTTAGTAGGCAGATTCTGCCAGGTTTTGGGTTGGTGGGGGGGGGGGGGGGGGGCTGAAAGGGAGGCTTGTCATATGCCGTTTTTATGAATTCCATTACCGCTGGCGTGGACTAAATATAACATAGGAATTAATTGAGTTATTTTTTAATGTCTTAATAGGTTTGTTAAAAAGTTTGGTCTTTTGGTCCGCTTCTCTCTCTCTCTCTCTCTCTCTCTCTCTCTTTGAGAGAGAGAGAAAGTTTCCTATAAGGACTCCTTATGGTGCAGACCCTGATATATACCATTTTTTTAAAATAGTAAAAAAATAAATTTTTTGATGAAACTTAATGGATATAATGTCCATGGTTAGAAGATCATGTTTAATCCTTTTCATCAAAAAATTCAATAAAAAACATTTGAGATGAAGTGATATGTAAAAAAATTGTATAAATATTCATTTTCAACCATTAAAATATTGGGTCGGCGCCAGCCACTCTATTGATTGAATTTTTTTATGAAACTTCATGGAGATGATCTTATCGCCATTAAGATCATATCCATGAAGTTTCATATAAAAATTCAATCAAAAAGTGTATGAGATTATCGCTAACATTTCAACAATCGAAAATATATATTTATACTAATTTTTTACATATCACCTCATCTCAATGATTTTTGTATTGAATTTTTTTATGAAAAAAATTGGAGATGATCTTCTCACCGTGGATATTATATTCATGAAGTTTCATCACAAAATTTATTTTTTTACTATTTTAAAAAATAGTATGTACTAGGATCTGTAACATAAGGATTCCTTATAGAAGGGAGCCTATATATATATATACTAGCGTATGCCCGTGCCTGAAGGCACGAAGAAATTTTCCAAAGTATGTAATCGCAAAACGGCGACAATTTTTCAAAGTACGTAATCGCGAAAAGGCGACAATGTCAAATTTAAAAAAAAATGGGAATAATCTCCTTTGTTTATGGAACTATTCACCCTGCTTAACAAATAACAAATAGTCCAACATCCAAATTGTCTAAATTCTTCAAACAAATTCACATATAAAATGAAATATACAAATTTTAAAAAAAAAACTCAAATTTGGAGATGGGAGATAGAATGCCGAGAAAGGAGAATATGCCCCAAATTCTTTGTGTGGGACTTCCTCAAAATGTTTGTATCGTGGTGCTTCTGGATTAGCATATGCACGTGTCTGAAGGCACGTTAAAAAATTTTCAAAGTAAGTAATCGCGAAACTTAAAAAAAAATTGTCCCGTGCCGATGCACGACGATAAATTTGTCCCCGTGATATTTTGTCCCCCGTACCGATGGAACGACAATAAATTTATTCCCGTAATTTATAATTCATCTTTTCCAAAAGTTCTATTAATTCAATTTACTTTCTTATCGATTTAACGCAGGACACGTTGAGTAACAATTATAAGTTAGGCAAAATAAGACACGTGGTAACATGATATGAGCGTAGTAAGTTTTGTTTGCATAGTAAAAAAAATTTCTTGCAAATAATTTTGTAACTATAACCCATGCATGAAGTCGGATATAATATGGAGGTTTTGTATTCTATTTTGGGAAAAAGGATAGATTTATAATTATCTTTTAGTAAAATCTCCATTTGACACCGTGAATCCCGAAATTCCGAAACAAAGTGCACCTTTTCCTCAAGTAGTAGGAGATGCAGTTATGTTAAAAAAAAGGAGGAGATGCAGTTCAAATTTGACAATGTTCTGCAGTAATTAAACTTGAGTTTGACAATGTTCTACAAACTGAAAATTCTCTTAAGTTATCCAATGCTTTACTAAGATTTACCCCATTCAACAAATCAGTCTACCTGTTGCTCCAACCCGATAACCTCAATCCCGTTTCCCCTCAACCCGAGACCACCCCCGGCTGAGTTCCGAACCGACGAACTTCATTACTCGCAAACCCGACGACCTAACTTGTCCCTGCTCAACCCGACGTCATACCCACAACCCAAAACCACCAGCAGCCCCGGTGACCCCCCTTGCTGACGACGTCCAACCCGACTCCCCTGCCTCCCAACTTCGGCGGTCTAAACCCGCTTTAACCTTGAAACCCAGAACTCCAAAAACCCACTCCAACCCACAACTGCAAAAATCCACTCTAACCCACAACTCCAAAAACTCACTCCAACCTTGAAACCCATTTAATCCAAGCCTTACCGGATATTACCTGTCAAAGCCAACAACAAATAGACAAAAGACCAAACAATTAACGCACATATCTTTTAAGCAAATGTTACTCATCTGTGTTACGCATCTGTAGATACTCTTAAGCAAACTTGTAACAAAAAAATGTAGCTGAGAGAGTGATGGTGTGCGTGTGTCTGTGTGTGTGAGTGAGGAGGGGGGTTTACCAGGGGTGGGAGGGGGTTGCGAAAGGGGAGGGGGTTACGTCCGGTGCCGGTGCCGGTGCCGGCACCGAATTACTGTGCGTGTGTGCGTGTGTGTGTGCGCGTATGTGAGTTGGGAAGAGGGGAGGGGGGAGGGGGTTTACCAGGGGCGGGGCAGGGGACTCCGGAGGGGCCCGTCGCCGGATTGATGTTGAAACTTCCATGAGCAATCTGTAGAAAAGAAAATAAAATAGAAATCAAAAGTTAGAAAAGTGGAAAGAGAGAGAGAGAGAGAGAGAGAGAGAGAGAGAGAGAGAGAGAGAGAGAGAGAGAGAGAGGGGGGGGGGAGAGCCGTGTGAGATGAAATCGGTGGGGGGGTGTGAGTCAAATATGGGGGAAATAAAAAAGTTTAAGGGGGAATGAAAAAGATTCCTTAAAATTCAAAATTCAAAATATAAATGGGGGGAGTTGATCTTAACCCTTAATTTTGAAAAAATGTCTTTTGATGTGGCACTCATCTGCACCGTTAAAATGTGTAGACAATTCAAAAACTTCCCTAACTTATTATATATATATATATATATATATATATATATATATATATATATATATATATATATATAAGTTTAGTAAGGATATTAATAGGCCTCATGTACAAGACATAATGCAAAAAATTAACAAAGTGAATAATGCGGGTTCAAATTGAATCAGTTATCAAATATTATGATTTAAATGGTGTTAATCCTAAATGTGATTAAAACTGGAGCTATTCTACCATCACAAAATCGTGGATCGAAGAAGTGACGGAATGTGGCAACATTGGAAACAGGACAAAACCAAAATGGATGCTGGATTTGGAAAGAGCAGGTAATCGACCTAGCCGATAAAGCTCACTTTTTTGTCGGTAAATCGTTTCCCCTTTGAAGCCTTTTAACCTCTCTGCACTTTAATAATTTGTTTATTCATGTCTACGTAGCCATACTTACAAATATGTAAGTGATATAAGTTCTAAATTTCTTTTTTATTTTGTATAAAAGATGAAGTTTTAAAAAAAATGATTTGTAAAATTTTTTTATTTTTTACAAAAGAATTTTTAATTAATTTTTTTTAAAAAGTTTTAACTTTTATTTCGTAAAAATAGAATTGAACTTTTAAATAGAAATGTGCCCCGTAAACATTTATTTGCACAAAAAATATAGTTAATTGAAAATAAAATTTTCAAACTGAACGGATGTTTTTCAGGAATATGAACATTATTTTATTACAAAAGAAAATTTACAAAATTATAATTGTTACTGACAAAAATATTGATTTTAAAGTATTGAATTTAACAAAAATAGTACAAAAAACTTGATTTTGTTAGTTATATTGAATTTTAATTTTAATTTTTTACTAACACGATCTCACAAATCTCGCTCATAAAGAAACCTTAAAGTCTCAAGATATCATTGGAAAATTATATGTACTTGAGACATATCGGCGAAAGCATCACCCAAAATGCATTAAATATTTGTACATTAGGGTGGGGTCACACAAGGTGGAAGCACTAAAACACTTAAATGCACTTTTGAGGATGTTTTAGAATCGTAACATTACTCTTGAAAAATACATCTAATCTTTTATATCCTATAAAATGCTATACACGAATTTAATACTCCTCTTTATTTAAAGTGTCCACGTGTCACCCATTCTCTATTTACTACTTTTTATTCACGTTTTTTGTAAAAACCCAGCGACTTCTCTCATTTATTTACTTCTTTCTATTCATCTTCTTTGTAAAACTCAAGGACTATTCAATTGTCTCAAGTTGCCCTCCCAATTCCATAATGTATTATGCATATAACTCCTCATTTAACCTTATTTTCACAAAACCCACTTCCCATTCCCCAAATACCAAGTCCTTATCTCTCATTTTTTTTCTTACGAGACCACCATTTCAGAAGGATAATCAGATTCAACTCTTACATCTAGAATAATCAAAATAGAAAGGTTTGATTTACGGTACCCCCCCCCCCCCCCTCTTTCTCTATAAAAGCCGCATGATGTTTTTGGGTTGGAATAATGATAAGGTCCAATTTTGGTTTTTGTTTTGGTTTTGATGGGGTAAATGAGTGTGTGGTGGAGTGGAGCTTTGGAGAGAAGATGTGTTGGTGGTTTGAGAGGGGAGACGTTGATTTCATAGAAGAGCAGGTTCATTTTGTGTACAATTTCTCTACCAGTGTGTGGTAGTAAGATTGAGCGGGGTGATGGTTTGGTAAGGGGTTCGGCAAATGATGTAAGGGAGTGGGCAAATGATGTGTCCAACTGTGTTACTATTCATAGTTTCCCAAATATGAATAACTATTCTTGGGTTAAGTGTTCTCCATCTTTTAAGCTTTCAACTGTGTTACTATTCATGGTTGACATAGTAAACCATCAAATGTTCTCCATCTTTCAATCACATCAACTCGGCACTGGTTAAGTGTTGTGAGATGACTCAATATGTATAGAGCTCTTCTCCGGTGGCGGAGTTAATAGTAAGGTGAGGGGTCCCAAATTACATTGAATTCCTTTTTACATACATATGGTTTTATTTATCTAAGATACAATCGTGGAATTCAGCTATGTTTTATCTAATGATGCGTTATTTGGTGGGGATGACAGAAATAAAGAGCATGAAGGCTCTTTAAGTGTTAATGTTAGAAAAAATTTCTTTACAACCCGTTTATTGATTAGTTATAAAAATGTAACAACATTGCGTGTTCCTTTATTTTATTAAGTGGTAAACTCCATAAGGTCTCCATCAGCCGCTTAATCAACTTCATCCCCAAATAACAGTGTCTCCAACTTGGTCTATCTTTTGACTTGCAATCAGTATAAACGTTACAAAGAAGATAACTTATCAGACAGGTTCCCACTCAAAAAACCTTCTTTACCCACGAAACCCTTAACTGCGAAGCTAATATTTTTAGTCTTGATTTGTTTTGAACAATTTTTAAAATTGTTAATTGGGGAAAAACAAACCATTATATCACTGGAAAAGAATTTATGGAAATTGTTCCCCTTAACCGTCATTCCTCAATAACAAGTCGGATGCTATACATGCACATAAGGTTTCAAATTTTCTTATAGATTTTCTTAATGCCTGCACATGGATGATTTAATCCAATCTACAATATATGTAGTTTTGGCTTCTTCGGGAGTTGAAAGAAGTGGGGGTTTTGTGCACCAATTTGATGTATTCAATGTGTTGCATCTTTAGTAAATGTTTGAATGAGTTTCTTTGTTTTTATTTTCTTGGCAAACTTTTTGAATGTATTATTCTACCAAATGACTTGGTACTCAACTGGTGCCATATGAAATGTGCACCAAAATTTTCGTTGGTTTCTATCAAAATTATTTTTTGTCATTGCTTTGGAATTTGTTTATAGTTCTTTGTAGTTTGCAGTTGCATCTTAGGCTGTTAATAATACGCAATCGGTGGGAATTAATGGGAATATTTGAATACAACTCTTTTTTCCCCATCACACACAATGATGTTATGGAATCAGATATGAGATTATGAATATTGGAAAAAAAAAAGCAGTCTTTGACTTCACGTATCATATGACCTGGGAAAAAATTAATTGGTTGTGAGTTTACGGGGGTGAAAGTCGATCGCAATTGCTTAGCCCGCGCATCGCGCGGGCTTACACCTAGTCTTTAGATATAACTAAAATTGTTTGGCTAACCTTGAATTGCCACGTGGCATCTACTAAATGAAGCTAGAGTAATTCTATTCTGACAGAAAAGTGAACTTAAAAAGAGACATATTCCTTTTATAAATCTTAAAAGTCTAATTTGCAACCACATGTAAACAAAAATAAAAAATAAAAATCACTATTTCACTTTCAATTCAACAAATAAGGATGTGTATTAAAATTGTACTCAAAAGTCATTATAAAACTTTTATTTTTGAGTATATTATATAATATATTTTGTAGTAAAATTAGTCTTTATAACTAAATAAAAATCACAATAACTAAAAAAAATTATATGAAATAAAATTACAAAAAAGTCTTATAATCACCGTAAGTTTAATTTTTTCCACTATTTTGACCAACCTCTTGTGATAACTGTTTTTATTTAAGCCCCACTTTTAATTTTATAACCCTAACTTTAGTTAAACTCTTCTAAGATTTTAGGAGTGTATAAAAAAGTGGGGTTGGAGCAAAAAATTCCTAAAAAGATCATCTCACAATGATTTTTTTCGCTATTTAAACAAAATGAGTCACTGTTTACAATTTTTGAAACACACTCTCAATTTACACAAATAAGAATGTGAATTAAAATTATACTTAAAAGTCATTATAAAACTTTTCTTTTTTTATTATATCTTTCTAATAAACTTATTCTTTGTAGCTAAAATTAAATTATTTAATTAGATTTACCCATAAAGTTATATACACACACACACACACACACACACACACACACACACACACACACACACTGGGAGAGGGAGAGAGAGATACTAAATGAATACATGTTTTAGGAGTTCAACTAAAGTAGTGGCCTATAAAATGAGAAGTGGGGTTTAAATAAAAATAATTATTGCGGGAGGTAAGTCAAAATTAGGGGTGTGTTTTGGATGGATCGGCTCGGAATAAGGGTGTTCGAAAAAAAATTCAAAATTTTCGAAATTTTAAAATCCTTTCCAATTCGGAAAAAATAAAAATCGGAAAATCATTTTTTTTCCTTTTCGGCAGATTCGAAATATTCAGAAATTTCGAAAAAAAATTATTCATAAAAATATCGGAATAATCGGAATTATTAGTTATAATATTTTCGAAAAATAGCGAAAATGTCATTTTTGGAAAGGATATTTTTAAAATCAAAATCAAGCACGCCACTTTACATCACCTATGCAATAAAATACGGCGCTACGTGAATGACATGACTATGCATCTCATACCATTTTGGAAATGCAATAAACTACACCGCTATGCATCTCATACCATTTTGGAGAAAGATCAATCAACGCTTGACTACGATACTAAGAAACTACATAGCTACGTGAATGAAAAAAACTATCGTTTACCTACTTAAAAAAAGAAAATGCAAGAAAGGTTAACAACGGTAGCAGATCCTATGCATTAGTAGTTCAGATGAAAAAAATGAACAAAAGGAAAATGAAGAAAACTTAATATAAATCATCCTTGGAATCTAAATTCGCATAACAATTGAATATAATTCCGGATGTTGTCTTTCGATTTAGGGTTAGTGTGATGCAGAAGGTATTAAGATGGTTTTAAATGGATGGTCAAGATCAAACTAATAAATAATAAATTTTATATATAAATAAGGGTAGTAACTAATAAATAATAAATGTTATATATAAATAAGGGTAGTAAAAATGTATTAAAATAAATAAAAATATTATTATTTCGGAAAATATTTTGGATGGATCGGATCGACATGATATCGAAAAATTCGGATTGGAAATTCGAAAATTTGGAATCCATATATGATTTCCAATTCCATTCCAATTTTTTTCAGAAAATTCGGAAATCGAAAAATTAAAATGGTGCCAAAATTGGAAAAATTCGGATCGAAAAACGAAAAATTCGAAAGTTCGGAAATAACTGACACCCCTAGTCAAAATAGTGCAAAAAATTAAATTTGCGCTGATTATAAGAAGTTTTTGGTAATTTTATTTCTTATAATTTTTTTTAGATATTGTGAGCTTTATTTAGTTATAAAGACAAATTTTACTAAAAAAATATATTATATATTATACACAAAAAGAATAATTTTATGATGACTTTAACCACAATTTTAATGCACATTCTTATTTGCCTAAATTGAGAGAAGGTGTTTAAAAAAAATTGAGAGTGAAATATTGATTTTTTTTAAACATGAGGATGCAGCTTTTATACCTTAACATTTTTACTTTTGTCCCTTTCATTTCCTTCGGAATTTTCGTCATTTTGCAGTATAGGCCCGAGGCTTGCCAAACGACCCACTCCGTCCGGAAAAAATATGACTTGAGTAAGATGAATAGGCCCGCGAATCGGGCTTAAAAATAATTTATACGCTCGATTTTTTATTATTTTTTGGACGGGTCTAGACATGTATTCTTAAGCCGGTTTGAACCTGGCTCGATTCGAGGTCCAAAAATTATATATATATTGAGACCAATTAGAAATATGAATTTTAAACTTAATTTATTTTTATTCTTGAGAGTATATATTTAAATTAATTTGCCAAATAATAAAATAAATCAGAAATTTATTAAATAAAAAAATTTAAATAAAAGAAATTGTATTAGGTTAGACAGCGAGCCTTGATATGAAAACCTCGAATATTGATGGACTTGAAATTACAAAAATGAGGCCTCGAATATTGATGGACTTGAAATTACAAAAATACTCGATCATGAATGAGACTGAAACAGTTCAAAAATTATTTAGGCTCGAGCGCCTGCCCATGGCCGCTTGCCAGGCACTAACAGAATTTCTCTTAAAACTGTCAATAGCTGGCAACCACCAGATTAATAGTATAACTGAAATAGTTGACTACGTTGGAGTCGGGTAAAGAGAATGACAAAATATATTATTAAGGCAAAATCATAGTGACTAATCCAGGGGTGTGGTAGAGCGGTAGGGGCTCTTTCTCTCTTAATCAAGTGTCGGTGGTTCGATTCCCGCCTTGGGTATGGAGCAGGCTTAAATCTCTAGGCCAGTTGTCCCACCCATAGAGATGCCTACAATCAGCGAAGGGATTAGTCACTAAGTCGCTAGTGGATACCCTGGTATAAACCAAAAAAAAAGTAAAATGATATTTTTTCGGTACCAGAAACAATATAATTATTGGGAAAAAAAAAAAGAAAAAAAAAAGCTATTAAGTAAAAAAAAGTAATTTGCGCTGTCTAAAACAGTTTGTTGAAACAACCACAGATGCACCGTTCTTGTGCTTTTAGCTTCTACAACAATTTATTCACTCACGATTTATCATTTAAGTTTAGCCAACTAAATTTATATCATAGTAACTTTGTTATACATAAGCGATGATGGACATTAGCGTCCAAATATTATAAGTGAGCTAAAATAAAAATTATAATAATTAAAATTTAAGAAAAGTCTCAAATAAAGTATAAATGTTTTAACTCTTTGAAAAAATAATAATTAACTCTCAAGTTTTAGCCGGGTAAATAGAGAGTAATAAACTATAGGATTTGATCAGTTGTTATTTTTTGTATTTAATAGAATTGTAAGTTTGAAAGATTTTTTTGTACGTGTGTACAAGAAATGGTCCGTCAAACAGTTTTTCACAGTAACCAGAAATATTAACAGTAACCAGAAAATCCACAATTAACGTGCAACAAGTAAACTGCTTTCCGTGGAGCAGCTTTTTCTGTTGAATTGGGGGGGGGGTTGTTTTTCACATCAATTTGTTTACCAAAAACCGTCTAACCAGTTAATCAGTGACCCAGATTAAAATCGATCCACAAATTCAAATATTTTTTAAGAAAACCCAAAAAAGCAGAAGAACTTCTTTCTTTTCAAAATTAATTAATCTATCTAATCGAGAAGAGTCTCATCTCATAGCAAGATAACTGCATCTTTTATTTTTCCAGTTTGCTTTCTCTAGATTTTTCAACTAAACAAAACTCAACAACTCGCACCCTTCTTTCTCCCTCCCTCTTAACTGTACACTAGCCGAAATTATTTCTCCCCGAGAACCAGCAAAAAAACGAAGATGGTTTTTTTTTCCCATTCTCTCTCATTCAGTTGATATCTAAACTACTCACATTAAGCTCACTACTCGATCTTGCTAATACCAATACGTTTCACTACAGCATTCCTAATAGCTTCCGTATGCATGCAAACCCCATTTTGTTCAACCCCAGACATATAGTTTCTCACTTCATTTCTTATCATATCCTGCATCACAGCCAAAAATTCCGGGTTAAACAATTGTCTCTCTGGTTGCGATTGTTCCTCCACCCGACTCGCATTAAACTCGAAGCTCTGGGTAGGAGGAATAGTGGTTACCGGGTCGGGTTGAGTGATCTGGTTGGATCCGAATACGTGATCCGAAACCGAAACTTCACAAAGATCGGATCCGGGTAAGGATAAGCTTAGAGATGTTGGTGGGTCAGTTGTAGACGACGCCGTTTCGATCTGGGGAAGGTGCGGGGGGGTGGTGGTTGTTAAGTCTATGTCTATAGCACCCGCTCGAGGTATAGGTCGGAAAATATGGGAGGAAGGGGTAGCTGAGAGACTAGATTCGCTGATATCGGATCCGGATGGGCTATCCGGGTTGAAATAAAGACCGGAAGCACCGGTACCCGGGCCGACACTTGTTGATCTCTTTAGAGGTTGATGAAGAGTATGAACATCGTCAGACATGGATGAGCACTTGCGTTTGAGTGTAGAGTTCCAGTGGTTTTTGACAGCGTTATCCGTGCGGCCATTCAACAAACGAGCTATGGTAGCCCATTTGTTGCCAAACCTAGCGTGTGCCCTCAAAATAGTTTCATCCTCCTCAGGCGTGAATGCCCTATGCTCAACCTCAGGAGAAAGCTGGTTACACCATCGCAGCCTGCAAGATTTCCCGGATCTACCAGGAATGGATTTGCTGATGAGAGACCAGTTTCTAGGACCATGTTTTTCAACCAGCCTTTGTAAGAGCTGGTCCTCCTCTGGACTCCATGGACCTTTGATTCGATCCAAACCCTTTATTATATTATGTGTCAGTGTGACCTCCATGATACATGAGAAGGGTGGGAGGAGAAAGAGGGAGTATTTATATGAGAATACAAGGAGAGGATAGGGATGACAGGTTGAGGCGGTGGGAGGTAAAATGGAAGGCAGTTACAGGCATACAGCTGGCTAGGGACACGCGTCTAAAAGAAAAGGGTAGGGGAGTACACCTACGTGCAAAAATCTCGGGTGTTTAAAAAGAAAAGAATTCAAAAAAACCGACCGTTTTTGGAAGTTATTATCGCGTGAATTGATGTGTACGGTTAGAGAAATTGAGAAGGCCAGGCTGGAGAGCATATAGAGGAAGTGATGACTGAAGAGAGAAGAAAGGGAGGTGGGAGTAAACGACAAAAGTTTAGCAGCAGAATCGGGGAACGAACGGTACTAGTACTGTCAGTCCAGCCTGTAAAAGCAGCCCCATCCTAACGGCCTTCGCACAGCCTCCACGTGCCGGTCACACGCGGACCCCTCTACTCAAATGAACTACTAAAACTGATTCCACCGCTTCTACAGCTTAATTTCACTCCACATCTTGACCTTCATGGTTACGCCAGGATAGAGTTTGCGTCTTCCTAGCAAAATTCGTGTTCTCCGCCCAACTTTTATGTTACTTCCAAGTTCAAATATATTTTAATTAAGTGTATTCTAATATAAGAAATAGGTTTTATTAAGGATCAATCCATCAATATTTTTTTAATGAATATTCAATTCAAATTTTGTATTTTGTTTTAACAAGTCTTGAACCATATAAAGCAATCAAACACTCTTTCTCCTCTAATACTAAATAAAAAAAAATATTAAAACATAAAAAAAAAATCAACTAAGTGCAAAAGTTATTTAGCTTTTAGGGACTAAACTTAAATTATTCATTTTATTAAAATGACGTAACTTAATTTTTTTTAGTGTTGAAAATTTTGATTAATCACCCTCATCTAAAATACAATACAACATTTATTTATGAAAAGCTACTCTTAAATCACCTATCAATTAAGACACTTAATCATGACATAACTGAAAAGTACTACATTCATCCCAAATTAATAGTGGTCATGTCAAAATGACTTTTTTTTATATAAAATGTAAAATATATTAATACTAGAATGCATGAGCCCAAGCTTATACATGAAGCCCAAACAAAACAGACCCGTTGACTATAATCCAAACAAATACATGAAATAACCAAATTAAAAATACAAACCAGACAAAGCCCAAACTAAGAACCCAAACCATAACCCAACTCATCCAAACAAACTTAACTCTACCAACTACCCAAAAGCCAAACAAAAACCCTTCAAAAAATTAGGAGCCCAATATCAAACACATAACCCATCATCTACCATGTGTTGATACACCAAGGAACCACATCCTAATACGCATGCAGGCCACCATGCTTCTTCACCTCTAAATAGACCAATCACAAACATTCGGATAGAAACCATGTTTGCCACACATTTGAACATGCGAGATAAACTTCAAACAAGGAATAGACAACCCAAAGCCATCAAACTAACATAGCTTCTTCTCTTAACCTCAAAACATAGAACACCACCGAACCAAAAAACATTCACAAAACAAGGCTACAACGTCATCATCAACAAATGAACCATGAAACTGTAACACCCCGCCCGCCCGGGGAGAGCGAACGGAGCGCTAATGCGATAAAATAAATTTAAATCCACAAGTGACAAGGTATAGAGCATCTAAATAAACCCACAATAATATAAATCCACTAATCTCAATCTCTTCAATTACAACAAGTCTCTCGAATTAAAATTACAACTATCTAACTCGAATAAAAATACAAATCTCCAAAGCTCTATACATCAAAATAATACAAATCTTTCCCAAACCATCCTTGCTAAAATCAATCTCCATAGCGCCCCAAAATCCGCGCTAACCTGCCACTAAAAGAAAATATGGGGAAGTACACAATACGACAGGAAAGATGCTCAACAATTATATTAACGATGAACAAAGCGTAACAATACGAATACGAATATTCAAATCAAAAAGCGAATCTCAAAGCATTTATCAATATAATTTCTCAACAACACTTTAACCGGGTCACCAGGCCTCACCACATCCGTATATGCTTTATCAAGCCATAGCCCGGGAAACAAGAATTTTGGCGGGTGCCCAACATCCGTGCCATATTAAAATCTCATGACAACGTGCTCAACAACAATATAATGATACCACATGAATCAAAATAATTTCAACAATTATTTTTCAGATTTCAATGAATTTATCAATTCAAATATGAGTTCAATTAACAAGAATTCAAAGGGAATAACTCTCGAGAGATTTAAAGAGTATATTGTGTAAAACCACATACCTCAAACCATGATTGGAAACCAATGATCACATCCTCAAGATCAACACAAAAGATCTACAAAAGCTCCTCCAAGAACCTCCAACAAAAATAGCCCGAAGAACACCTCTAATCTAAGGTTGGAAGTCACAAATCTCAAGGGTCAAAGTATATATAAAAAGAAGAGGAATATAAAATATATTTGCTGCCAAAATTTGTGCCAAAAGTATGTTAAAAGGGTTGCCCACGACTTCCTTTTATAATGCAAAGAAATGAAGAGTTGGAAGCCAAAAGACTACTTTAAATAAGGAAAATAAATGAAGAGTTGAAAGTCAAAACAACTCTTGAAAATTACTTAATGTTCACCGACTTAGAATTCCAAGGGTTAAAAACATTTTAAAATCCGTTTTAACTCCGATTTCGAAACCGTTTGAAATTCTCGTCTTTAAAAATAATAACCAACATATTTGAGCAATAAAAATAATTTTATCAAAAACTTTATTTTCCACCATTTTCCAATAATTAATTAAAATAGCCCAAAATTATGCGGGTTGTTACACTTCCCCACTAACAATGGAATTTCGCCCTCGAAATTCGCCAAATGTCTAACTCTCAAAATCAGGCCACTACACTAACTCCAAAAATAATCTCGTCTCCAAAAATAAATTCCTCACATCTAATCTAGATGCCTATCACGAATATCACCTAAAATTTTCTATCTCCAAAAATTGCTAACCACGCAATGAACCCAAAACCCAAGCCCCGAGGGTTGCCGTATACCTAAGCTCTTATACCATTTGTAACACCCCGCCCGTCCGGGGAGAGCGAACGGAGCGCTAATGCGATAAAATAAATTCAAATCCATAAGTGACAAGGTATAGAGCATCTAAATAAAGCCACAATAATATAAATCCACTAATCTCAATCTCTTCAATTACAACAAGTCTCTCGAATTAAAATTACAACTATCTAACTCGAATAAAAATACAAATCTCCAAAGCTCTATACATCGAAACAATACAAATCTTTCCCAAACCATCCTTGCTAAAATCAATCTCCATAGCGCCCCAAAATCCGCGCTAACCTGCCACGAAAAGAAATTATGGGGAAGTACATAATACGACAGGAAAGATGCTCAACAATTATATTAACGATGAACAAAGCGTAACAATACGAGTACGAATATTCAAATCAAAAAGCGAATCTCAAAGCATTTATCAATATAATTTCTCAACAACACTTTAACCGGGTCATCAGGCCTCACCACATCCGTATATGCTTTATCAAGCCATAGCCCGGGAAACAAGAATTTTGGCGGGTGCCCAACATCCGTGCCATATTAAAATCTCATGACAACGTGCTCAACAACAATATAATGATACCACATGAATCAAAATAATTTCAACAATTATTTTCCAGATTTCAATGAATTTATCAATTCAAATATGAGTTCAATTAACAAGAATCCAAAGGGAATAACTCTCGAGAGATTTAAAGAGCATATTGTGTAAAATTCCATACCTCAAACCATGATTAGAAACCAATGATCACATCCTCAAGATTAACACAAAAGATCTACAAAAGCCCCTCCAAGAACCTCCAACAAAAATAGCCCGAAGAACACCTCTAATCTAAGGTTGGAAGTCACAAATCTCAAGGGCCAAAGTATATATAAAAAGAAAGGAATATAAAATATATTTGCTGCCAAAATTTGGGCCAAAAGTATGTTAAAAGGGTTGCCCACGACTTCCTTTTATAATGCAAAGAAATGAAGAGTTGGAAGCCAAAAGACTACTTTAAATAAGGAAAATAAATGAAGAGTTGGAAGTCAAAACAACTCTTGAAAATTACTTAATGTTCGCCAACTTAGAATTCCAAGGGTTAAAAACATTTTAAAATCCGTTTTAACTCCGATTTCGAAACCGTTTGAAATTCTCGCCTTTAAAAATAATAACCAACATATTTGAACAATAAAAATAATTTTATCAAAAACTGTATTTTCCACCATTTTCCAATAATTAATTAAAATAGTCCAAAATTATGCGGGTTGTTACAGAAACAACAATAAAAACCAAAACTCCGTCAAAGGGCCCATACAGACATGTAAACCAAAAAACCAATCATCTAGAAAAATCCACTAAAGAGAACAATTTGGAACAAAAGGAAGCTCATAATCATGGATCCAGGAAGAAAACCACACCATAAACCTCTAGAGAAGCTACCAGAGTGCATACACTATACATACACACAAACAGATTCCACAAAGCTATTTGACATATTAGACGCCAGAATGGATACAGATGATCAAGATTCACCAAAACAAAGCTTCATATATGCAACATAAAGGGAGGCATCAAGACTAAAGATCCACTACCTTGAAAGGAGACATAAAAAATCAAGAGCCTAGATTAAAGTTTGTGTATCCAAAATCAAGATCCAGCATAATCACACGCATGCATGCATCAAAAGGGAGCCAACCCCAACAACCATCTTCCACACAAACATGCAGGTACCACATAAAACATAACCCATTAATCATTAAGGGAAATCCCCTGTATTATACCCCAATTCTGACTAATTTCCCGATTAATTTGATTTCTGACAATTTTCTTCCACCTACATGTCATGTTTTGAATATTGCTTTCAATTTCCTTCATAATTTGAGTTTTATTCATAACTATATTTTTTAAAATTATGCCATTCCTAGCCTTCCAAATGATGTAAATAGTAATAGATATAAAAAGTTTCCCCATTGTACTCTTGAAATTCTTATTGGTGTTAGAAATAATCGCAATCTCATCTTCAAATCCAAGAACATCCCTAATATGCCCATTATTAAATAGGCATTCCTTCCAAATCAGTTTTGTGAAATCACATTCAAAAAATAAGTGATCACTGTTCTCCACCTTTCTATTACAAAATATACAAACATCACAGTCTATAATACCCCCATTATTTTAGTTTAGCTTTAGTTCTCAACTTATTAAGACAATTCAACCACGTCAGAAAAGAAAATTTAAGAACCCTTTTTAAAAACCAAATAGCCTTAGCCTAAATCACTTTCTCCTTTTTGTTTCTTAACACATTATAGGTATTTATGCAATTAAACTCCTCATCCTTATAAGGTCTCCAAGTAATCCATTCATCACAGTTCAATTGAGGTCTCACAGTAGTACAATTAATCTTTGTCAAGTTAGAAGACATAGACAGGTCTAGGTAACCCCCATTAACCACAAATTTAGAAACTTTAGCCCCATGTCTACTAACATCATCATATATTTCTCTTCTACCATAATAATTAATAAGAGGACATTTTTTATGCCAATTATCAATCTAGATCAGAGTATCCTCTCATATACCAATATGATATTTAATTTAACTTTTTTGACTCAACTTTTAATTTCCATGACTTCCTCTAGGTCTAAGAACAATTAGCTCTAAGTTTGATTGACCAAATTGATTTATTTTTCAATATCACATAATGAATCCATTTAACCCATAGAGAATATTTCTTCCTTGCCAAACCCCAAATATGTCTAAGCATGTAAGATTTATTCCATTCAATTAAATTCTTAACCCCTAAACCCCCTTAATCAGTTGGAAAATATATGCCATGCCAAGAAACCTTTGCTCCTATTTTTTTAAGACCAACTCCAATCCATATAAATCTACTCAAAATCTTATCAATTTTCTTTATAATACATTTAAGAAGAATGAACATACTAATCCAGTATACCTGAATACTTCTAAGAACAAAGACGGCTAGTTGAATCTGCCTGCGTAAGATTTCCATTTGTTTATCCATTCCTCACTTTAGTCATCATTTTTTGAACCAAAAATTTACATTTACAGTTCTTCAATCTGGTAGAGATCAAAGGCACCCTTAAATATCTAACAGGTATATTCCCTTACTTCATTCCCATCAAATTACTCAATCTGTCTTAAGTAGAAACATCAACTCCATCAAAAAATATTTCACATTTAGAATAGCTAGGACCCAAAACAATCTTTAAATTCCTTTAAAACATTATTAATAACTCTAAGGGACTTATCATCAACTTCGGCCATAATAAAAATATCATCAGGAAATATAACATGAGATAGATTCAATTGGTCATAGTGAGGGTGGAAGTTAAATTCACCTTTCTTGACTTCGTCATCAATTAACCAAGAGAAGAACTCCATTACCAAAAGGAACAAGTAAGGAGAGAGTGGACTCTGTCTTAAGCCATTACTACCCCTGAAAATACCATCAAATCCCCCATTCACATTAATAGTATAACTTGGTATTTAAATACACTCCATAATCCAGTCAATCATAATAGTAGAGAACTCCAAGCCTCCTAAACATTCTTAATAAAAACCCACTTAACAAAATCATAAGCCTTCATTAAGTCAATTTTTAATGCACATCTAGAAACCCCCTTTATCCATATGATACCCTCTAACAATTTCCTACATAAAAAGATTTTATCTGAAATATTTTTGCCTTTAACAAAGGTAGTGTAATGCCTCGACCCGAATTTATAGGTTACTCATGGTAAACCCGGTACGAACCGAACGTTAGGTGTGAAGTGTGATGAGACAAACTAAATAATGTTGCTAGCATTTCTATTTTTTAGCATGAAATTTCCATTTAAATTAAATTATGCGAAGGAACCGTGGGTAGCGTCCCCAAAATTCAAGTATACAGAGCTAATAACGTAAAATAAAAAGGATAATTACCTGTACAATGCTCTCTGATATACCCCAAGTATGACCTCGTCCCAAACTAGGATCAACTCAGTTAAGACCGACCAAGTAAACCATCAAGTTGAACAACGTATGAAGACTTAGCTGAGGTCCTACCATAAGGTCCTTGTCCTCATCCATTACTCAGACACATAACAACATCAATGATTACAGTTCCCTTTTACACCTCCTCAGCCTCGTCCATGACAGGGGAGCCAATGACCATGTATAGACTCAGCTTAGCACACCGACGATCATTCCATCAGAAGACTAACCTAGCGACTCGGCTCGGCCTGGACCAGGACGGTCGACACTTGACACTTGGCAGGATACATGTGGGCTCGATGAGTCACCATGTGAAAGAGTTGGCGCTTGCGTTCAATTAAGAAATAATATAATAAACACCTTTTTAACCCAATTTAACCCTAAGCATGCAACTAGGTGTGATTGAAACAATATGAAATCATGCAAGAATTATTCAACACACAAAGTTTAACGAAAAATCCCCCACATGGGCAAAACCATTTGTATATTCACTATAATTTGTAAAAGACGGTTTACAATCGGATTACAATGAAATACAGTTTTTGACTAAGAATTACCCGCAGGTATCGTATTCTGTAGTCGCGGCTGGAAGACTCCCTTTCCAGTAGGGTTGGCGGCTGGAACTATCCCTGTCCAGTAGGGTTGGCGGCTGGAACTATCCCTGTCCAGTAGGGCTGCAATGAAGAGGAAGAAGCGGTCCACTTCACAAAGGGTTTAACAACATCAATGGTGTTCTTGGGTTACCAAACTTGATTCACATAGATATGGAAGATGTGTGAATCTAAAAACCTAGAATCATAGGACTCAATAGGTGAAGACTTTAGGGTTGATATGCTCTGATAATCGTGTATAAGCCTTATGAAAACCAACTACTGATCGTGGTTTAAATAAGGAGTCAGAACCCTAAAAAATCTGAATCACGATCTGGAAAATTATATTCAGGGCGGACCGGTCCGGGCCTGAGGCGGATCGGTCCGATAGCGGATCGGTTCTTTTAATTTGAAGCAGATTCGGTTCTCATTCGATCCGGGGTCCACTGGCCAATGTGCAAGACGGATCGATCCGGCAGGGAGGCGGATCGATCCGGAAGCGGATCGGTTCTTTTAATTTCTTGGCGGACCGGTCCGGGCTGTTAGCGGATCGGTTCCTTTTTCATTGAGGTGGACCGGTCCGGTTGACTGGATTTCTAATTCCTTCCTTGATTCGATACTCGAATTCCGTTGATGACGATATGGACATGAATTTCTTCAACGGTGTTACGGCTAATGACATATACAAGTATGTTGGACAAAATGTCCTTACAAATCTCCCCCTATGTCTATGCCGGAACAAACATAAAAAATCCGAATTATCTATAATCACAATGCCTATACAAATCTACCCTTCCATGAACCCAAAACTGAAAGAGGTACAAATGATTAAGGCTGCATCGTTTGTTCAGCAAATCTTTAGATCAGAAATCTCAACGCTTTTCTCATCAGGGTGTGCATCATGGGATTATCAAGGATGTACCTACACACATGAGACAAAGCAAATACCAAGTGACGTATCGAGTTTGAAATGAGATAAACATAAGCAATATATACCAGATTTATGATGAACCTCAAATTTCAAAACTCCCCCATAATCAGATAATTCATTCTCCCCCTTTTTATGATGTCCCCAAATAGACAAATGAGAGAAATAAATCAAGCAATCAAGTACCGGGGTAACACAAGGCATAAAATCACACCATGAATGAACATAAAACAACCAAGTCGGTGATGGCGTAAATGAATGGGTGTGATCAAAATTCGATAGGAAAATTAATGCATACAAACATGACATATGTGCACGATGAATATTGGATATTCCTAACGAATGAACTCAAATGCTTCCTTTGGTGTAAAAGAGTGACAATATAAGATATTGACTATATCAAATCTACAAATCAAAGCTCAAAGAGATTTCTACACCAATAACGTCCAAAATGTTTTTCATGCTTTTTCAGGACTTTCAAGGAAGTGCAAACCCGTTTTTCAATCTCCAACCAAACTCCCTCAGATATTATTATGAATAGAGGCATTCTAAATTCTCAAACTTTAAAGAATTGATGGTGAAACCTAAGTGGCCCATATTTGGCATGTATTGCTTTTTATTGCCTTATCAATTTTTTCGGGCTCTTTTAACCTCTTAGGACCTCGGATATTAAAATTCCTCCATTTTTTAGGTCCTTTTAACGGTGGCTTTTGCGCAAAGAATAAGAATCAACTTTCGCAGCCCCTCCCCGTTAAGAAAATATACACACAGTCTCACCAAAACGGTTTTTACATGCAATCCAATCTTATCAAGTGTTATCGCATTTTATACATTGTATAGACAGGATTGAGATGGAAACACTCAAGCCAACATGAGATTGACAAGTGCAATAATCAAATATAGCCGTGCATGTGTGCAATAAAGGATATAGGAGTCAAGCATGTAGGAAATATCACTAATTACATCTCAAGGACTCCAATCAATGTTAAGCACATGGATGAAATGATGTAGCCTCTTAAATCTCTATCAAACAGTCACATGGATATATGGAATGAAGTTGTGACAAGGCTATCTTAAATGCTCATCCATAAAAGGTAAATCTCTTTTTGAATTTTTCAAAAAATTTTATCAAAATAAAATCTTTTTGTGTTTTTCTAAAAATTTTTCTAAAAAGAAAATCTTTTTGTATTTTTCAAAGAATAATGAAAAGCAAAAATAAGTAAAACACACTAATAGTACAATCTAGCAATAGGCATCCGAGGATATGAAAAAGACAATGCAACCTATGCTAGACATGAACCAACCCCTCAGTCAACTGTGCAAATTCCCAAAGACTTCCTAAGACTCTCAAATCTAAGGGCATCTAAAGGTTTCGTGAAAATATCGGCTAACTGATGGTCCATGGGAACAAAACTCAGGGTTACGACCTTCTCCTCAACTAACTGACGTATAAAGTGCTCGCGTAACCTGATGTGCTTTGTGCGCGAATGTTGGACAGGATTGCGGGATATGTGTATCGCGCTCGTGTTATCACAGGAAATGAACATGGTGTCCTGTGAAATCCCATAATCCTCCAACATTTTCTTCATCCACATGAGTTGCGTGCAACAACTCTCGGCGGCGATGTACTCAGCCTCCGCAGTGGACAAAGAGATGGAGTTTTGCTTCTTGCTCAACCAAGAGACAAGAGCAGAACCAAAGTAAAAACACCCACCCGAAGTGCTTTTACATCCATCTACGTCCCCGGCCCAATCGGCATCCGAATAGGCGGACAAACGGTCATCGGTATCAAAGGAATACCAAATACCGTATGAGAGAGTCCCACTCACGTATTTGATAATACGTTTTAGAGCGAGTAAGTGTGACTCTTTAGGAGACGCCTGATAACGCGCACAGACTCCAACACTAAAGGCAATGTCGGGACGACTAGCAGTCAAGTAGAGAAGACTGCCTATCATACTCCGATACAAGGTTTGCTCTACGTCCTTGCCTGAAGTGTCCTTACTAAGCTTGGTAGAAGTACTCATAGGTGTACGTGCATGCTTAGCGGAGTCTAAACCAAATTTCTTCACTAGGTCTCGAGCATACTTGGATTGGGAGATGAACATCCCATCCTCTAGCTGACGAACCTGGAGACCAAGGAAGAAAGTAAGCTCACCTACCATGCTCATCTCAAACTCACTTTTCATCTCCTCCTCAAAGTGGTGAGCATGCTGGGAGCATGTGGATCCAAAGACTATGTCGTCCACATAGACTTGGGCAACCAAGATAGCACCGTCATCTCTCCTGACGAACAACGTCATATCTACTCCCCCTCTCTTGAAGCCACGGGCTAAGAGATAGGAAGTAAGCCTCTCGTATCAAGCACGGGGTGCTTGCTTTAAACCATACAAGGCTTTTCTCAGATAGTAGACGTGCTCAGGGTGCTGAGGGTCTTCAAACCCTTTTGGTTGTTCCACATAAACCTCCTCCTGTAGAATGCCATTCAGAAAGGCACTCTTGACATCCATCTGATATAACTTGAAGTGCAGATGACATGCGATGGCGAGAAGTAAGCGGACGGACTCAAGCCTCGCAACAGGAGCAAATGTCTCCCCAAAGTCTACACCCTCTATCTGTGTGTAGCCTTGAGCGACCAACCTAGCCTTATTTCTGGTTATGGTACCATTTTCATCCATTTTATTCTTGAAAATCCACCGGGTACCAATAACATTAGTATCACTAGGTCGGGGGACAAGTTCCCAGACATTGTTCTTCTTAAACTGAAGCAACTCATCCTGCATAGCAGATATCCAGTGTTCATCTTTGAGTGCTTCTTTGTGGTTTTTGGGCTCGACTTTGGACGTGTAGCAATGATGACTAATAACGTTCTCTAGTTGAACACGAGTCTTGACCCCTAGAGTAGGATCGCCAACAATGGCTGAAGGATCATGACTCTTGCGAACCCAAGCAGGTGTCTCCCCTAACACAGGAATAGGGTCCACAAAGTGTGGGAGAGGAACAGGAAAATCACTGTCAGAACAATCCTCATCCTCACACTGAAGGTTGGGATCAATAACCGTCGGAGGTTCGTCATCTTGCACAGTGACGTTTATTGATTCCATAACCTTAGAGCTCTTCAGGTTAAAAACCCGGTACGCTCTACTGTTCGATGAATATCCTAGCAATATTCCCTCGTCGCTCCGGGAGTCAAACTTTCCTAATTGCTCTCTATCCCGTAGAATGTAGCATTTACTCCCAAAAACACGGAAATATGCCAAGTTGGGCTTCTTGCCAGTCCACAACTCATAAGGAGTGTGAAGTGTGTGTGGACGTAGATACACCCTATTAACCGTGTGGCATGCAGTAGACACTGCCTCTGCCCAAAATCTCCTAGAAACTTTACGACCTAGAAGCATAGATCTAGCCATCTCTTGGATCGTTCTATTCTTTCTCTCAACAATCCCATTTTGCTGAGGAGTTCTCACAGCAGAAAACTCATGTTTGATCCCAAGGCTATCACAGTACAAATCCACCTTTGCTTCCTTAAATTCAGTACCGTTATCACTACGTATTCTTGTAATAGTGACACCGTGTTGATTTTGCACGACACGGCACTTGGTCGTTAAAAATTCTACAGCATCGGATTTCTCTCTCAGAAAACCTACAATGGAGTACCTGGATAAATCGTCTACCATCACGAGAATGTATCTTTTACCACCTAGACTCTCCGTGCGAGTAGGACCCATAAGATCCATGTGAATCAACTCAAGAGCACGGGAGGTGGTAATGGAATTCAACTTCCTATGAGGGCTACGGATTTGTTTTCCCAACTGACAGGGTCCACAAATCATGGAAGTTGGCTTTCCAAGTGATGGTAAGCCACGTACTAGGTCCTTTTTGACTAAACGAGATAAGTCTCTAACGTTCACATGACCTAGACGTTGATGCCACAGATCCATAGGAGTGATCGTGGCGCTGTTGCAAATAAGTGAGGATGTGGGCTCAATCCCATAGCAGTTATCCTCTGTCCTCACCCCTTGCACTAAAAGTTTACCGGCTTGATTATAGACCTTACAAGCTTTCCGGTCAAACTTCACTGCAAAGTCATCGTCGCACAGCTGGCTGATGCTAAGAAGGTTTGCTTTCAAACCTTTGACGTACAGCACATTTTCTAGCTTTGGAAATCCTGGTAACTCTACTGTACCTCGTCCTACTATGCTAGATTTGCTACCATCTCCAAAGGTGACTCTCCCATCATTATAATCCTCAAGATGGGTAAAATATGAGGAATCACCTGTCATATGTCTGGAGCAGCCACTGTCAAAATACCACTGAGAGGTATTATGTGCTTTGAGAGCGACATGGACAACAAGGGCCTTTTTCTCTTTCTTAGGAACCCAAGTGTAGGTACCTTTTTGTATTACCTTGTTGTTGTTGGTTTTAGCCAGAATGCGGGGCGCATTCATTGATGGTAAGGTCATCCGTCGGAATTCCTCCATCAAACTCTGTGATTTGGCGGCTAGAAACTCAACACGCTCTCTCAGACTGGCAAACTCATCAGTCTGATGTGGTGGAGAAAACGTACGTCGTGTCCGACCCAACTTATAGCAATCATCCCTAAGGTGTCCATTTCTTTTGCAATGGGAGCAAAAGAGCACAGTATTAGGAGGACCTTGGTTTGCTTTTCTTGGTCGAACTCTCCTTCTTGGTTTTTTATAATGGCCATAAGGAGTCGTAGTAAACTCAGGAATTGGTCCGGGTGCAATTTGGGACGTGGATGCACCATCAAAACCTATTCCTTGCCTGTCACCAAAACCTAAAGCGGGACCGAGGAGCATCTTTCCCATCTTCCCAGATCTGTCCTTGATTTGTACCTTGACTTTCCTAGCTCTCTCAAGGTCATGAGTAAGCTGAGCAACAAGGGCTTCAAGTTTCTTCCTAGTCTCCATGGAGGAATGGAGCTCACTAGTAAGACTAGCCACTTGTTTAGTCAAGTCCGCTTTCTCTTTCTCAAAACTGCTCTCTCTCTCTCTAAGCAAATTCTCTTTACTAACCCAGGCAGACTCTCTCTCTCTCAAGGCGGTGCAGGTGGAGGACTCTCTCTCTCTCGTCTCTTCTAACGCGGTGATTCTAAGAACTAACGCCTTGTTACGTTTTTTAGTTTTGAAAGACTCATTATATAACTCGGCGTAGGCGCGTTGAAGGTTACTTTCGTCCTCACTACCTTCCTCCTCTCCCTAACTCTCTTCACACTCACTGCCGAGGTGTCTCTGTGAGGTAGCATCTTCATCGTCGTGAGATGCACATGGAGTACTCACATGACTAGCCATGAACGCGGTGAAGTTACGCTCATGCGGTGACTCATCTCCCGAGTCCACCGACTCGACCTCACTGTCGTCACTAAGGGTAGCATTTAGGACAGCTTTACCCTTTTCCCTATTCAGACGAGTGGCACACTCAAACGCTCTGTGTCCTTTACCGTCGCACTCAAAACACCTCTCACTGTCTTTAGGGGGTTCTTTGAAATCTTTCTTTTCAAACTTATTTTTCTGAAAATTCTTTTTATCTTTGAAGTTGCCACTTTTCTTAAATTTCAGAATTTTCTTGAAGTTTTTAGCAAATAAGGCCAAATCATCTAAGTCAAACTCACATTCAGAATCAGAATTTTCTAACTTTCTAGATGACTCGATTCTCTTTCTTGCCGACCCCTCACTTTTTCTCTCTTGGGCTTTAAGGGCAATTCCCTTATCTTTTGGCTTGGCAGATTTAGGAAACATGTCTATTTTATAAGTTTGTAAATCTCCTACCAGTTCTTCCAATTTTAGTGTATTTAAATTACCCAAGGAATTTAACACAGTGACTTTAGGTATAAAACACTTAGGAAGGGAACGAAGAATCTTTTTAACAACTCTAGCATTTGGAATATGTTCACCAAGATTATAGCTAGTATTAACAATGTCAGAAAGCCTAGCATAAAATTCATCAAAACATTCATTTTCATGCATGGTGATGGTTTCAAATTGAGTTGTTAAATTTTGCAATTTTGACTCTTTAACAGCATTTGTTCCTTCATGGGTAAGTTGCAAAACATCCCATGCCTCTTTTGACGTGGTGCACGTCATTATGCGTTTGAACTCATCAGGTGTGACAGACCCGGAAATAGCACTTAGACCCTTAGAATTAAAAGATGACCATTTAAATTCTTCATCAGTCCAAGTAATGTCAGGTTTCAAGTTGGTCACATTATCAACAGTCACGGTGGGAGGAGTCCACCCTCGTTCAACCAAAATCCAGACACGTTCATCAATGGCTTTTAAAGCCGACCTCATACGGGCTTTCCAATAAGCATAATTTGTCCCGTCAAAGATAGGCATTTTATAATATGATTTCTCCATTTGAACACGCTCTTTTCAAAAATCAATTTATTTCAAAAAATTGATATCTTTAGAAAAATTTTGCGGAAAATAGGAATACGCGATAGATTAGCGTAACCGGCTCTGATACCAATTTGAAAGAGTTGGCGCTTGCGTTCAATTAAGAAATAATATAATAAACACCTTTTTAACCCAATTTAACCCTAAGCATGCAACTAGGTGTGATTGAAACAATATGAAATCATGCAAGAATTATTCAACACACAAAGTTTAAGGAAAAATCCCCCACGGGGCAAAACCATTTGTATATTCACTATAATTTGTAAAAGACGGTTTACAATCGGATTACAATGAAATACAGTTTTTGACTAAGAATTACCCGCAGGTATCGTATTCTGTAGTCGCGGCTGGAAGACTCCCTTTCCAGTAGGGTTGGCGGCTGGAACTATCCCTGTCCAGTAGGGCTGCAATGAAGAGGAAGAAGCGGTCCACTTCACAAAGGGTTGAACAACATCAATGGTGTTCTTGGGTTACCAAACTTGATTCACATAGATATGGAAGATGTGTGAATCTAAAAACCTAGAATCATAGGACTCAATAGGTGAAGACTTTAGGGTTGATATGCTCTGATAATCGTGTATAAGCCTTATGAAAACCAACTACTGATCGTGGTTTAAATAAGGAGTCAGAACCCTAAAAAATCTGAATCACGATCTGGAAAATTCTATCCAGGGCAGACCGGTCCGGGCCTGAGGCGGATCGGTCCGATAGCGGATCGGTTCTTTTAATTTGAAGCAGATTCGGTTCTCATTCGATCCGGGGTCCACTGGCCAATGTGCAAAACGGATCGGTCCGGCAGGGAGGCGGATCGGTCCGGAAGCGGATCGGTTCTTTTAATTTCTTGGCGGACCGGTCCGGGCTGTTAGCGGATCGGTTCCTTTTTCATTGAGGTGGACCGGTCCGGTTGACTGGATTTCTAATTCCTTCCTTGATTCGATACTCGGATTCCGTTGATGACGATATGAACATGAATTTCTTCAACGGTGTTACGGCTAATGACATATACAAGTATGTTGGACAAAATGTCCTTACACCATCCACATAGGCAAGTAGTTATAATAAGATCTCAAGAGCACGGGAAGAAATATTACATCATCACTACATACTTGTGCCAGGGACAAGTGTCCATACCATATTGGAAACTTTCATCATGCACATGCTTCTTACATGCTTGGGGTGCAATGCGCACCCCAAGCACTATATATACCCATTTTTTCCCCAGTGCAAGAAATCCAAATAAATTATAAACCTTAGCCAAACTATGTCTAATTTAGAATAGAGGTAGAGAACTTGAGTGTTGTACAACCAAGGCCATTAGCGCCTTATTTCCATAATGAAAATCGCACATCCCTACACAGTGGAGTAGGTTGAAAAGCTGAACCACTTACATATTGGTGTTCTTCCTTTTATCCTCACCTCTTTCTCTTATTTTCATATCTGTTATGTTACATATATCCATTGTTGTATTGTGTTTGAGCTTGAGCTGCATATACAAATTTAAATGGTGATTTTTTAGCTTCATCACTCTCAAAATACGGAACTGCACCCAACCTACCGTAACAAAGACGAGGCAATGAGCCGAATGCCCTGTGGAAAAATACAATAATGCAATATAGAATTGAACGACAGAAAAGAGGCTCTACATACAAATGCAGCTACATTATATATACTTTAATGCATGAAACCATTTTTATTCTAAAAATGTTACTTATCCCGATTAATTCGCCTTAATCTTATGAAGAACCTCTTCTTACTTGACTTGACACTTATTATTGATTTAACACACCCGCTTAAACAAATATTCTTTGTTTAAGGAAAACCATTCTTTTTATCGAAATTACCCCTTTGCTCATACCAAAATTACCTTAGTATTTTCATTAAAAATCACCTTTTAACACACACAACCACCCTGTTAGAAAATACTTATTTTTCTCTGGAAGTCTTTCACAAACACACTTTTCTATTAATTATGGGTTAAACCTCTTTAGGTTGCTTAATTACCCATTTACTCACTCCACTTCACCATTCCTTTTACTTTATGTACATTAGTTAGTTTCCTTACATTACTTGTCCACATTATTATTTATCGAAACATATATTAATTTCATTCAAGTTAGGTTGTTTTTTCTTATATTCGCCACACAATTTATTTCTTGACATATTCCACTTTTCAGTATCTTTTTCTAGTAATCATCCAATATTTGCATACTTTAACGGGATCCACACCGCCGGCTATGCTACCATATGCTCTGGCCAGTGATTTTGAGTCTTTCACCCTAGAGATCTAGACCCTACTTAATTATTCCCAGTGTCATTCGAGCCCATATTAATATATTTTAATATTTTTCAAATGTCCACATTATTACACTTTTCTTTATCGGTTGAAGCCAAAATCCGTTATTTCACTCCAACTTGTCTTACACTTTTAAATCATCATTTCTTGTCCTTTATAAACTTGCATTGAATTTATCCCAAAAATCACTTTCAATTAGGGCTTTTTTGCGTAATACCTTTTCTAATATTTTTATTTCATAAAAATGTTCCTCTTTACGTAAAATTACCATTTTACCCATTTATTTTCAAACTTGTCATTTCCTCCATTTTCACAAGTGTCATTCCCCAAAAATATTGTAAAGTTACACACACTAACTTCTTAAATATTTTTAACTCATGAATAATTATTTAACAATTTGTAGTGACATACTTCTCAAGTTGAAAATCTCTTTATCTCACTACTTCGTTCTTTAAGAGATCATTGAACATTTTAAAGACTAATTTACAAGAAAAATATCATTTCCTTTCTTAACACAAGTAATCTTGAGACCATACACTTATCACATCTTCAATACTTATTCATATATTTTAAGGGATGAAATTTCTATTTTATTTATTTCAAGTTAACGCTAATTAAAACCTCCATTAAACTTGTCTTTATGCTTATATTAAAAATACTACAAGTTTATATACAGAGGAAAAGGTATTTTAAATCCAAAATTCCAAAATAATGAGTTTAACATGTGATTTATTCAAGAATTTTCATAATGTTTGCAACAACATGTATTTCAAGACTAAAGACATTTTTTTATCATTAAAACTTGAATACATGTCCATTATTATGATAATTCCAAATTTTACAAGAAAATCTTTAAACATTTGTTCATAAAATATCTTTAACAAGATAAACATTATTTTGAAAATATTTTATTCTATAAAATATTTAACACCAAGTTTTCTTTAAATATATCATTCACTCAACACTTCTTGAAATCCCTTTTTAACCCATTTACACAAACCCATGATATATACCCTCTTTAAACCATATATGCATCATACTCTTACAAACTCAACTACAAGACCAATATTATGGACAAATAGAGTTTTAAGCTAAGAGTAGATTTTTTCCACCTCATAAAAGTTCTAAAATGGTGGGATGAATGTAAAAGAAGATGACAAGCTCTCGCATCCCAAGGTGGCCTTAAAGATATTGTCTAGCTCCACCAAGCTTGCCTCCATGAAAACTCCAAGCAACCCTCCCCCTTTAAACCCTATTAATCTTCTACATTTCTTCTTCACCCCCCCCCTACAACAATATCTCCAATATTCATATCTTTGACCAACAATAGTGTAGATGGATTTAAAGATTTATATATGGTAGAAAAGGGTTAGGCTATGGTGGTTTTGGTTAGAGAGATGGTGGTGCTAGGGTGGTGTGTAGTGGTTGGTGGAGGAAAAGCTCTCAAGAGCTAGAGAGAGAGGACAAATTTGATGAATACTTCAAAAAACCAAAGGTTTAAATTCTCCAAATGCTCCTACACTTAACCCTTATCCCAAGGTCAATTAAGTCTTTGTCCCACATTTTGATCTGAGTCGCTGAGAGCTCGACACGTCATCCCATCCGATGACTCATGTCGTGACAACACATTAAAAAGGACAAAACTTTCAAGATCAGCTCTGGTCGTTCGAACGACCTTTACCCTCGTTCGGATGAGATCCTCTCTCGTTCGAACTAGACTTCTAACGATTTACTAATGAGGTAAAAATCTAGGGTTAACTGGTATATGAGAACTGCCTCGTTCGAACGAGAAAATCCCCCTTGTTTGAATGACAAGAGACTTCATTCGAACACTGACTTCTAATGAGATTCTAGAGAACAAGGGAAATTTACCCTTTAGCAGGTCGTTCGAAGTATGTTAGATAGCCATTTGAATGACTCGTTTTAATGATAGGGTCATTTCGTTCGAATGACTTTAGTTCTTCTCTAAATAAACTTTAGGTAATAAATCTCTGATTCAACAAGAACGAAATCCATGAACTTAACCAAACATGATTCAAGGTCCATCTTACTAGGTCTTAAGCCCAATTGAGTCCTAACAAGTTACCAAGTCACATGGGCATGGTCAAAGTCGCGGCGGTGAGTGTAACATTATTCCGTCCTTAGGGAATTCCTCAAAATTATTAATCCATCAACTCCACAAATCCTCGAGATTATCAATCCTTACTCTAAGTAATAGGATCTTTCAAGGCTCAGTCATCAAACTTATCAATAAAAAAATTCATCATATGCCCTTTCACAAGGGGATGTCACCAAAGAACTCGATATGTAACATGTTCTAATGCTCACCATCAAGCTAGCCATCAAAAATTAAAAAATAGTCCTCAAGTCTCCACGTACCCGGTGATCATATTCAATCAAGTCCTAAGGTTTCTTTGCTAATACCTAAAGCATATCGGTGCTTCTATCGGGGCAACACTCTCTAGTGATTGCCACTCACCAAGAGCAAACGACATACAAATAACCACCTAACCCATCATCCTAAATCGTTTCAATTCTTGGGACCATAAATCTTGAGTCCCCTCAAATCCTCGGGTCTTACTAACCATGCAAATATATTTAAGCCTGATAATATCCTTTCCTAATTAATCACTCGCTCCGTGGAGTGACATACCAATCAAGTCACAAATCGTGCGTCTCATTAGCACCTTCCACAAGATCCTTATACGAACCCAGGATCATTATAGGTGTCTAATTATGGAACACTCATCCATGTATTACATCAATTTACTCATTGAGGCAAAACAACATTGTGTGTTATGTTTCCTCGAGTTCTAGCACTATACACTGTCCTTGAATCATCATCCCACTCTTTATAACCAGAGCTGATAATTGCCATATCGAACTATCCATAAGGTCATTAATCTTAAGGAAAATGAATACTATGAGCAAACCATGTGACTGAAAGCGCAACCACACGTACATAAAACTTGTGTAAACAAAGTAATATTTCAAACAAGAGCGCGCCCAGTTACCGAGCTGCAATGACCACACCAGGTCCATCCACACTCATACTGATCCAAGTCGTGTTATGACCAAACCATCAGAATAATACTAGACTACCAAAATTAAAAGGGAACCATCATTAACCATCGGAATCGAAAGAATACAATCCTTAACAAAACAAATCAGAATGAACAAATAATCGTTCTGAGAAAATCCCATTCATATACAACGGACTATGGTTTATGAAGGATGAACCATACATCACAAACTTTAAAGTCTTTGACACCTCCTATATGTTCTCACTGAATATCATCCGAGCCATGCACCCTAGCTCGAATCACCAACCGTGACAAATCGGATCACAAACCATTTATCCCCACAAGACGAAGCAACATATGAACCTATCATCCTTTGGGAGTTAAATTATGGACTTCCCTCCTTGGGGGTAAGGCTTCTTCCTTACATCCTTGACAGATGTGAACCACTCTAATTGACGAATGTCCAATGCCCTTGCCAATGTTAACCTTGTCCATATTTCTAGTTAGCGTGACACCATGGCCAACTAACACACCTAGATCGTTATCTACATTATCATACCGTGATCATGTCCCAAACATCTCCTCAATCCATTCCCAATCAAGCAAAATATTCTCCTTATTACAACCACTAATGATACATGGTCATCACTATGCCTATCTCCAAGTTCTACCTAAACTGAATTTACATGACGGATACATCAGTCATCATTAGCACTCTAAGGGTAGTAAGTATCATACAGGGCTACATCTCCTAATTCGTATCGATTTTATAATACGTGTGAAGAATTACTCTCTTTCCTGCTAGGGTTATTCTAACTTATACTATCGACATATGTCGATATTCTAATCATGCTTCGATATCCCTAACATGACATTGTCAATCTAGGTCCCAAATGCTTTTCTTAGCATTCCTCAAAATCAGGTATTACACTTCCTACACTAGTCATCCTATGACAAACGAACATCATGCCCAATCATGACACAAGTTTTTAGTTTCTTAGAAGGTTACATCACCCATATGTACCAATTCAAACTACAGTACCAAATGTGTACACTAGTTTACTCTTTAAAATTTTATCAATAACCTGGGATCATCACATAACTCCCACTTCGACCATCATTAAAACACTAGCGCTCCATAACGAAAAACTTACTAGTTTCTCAAGGACACCAAGTACACCCAATGAAATTATCACTAAGGACCTGACAAGATTTCATAACCTATGATTTCCTCACCGTAGGTACGCTCTATCGATTTCCCAATATTTGCATTGTGGACATTAAGTACTGACAAAGATACTGGCCTACAAGTCTCTACATATGGTGCGCTTTAACCATTGAACATCCCAAGGCAGCACAACAAGTCGGTTTTTACTCCTCAATGATGCCACAAGAAATTAGTCCAAATGATACTCCAAGGACTTCCTTAAATCATTTCCATACTAGAATTATCTCATATTTCGTCATCACTTAGGCTATTAGGATGGGCTACATCACTTAGATAAGAATATTATTTCCATTTTGATCGAGACTCCAGTATAAGTCTAACCCATGACTCTCTTCTTGAGATCCAATAAAGGTTCAAAAATCTTCTTCCAAATGGTCGATGCCCTAAACCATGCATCAAATCATAGACTGACACTACTAAGGATTCTGGCAGTATATGGGAGTAGTATACAACCTATAAGCCTCTGGGTCTACATCACCAATGACATGACACTACCCTAATAAATAAGTTCGCCTAACCATATCATCGACATTAGTTATCTGTAAGTACCGCACCTGGTAACTTAATGTATCTTTATCACAAATCAACACTGCTTAGGCATGATACTCTAGTCACCTAACCTCTAGAGTTAGCTTAACATAATTCATTTCTCTGACTCAATGGATGTCATTTAGCATGATATTATACTCTAGTCACCTAGCATCCACGATTGAATTTTCTATTATTTTTAGGATGTGTTACACTAATTTATCTGGAGTTAAACTTTTTATTTTTTAATTTGTAAACTTAAATTATATTAGTAACGATTAGTTATTGTTAGATATTAATAACGGTAAAATACTGTTAGTAATAAAAACATTAGTCAAACTAAAAGCCTATTTGGGTGTAGTGTTGGAAGCTAAACCAAACGATTTAAAGCTTTCTATATACTGCCATTATGCATTTTATTTCAACTATTTAAGGCTTGAGGAACTATCTTCGTCTTTTCTTGTAAGTTTTCTCCATCCTTTTTTTTCTCTATAAATTTTCTTCAAACTACCATTTGATTTTCTTTTCTTCAAATATTCTTATGTTCTTTCCTTCTTTGATTGAAAATATGGCTTATGACTTAAATGAGAAAACCCTAGGAGACTTTGGGGAGAAATTCTTGATCCCCAATTGGGTGAAAATCGAATGATCTAGAGAACCATATGACTGATTTAATATTTCTGGTGGTCATTGGATACACACCAAGTCAGTAGCTGAGGGTGGTATTACTTTCCTTCTAATGCCGGAGTTCTACGAGTATATCAGAGTGGTATCTTCCTAGTGCACTCCAAACACATGGAGGATTACGAATGGGGTTCATAGGATTAATGAGTTATATGGAACTTAAATTGGGATTCCTAAGATAAGGTGTTGTTAGTCATGGGTCAAAAAGAATGACAATACCTTTTATATGAAAATAAGAAAAATCGATAGAGTGTTGGTGATCGATCTTCTTGATTGCAATTCATAGTTTTTAGATGCCCCAGCAAGGGGCACAAGATAGACTGGTTGTTGTCCTGGTTGTACTATGTTGTTGTCGAGTAGGCATTATATGATTTGTTTGTTAAAATTTTCTTCTTTGCTTTATTTTTTACAAAGGATTCTACGAAAAAGGAACTCGCTGCTTCTCACATCAACTGGATCAAACTTATGAAATCTTCGAACTTGAGGAGGCCATTATCCCCTGGTACCGAGCACCCGAGATCAAATTTTTTATTCATTGAGTACACAATGCCACTACGTCCTTTATTGCTAAAATTCTGGATAAAATCCTCGAGGTTCCAGTCTTCTCAAAAGGTGAATAATCTTCAAGTGAGTCCACTCCAGGTTCCTTTGAGCCCATAGATTTTAATGACATCCCAGTTATTATCCCATCCACTTTATAAGAATAAATGTCCCTAAAGAAGAGAAACCTTACTCTGGTGGATGAGTCTGACAACCCTTCCTCCCTGAAGCCAAACATTTCCAAAATGAAAGAGGTCAAAGAACCATCTGATCTTGTTACTCTGAAAGATTCTCTCGATAAGGAAAATACTCAAAATGAGAGCATGATTGGTGTTGTTCTTCCTATTGATGTCATGGTTCCCCCCAAGAAGGAGGATGATCCCATCATGGGAAGGGTCGCCAAATTATGTCGATGGTTAAGAATTCTTCTTCTGGAGTTGTACAATGAGTAGGTCGATAGGTTAAATACCAACCAAATTGTTTCTCATTCCATGGAGGCATTATCCATGCTAAGTTTTTGGACTCCTGACTAGGTTATCTCCTTGGAGTTTCTCTTGATGTACTAACCTATGATTGTCCTTTTCTTGACGTTTATGGTGGACTTCGTCGATATCCTCGATAAAAGAGATGATCGGCATTAGGCCAATTATAAACTTAATCAAGACGTTTTAGACATTTGTGACGTTTCGGGGCATACAACGATAATTTTCTATTCTACATGATATACATGAATAAAATGATTTTACGAGTCAAATTCCATTTATGAAATTCAGATGAGTTATTTGAACATGCGAACATCCATATATTCTAACGAGAGCCTAACCTCTAACCTTAACATATAAGGATTTTGAAGCCTTAATTCGTATTAAATATTTGAATAAAAATAGTCCCAACTTTAGTTTCACTTTTCCTAATTAATCTTTCTTATTTATTTTAAGAAAAAATTGATTATTAATGTTTAGGGAACATTTAAAATGCATAATACTAAAGGGGAACAATACAAGTGCTCATAACTGTAAAAATCATTTGAATAATCTCACTAGATGATTGTGTTCCTCTCAGGAAAACAATAAAACTACGTCTTGGATGATCTTGATATATCTTGATTTAGTTCTTTAAATCTTAAGTTGAAAGTTATGTTAAATGAGTTTAGGTTTTGAATGAGGGAGAGGATGAAATTTACGGGAGGCTATGATTGTTGGAAAAGGCTAAAATGTGTTTTAAAAACCCTAAACCCAAGCTTATGTATTTTTATAATAGAAAAGTGTTTGTTTCCTATAAAAAATATAAAACAAAAGAGATTTAGTTTTGACCCACTGAAAAAGCGAACTAGTTCACCGAAAATCTGAACCGGTTTAGATTTCTCTACAATTCTAAAATTTACTTAATTTATAAAATGCAAAATTCTTCGATTTTTAACCGATTTTCAATTCTGATTAAAATTACATTTTTCGAATAACAAAAATTACACTTTAAATTAAAAAAATGATCGAATTTACAAAATATTTTTTTGACTTTTTATTATGGCGATTTAAAAATTAATCGATTTAAAACTATGGGGTGTTACATAAAAAAGGAGAATAATGCTCTAGGGAATATTCAGGAGGCCTGACAATCCCATAAAGAGGACCAAGTGATCAATAATAGTTTTCATAATAATGTAATAAGTCTAAGGTACCAATTTCATCATGGCCCTTGTAAAGTTTGGTCATCTAGTTATAATGAAAGCTGGACCGCTGCCCTGTTGCACCTAAAAGAAATCGAGGATGTTTCCTATAAGAATGGGCAGCATAATTCCCTGACGATCATAAAGGTTCCCTAGGATTCCCAACTAATGGCATTGGTGCGAAGTAGATTTCCTCCATATTTGACTTCCTCCCATTGGGAGTGAAGAATTGTGGATTCTTGTCAATGTAATTCCAATTGAATTGGTACAGAATTATCTCCATGATCATGAAAACGATTATGAACTTTGACCAAAACCATATGATGATGAAATTTGAGCTAGAATATTTATCAATCTAAACCACTGGAGATAAAATGGTAGAATATATGCAGATATTTATAATGTTATGATCTAGACACTTTGTAAAAATCTTAAATATATATAAGATGATTACATTTTGTACTTTCCCCTGTTTTATGCGAAACATGTTTTTATCATTTTCCTTACCCTTTATATAGTGTCATCACACAATCTTAGGCTAAGGCCTAACTATAAAAAAAATATGCCTAGTCATAGGGCTATCCACCCGTTCATGATTTTAGTTGACCCAAGTCGGGACACTTAGTGCTTAGGGATCCCCCTAGGTCCTTTCCTTTCTTGGGAGATTATTTATGCTTTTGTGTTTGTTCATGATGAAAATATATAACTTTAAAGTTTTGATTAGGTCTAATCTTTACTAAATTTTTTAATCAGATGATCTTGGTTTAATCTAATATTCATATCGATGATCGGGATTAGATCTGATTGATAAAGATAAATTTTCCACAACAGAGTTAGTCTAGAATTTGGAATAATGAGAAAGATAATTGCATTTATCAAACTTCAAATCGTTCCATAAACAGAACTTTAAAATAAAATAAAGAACTTTGGATAAAGCTTTAAAAATAAAATTTCCTAACGTTGGATGCATTCTAGGCCCTAGAGATCTCCATGTACCCCATAGTTTCTAAATAGTAGGATCCTTGGAGGTCGTTTCTGATAATATTGAAATATCCTTCTTAGTTAGGACATAACTTTCCATTTGATGAATTCTTTGCGCTATTGAGCACCTTTCCGAGGACATAGTCTCTGAACAGGAACCTTTTAAGATTAATGCCTTTGTTATATTGCTTGGCTAACTGATGTTAATAAGAACCTAGTTTGATCAAAGCCTGTTCTTTTCATTCCTCGGCTAAGTCGATCTTGATCCTTATGATTTCTTCATTTATGCCTTGATCGACGATGGTCGTTTGTATGGTCGACAAGCCAGTTTCGAAAAGAATTATGGCTTCCACTCCATAAGCTAATGTGAAGGGCATTCCCCGGTTGATCTCCTAGGCATAGTGTGATATGCCCAGAGGATGTAGGGAAGCTCATCCACCTAAGCACCTTTTACATTATTCATTATTTTATTTATTTTTTAGCATTATTTTGTTGGAGGCCTCAATCTACCCATTGTTTTTAGGGCAAGCCACCGAATTGAGGTAGTGCTTTATGTTGTGATTGTTGTAGAATTATTAAATTGGTCCACATTTAAATTGTATTACATTGTCTTTGATGATTGTCCTTGGTATGTCAAAATGAGTCACAATGTTCCTCCAAGTATATCTTATCATGTCAGTGTCTCTGATATTCACCAAAGGTTCAGCTTTAATAAATTTGGTTAAATAGTCTATGCTGATAAGGAAGTACTTTAAATTTTCTCGTGCTGTAGGTTGAGGTCCCACAATGTCTAAACCCCACTAAAAAAAGGGCGACAGGTGACGGTATAATTAGCGGCTCTAAGTCGTTGGATAGTTGTTAAAGCATAGGAGAGAACTTTTTCCACTTCTTGCACTTTATAACTGATGATATGCAGAATGTGTGTGCTACGTGTGAACCTACAACTCAAGTGCAAGTTGGTCACTCAAGTAATAACCCGGTAAGTCGGGATCGAATCCTTAGGTAATAGGTCATAAAATAATTGACGAAAATAGGGTTGGCTTCTAAGATCTAGGTTTCAACTTGAGAAAGAAATAGAAGGTGATTTTCGTTTTTGAGAAAATTTCTTTTTGACTACATTAACTTAAACAAAGCAAGAACAATTTAAACTAATGAAAGCAAGAACTTGGAATTTTCGATTCTGAAGACTTTTAGAAAAATGAGTTGGGATTGATTCCCTCGAACCGTAGAAAATCTTAGCTAAATGTTGAATTCTCGAAAACTATTTAATTAATTGAAAGAAAAACATAAACTAATTCGAGGCATTAAACATTTGTGGCTATTAATCCGCAAAATATTTAGTCAATATATTCATTGATGTGAGAGATAAAATTACTGATACATATATTGTATTCTCAAACATTCCGGTTGCCTTCGAGACACGAAGTTAAGAGATCTATAATATTAGTCCCAATGAAATTATCAAACTCTAATAATTAATCATACAATTATTTTGAATTTTATATTTAACACAGAAAACCTAGGTTGGGTTCATGTTCCCCAACTCACTATGAGTTTAGCCAGACATCGAATTAATTTCTACTCAATTAATTATCATAATGAAAGCAATCATCATTGAATAACGAGAAAGAAGAGATGAAATTATGTTACCAACACTTGGAGAATTTAAATCTCATGCAATGAATTCACACCAATTGAAGAAAATCGAAAAAGAATGGATCTTGATTAAAATTGATGATGAAAAGTGTAAATATACTTATCTAATTAATTGTTGTTTATAATTATTGCCTAACTATGAATAGCATTTTGTTTATAAAACTCCAATGGCCTTAAACATGTGCCAAAATTCATCCAACAAGTTTAGATAGACCCAAATTACTATAGCAAGAATCTAGAAAGAGATATAAATTCCCACCTGGGATCGAACCCTTAGCCCAATTGAACCCACAAGGGAACCCTCAAATGCAGAACGGTTCACTGACCAAACCAGTTCGGTCAGAAGCTCTACTTTAACTTTTGCATTTTCTTCTTAATTGTAATTTTTACCTCAAATTTCTTCTCAACTTCGAACGCTCATAACTTCATCATCGTAGCTCGGATTAAGGTGTTGTTTCTTTTAGTATTCTCGTGACTTCAATCTCTTCAATTTTTCTGTTGCCTCCTCCTCTGGGTTTTGGTTGAAAAATTATTGATTTGCCCTTAAGTTTCCTTTCTCACAATTCTTTCAGTGTTTTGACTTTTCTCTCTCATCCAATTGCACAATATACATGTAAAATATAAGAAAAATGCACCAAACACGAAATACTGGCCAAAAAAGTTAATAGAACAAATATGAGATAAATGTAATGTCCAGGACCATAAAATGAAATTATGGGGATCAATATGGAATATTTGTGCCTAATCAAATCCCCCCAACTTATAATGTTGCTCGTCCCGGGCAATGTAAAAGAATAGGCAATAGGATCTAAATATTACCTCTTAAACTACGGTATTGAATACCTATTTTGGAGGCAAGCAATTGCATTTATCATATGCAATAAGTTGTTAAACCCCTAGGTTATCCTAGTAGGACGAGTGGTGTCTCATGAGGATTTGTAGTGAATTTATCCATAAAATTCATTTTGTACCATATGGTACAACTCAAAGAAAGTATCAAAATAATTAAACACCATACAATTTAAATTTCATAAAAATAATCACAATAAATTTTTATTCGATAAATCTCAATTCATAGTGTGTGCGTGTGCGTGTGCGTGTGTGTGTGCGTGAATTACTAGCTAACTTCCACCGATTGATCATTACGTCACTTTCTAAAAATTCACTTTGATTCAATTTCTCACGGAATGCTCTCACAAAAGAATCACTCGGATTGTGGTTTTTTATCTCGGTGTGTGCGAATTTAAGAGTAAATATAATTGGACACGAGTTCATGCACACAAATTGGAAGACATATTTTTTGGTGAAAAGATCTTATGAACAAATTCCGATCATTTGGAAATGGGAAAACATCATTCTTTATTCGCACCGTTTTGTCTCTTTATTATCTTTTTGTATTTTTAGCTCTCCAAGAGGTGATTGATTTTGTTATTCGGATTCGATTGGGACTTCTTTGGGTTAAGGTGCTTTGGGTAATCATGAAAGTGTTTGAAATTTTTTGGAGTTGACAATTTTTCTTTTAGTTATTAGTTGGTACTGTTCCATGCTTTTGATCATTTTTCTCCTTTTCTTTTCTCTATTTTTCTTCTTTTCTTTTTCTTATTTTTCTCATTTTTCATTTTTTTTATATTCATTTGAGCATTTTTTTATTTTCCCGCCCCTTTTCATATACAGTTGGACTTAATTTTTGAATTTTTTGATTTTCACAACTCCGTGCCAATATGTGTTTTTCGGGTTAACAAATGAATAGTAATATTATTTTAGGATCAAGTTGTCTTTCAAAAAAGGATATATTTCATGAATTTTTATGGTTAATATTTTTGGGTTAACAAATGAGGGTCTAACTTCATGGGTCCGCATTACTAATCAAATTACCTCATGTATCTCGAGATTAATTTTTATTTTTATTCATGAGACATTTAAGGTGCCTTTTTAAAACAACATCTCGAGATTTAGATATCAACGACAAATTTATCACATAAAGAACTTTTAAGTTATTTTTAACTAAGGATGCTTTAATTAACTGGAACGAGGATAAGCACAAAAATCTCATCGAGTTAAAATCTCCACATTTATTCGTATAAGTCGTCAATTTTCGCTCAATTTCTATTTTTGATCAATTTCGTCTTAGTGAAATGGATTTTTTTAAATTGAGACTTCAAATAAAAATTTAGTGATATTTTTGGGGAATTTAAATTCCAATTTTATTTTATTTGTATTGAAGACAAATATTTTTGACATTTTTGGAAAAATTTCAATTTTTTTGGCATTTTAAAATTTATGACGTTTAAAAGACGCACTTGTACCCCCCTAACTTAGACTTTTGTATTGTCCTTAATGAAAATGACTCAAATCTAAACAAGATAAGAAAAAGTGAAAAATATAAAACAAGCAATATTTTAAAATGAAAATAGACATATATAACTCAAACACAATTTTCATTAACAAGATATAGAATTTTTACATAGTTTGTTTTAAATACAACCATGAAAATAAAGAAACTACATAATAAAAAGGATACATCCACAAGATCTAGTGAGAGGGGTCGAGCGCGTCAGGGGCACGAGCATAAGGTTCCAAAAAATATTGGAGCATTTAGGATCTCGAGCCCATGCTAAGGCGGTATAAATCAGTTTGAATCCGCATCATTATTCACGTGTCCCTATGATAGTCGGCACGATCGTCTCGATACTCTGAAATGAACCCGTCGAGACGGGATTCAAGTTAGTTCATTTGACTATTGATGACTACTATGTTGTAGGCATGTTTATCAAAGTCTCCTTCAAAGCCTGGGTCAGTCGAGTCGTCGTTTTCTTAGGCACCCTCGTTGAAGTTACCCTCCTCCTCGTCACTTTCTTCATCACTATCCTCTGCTTCTTCCTTTTCGGTACTTTCCTCCCCCATTTCAGCATCTTTTTGAATGGGTTCGAGGTGAGGTGGAGCATTTCTGGCTTCCTTATTGCTTCGATCAATGGAGGTGGAATTTATTGGCTTTGGTTCGTAGGCTTGGTGGATCCAAAGAACACTACACTAAAAAGGCTAAATTGTCACCTTTGAGCCAACCAACCTTGTCACAGTCATTGACTGTGATAAAAAAACACGCATTTGAGGCAAAAAAACATGCGTTTAATGCATAGTGATGATAGTAGAAATGGTGTCACCAAATTAAAGTAGTATGCAAGCTCCGACCAGTACAATAATGGAGTATAAATAGATATGAAGTATACAAGGAGATGAGGTAAAGAGGGATATAACACAAAATATAAATGGTTCAACCAATTATGGCCTACTCCACTGTGTGAGTGTGTGCATGAAATCCACTAAGAAGAGAGCACAAATGGCCTTGGGATACAGAACACTCAAGATTTATATCTGTAATGAATTTGACAGAGTTGTAATAGGGTTGAGAATTGGAGATCCCTCTAACGGTAGAAGAAGGTAGGTATATATATGGTTAGGGTGTTGTTATATGCACCCCAGGCATGCAGGAGGCATGTGCAATATCAAACAGACAATGCCATGCTGCCACCTAACAATTGTGCATGTAAATAATGATTGAGAGATATTCTTCACAAGTAAGGAAGATGTTGTTGCAATGGTTTTGTGCACATGGGCTCACATCTCACGCACACTCTCCCACACGTGATCCACGCCACGCGCCCTGCCAGATGTATCCTATCGAGATGAAGTGTCAACCTGGCCAAGTAAGAGACCTCCGAGGTGATATTGGATCACATGTTGATAACTATTAAGTAGAGTCTCAACTAACTTGCATCAGGTCGAGACAAGTGTGTAACATAGTCTGATGAGGTCTTGACTTTCCCATTGGTGGACGAGATGAGATAGTAGGCCCATTAAGGTGATGAGTGGTCTCGGCCTAATGGAAGGAAAAGATCTAGACATTTTCTACAAGATTCCTTGTGAGAGCGCGCTTCATAAGGTTGGTCTGAGCCGAACTAGTCTTGAGTGTAGACAAGGTCACACTTGGGCTTATCAATCACCCCTAGCCCTTAGTCTCTGACGTTAGGAGGAGGATGAGGGTTAATAATGTCTGAAGACAAGAAGTTAATAATCGTCATTGATTAACCACACATCAGTTGATTTATAGCCTGCAGGTTTGATAGGATACCTATCATAATTCCCATAGGTTAGCGTATGTGAGGGCGGACGAGATGCTTGGGGTTTTGTTCCCTAATGATGGTTTTCTCAAAAATTAGTCTCAATGATTTCGACGGTATAACCCCCCCCCCCCCCCCCATTTTCATCATTTTTATTTTCTTCTCTAAAACTTTCTCTTTCCCGCCGTAAACTACTCTAAACCTCCATTGTTATGCAGTAAGCTTCCTTGTTGTTTCTTGTCAACACTCAACCGTGTCTTGATCCTTAAAGACCTTCTTCAATTAGGTAATCTTCTCCACCCTTTCTTTCCTTGCATTTGCCTGGTTTCTTCAATTTTATGATTTTTTGGTGACTTTTTTTTACTTTTCGATGAGTTGTTAGGTGGTTTGTGGAGTTAGAAATTATTTTAGGTTGTTTATGGCCTTTAGGAGGTGTTATAGGGTATCCCTTAGGTTTCCTCTCTTGTTTTCACCTTAGTTTTGATATCCTGATGAACCACCAGTCATCATTTTAAGTGAACCCTTTAAGCCGTTCTTGATAGTTCTTCAGTAAAATAATTCAGTTCCTTCGTTTGATCTTGTGGTTGACATAGTCAACGCCCTAAGCTATTTGTCCCCTTTTACCAATTTTTCCAAAGTGGTAGGTCATACTTGGATGTTAAGACCTTTGTATAAGTTAGCCGAGGAGTTCCTTACTCTTAAAGAGAGGTGTTTGAAGGAGATAAGATAGTACGAGGTTGAGGACGCTGCTAGGTGTAAAGCTGAGGCTTTTACTCTTTATCTTATTTACCCTATCCCCTTGCTACAGTTCGTCCCCCTGTTGTTGACATTAGTGATTCCATGTCTGAGTTCGCTACTTCTATAGATGATAATCCCTTCATCTCCCACACTTCCAAAAGTGTGTATTCTTTCAAAGAGGCCATAACACTCCCTACTGATAGGTCTGAGGAGACTGAAGGTTCTTCAAGTGCCTCATCCTCAAATTAAGACGAGTCATAAAATCATGTCGAGTCTTCTCCAGAGTCATACTCTTCCATACAAATCCTTTCGTCTCATGATAAGTCGAGAGTGGGTGTTATAATTCCACCCCATGTAATTGATATTCCTCTTTCTGCCATTCAGGGGCAACACTTTACGAAAACTGCCCATGCTCAAGGTGTCGTTTTACCTGGTGTCATCCCGATTGCAGATTAAGACGATTATGAAGATGCAGTCGAGAACAAACTTGATACCTCATGTCACTTCACCAAAACAACTCAATTATAACGGGCAAAAATCGTTACAAAAAATATTTGTAACGGATTAAATCCGTTAGAAATAGTTGAGTTCTTTTCATTTATCGAAATAGTTGTTCAAATTATAGACTTTATCTATGAAAATACGTAAATACACAAACACACAATTTATCTATATCCCAAAACTATGAGATAAATATTTAAAAAAACACAAAATGTGATACTTAAAATGTATAACTTGAAGTATAGACCTTCTCATGGAACACTCAAATCTCAAGTACTATAAACATTGGCTCTAAGGCTCTCACTTTGTGGATAGACAACTTGGTGCATTAAAAAAACCTAGAATTAATTAAATCAACACTTGTAGTGACTAAAGTTGGTCTCTCATATCACTAAATCAACACTTGTATTGACCAGAAGTTAATATTTCTTATCACTTATCAATAACTAAGCTAAAAGAGGAATAATATGGTTGTGTTTAATAATAATTAATAGGCAAGAGTTTAGGTAATGAGAAAACAAGCATAAAAAATAAACATTTTATTCAACAAAAATAAAAGAAGAAAAACATAAAGACGAGCGAAAAGAAAACAATCATTCACATGTTCATATAGAGCTGATTGACAAAAAAAATGGAGGGGGAAGACAAAAACAGTCACAACCTTTCCTACAATGCTATTATAGCAAACCTACTCTTCATTGGTCTTTCTCTGTAGTGAAAATTAGAGGATCTATGAGTAAATAAAATCACGAACACAATATTGCTCCTATTTTTACCCAAATGACAAATAACCCATCTTGTTTCTATATCTACATGTATTAAATCAATTAGAATTCCATCTAAGGAAAAAATATTGTTGAAAGACACCAAGCAACACAATAATTAATGTTCAAATTCAGTGTATTACGAGGAACTTAGGTTGTAGAGTTTTAGGGCTTTTTCACAAACCTTAATTTGATGCATAAAATTTATGTGCTGAGAAAATCTACGAGAGAGAAAGTCCACTCCGATGAGTGAGAGTTCTTCTAAAGACTCCGGTGACTAAGGCTTGTCCCAATAGCTCCCAATTTTTTTCCCCTGTGGGAGAGGGAGAGAACCAATAAAAAAGTGTAGTGCAACAAAAAAAAGTCGAGCGGGAGTATTCCCGCCTAAGCACAATGCGTGCATGGATAAAAATAAATTATGTAAAAAGAGCTTTTGATTTAATAAAAAGACCATTAGTAACAAATAAGTAATATTTCTAACGGTTATAGGCCGTTATTAATTACTAATGGGTGAAACCCATTAGTAATTGGAAAATCATTCCATTAGTAATTTGGTAATATGGTGTAGTGTGTGTTGAATCCTATGTCAGTATAGTTACTGAAGTTGATATTTCATTATGGAGACATCTTTATGGAATTTCTCTCTCTATTACTACGAGAGTACCCTCGGTGGACACGAGAGCATTCCAAGGCCTAGAGGGCGAGGTGTGTGTTAACGAACAAATGTTTAAGGTCAGATTCAGGCTACCTGTACATCCTGTAGTACGAGTCATTCTAGACAGTCTTGGTCTCGGCCCTGCCCAGTTGTCACCGAATGCCTGGAGGGTTTTTCGTAGATTTATCACCCTTTGGAAGGTAGTCTACCATACATACCTTCCAGTTAGCATCTTTAAGGGATGCTACACTATCTCTTCACCCAAAACTCTACCTGGTTGCTACTATATTGTAACCAGAAAATCGACCAAGAAAGCTCTGATGGTTACCCAAACTTCAAATCATAATTAGAAACCCCGTTACTTTTTCAGTTTTGGATCCTTAGAATCAGACCTGATGCCCCTTGTAGTGCCTCTGAGCCTCGAGTTCCCCAAAGATGGTCAAAGGCCCTAATGTCGGCTAAACTGGATTCGGGCTTAAGCATTAAAGCCACCAAAGACCTTAAAAAATTTGGAAACAAGGCAAGGAAGGGGGTCTTTTACAATTTGAGCAAATGATGACCCCATATTTTTTTAGAGAAGATGGGAATGAGGGTGGACACCCTATCTGATTTATGTAAGTGTTCAAATTATTTATTCTAGATGTTGTGTCATATTTCATCTATTTGACTCATTAATCTCATTCTCTTTATTGCAGACCAGCCACCCAATATTCCTGAAGCCCAGTGGAAAATGACGGCCCTAAGTTACTAAAGCAAGTGGGCAAGAAGATGGCCCCGGCGCCTCGGATAAAGAAGTCAATAACTGCCAACCCCAATCAGGCCGAGGGGTCAAAGAAGCGCAAAGAAGTGCCAAAAAATCTTAAATCAAACTAATACTAAAGCGATAAAATAAATATCCAGCTTCACTCTAAATGTCTCCAATCACTCATATGCAGCTGCTCCAGCAGTATACCTGAAATGTTAGTTAATGCAATGGGTCAAAGCCTACCGCATGAATACTAGTTACTTCTCCCAATTAGGGTTTGTAAACCCAAACAATAGTATTATACATGATAAATATCACAATAGAGTATTTTAAATTAAGAAAAATATATATTAACATGCGAGTAAAAATAAAGTACCACTATCTTCCCATATAACTAAACCACCTCAATGTCCAAGTCCAATTATGATATTTCAATATTAACTCAGATTCCACAATTTAATTAAATTAATTCAATCCTTTTAATTTATGTGACTCCGGTATAGCCATTTCACCCTATTACGGGTCCTGCACATACTCCTAGCCCACTTGAGTTTTACATGACACCCATTTCCCCTCACTATAGCCAGTTGACCCAATTTCGTTAGCACTGCACATACTCGTGAGGTTATATGCACGACACGTCACTATAGCCAATTCGAACAATTTCGTTAGCCTTGCACATATTCATGATGCCAACACACACCCACATCACTATATCTTGTACTCCCCTTATTGTTAACCCTGCACATACACGAGACGCAATTTTATTTTAATACCCGTTTATTATCTTAAGCATTATTTATCAATTTGTTATCAAGATATCACAGTTCTCTATTAGCCACACCCTTTACTCGGGTAAACTAACCTAAACCATCCCTAGTCCCATACCTAGAGATCATCAAAACCACAAGCGTACCTTAGCCTATCACTTAGGAAGAATACTTTAAAAAATTCTACCTAGTCTCGCACATAGGGTAACGGAACAAGGAAAAGTGTACTACTTATCCCCACCCCGAAAATATCCATCCGTAAAAATTTACACTCACTAGTCCCATACCTAGAAAGTGGTAAAAATAAGAAAGGCCTATCTACTAGTCCTATACCTAGTAAGCAATCTAAAATAAGGTGTATGCAATAACTAACCCAACAATCCCGTCGTCCCCGCGGTGTCGAATATAGGCACAATTCACGATCACATAAAACATATTTTCATCCCATCAAAATAATTCTTTATATTAGTCACAAGATTACTATTTGTCCAATTTATATCCATTTAATTATAATATTAATTAAACAATTCATTTTTCAACAACTTCTATAATTTCCATCCACATGCATATTTCGAGGGAGTTTAACCATAAAGTTCTATTTTAAAAGCAACACATAAATAACATGATTTTATGAGTCGAATTCAACTTATAAACTTTATATGATTTATTCTAAGATAAGAACGTCCATATATTCTAACGGAATCCGAACCTCTAATCTAAGAATGCGAGAATTTTGAATCTTTATTTGTATTAGAGATTTGAATAAAAATTGTCCCAAATTTAGTTTCACTTTTCCTAATCAGCCTCTCTAATTTATTTTAATTAAATAATGATTTTTAGTGTTTAGAAAAATTTTACAATGCATAGTAAAAAGGGAAACAATAGAAATATTCATGCCTATAAAAAGTCTTTTGAAGAATCTGATTGTACGACTGTGTTCCTCTTGAGAAAACAATAAAGATGCGTTTGGACGATCTCGAGAAAACTTGATTTAGATCTTCAAAACTTGGGTTCAAACTTGTTTTTAATGGGGTTTAGGTTTTGTATATGAGAGGAAATAATAATTTGGGAGGCTACTACTTTTTGAGAAGGGTTAAAAGTGTTTTAAAAAGTCAAAAGTTGTCCATTATATAAAGGATTTAATAAAGAGTCATAATCAAACAAAAATACATTTCGGACAATCGGACTGTTGGAATTGGCTGAAATTTTGATATGTTATCGCTGAAGGTGAGTTGAATCCCCTATCTAAAAATCAGCTCGACTGGGCGTAATTAAGGTCATCTGCATCACGTTATAGAGATTGGACTGTCGATTTTTCTTGAATTTTGGATATGTTCTAGTTGAAGGCGAGAAAAAATCATGTAAGAAAAGTAAACTTGATCAGACATCATTAAGGTCATTTGCATCACATTTTGGAGATCAGATTACCGAATTTCTAATCCTCCTTAGGTCAGATCCCCCCCGAATTTTTATATAAAATTTGTAATTTCTCTTATTAAATCCCGATTGCAATTCTGATTAAAATCTCATTTTACTTAAATCAAAACCAACATTTTTATGTATAAAAATTAATTAGTTGCAAAATTTATTTTTTTCCCGTAATTTTTTAAATTTCTAAGAAATTTTATAATTTTAAAAATCGCGGGGTGTTACACAAATGCATCATTGAATCCCAATCAACACGTTGTCAAACAACAACCACCACTCTCACCTTACCAACAAGTGCCATCACTACAAGTGCCTCCTCTTGTCCGTATATAATCCCATAATGAAAGAGTGTCGAGGATACTCTTGCTTAATTAATGCAAATACTGTCACCGATAAATGTCCAAAATGTTCAAAATTTTACCTACTTAAAGGCGTCGCTTTCTAAGTTGCAGTACTCTTTAAGTTTTCAAGAGAAGGGGAAGTTTCCCACCCAAGGACAATGACCTCCCCGTAATACCCCGTATTTTTATAGCTTTTAAAATTGGAGATTTATTAAATTTAATTTAAGATATTAATTCAAAAATTATTTTAATATTTACTAGCATGACGTGAGTTAATAATTATTTGCAATTTGTTGAATATTACTAGATGAGTAAAGTAATACATTAGATTTATTTTATTAACATTTTCACGAGTGAATTAAATGGCAATTATGAAAATTTAAGTCAGGACGCGCCTGTGTCGTGTCAGGACTAAATTATGATTATAAAAGTGAATATATTATAAGTCACCCGTATGGTCATTTCGAGTGCGCCAAAGTGTCCAAAAGGGTCGAGATAGTCAGAAAAGTGTACTCGGGGGTTTAGTTTGAGTCTTGAGGTATTTTTAGGCCTAATTGATATCCCGAGAGGGTATTATAGACATTTTGTATTTTTTGGTAATTAAACCCACGAATTTTCTTAGTATATATTAGCCATTTGGAGTTCTCTCTTAGGGTTAACAAACACAAAACCTAGTCCCAACCATTAGAGAAGAAGGTGAAGAGTTTAGAAAAGAGGGTGAAGAGTTTCCAAGCAATCTAAGTACTAAAACTCACCCGATTGCACCGCTACCACCACCAAAACGTAGATCGCACGAGGAGGAACGCAACCATATATTTTTCATTAACAAATCAGACCCTTGAATCCCAGGAAAGTATCTATTTTTCTGATTTCTAGTTGGTATTCCTTCCACGTTAGTCAAGGAATGAAAATCATATGTTTTAATTGAAGAATTATATGTTTTGGAAGAGAATTTATATGTGTTGTAGGGAGAATCCATATAGTCTGAAATCATGATCATATGTAGAGGATTACCCACGAATTTATTATGATATTTTGGAAGAAAATACGGATTAAAATAGAGGTTTTTGATTATTCATGCAAAATTTGGTTTTATAAATAAATCTGAGATTAAACCCCTTTTTGATTGATTCGTTGTGGATTTATTGATGTTGTTACGTTAGAACTTGTTTATAATACATTGCTTATACATTTGGATAACTTGGTTTGGAGTTTGGGATTAAATTATAGAGGTTTAGAGGGGTTAGATGGCTGAACCCGTAGGTTGAAAATTACATAAAGCTGGGCAAGAACTGCTTGATCGATCGATCGACCAAGAGCATCGATCGATCGATGATCGATCGATCGACCCCATTCCTCGATCGATCGATCCCTCCTGAAAAACTGTATGTTTTCCCCTTTTTGTTTAATTAAAATAAAATAGGTGGGAACCCTTGAATATCTTTTAAATAATATAATGGGTTATGAAGAGGACCAATAGGGTCTATGTAGACTCCGTTGAGTGAAATTAATATGGGATAAAATTATGGGTTAACGGGGAGTTATTCATACATTAAAAATTGTGCTTACGTTTACTAAAAGATTGAGACTCGTGAAAGATTTAGGCTAGAAGGTAAGTGAGGGTATACCTACTGAAATTATACTTAGTAAGAGAGAATACTTCGAGAGATGAGAAGTAAGTATGAAATAAATTACAAATGAGAATAAAAGAGACAAATCTGTTATGCGAGATTATTGAGTAATTTGTGCTAAGAACAAATAATTATAATTATGGGTCGTGGGCGCACCTAATTTGGAAAATGTGAATATTTATATATATGACTGTGTGACTGTGCATATATTATGTATCTGTGGAAAAATCATATCCGAGCTACTTGCTATCACGGAGGTTTCTGTGCCAGGACGGTCTTATCTCGATTGGACCTTTATGGGGGAGATTGAATCGTACCCTAGAAGATAGTATTCCAGATACAAGCTATCTGAAAAATGATAGTCAGATGTTCTAAGAGACGTGAGGGTATGTGCTGACCTCTTAGGATTCGAAACTATGCTTCGCCTCCATTTGTATGTGTATTGTGTTAATGAAATTCGAGAGTGATTCCGAACTAGTATTTCCCTTAGTATGAGTGAAACGAAGACTTGGTAGCAGAGTATGGTAGCACCATAGATTTATGTGGGGTGCCAATAGTATATATATATATATATATATATATATATATATGAGTGATTGATATATATATGCTTATATATGGAAACTTTATACTGTGTGTATAAGTATGTAATACCCCGTATTTTTATGCTATATTTAATTTGGGGATTTATTAAATTTAATGTGACTATTATTTAATAAAAAAATTCGGAAATTAATTATCTTATAATTATTAACGTGACTAGAGTTAGTAATTATGGGAAACTTGTTGAATATTACTAATGAGCATAGTAATATATTATATTGGTTATATTAAATGCCATAAGTGAATTAAATGACTATTTCGAAAATTTAAGTTGGGACGTGCCTGTGTCACGTCGGGACTAATTGTGTTAAATAAAAAGTGAATATTTTATAAGTTGTTCGTATGGTCGTTTTGAGGGTGCCAACGCGTCCGGAAGGGTCGAGATAGTCAGAAAAGTGTACCCGGGGGTTTGGTTCGGGTCTCGGAGTGTTATTAGGCTTAATTAGTGACCCGGGAGGGCATTTTGGTCTTTTTCCAAAATAGGGTAATTAAACCCACGAATTTTAGCAGCCTTTATCAGCTGGTTAGGTTAGCCATTTAGGGTTAGAACATACAGAACCCTAGGACGGCCATTGGAGAAGAGAGGAGAGACCTTTCTAGGAGATTCAAGGCCAAAACACCTCGGTTTGCACCACCGTCACCACCAACGCGTAGATCGCGAGGAGGAGAACGCAACCACACCATAACCCACAGGAAATCAGACTTTTGAAAATCCCAGGCAAGTGTTTAACTTGCGTATTTCGTTAGTGCAATGTTCATATTAGTTTAGGTTTAATTAGGAATGTAATCCATGTAAGAAAACCCCAAATTTTGATAGGAAATTGCATGTAGAGAAGATTAAAACCTTATGCTGGAAACTCTTGATGTTATAGATGTATTACCCACGAATTTTGATGTTATATGAGGAAGAAATTCTGTAGAAAAACTGAATTGAATCATAGTTATGAAAACTGTAGGGTTCTTGATGTTTAGATTAGATATTGGGTTGTTTAACCATGATTAATGATGTATACACGCATGGTGAACGTTAAAAACGTCTAGAATTATGTTAGTATGTTAGTAGCAGAATTTATGGGTCGATTAGTGTTGGAAATTATGGAAATTGATGAAGAATTTTGATGAAACCCGTAACTGCAATTCTGCAGAATTTTTGCCCAGACCTGCTTGATCGATCGATCGAGCATCGATCGATCGAAGGTTCGATCGATCGAGCCCAAGCTTCGATCGATCGACCCCTCCTGGCAGACTCCTATTTCCCTTGTTTAATTAGTTGACGTAAGTTATCATGAAATTATCCTTGGGCATTCTAAATAAAATGAATTGGGAGACATTGAGGACCAGTAGGTTATATGGATATATGTTAGAACCTTTAATATTCAACGAGAATGATATTTATGGGATACTTACCCTAGGTTGTTAGATTTGTAAATTTTAAGGGTGAGGTGTGTAAGAGAGTTACGTTGGAATCTAATAAAGTCACTTACTGAATTTCAGATTTGTGGGGTCATAATCCACGAGTGTTAGGTAATAAGTGAGAAAACCTTTCGAGTTAAGTTTAGGAATAAAACCTTATGCGAAATTCTTTAATTGTGAAATTAAGAATAAAGGGTATAATTACGGGTGATGAGAAGAACCTATATTAATATGATAAAGTGGTATATTTATATGATTGTGTGTACATATATTATATACATGTGAAAATCATACCCACGCTACTTGCTATCCCTGAGGTTTCCGCGCTGGGACAAGTCTTATCTCGATGGGACCTTTATGGGGGATATTGACTTGTACCCTGGAAGATAGATGTCCTTGGTACAGGCTATCGATGTGATAGTTCAGACGGTCCTAAGAGACGCCGGTATGTTCCACCCTCTTAGAGACTTGGAATCTATGCTTCGCCTCAATATTGTTTGTGTATTTATGTTAATACAATTCGAGAGTGATTCCGAATGTATTCCCCTTAATATGAGTGATATGGGGCTTTGGATAGTGGAAGTATGCACGCACCATAGTTTTATTCGGGGTGCTGTTATATATATATATTATACGAGTAGTTAATATATATATATATATATATATATATATATATATATATGAGATTATGATACTTGAAACTGTCTACTGAGATTTGATAAGTAGAACATGGTTGTTGACTCAAATTATTAAATACTTGTTTTGAGAAAGTATAAAATGTCACGGGAACTTTATTATTTTTATGAAGTTAAAAATAGAGAATTTTGGGCTACTTGTTGGAACATCTTTTAAAGTGGTTATCGTGTATTATAAATCTTACGAGTAATTTAAGTTAAGTTAAAGCTGTTAGAAAGACTAGTATGTTAACTGATAAAACGAACCGTTGGGAAGGTTAGTGCGATAGGTGTGCACATTAGAAGAGAGGTGAGTATTTTCTCAAGAGAGAGACGCACTAATATGTTGTTGCATTGGCCTGTATCAATTTAAATACTTGCTAAACATATTTTAAATCAAACACACTTTCGGGCTCTGACCCGTTTCTTTTTCTCTCTCTCTCTTGTATATATATATATGTATATTTTCAGGTGCCCAGCCACAGGGGCGTCTTGCTTAGGATCCCTGGAGAAGAACGAGCTGCAGCTTAGGTGGGAGTTGCAGGTCATTTGAGTAGACGGCTTTTGTTATTGACTCCACTCCTATTACTCTCGTTTATTGGGCACGTGTCGCCCTTTTCATCATTTCATTTGTTGTTGGGATTTTTATATTTCAGTTATTTCCAGTATTGTTCTATGGGATTTATACAGGATGGATTTGTGGTTTTAGTTCCAATTGTTGACATTCGATTGATGAATGGTTTATGTTATTTAGATTATTGTGGTGTGATTTCTTAATTGTAGAAATGTTATTTTAATTAAATAAATCCTTTTTCGTTAATTAAAATTTGGAAAGTTTGTATGAAAAATGTTTTTGGCACTTAGCTTAATTATTTAGGGTGTTAAATTGGAATTTTTTTTTTATCAACGGTGATGCTGAGAATGAACCAACTGTTAACCTTGATTTAATTTAATAAAGGAGTGATCGCCCGGTATTTAATTAGGCGGGGTGTCACAGGTGGTATCAGAGCATCAGGTTCTAGTGTCCATAGGATCTGTACGGCTTATTTCGCTTTCAGCGTAACTTTATTAATATAGAGCCCTATTTTTAGGATTGTTGTATTCTTGCTTTTACGTTTAAGTCTTCAGCTATTTGAGATATGATAATAACTGTGGACTAATAAACTTGTTCACGTTTCAGATGCCTCCGAGACGTGCTCCGAAAGATAGGCGTGCCCAAGCCGAGCAGCCAGCAACTCAGGCACCAGGCACAATGAATGCGAATGAAGTAGCCGCCATTGTTGCTCAGGCGGTGAATGCTGCAATAGCGGTGATTCAGCTGGCTCCACCCCAGGTTCAGGCAGTGGCGCCAGCACCAGCACAGCTTCCATCCGCATGGGAGAGGGTTCGGGATGCTTTTCAGAAAGCGCATCCCCCTGAGTTTTCTGGTAGCTCCGATATTGTGACAGTCAGCCAATGGAAGAAAGACAACCAGCGGCATCTCCGTATGTATGAGTGCACTGACGTCCAAAAGAAGTTGTTGGCTTCCTTCAAATTGGTGGGAGCCGCATTACAGTGGTGGGAGTCCACTACTACTTTGGAGGAGAGGGACACGATCCCTATTCAGTTGTTCTGGGAGCGGTTTGACCGCAAGTATTTTCCACCCGCAGTGCAGACTGAGATGAGGCGGAAATTACTAAATCTGAAGCAGGAGAACCTTACTATAGCTGAGTATAAGGAGGAGTTCACGAGACTTCTCACTATTGTGCCGGATGAGGCACCCACTGAGAGCAAGAAGATTTTGCTGTTTGTCGACGGGTTAGCTTGGAGGATCCGTCAGCACCTTATTGGGAATCTATCCCTGAGTACTTTCACTGACGTACTCAATGCAGCGTTACTACATTGACAGGATCACCGCTTCCATCTTCAGGGAAGCAAGAGAGCAGGAGATTCCAGCCAGCAGGGCAGGACCAGGGGTAATAGTGCCGGTGGGGCACCAACTCATGGATAGACTCGTCAGCACGAGCAGAGTTCCCATCAGGGGGACCCTGCTAAGCGATTCCGTTCAGGTGATTCTAAGCAGGGATTCGGGGGTTTCAGGCTGGGCCATGAGGGCCAGCCTAATCAGCAGGGCCAGCAGGGACAACACCGACCACAGGGACAACAACAGGGCCAGCAAGGCCAACAGCGTGCACATCAGGGCCAACAGGGCCAGTGGCGTGGAGGTAACGGCCAGCAGGGCTGTGGACAGCAGGGTCAGAGGGGCGGTAACTTCAAAGGCAGATGCTTTGGGTGCGGCAAACATGGCCATAGGCGCCAGGATTGCCCAGAGGGCGATAGGGCCCCACAGCAGCAGGGAGCCCGTAATGAGCTGCAGAGACCACTTTTCCCACCTGCCCTCCCAGCTCCAGCCCAGGTGCCATCCATTCCAGTAGCTCCAGTGCAGCAGGGTCAATTGCAGTATGGACGTGTCTATAACGTCCACCAGGTAGCAGCTCCACAGGCACCACCCGCGATTGAGGGTATGTTTCCTATCCATGGTACTATGGGTCGGGTATTATTTGATACGTGGGCAACGCATTGTTTTATAGCTACGCATTTCGTGAAGTCCTTAGGATTGTTAGCCACAGCAGAGAGCACCGTGACGTGTGTCGACTCACCACTGGGGAGTGGGTCACTTATATTCTTTATATGCCGGGGAGTGGGGGTAGAGATTGGTAGCTTGGTATTGCCTGCAGACATGCTAGTCTTAGACATGCACGAGCATGATGTGATTATTGGTATGGATTGGCTCGCAGCTTATAGTGCCATGATTGATTGCTTCGGTGGGAGCATTATTTTTGCCATTCCGGGGCAAGATATGTTTGTAGTGGCGATGCCTCGCCCAGAGGGGGGTTCGACCGCTCATTTGTATTACATAGAGGAGGATACCTCTAAGGAGGTTGTGATTCCCTTAGATTCAATCCCTGTTGTCAGGGAGTATTCCGATGTGTTTCAGGAGATACCAGGCCTACCGCCCAGTCGTGAGATAGACTTTGTTATAGATTTACTGCCAGATACGAGACCTATAGCACGCGCACCGTACCGTATGGATCCGGCAGAGATGCGAGAGCTACGAGATCAGATAGAGCAGCTGTTAGGTCAGGGCTTCATCTGTAGGAGTACCTCACCTTGGGGCGCTCCAGTCTTGTTTGTGAAGAAAAGAGATGGTTCACTAAGATTGTGTGTGGACTACCGATAATCGAACAAGGTCACGATACGGAATAAGTATCCGTTGCCTCGAATCGATGATCTGTTCGACCAGTTGAGGGGAGCAACTTTCTTTTCGAAAATAGATCTGAGGTCGGGGTACCATCAGTTACGTATTAGAGAGCAGGATGTTTCAAAGACTGCCTTCTTGTGGAGATATGGGTCCTATGAGTTCAGGGTGATGCCGTTCGGACTCACAAATTCCCCAGCCGTTTTCATGGACTTGATGAACCGAGTATTCAGAGAGTTCTTGGATCAGTTCGTCATCGTCTTCATAGATGATATCTTGATATATTCACACTCCGAGGAGGAGCATGCCGAGCACTTGAGGCAGGTTCTTCAGACTCTACGAGAACATCAGTTGTATGCTAAGTACGAGAAGTGTGGATTCTGGCTGCGAGAAGTACAGTTCTTGGGCCATGTCATTTTCGAACAGGGGATTGCAGTTGATCCGAGCAAAGTGTCAGAGGTGAGGGAGTGGGTACAACCCACGACACCGACAGAAGTGCGTAGTTTCTTGGGATTAGCCGGATACTACAGGAGATTCATTCGGGGATTCTCTAAAATAGCGGATCCATTGACGAATCTGACTCGCAAAGGGGTACCATATGTTTGGGATGACACTTGTCAGCTGGCTTTCGACGAGCTGAAAGACAAGCTTACTTCAGCACCAGTCCTTGCCTTACCGAAACCGGGTGTGGAGTACCTGGTTTATACCGATGCGTCCTTACGGGGACTTGGGGGAGTACTTCAGCAAGAAGAGAAGGCTATAGCTTTTTCTTCTCGCAAGCTTAAGCCTCATGAGAAGAATTACCCCACCCACGACCTGGAGTTAGCAGCGGTCGTCTTTGCATTGAGAATTTGGAGGCACTACTTATTGGGCGAGAAATTCCGTTTGTTCACAGACCATAAGTCACTGCAGTACCTGTTCACTCAGCGAGAGCTGAATATGCGTCAGCGCAAGTGGTTAGAGTTTGTGAAAGATTACCAGTTCGATATACAGTATCATCCGGGGAAGGCCAACGTAGTTGCTGATGCGTTGAGCCGTAGACCGGTAGACGATGTAGCGGACATCTGAAAAGCAAAGTGGAAGGAGTTGGGTCACCATGACGCAGTAGCACGTTCTTTCATATCCGTAATGACAGTCACACCCGAGATTTTTACGAGGGTGATACAGGCACAGACCACAGATCCATTTTGTCAGGAGCAGATTGTGCGACTTCTAGCCGAGGGTACCGAGTCCTATTCTGTTAGTTATGATGGAGGTTTGCGGTTTAATGGGAGATTAGTGGTCCCAGAAGGAGCGGAGTTAGGTCATGAAGTGATGACTCATTCTCACGGTTCCCGATTCGCAGTACATCCGGGAGGTGATAAGATGTACCAGGACATGAGACGACAGTACTGGTGGAGTGGAATGAAGAAGGACATTACTGAGTTTGTGTCCAAGTGTTCTACCTGCCAGCTGGTGAAGGTGGACCACCAGAAACCGTCAAGATTACTTCAGCCGTTGGAAGTACCCGCGTGGAAGTGGGAAAGTATTTCCATGGATTTCATTACAGGGTTGCCTACATCACAGCGGGGCCACGATTCCAACTGGGTGATTGTAGACCGTTTGACCAAGGTGGCTCATTTTCTGCCAGTGAGGACAGATTATACCACGGGTCAGTATGCCCAGTTGTTCATCGCTGAGATTGTCAGATTACATGGGGTACCCCTGAATATTGTGTCAGATAGAGACAAGATTTTTGTGTCACATTTCTGAGAAATTTTTCAGGAGGCTATGGGTACCGAGTTGAGGTTGAGTTCAGCTTACCACCCACAGATAAATGGACAGATAGAGCGTACTAATCAGATGTTAGAGGATATGCTACGCATATGTGTTCTCGATTTTGGAGGAGGTTGGGAGCCACATCTTCCACCGGTAGAGTTTGCTTATAATAACTCTTATCAGTTTACGATTGGTATGGACCCATTTGAGGCTTTGTATGGCAGGCCTTGTCGATATCCAACTTGTTGGCTCGAGGTGGGTGACAACAAGTTGCTAGGACCAGAAGTGATTCAGGAGACCTCCACAAGGATTGAGATAATCAGGAGTCGTATTCGGGTAGCCCAGGATAGGCAGAAGATCTACGCCGATGCGAAACGGTTCTTCCGGGAGTTTAATGTGGGAGATCAAGTGTTATTGCGTGTATCTCCTATGAAGGGAGTGATGAGGTTCGGGAAGAAGGGGAAATTGGCCCCGAGGTATGTGGGACCATTTCCCATCATCGAGAGGATCGGGCCGATTTCATACAGGTTGGGATTTCCAGAACATTTACATCGCATCCACGATGTATTCCACATCTCGTCGTTGAGACGATATCTTCGAGATGATATGGCCCATACTCACATTGCGATAGATGAGATTGATTTACAGTCTGATAGCTCTTACGAGGAGAGACCAGTGGCTATTCTAGACTATAGTGAGAGGAGATCGAGGTCGAAAATAGTTCCACTTGTGCGAGTTCAGTGGGAGCATCATAAGGTGGAGGAATCCACTTGGGAGCGTGAGGCAGATATGCGTGAGAGATATCCAGAGTTGTTTTTACCAGGTATACCTTATTTTCCGAATTTCGGGACGAAATTCCGTTATTAGGGGGGAAGTATGTAATACCCCGTATTTTTATGCTATATTTAATTTGGGGATTTATTAAATTTAATGTGACTGTTATTTAATAAAAAAATCCGGAAATTAATTATGTTATAATTATTAACGTGACTAGAGTTAGTAATTATGGGAAACTTGTTGAATATTACTAATGAGCATAGTAATATATTATATTGGTTATATTAAATGTCATAAGTGAATTAAATGACTATTTCGAAAATTTAAGTTGGGACGTGCCTGTGTCACGTCGGGACTAATTGTGTTAAATAAAAAGTGAATATTTTATAAGTTGTTCGTATGGTCATTTTGAGTGCTCCAACGCGTCCGGAAGGGTCGAGATAGTCAGAAAAGTGTACCCGGAGGTTTGGTTCGGGTCTCGGAGTGTTTTTAGGCCTAATTAGTGACCCGGGAGGGCATTTTGATCTTTTTCCAAAATAGGGTAATTAAACCCACGAATTTTAGCAGCCTTTATCAGCTGGTTAGGTTAGCCATTTAGGGTTAGAACATATAGAACCCTAGGACGTCCATTGGAGAAGAGAGGAGAGACCTTTCTAGGAGATTCAAGGCCAAAACACATCGGTTTGCACCACCGTCACCACCAACGCGTAGATCGCGAGGAGAACGCAACCACACCATAACCCACAGGAAATCAGACTTTTGAAAATCCCAGGCAAGTGTTTAACTTGCGTATTTCGTTAGTGCAATGTTCATATTAGTTTAGGTTTAATTAGGAATGTAATCCATGTAAGAAAACCCCAAATTTTGATAGGAAATTGCATGTAGAGAAGATTAAAACCTTATGCTGGAAACTCTTGATGTTATAGATGTATTACCCACGAATTTTGATGTTATATGAGGAAGAAATTCTGGAGAAAAACTGAATTGAATCATAGTTATGAAAACTGTAGGGTTCTTGATGTTTAGATTAGATATTGGGTTGTTTAACCATGATTAATGATGTATACACGCATGCTGAACGTTAAAAACGTCTGGAATTATGTTAGTATGTTAGTAGCAGAATTTATGGGTCGATTAGTGTTGGAAATTATGGAAATTGATGAAGAATTTTGATGAAACCCGTAACTGCAATTCTGCAGAATTTTTGCCTAGACCTGCTTGATCGATCGATCGAGCATCGATCGATCGAAGGTTCGATCGATCGAGCCCAAGCTTCGATCGATCGACCCCTCCTGGCAGACTCCTATTTCCCTTGTTTAATTAGTTGACGTAAGTTATCGTGAAATTATCCTTGGGCATTTTAAATAAAATGAATTGGGAGACATTGAGGACCAGTAGGTTATATGGATATATGTTAGAACCTTTAATATTCAACGAGAATGATATTTATGGGATACTTACCCTAGGTTGTTAGATTTGTAAATTTTAAGGGTGAGGTGTGTAAGAGAGTTACGTTGGAATCTAATAAAGTCACTTACTGAATTTCAGATTTGTGGGGTCATAATCCACGAGTGTTAGGTAATAAGTGAGAAAACCTTTCGAGTTAAGGTTAGGAATAAAACCTTATGCGAAATTCTTTAATTGTGAAATTAAGAATAAAGGGTATAATTACGGGTGATGAGAAGAACCTATATTAATATGATAAAGTGGTATATTTATATGATTGTGTGTACATATATTATATACATGTGAAAATCATACCCACGCTACTTGCTATCCCTGAGGTTTCCGCGCTGGGACAAGTCTTATCTCGATGGGACCTTTATGGGGGATATTGACTTGTATCCTAGAAGATAGATGTCCATGGAACAGGCTATCGATGTGATAGTTCAGACGGTCCTAAGAGACGCCGGTATGTGCCACCCTCTTAGAGACTTGGAATCTATGCTTCGCCTCAATATTGTTTGTGTATTTATGTTAATACAATTCGAGAGTGATTCCGAATGTATTCCCCTTAATATGAGTAATATGGGGCTTTGGATAGTGGAAGTATGCACGCACCATAGTTTTATTCGGGGTGCTGTTATATATATATATTATACGAGTAGTTAATATATATATATGCGATTATGATACTTGAAACTGTCTACTGAGATTTGATAAGTAGAACATGGTTGTTGACTCAAATTATTAAATACTTGTTTTGAGAAAGTATAAAATGTCACGGGAAGTTTATTATTTTTATGAAGTTAAAAATAGAGAATTTTGGGCTACTTGTTGGAACATCTTTTAAAGTGGTCATCGTGTATTATAAATCTTACGAGTAATTTAAGTTAAGTTAAAGATGTTAGAAAGACTAGTATGTTAACTGATAAAACGAACCGTTGGGAAGGTTAGTGCGATAGGTGTGCACATTAGAAGAGAGGTGAGTATTTTCTCAAGAGAGAGATGCACTAATATGTTGTTGCATTGGCCTGTATCAATTTAAATACTTGCTAAACGTATTTTAAATCAAACACACTTTCGGGCTCTGACCCGTTTCTTTTTCTCTCTCTCTCTTGTATATATATATGTATATTTTCAGGTGCCCAGCCACATGGGCGTCTTGCTTAGGATCCCTGAAGAAGAACGAGCTGCAGCTTAGGTGGGAGTTGCAGGTCATTTGAGTAGACGACTTCTGTTATTGACTCCACTCCTATTACTCTCGTTTATTGGGCACGTGTCGCCCTTTTCATCATTTCATTTGTTGTTGGGATTTTTATATTTCAGTTATTTCCAGTATTGTTCTATGGGATTTATACAGGATGGATTTGTGGTTTTAGTTCCAATTGTTGACATTCGATTGATGAATGGTTTATGTTATTTAGATTATTGTGGTGTGATTTCTTAATTGTAGAAATTTTATTTTAATTAAATAAATCCTTTTTCGTTAATTAAAATTTGGAAAGTTTGTATGAAAAATGTTTTTGGCACTTAGCTTAATTATTTAGGGTGTTAAATTGGAATTTTTTTTTTATCGACAGTGATGCTGAGAATGAACCAACTGTTAACCTTGATTTAATTTAATAAAGGAGTGATCGCCCGGTATTTAATTAGGCGGGGTGTCACAAAGTAGTTAAGTAATGAATAAATTCTTCAGCTTTATAACAAGTGTTCATGAATTTTGTAACGGTACTAAGTTGTTCTAAGTAACGTAAGAATATGTAAGAGAATGATTTTCTAAAACTAAATATTATAGCCTTAGTACTTCTCGGGATAGAACTTTATGGGAGGATAAGTTAGATAGACTTATGTGATCAGTAGTACGGTAGGTGTGCACACTATATAAGAGGTGAGAATTCTCAAGAGAGTGTCGCGCACTAACTTGGTGGTTGTATTAGCCAGTAAGAATTTTAAATACTTGCTAAACTATTTTTAAAATTATTTTACACTCGGGCTTTGACCCGTTTTCTGTCATTTCTTTCTCTCTTGTATATATATGTATGTATTACAGGTGCCCAGCCACATGGGCGTCTTGCATAGGTTCTTTGGATTGGACGTGCTGTAGTTTATGTGGAAGTTGCATGCCTTTGCTTTAGACGACCTCTTCATTGATTCAGTTCTTACTTTAGTTCATTATAGTTAGGGAATGTGTCCGCCGATTTCCTATTCTGTTTGGATTTGTCAGAGATTTATGTTTATTTATATTTCCAATATTCAGTACTCCTTGGGAGTTAACTATTGTCAGGATGATTTCATTTATGGTTCTTAAACTTGGTTTGGATTATCGAGATGGTTCAATTCTTATGTGTTAATTGCCATCCTTAGCATGTATGTGATTCTTAACTGTTGGGTATTAAAAAGGTTTTCATATTGGTATTTAATAAAGGAAAAATGAGACTTTAAATTGTTTTGACACTTAGCTTAATTATTTAGGGTGTTCAAATTGGAAAATATTATTTTGCGACAGTGATGCTGAGAATGAACCAACCGTTTACCTTGATTTTAATTTAATAAAGGACTGATCACCCAGTATTTAATTAGGTGGGGTGTTACACTCCCCAAGGTTGAAACTATGTGATCTCTACCCTCGATGAAAACTAAGAGCAGTGTAAAGCAGTAACCACTCTACGTAGTTGAAGAGTTGTTGAATTGTCACCTCCTCCACAAGACGTGCAAAAAAACAAGGAGGTTTTGCCTAGAAAGCAAGAGGATGAAGATATCCCCTTGTAAGAGAGTGATAAATAAGACACGGTTAAGCCCCAGGTGGTAGTACAACCCCCTATAGTCTCACCATACACTCAACGGTTGGCCCTTTCTCTTAAAGGGGCCTCCCCTGATGACATTCTAAAGGTACTAAAGCAAGTAAAGCAAAACCTACCTTTTCTTTAGGCTATAAAGTAAATTCTTATGTACGCTAAGTTCTTAAAGGAATTGCTCATGATGAAACATTAATTAAAGGTAAAGAAGAATGTTTTCTTAGCACAAAATATGAGATCGGTACTTTTGAGTGACCTCCCACCTAAGTACAAAGATTCGGGTGCCCCCACCATTTCATGAATTATTGGAGAGAATAAAATCGAGAGATATTTATTAGATTAAGGGGTGAGTGTCAACATTATACCATATTCCATCTATAGAAAGCTTCATATAGGAGATCTTAAGCTCGCCAAAATTACTCTCCAACTCGCGGATCGTTCTGTGAATGTAACCTGTGGGGTGGTTGAGGACGTGATCATCCAAGCCAATACTTTCTACTTCTCAATAGCAAGGTTCTAACAAACACGAGGCATGATTGAGGCGTCAAGGACAGGCCTTAAGCCTTAGAAGCCTACGTGGGTCTTAGGCGTAAAAAGGTGCGAAAAGGCGTTTTAGGCCTTTTTTAAAAATATATTTTAACATTTTTAACTATAAGAAGACTATTAAAAATACTAAAATGGTACATACCTTAAAATATGTTTGAATATTGCAAACTAAAATACTATTTTTTTAAATACTAAGAAAAAACAAAAAAATAAATAAATAAGTTACTTTTTTTTATGAGAGACAAAGAGGTTTGGGATACCATTTACCTTTTGATTGTTTTGAATGAGAGGTTGGTTCGTTTTTAAAAAAAAAGTATTTAAAAGGCGATATCATTTCACTAAAGTGTTTTTATTTTTTTTAAAAGTGCGCCTTAAGCCTTTTACCAAGAATAAGCCATAAAAGGCTTAAGGCGGGGCCTTTCTCCCAAGCCTCAAGTCTAGGTGCTCTTAGGCGGAGCCTAGGCGAGCTTTTTAGAACATTGCTCAATAGATTTTTTCATTTAGGATAGGGATCCCTCCTCCCCATCGAGTCATCATGTTCCCATTATTCTTGATCGCCCTTTCCTATCCACGGATAACGCGTTGATTAATACGCTTAATGGGCAAATCCAACTCATTTTCGCGAATATGATAGTTGGAATGAATAACTTTAGCATCACCAAACAAATCAGTGATGAGGATGATTTACATGGAATGGATCTTATCGAGGAAGTAGTACACGAACACTTAGAGGGTAATCATGTTAGGGATCCACTTGAGACGTGTTTAGTAATGGTGAGTGAGAGAGAGAGAGGTTTTTTCGAGTTTGATCAAGAGGTGAGTAGGATGATGGAGTTGTTAGATGAGGGTGAGAGTGAGAACGATGTGAGAGACATAAGTTAGGTCTCTTGATTCGAAGAATTTCCATCAGGAGAATTCTACATAGTTCCCTCCGACGTTAAATTTCCTAGACTCAAACTGAAGAAGCTTCCTTCGAATGTTAAATATACTTATTTGGGACGGGATGAGATGTATCCTATTTTTATCTCCTTTACCCTAGATAAAGAGAAAGAAGGAAAGCTTATGACTATATTGAGGAAGAACAAAGGTATTTTGGTCTGTCTATTACGCATTTGAAAGGTATAAGTCCCTTGATTTGTACCCATAAAATCAACCTAGAGGAGGATGTGAAGCCCTTTAAGGAGATGCAAAGACAATTGAACCCGATTATGAAAGACCTTATAAGAACTGAGATCATTAAGTTGTTAGATTCTGGCATCATCTATTACATCTCGGGTAGTAAATGGGTGAGTCCGATTCAACTCATTCCCAAGAAGTCGAGAATGACCGTGGTTGAGGATGCAAAGGGGGAACTCATCGCACGTTTGCATTGATTACCAAAAACTCAATGACGACACTAGAATAGATCGCTTCCCTTTTCCGTTCATGGACCAGATTCTTGTGAGAGTTTAGGACCACCATTTTACTATTTTAGATGGTTATTATGGGTATAACCAAATAGAGGTGGACGTGCTAGACCAAGAAAATACTACTTTCACATGCCCCATTGGCAATTTTGCCTATAAAATGATGCCATTTGGATTGTATAATACGCCCATGACCTTTCAAAAGTGCATCATTAATCTCTTTTGCAACATGGTTGAGAGAGGCCTTGAGGTGTTAATGGAAGATTTTAGCGTCTTTGGCCCCTCTTTTGACTAATGTCTTTCTAATCTCGAGAAGGTGCTTGCTCGATGTGTGGAAAAGAACCTAGTATTAAATTAGGAGAAAGGCCATTTTATGGTAACCAAAGGAGTTGTTCTAGGCCACATAGTGTCATCCAAGGGGATAGAAATCGACAAGGTCAAATTGACATAATTTTCCAAACTTCCCCCACCCAAGTCACTAAAAGACGTACACTCACTTTTGGTACACACGGAGTTCTATTATAGGTCCATTAAGGATTTTAGCTCCATATCTAGGCCCTTAAGTAACTTACTAGTGAAGTATGCCTCTTTTGAGTGGAGTGAAGCTTGCCAAGAGGAATTCAAGAAATTTAAGGGCATTCTCATCTTCGCTCCCATCATGCAAGATCTGGATTGGACTCTTCCATTCAAGCTAATGTGTGATGTGAGTAACTAAACAGTAGGGGATGTTTTAGGGCAACAGAGAGATAAAAAGGCCAATTTCATCTACTATGCTAGTTGAATGATAACTAGACCTGAAATTAACTACTCTACTGATAACTTTGCTTTTTGTGTGCCGTCGTTGTTGAAAGCCAAGTTAATCAAAACTTTAAATTACATACACAATATAACAATCTAAAGTGTAGAGGTAAGTAAGGGTATCAATCCACATCAAGGGGGTAAGCTAGAGATAAACTCAATTGTAATTCAAATTTTATTTTATTTTTTGGGATTTTTACTTTTTCTATTTTTTTAGATTTTTCAAATATTAAAACAATTATGTGAGGGGAGGATGTGATAACACTAAACTAAAATGAAAGATCAAATGACAAACTAAAAGGAGACTAAAATGGAAAATAAAGTCTGACACTAAAATATGAGATAAATGAGGTAAATAAATTTGAGAACAATCAAGGAATGAGATTACACCACAAATTTTAGCTATTCTAATTAATTAATTTAATTAATTGAATTATCCCAAATTAATATCAAACTTACAAATCAACTCTCGTTGCAATTGTAATCTTAATAGTAACATTTTAGAAAATTAATTTTAACACCCCACAACTCTAGAAAATAGATCTACACTCCTTTTAATTAATCACCCACTAGGATCGATCAATTAAAATTTATGTAAATCTTAGAAATAAATTTAGAGTTGAAATTCAAGTAATGATACCCCAATTAAGAAACCCCTATCTCTAGTTCGAATCTAAAATGGGTATTATAACTAGAATTTCGTTTTTCTCTCGAAAATCATTTACCCTCTCTCGAGGTTTAAATTTAAGGGCGAGGGATCAAAATAATATTCAAAGGGAATTTTCAAGTAATAAAACTAATTAAACTAAATTAACATCAGATAAGGGTTTCCTCCCACCTCTTGAAAGGGGATTTAGCCTAACATGGTATGAAATTTGACTAATTAATAATCAAAGGCATAAAATAAATGAGAAGAGAAAAGAACAATCAAACCCAATCTCTTGATGCTTAATTGAACTTCAATCCATGAGTTGAAATCAACATCCCTCAATTTGAATGATCCAAACAAAATTACATCACAAAATTCACTCAAATTAATTCTCACAATAATTTATTTTTCCCTCACTATCTAAAAAAATAAAATAAAAAGTTTAACCTAAAAACCTACACTAAAATGGTATTTCTCTCTCTGAAATTCTCTCTACTAATTCCTATTATAAAGCTTCATTTCAAATTGAGTCTTCCATTCTTTAAATAGTAGGTATGGATCATGGGGATAATTTGGGTAGGTTTAATGTGTAAAAGGTGTGTATGGGAAAAAGGTGTGGGTATTTAGGGCATTGTGCACACATGTGCATGGGTAAGAGGTGAGGTCATGTGGGAGGAGTGGGACATGGGGGAATAAAAATCAGATATGTTTGAAGGGTATTTTGGGCATTGGATAAAAATGAGTAGTTGGGGTAGAATAGGAAGCATGGATTAAATTGGTTTATGTGGCAAAACAAAATATGTGGTCATTTTATTTGGTTTCTTTGGGTGGTTTTGTTAACAGGTTGAATTCGATTTGGGTATTGGGTTGAAATGGGTATATGGTTAAAAACAAGAAAAGAAGACATGGGTCCTTGGTTACTTGGATGGGTATTTGAACATGGATCACGGCTGGAGGTTTTGGAATTGGTTGGATGCTTGGTTTTTGTTGCAGATGGAGCAGGGGCTAGGCAGGTGGATGCGGGTTTTGGAGGGGGTCCGCGGGTTAGAGATCGGGTAAGGGTCCTGTTTTTTTTTTGTTGGGTGTCGTGGGTATGGAGGTGCTATTGGGAGGTGAGGTTTTGTTGTAATGGTGGGATGAGAGAGAGTGGAAGATGGGGAAGAAGATGATGGTGGGGTGTTATTTGGGTGTATGTATGGCATACGGTATTTAGGATGTATTTATTTTATGACCCTAAAAAAACTATCTAACTAAAACTAAAAATTAAATCCTAAAAAAAATAAAAATAAAAACTAAAAGTAGAAACTTAAATAAAATAAAAACCCAAGTCCTAAAAAAAAAAACTAATAAAAGTAGAAAAAAAATTCCTAACTTAAAAATTAAAACTAAAGACCTATAAAAATGTAAATCCAAATAAAACTAAAAAATAAATGAATTCATAAAAAAAATCTAGTCCTAATAAAATAAAAACTAAAAACTAAAAATTAAAATAAAACATCATTAAATAAAAAGAAATAAAAAATAAATCCTAAAAATAAAAACGATTCAAACTAAAAATTAAAAATATAAAAAATACCAAAGGGAACAAATCAAACACAAACGGCTCGGGATAGAGTTTAGGCTAGGTTAGCGTGGGCTAGGGTTATGATATTGGTAATTAGATCCATAATTTGCACAATTGCCTTGAAATACGCGTTTGAACACCGCAATGTGCATTCGACCTACAAAATAGACAATAAAGCGCATAAGACCCAAATTGCTGAGAAGTAGCAACCAAAATACATCTATTCAGGGTATAAAATGTACAGTTTTGGGTGCTTATATGTACATCCATTCAAGCTAATGTGTGATGTGAGTGACTAAACAGTAGGGTCTGTTTTTGGCAACAGAGAGATAAAAAGGCTCATGTCATCTACTATGCTAGTTGAATGATAACCGAACCTCAAATTAACTACTTTACCATGGAGAAAGAATTAATAGTGGTAGTGTTCTCCTTTGACAAGTTTTGTCCATAACTTATCGGGTCACCTACCATATACTTTACGGACCATGTGCTACTTAAATATATCCTTTCAAAGAAGGATCTGTGACTCATTAGGTGGATCTTGCTACTCTAAGAATTCGATCTTTCCATCAAAGATAAGAAAGGAGTAGAGAACGACGAAGCCGATTACTTATCTTGGCTCTCGTCTAACATGCCGCAAGATCTCATACCCATAGATGAGTATTTTTTGGATGATCAACTTTTTACTACTTCCTCTTTTCCTTGGTTTGCGGACATCATGAACTATTTAGTCATGGGGGTCATTCCATTCGATTAGACTCTGCGGGTGAAGAGGAAGTTCTTCACGTGGTTGCACATGTTATTCTAAGAAAATCCTTATCTATATAAGTATTTTGTGAAACAAATAATCCGAAAATGTGTGCCGGATGATGGGACTCAGAGTGTAATCCATTTTTTTCATACGGAAGCTTGTGGAGGTCACTTTTCCACAAAAAACACGATTATAAGGGTTCTTCAATGCGGTCTCTATTAGCCCACTCTCTTTCGAGATGTGAACCAATATTATCGATCATACGATTGATGCCGAAAGATGGGAGCTATTACTAGACGTGAGATGATGCCATTGACCCTTATTCTATCCATTGAGATGTTTTTCAATTGGGGCATCAACTTCATGGGACCTTTTCCTCCCACTTTTGGTCTTTTATAAATCCTTGTTGCTGTAGAATATGTGTCTAAGTAGGTAGAGGAAACAACTACACGGACGAATGACGATAAAGTGGTGGCAAAGTTCATTGATAAACACATTCTTTCTCATTTTGATGCTTCGAAAATCGTCATTAGTGACAACGGCACCCATTTTCATAATAGGTCATTTAAAATATTAATGAGAAGGTATGGAGTTATCCATAAGGTCAATACGAATTACCACCCATAAACGAATGAGCAAGCCAAGTTAGCAAATTGAGAGATAAAAAATATTCTCGAAAAGATCTTTGATCCGAAATATCAAATCAAATTAAATTTTACGTTTTAATACTAATCGAAGCTAAAATAATGAATACAACTTAAAGCTCCATGTGATAATATTTAAAAATGAACAAAATCAACACATCAAATTCTAATATTAATTAAGAATTTGAGATATAAATCATACAAAAAAGTAAATCATGCCAGAAAATTAGATGTACAAGAAAACAAACACTAACGAAAAAAATCTCAATTCAATGTAACAATATCACTAAAAACTTGGTAAAAATTTACAAAGTGGTTGAATATCAAATGATCATACGTAATGATAACTCATACCTCATCCTTTTTCTTATCAATTCCTAGCTAGTGGAGACCTCTTTAACGTTAAAGATAATATAAACACACCAAGAAATGATCAACAATGTTGCCTTAAACCAGAAAGTATGTTGTCTTGATTTCACTCTTGATGGAATCCATAAAGAACCACCAAATAAAAAAATCTTTCAAGGATTATATGACCTAAGTTTAAAAATATTAAGAGGAAAAAACGTATAGACAGTTCTCACAATTTACTCATTATTTGATATGTATTAACCAAAGTCAAGGTTGATCCAGTACAAAAAGGGGAAAGAATAAAAAGGAAGAATAAGGATGAACTAGTCTTCTTTCCCTAAAAAATGGTGGTTTTAGATTATTAAAAATAAAGAATAAAAAAATCTTGGCTTGTTTGACAGTTTTTCTCTTAAAAATATATTAAACCTTTCTTATCAAGAGAAATGAGAAATAGGGTATATAATCGAGAAAACCCATGCTCCCAACTGTCTTCAAAAGGAGGAAATAAGTAGTCTAAAAGATTACATTAAAAAGGGTATTTTGTGAAACTATCTTAAGCAAGATCTTTGTTTTGTCAAAAAAAAAATTCCTCTGATAGCCTTCATTGGCTGTACACTACAGCAAACAAAGGACTTTGCTGGCATGATTTCTTAGCGAAGCTAGGTTGTGATATCTACAAGAATTTTCTATGAGAAAAATGATATAAGGTCACCATCCATGAGTTATTTTAATGGAGTGAAGTCCTGCTTCGCTGCGACGAAGTATAACGAAGGTAGTCACAGATACCACTAGGGATTTTTCCTAAGCATGTCAGAATACTCGCAGCTAGCAAAGGTAAACCTTCACCGGAACGAGTGTTCTAGAAAATCACCCAAATGTTTTTTTTAACATAAATAAAAAATAACATGACATTTTGGCGACGTAAAAAAACAAAACACATTACAAAGTTTTTAAAAATATTTTATCATTTAATTTTCATAATAATGAAGTTGAGTCTATTAGGTCACATTTACCATCGTCTTAAAGTGATCGATATGATAATAGTATGAACAAAGTCAACTTTAAGATCTTGAACGTTGATGGATCTTTCTTGATACCTCTTGGACATAATATTCTTTGGAAACAGGAATAAGATAATCCATATAAGCGAGGGAATAATGAGTATACCATACTCTCACAATCTACCCATTTGTCTATTCCATGACAAAACACAAAATCAAGAAATAAGTAAATTAATAAAACCTAACATCTATGAAAAGACTGTCTAAATTCACATAAGGTAGATCACTTTTACAAAAGTTTAGAATGAATAAGACAGTCTTCAATATTTAATGGAAAACTTGAACACCCTTTTCTTACACACACTAGCAACATCTCATCAATATACCAATGTGTGAAAAAACATTATGATAAAATTTAGTATACTAAAAAAAAGATATAGGCAATAATGTAGGGTCATATCTTTCATTCAAATTAGCATACATTCATAAATACTCCCCATGAATAAGGTATCTCTCACATAATCTCCCATGTTCTCCCCATGATACTTATCCCCTTTTTCACGGCATAGATAAAGGAAAGGAAACAACAAAACAAATCATAAAGTGAGTTTAACGAAATATTGAGAATAAATGAGCAATTATGTGAAAAATTAATCACGAGGTTGATAATCAAAGTTATATAATTAAAGTGTTACAACCTAATTTAAAAAAAAAAGGGTTTAAAAGGAGACATCCATAAAAATATGAAATTAGATACATAATCCTAAACTAATTTGGGATAAGGAAACATATAAGCATATTTTTATTAAACCTACCAAAATTTTGAGAACATAACAATGTTCATAATCAAGGAAATACTATCTTAAAGTCTACTAACATGATCGATTATATCAACTAAGAACATAATATCGTCTCATTTGTGCAAAATAAGAAATGAACACCACTAAGAGAAAGATAGAAGCTCTATTTCAATTAAGAAAATGAATTATAAAAAAAAGAACAAAAATATTTAATTCTAGTGAAATATCCAACTTCCTTTAAGGAGCATTTTCCAACTACTACCTCCCCCATAATTTTAGAAACTTTTGGTTAAATTATTATAATGTCACATCCTTCGTATAATCCAATTTTAGATATATTAAATATTCAAGACATTGTTATGTTCACTTTTTTTTTGCAAGTGGTGGCTTCATGCAAGTATAAAGACTAGATACTACACATAAGCAAAGTTGTAGCCCTAGCCACTTCTCACTCATGATTTTGATATAACATAATGTTTTTTCAACATTCTTCAATTCATGAAATGATAAACCTCACAAATACATTTTAGGAGTGTAGACACATTTTCACGAGCCTAATAAATCTTTGAATGCATTGTATAAGACCACGTATCTTTGTAATTCTTTATAATTTAGCATTAGGTAAATGTGTAGTTTGGTCTAAATTGCAACAAAAAATGAGAATGGGAATAAGTTCAATAGTATAATTTTCTAAATTTTACAAGATTTAAAAGAAAGCATAATACATTTATGAAGAATACATAACATTTTCAACCAAAAGAAAAAGTGATCAAAATTATCCATTTGATATAGAAGATACAAAAAAGGAGTACATTATATAGACAGAATATAAATGATTATATTAAAAATTCTTTTATGGAAAGGTAATACAATAAACTTAGGAGAAACATGCCATGGGGTATATATCAAATAATGGATTTAAAGCCTAAAATCGTAGATATGCTACTAATTAATATATTAGCAATGAAAAAACCTGCTGATAATCTAAGATATTAAAATATAATCCAATCAATATGTTTAGTGAAGATATAAACTAATTTATTCTAGGTAAAAAAGATAACTCAAAGACACACCTTATCTTCTTCAATAGCTCTCATAAAACGATGTTGAATGTCAGTATTTTTCACGCATGAATGTTAAATCAGATTCTTTGAAAGGTCAATAGCATTAGTATTATCACAATAAATATTCATGAAATCATGACAAAAGTCGGTCAACATTTTTTTGGGGGGAGGGGGGGGGGGGGGTTGAAATACTTCAGATAGGCATTTAAATGTGAAAAAATTTCAGTCCTAAGATCTTTAATTAATCATGAAAATGAAAAGAGATAAAAAAATTAGGTTTAAAGATTAAACCTATGGTTCAAGAATATAATACCATATCAAATCATGTTGTCATTTATATGAGGAGATAAAGATTGAAGAAATAAAATTCTTGTTTCCCTCCAAGGTCTTCAAAAACCTTGTTAAAAAGTTCTGAACGCCTCAAGTTTTCTAGCATATGATCCACCCAAAGTAAGCTTTGTGTGTGGACACTCTTGGATATGGTACCATTGTGAATTATGAGAAAATTGATCTTCTCTCCTCTCACCCCTTCACAAAAATGTGAATAGTATTTTTTCTCCCCCTCTCTAATCCTCCTTAATGGATTCCTAACCTAAAACCTTAACTTATACCAATATATATAGGCGTGGTCCATGGGCTTTAGTCAAACTGGGCTTCCAAAGAGTTTTGGGCCTACTACTTGGATATTAGAATATACTAGGAACCAAAGGAAAATAATTGCGATTAACTCCACTAAATAATTATGATTGCACTTTACTTTAATTATCTATAAAATTACTTAGATATAAAGACTTATTATTTGCAAAGTTGATTATGGTACATAATACAATTTTCCACATTAAGTTTCTAATAATCGCTTGGTCAAATCAATTTTCTGTTAATTCATTTTTACCAACATCTAATCCATTTCCTTGATTCTCAGACTTAACTTATTTATTACTCCACCTGGATTACAAAATAATCCACCGGTCGGGTTTTACTCGGTTGGAAAAAAACATATAAGTCTATCAAGGGGGTATCACAATCCACGACATCCCCTGGACGCGGATTCCTATGAATTGTGATCTCATGCCTACTCACATAACTGTCACCCAATGTGCGGGGATCTTTTGAGCCGATATAATATCAGAACACCCACAGCAATCAAAGTGACATTTGCGCATGCAATATAATCCTCATAATTCTCGAAATTAAGAATATAAACACTATATGCAAATGGTTTATGATTGCTCGAGTGTAATTAGGACAACCCTCAAATTCAAATCTCATGCATGATCATGTTTAGTACATTCCAGGGATGTACCAATCACAGTTATTTAATAAACTATTGAAGAAGTTCTTGAACCATCAAATATATTCCCGCGATTTGATATAAACTACCATGATTGAATCATAACCGTTCCAATAAGACATCAACTCCGTATCTAGGCTGTTAATGGGTCAATAGTGCTAGAACCGAAATTTCGATCTCGTTGTGCTCAACTCAAAGTTGACTCATCGAAATTCCTATTGAGCTCTATTGACCGACATATTTATAATATATTTATAAAAAGGCATTCTCGCAATCATGACTCTTATTTCAAAATGAAGTGACACACCTTTACTTAAAAAGTAAATGTCATAGATCATTTTAAGAATAAAACCCTAACAATTTTATCCTAAATAATTGAGCACAAAAACTACGAGTCATAATATATTCTTCTTGGCGGTGGACAAAGATACACAATTTTCCTTCCCGGTATGCCGAGAAACCAAATAACTTCATATGTGGAAGAAACCACCATTAGGCAAAAACACGAGCTAAAATCTTTAATACCAATTTGAGAATGAAAAATAATCTAAGGTGGTTCCAAACAAAAATTGCGACACCAATTGTAAATACGGAAGCCAATTTTAAACCAATTTTATCTTTTTATCCGAAACATGCATCTATGTGATAAAATTAATAAAACATTCAAGCATTCAATAAAGTCCTAGTTTAAGTAAAATCCCCCACAGAGAAAAAACTTTTATTCCACTAATGATTCGCAAATCGCAACTTACAAACTTATAAGTGAAATACATCAATGAATTTTCATAAGAATCCACAATGACCACAATCGACAACAATGATTTCCTCGAGAACCACAAAGACCTTAGTCTTTCTCCTTCAACCTCAGCCTTAATCTTCAGCAGTGAATCCCCATAGGTATCACAATTCAGCAATGGAGATACTCTCCACAAAAGGTGTATGCAAATGATACTAAACTTTCTAGAGTTTAAAAAATTCACATGAATAATATTCAATGATATTTTGTTATGAATTAAACAAATGTTTTTCAACACAAAACTTGAAAAAATTTCATAAAAGTTATGCAGAAATGGAGTTGGCAAAAGTCTTAAATATTTTAAACACGAAACAGGTATTTATACAAAACTTAAGGCAACGCATTGTTCGAATGAGCTGAATAGGTCGTTCTAATGACATAGCAATTTCGTTTCAATGACTAAAATGACATTTTAAATGTCCGCCTACTGTAAACTTTGAAAACATTTTTCTTTTTTGAAAATAAAAATTTCCTATTAGTCTTTGATGAAAAAATAAAGCAACTAAATATAATTCCGTAAACTAATTTAAACTTTAAATAGTTTTATACCTCATTAAGATGTCGGGAAGTGTTCAAACTTAGAGATGCTTGAGTTCAGTTTGTGTTGATGGTGTGTGACGATTTGTAACGAGATACGCTAAACTAGCCTAAAGCTATGCTATGAACAATTCAAGAAAAAATGTTCTTACAAATATCCCCTTTTGGCAATTCGGATATAAACAAACAAGCATGACCAAACACCATATTAAAATCAAAATATCCAATGACAAAAATACTAATACCCTTCCCAACCCTAGAACAGAAAGACATAAGTCTCTTTGTCTTCAAACTTCTTCTTCTTCCCTTTTGCAAACTTTGTCTTCATTCGTGTGTCATTGAATTTTCTCTTTACGTTACCTATACACATGAGACAACAAATATATACCTTAATGACACATCGAGTTTGAAACAAAGTTAAACTCATAAAGAAATCTCTCCCCCTTAAATCAAACTCATTTTAATTTGCTATCCCCCTTTATTATTATTGAAATATACAAAGAAGCAGAAATATAAGCATGAAATACGAAGCACCAGGAATATAAAGATAAGACATCATCACAAAAAGATATAAATCAAGCACATGTAATGATCATCTCAAAGGTAAACACAACCAACTATTTTTGAAATTTTTTAATTTTTCCAAAAAAATGTAAAAGTTTAAAAAATATCATACAATAATATATGAAAAATATATTAAAGAAAATTCGTCACACATATATAGGTATAAAAGACCACAAAATATGACACAAAACACATAAGCTTTACACACTAACATAATATCGATGTGTCCAAATGTGTGGAATGGAATGAATGGGTGTGAACCAGTAACAAAAGAATTATAATTCAAACGCTCAAATATGTTCAAGAGATTCTAATTAACTGTAAAACTTTATAAAATAAATCTTTAGTCTCAAGTGACAAATAAAGTTGAACTTAATGAACAAAATAAGCATAATACACACAAGCCTAGAATATTGATGATTCTACAAATCAATAGTATCATGAAAAAATAAGCATAACTAGGTATCATTGTGCAACCCTGTTGATCTTCAACTAAATACCCTTTAAAGATAAACATGATCACATATTCTATTCTAATCTTTTCTTTTCTTTTGAAGAGATTTCTTTTGAATGATTAATCAAATAAACTATTTGGCCCTTTTTAGCATATTTTTCTTTTTATTCCATTAATTTTTTCTTGGGCTCTTTTCAAACGGTGGATTTCACGACGAGTTCACATGTCTCTCGTAGCCCTTTCTCGTGTACACTCATATTTTTTTTAATAATAAACAAACTCTCATGGGCAACCGTTCTTACATATAGAAATCCCCCATAGTCAAACAAACCAGTAGATGACAAATTTGATAGGATAACATCTCACCAATCTCAAATATATATCATGAAATCAAAATCCAACAAACTTGTGCATGTGTGTGTGGAGGCATATACAAAGTCGAATCCATAAAGTAAGTCAAATTCGAAATAACTCCATAAACATGGTTTAAATCAATCTAAGTATCTAAAGTCATAACCAAATGTCCTAGCCACATGGAATCGAGGAGTGAATTGGATTCAAACACACTAATATGCCACACTAAATGTGTAAAACTAAAATACATAAAAAATAAAAAATTATTTTGTATTTTCAAAAAGTATATAAAACCAAAAATATTTTTATATTTTTGCAACATGGCTTAATAAAAGAAAATTATAATACAAAAAGTACACATGTCATCACACTAGCAAACATATATCATGAAGCACAACTAGCGTATGAAAAATAAAATCATGTAAGCAATCATCCATAAGATATAGCATGTGAAGCATCATGTATAAGCATGTGAGAATCAACCAACCTAACATTTGGCGTTTCCAAAACTGATTTCCTAACCGAAACAGGTGTATACCTAACTCGAGGGGTTACGGGAACCGATAGGGTAAACTTCTTAGGACCTCTTCCAAGATCAAAATAAGAATGCATAAGGTGATCTTTCCTACCATAATGTGAACATGTGTAAACGTGAGGAATGTTACCTATGGGTTGACCTATTCTAACGTCCTTGATTTGGTTGACCCTCTAAAACAAACAATGAGTTTTGCTTTAACATTCAAAATATTGGAAACATGTGAGCCGTTACCATCATTACTCAAATTACTCGACTCTTTGAAATCATCTTTTAACTTCAAAATTTTAGACTAAAGCAAAGAATTAGACCATTCCAATTTTAGGGACTCCATCTTCATATTTTCAATCATTTCTAGAAGGTTGTATCGCTCCCCCTCAACGAAAGTAAACTTATGCCTAAGATTCTTCTCACGTGCCATAAAATCAACAATCAAATTATTTTTTTCCTCATTGGCACAAACCCAAACCCTATAATTTTTCAAGCGCTCTAATTCCTTTTCAAAAATAAGGACTCTATCATCACTCTCCTTTTTGGACAATTTTAGAATCATAAAGTCATGGTGTAAGGTAGTAAACTTTTCACGAACGATATCTCTTTGATCTTGAACAGTTTGTAAAAGTTCCAAAATATTTTTAAAATGTTTTTGAAGAATTTTGATTCTTTCAGCAAAATTCAAATGAGAATCCATCGATAGGAAAAAAAAACAAGCACGAGAGAGATGAATAAACAACCACCCAAAAATAAGGTAAACAAGACTTAGTGCAACCATCTCTGATACCAATTTGAAAAGGGTAAAAACACGAGATAAAATCTCTGATACCAATTTGAGAATGCAAAATAATCTAAGGTGGTTCCAAACAAAAATTTCAACACCAATTGTAAATGCGCAAGCCAATTTATCTTTTTATCGTAAACATGCATCTATGTGATATAAAAAGATAACACATATAAGCATAGCTAAAGAAGATGTGCATAAGAATACTTTTAGCTACCCTGGAAATTTGGGGACATTTAATGGATTAAAATGAAATATGGATTAATGAATGTCGGGACCACTTGTCAAAGGGGAATGAATCCCATTTTTCATGACATGGTTAACACATTTTTGGAGTATTATATTGATGACATAATTCTTAAACGAAAAATAATGAATGACCATATAACATACCTACAAAAGTCCTTTGAAAGAATGAAATTATACAAAAATAAAATGAATCCTTTAAAATGTTCCTCTGGATTTTTTACATGGAATTTCCTAGGGTATTCGGTACACCAAAAGGGAATTCAAGTTGATATGAACAAGGATAAGTCCATAATTAAAAGCATTATCCCCAAGAACAAAAAACATTTATAAAATTTTTTGGGACAAGTTGATTTATTTTGTTGATTTATATTTAATGCAACAAGAAAAAGTAAAGTGTTTTCTCATTTCTTAAATAAAAAATATAAATAAGAGTTAGATTGAAAGGAAGAGAATGATTTAGCTTTCTAGACGCTCAAGACATACTTGTCTATGCCATAAATTTTGGCTCATCAAAGGGAAGATTATGAGAAGTAAAAGGATAATGTTGCATATTATCTAAGTATATTTATGAATGAATGTGAATGTGGATACTTTGTAATGGAAAAATTATGTTTAGCCTTGTATTTTGTTGTAATGAAATTAAGACATTATTTATTACCTAGAGAAGTGTATGTCATTTCGTTATTTAATTTGACTAAATACATGCTGACAAGGCCTATTTTATGTATTCGAATTGGTAAATGGGTGTTAGCTCTATCTGAGTTTTGCATAAGGGACATAAAAGGCCAAGCACTGGATGACTTTTTGGCAGATCATTCATGTGAAGATGATTAAGAGGTGAAAATGAAATCGAATATATATATGCTTAAATCCTTAGAAGTTGTGGTTTAATGGTTTTGAAGACTAAAATAAGGTAGGTAATAGGGGTAATTATTGAGTCCCCTGAACATATTTAAACCAAAAATGATATAGTTTGGAAGAAAATACGTGTTCCAATAATCGAGTGGAATAGGAAATTGGTATAATGGATCTAGAGATCCTTCGAAGTTGTAATTCTTCTGTAATAGAAATCTATGGAAATTCTCAACTGGTCATAAGACCGTCAACTGGTAAATATAGATTTATAAATGATGGTTTAAATTTATATAACCAAATGACTTTAAACTTACTGTCCGAATATGATGATGTCATCTTAAACCATGTTACCCGAATTTTAATTGAAGAGGCCAATGAAATAGCTCAAAAAGTTCCATATTGTAAGCTTGATGATAACTTTGAAGCGAATTTAACGTAAATTTTCATTATTGGACTCCTACCACTATTTCAAAATAAGTGGCATTTGGCTCAATTTAAAAATATAAATGTTCACGAGGATTAGAGAAAAACATTAATTCAATATCTAACTGATTCAAATGTTAAGTGTAAGAATCGTACACAACAAATGTTCCTAAATTCACTATTTTAAAATATGTATTTGAGGAGCAAGTAATTATTCCTTAATAAATAAGCAACATGAGAAATAATTTTAGATTATCACCAACATAAGCCTTATCAAAGTTATGCTTAAGTTTTCATAATTGCAAAGCACTCCCTAAAGTTTTTATGGACCTTTTATCTATCTAAATAACCAATATGTTTTAATATTTCTCTACAAAAACATTCCTTATTCTCTGAACTTTTAAATCATCCCCTCCCAATGCCTTCCTGACTTTTATAATTTACGCAAAGCCCCAAAAGTTTGAAAAAAGGAATAAACACCTTAAACTTAACCAAAACTTCATAAGGACCTAAACCAAACTTTCTATCATCTTACTTATCAGAAAGGTTGATAAGAATGGTAAAGCAACCTCCATGGGAACCAATGAAAAACAAAGAAAACATATTCCCTTTCTCCCCATAAACTTTCCTCAAGATTATCTCCCATTAGACCAGCCTATTTCCACCACAATTTGGATCAATCAACTCGCCTTCACTTCCCTTATAAAAAAACCTCTATCTGAATAGAGAAACTAGTATAAAAACAGTTGCTAAAAAATAAAGATTAAATTTTGGCACTTTCGAGTATTTTATCATTTTATACTTAGATCTTAATTCTTTCACTTTAGTTATGTTTCCGTAGTAGAATAGGATTCAAATAATCTTTTACATGTAATATTTTACGTAGGAATCATGAGTTAAAGTAAAAAATCAGAATATCACCATGGATGCTTGAGCTCCAATGGTTGATTCTGAGTCCCTGACTTTAAACCAATTTTAAAGTGGGAATAATTGTCCTTATACTTGTAGGATCATAACCATATAGTTTGATTTCATTTTGGTATCCAGGTTTGTTCATAATTCAAGCTTTTTAATTTCGGTGGTTAAAACTTCAAAATCAAAATTCTCCTTGTACCTGATGAATTAAGCCTTCGAACCAAAACCATTTTCTTCACAATTCACACAGAAACAAAACCCCACTACTGTTATGCTTCTAATTTCTCCTTAAATCCACAAATCTTAAACTGAAAATCTTGACATTTTACAGTTCTTGAAGAAAGCTTTACAGTTCATCTCAACTCTTAAAAGTTATATATTTAGAATCCTTGCAAAATATTAGAAAGAATAACTTTTGAATGAACTTAAATGGTATTTAGTAGAGAATTTAATCGCAGTTCAAAGTTTTCAAAACCGTAAGTTTTAAATTCGAGAGGTTGAAGATGTGTGTGGTCAACGCGTGGGAGTGAAGTCAAGTTCAACACGTGTTAGCTTTTACTCAGCGCCTGAGAGCGCGTGACCTATCAGAAAATTCTGAAAAAAATCCAAAACTTTTACTTTATTTTTCTACTTAAAGTGGTATATTACAACACCCTGTTTGTATTTTCAAAACTCAAATTCGACATAAACCCTAAATTAGGAATTAAACTTTAATTCTAAATTTTACACATACACCCCTGAAGTTTTTCAACATCTATATCTTTGCCATAAACGTTTTTTTATAACTTTTGGACATGATTAGGAACAACACAATCTCTTAACAACTATCCTAAAATTTTAAGGAACTTAATGTAATAAAACCCTAATTTATATTTAATTAAAACCCCGATACTTATTTTTTTGCCCAATTTTAGGTTTATCGCACTTTCATATTAAGTTAAAAATTTTATGCTTACACCAAATACATTTTTCCTTTAATAAACTTACATGGAATACCACCTTGACCATAAACAACTCTTTAGAACACTTAAAACCCTAAACGGAAGTAGGTGACTTCTTACTTTAATATTACTTTATAGGTGATTTCTTATTCAATATTAAATTCATGCAATGCTTTTAGATTATGCCTATTGTTGATATCACTCTGTGATAGACCCTGTATATCATATTCTCATTGTGGAACTCATTCTAGTAATTCATTGTTTATGTATAATTGATTCACATTTTGATATGACTATGCGATGATAGTAATTCTTATGATGCGAGTTTTAGCCAAAACTATTATAGCATACGTTATGACCAGGGAATAATCTTTCATTATATCCACGACTGTATTATTTGGCCTATAGGACTCAGATGATTGATGGACTAATCATTGCTACCATATGGAATGTCTGCAATTGACTTAGCACGGTTTCTGGATTGATTGTCTCCAAGTATTTTGGATTGACGTTGTCGTATACATTTGTTATTTACCTAAAACCTCTAAATGGATGATTATGGGTTATTTGTTCAGAAACCATTCCTAACCATTACCAATTCTGACCCGATTTTTATATATCATTATCGAACAAACTTGTTAATATATCTTAGCATTTAATCTCTTTCTTATTGAAATTTGCTATACTAACTCATTCAAAAATTATGTTTGGAACTATATAGACTGAGAATTATCTACTTGGCAATTTTTCTTATATTTTTCAAATTACAGATAGACCCAGGCAAAAGAGAAGGCAACATCACCCCGACCCTGCACTATTTTAATGCATTGCCTTGTGTTACTCTAACAATTATATACGCCTAGAAAATTAGTCGTAGCAATGAAGATCCCCTCATAATTTCTTATGTTATTACCTATAAATGGATGTAATTAGTGTATTCCCAAAACATATGTCGTACTCTTTTTCATTTACTTTTTATTTTTTTTATGGAGTATGTAATAGAAGTTTGTGCCTCTATTTAGAAGGAATGTAATAAACCATGTACCTTTGTGTTTTAGTTTATATTAAACACTACCACTTTATTAAAATATTATTTCACTTCTACAACTTAAATTTATATTCCAGTTACACCTATAAACCCAACCCCCAGATCACCATTGATTATTGCTGGATGCGCCATCAAAATTTATAGGGCAGTCATATTAAGAGCAAATAATTATGTTTTATATGTTGAAAATCTATTCAAAAGAGGTGATGATGGAATGACCCTAGAATGCCAAAATAAATATGAAGGTTTAACATCAATTGCCCAAGTCCATAAAGGATTATAGGGGGTCATCAAGCTCGTGTAAACGTGAGATGGTTGCTAAGAATTCCATTTGAAAAAATTGCATAGAATTTTTTAAATGATGTCAAAAATGAAAACAAAATGGTTCTCTAAAACATGTGCCTGGCATTAATTTGAAATATATAATGAAACTTTGGCCATTTAGATGGTGGACAATTAATGTCACTGGTAAAATATATCCCCCATCTTCTAAACTTGATAGTTTTGTACTTGTAGCAACTAATTATTTTACTAAATGGATAGAAGGCAAGGCTTTGAAATTAATAACCCAAAATGAATTCGTGGACTTCTCACAAGATATTATGTATAGGTATATAATTCTAAAAACTATAACCTCGGATAATGAAAGTATATTTGAGTCAGATTTCAAGGTTAGGGATAACTTTTACTATGGAAGAGCCCTATTATGCTCAATCAAATGGACATATAAAGTTTACAAATAAGGTGATTAAAAATAACTTGAGCAAAGTGATTGAAAAGAATCCAAGAGATTGGCACACCTTGCTTCCAGAAGTGTTGTGGGATTATAGGACCTCTAAGATGTCAAGTAATACCCCATATGCTATGACTTATGGTCATGATGTTGTTCTTCTAGCTGAAATCACTTTAAATTCAATCAAAATGATAGATTAAAATTAACTAACTATAAAAGGTGAGGATCAAGCTTTGCACGTGGAATTAGAGAACATATATGAAGATAGAGTCAGAGCCTTAATTAACATAATGGTCTAAAAGAATAAGATAATTGATAGTTGTAACTAAAGAGTGAAAAAGAGGTGTTTTAATAAAAGAGATTTAGTTTGGAAAACTATTTTACCTTTAGGATCAAAAGATTCAGCATATGGAAAATGTTTCCTAAAGTGAGAAGGACCTTTCCAAATTTATAAAGCATGCAAAAGTGGATCATTCCATTTGAAGGATATGAATGGTCACATACACATGAGGAAAATAAATGTTAGATTGTTAAAGGAATATTGTAAAACCATATGGTAAGAAACATAATAAATGCACAAAAAATATAATGAAATTGGTTAAAAACTATGTGCAGTTAAAATGTCTGAATAGAAATGACCAAAAATTGACCCAGAAACATTGGTACATGATCCTTTTGGTTTAAATGTGTATCATCTTTTCATCAAACAAAGTTGCATTGCTGGAAGACACCTGGATTTCCCCTAACAACTAGTTTAAGCTTAATTGGAAGTCAACCTCCTTAATGTCTAACACTTCTAGCTCAACATGTACCTGAGCTATCTATTAAAGAAAATATACCTCAAGACCACCAAATTGAGAAAGGAAAGAGAAATTTGTCTTTAGCCTAGTAACAAATTAAAAGTCAGTGAGAATTTTAAAAGGTAACCTAGAAAAGCTTTGGAGAAATTTCATATCTTGGAGAGTCTCTAGTTTCCAATATAAAGGATCTAGATGATCTTGGAGAAGGTGACATAGTTGTTCCACACACGAGGAAGAAACATCTGATGTTAGAACAAAGGCTTGAAAAATCAATTGCTAAAGATATTCTTAGAAAAATCAACATCCCTGTGGGTCATTAGTTATAGAATACCCACAGGTGGTGTGACAACCCCAACTGGTTGAGGAGTTTCTCTAAAATAAGAAATCCTTAGTTTTGGAGCAATCTTAAGAGAATTGAGGGTAATAAGTGATTTATGAATGAACCGAACATGGTCATTCTCCCCAATGGGCTTCTAAGCCATAAAACTTAGAATGCTAAAAGCCTCAACTATACTAATGGGAGTGGAACCAGGAAAATCAATATTTATTGGAGTTTGTTCCACCCCAGGAATTGGGTTTAAGATTGGAATAACCCTCTGAATAGGGATATCAACTGTCCCTGTTACTGAAGATGTAAGAGGAGAAGATTTAGGGTCTTACACTGCAAAATTTTCCCTCACCTCAGTTGAAGTTTCAGCTAGAAAGGGGAAATTTAAAGTTAAAGCTATTGGTATCATAATACTATAAGCACAAAAGACTTCACCATAGGATAAAACATTGCTATACCAGCCAACTTAACCTTATAGGAAGGTTTCTTAGCTACGAATTTCAATCTTCTCCTCTTTAGAACATTGAACATGATTGTTAGAGGAAGTTTAGTAGCCTCAGGAGTGGTTAATGAAGTACCAACTGGAACCTTATATGGAGTTTTATTCCATAACTATCGAATAAGAGGTACAACATCTTCCTATTATCCTTACTTTTCTTGACCTCCTTGATCTTCTTCTTTAAGTAAAAGTTTCCTCTTTCGAGGATAAATATAAATAATATAAGGAGCAGTACTTATAGTACAAAATGATTAAAAAATTACAAAAGATAAATACAGATTATGAAAAGTTTAAAGGAGCCTTACCAGAGGAAGAAGTAACTGAGGGATCAGTCGTTGATTGTCTTGGGTTTAAGTGAAGCTCAACGTAAAATGCCCACCATTTTTCAAATGCCCCAATCACCCCATCATTGAACTCAAACACCCACCATGCTAAAAGTTCTTTGAGCCTTAGCATATCGTGCAAACCCTACTCGAATAGCCTCTTTGGGGATATTGGAGTTTTTGTCAAGAAAAATAAGGAAGTTCATCCTCGAAATTTGAATTCTTTATATATCTAATCTCGAAGTTCTAAGAACATCTCACCCGTAGCGTACTCACTAACATGCTAATCTACTCGTTCCTTCAACTTAAATATACTAAGGTTTCTCAGCGAAAATCTCGTTCAACTAAAACTTCAACCAAACTAATATAATCATTGAAACGTCTATTTGTCCCTCCGAAGCTCTCCCATTGGTCACTTGTGAATACATTGTACATAAACTGATGGTGATAAGGTAAGGTCAAATAACACTAGCCTCACCCAATAATCCATGATCACGAAAAGGACTTTCGTATCGAAATGACAACCACTTTTTTATAAGGGGCATATACCAAATAGTCCATCGAATATTTTTAATACACATTTAATCCAAGCCTTTTTATTTTGCTCCAAAAAGTCTTTCACCATGTCATTGGCTTGAACCTTTAAAAATACGATAATATTAGTTAAATGTGTGTTTGAGGGACTTTTTGGTATTTGATCCTTTTTATAACTTGAACTTCACCGTTCCCTAGATTGAAAATATCATCAAAAGATCTTGATCTCTCTAGTGACCCTAAACAATAATTCTTTAACCTTCCAAAACATCTTATGCCTGCTCTGGAAATCTTCTTACATTCTAACTTGAATGCCATCACCACCGAGATGTCCTGAACACATACTGATTTAGACAACTCTCTAATTCTTAACCCTAAATAACTTGGTAGAATTATCTTAATAACTCAGATGGCCCTATGCCCCCCTTAAGACCTCTGTAGCCCACAAGAAAATCAAAGGATCTGTAATCCTCTTTCTACACTAGGGTTACGAATATCGCATCTCTTCTAATATCTTTAGCGCTCTACCTTCACTACTGGAAGAAGAAGACTTAAACCTAAACTACACTACTCACAGGTTCATGTTACCACAAGTACAGTGTCCTCAATTTATTATACATCCCATGGCTTCGACAACGTGAAATAAACTACAAAACACATGCCTCGGTTAAAACTACCCTCCATACTTTGGGATCCTCTGGCACACAAAAATATCCCTCAAAAATACAACCATCTACATTTATCAAATGGTGATGGGAAATCCTCCCATTTGTATCTTCTATACCATATCTTGGTAGAAAATTCCAACTCTTGGGCCTTAACCACTCATAACACAAAATTGGGTGGAACGACCACAATATCCACCAAACCTTCTGCTTCAACAAGATGTCTCCTCCAATAATTGACCCTCTTATGGTCAAAATGCATGAGTTGACAACTAAAATGAGTATGAATGGAGCATTAGACGACCTTACTACTATGACCTAGATGCGCATGCTCCACATTGCGTCATAAAATTGCCTTTGTAATATCGTTCTCCTGATTCCGTAATTGGAGATATCTTGAGCGCCATTCCATTTTTAATATAAATAAACTCCTTTTAACTAATCAAACAGGTCACTGATACATGGCAATGAACATTTCTCTCTATCATGACCCTTCCTAGCTCCCAATGGTCTACATAGAATCTACTGAACCATCTATCCCTTAACAAATAGGTTGGAGCTTCCCCATGGTGACTTTCTTCTATGAATAATCCTTAGCACAAAACTACGATGTCTGATCTCACAACACACTTCCATCTCAATTGAATCCAACTAATAAGGTTCCCTCGCAATGGTCAAAAGTTAGTTATAACATTAAGGGTATAATCAATCTCTAATGTAGGTGGCAACTCGATACCACTTGAGATAAAATTGGAAGAATCTTGGAATGTTGGTAACATCTCTAGAAACCATAATCCCCCTCTGATGTACTCCTATTGGTAAAAATATTCATATGCACTAGACCCTTCCCTGAGCCTATATGTAACTCTGAAATAACCCCTTCCCATAACGACAAATGTAAGCCCACGATAGTCAATATAAGAGTAATATATAGTTACTACTCAAAGTTAAAAAATAAATTCGCAAGATCCTAGGACATTATATCAGCTAAACACACTTCCACATATCCTCAATCACAAAGTAACGTAGCATCCCTACCCGCTGAGGTATCCACAAATAAAGAAAGCTCATTTATAATAATCTACATATCTTATAATCGTAGTATGCACACTACTAATAAAATAACGAGAACTCCTTGGTGAAAAAGTAAGACTCGTACTCCTGAACCATAAACATAACCTAAGCTATTCCCCGGTGTTATCCAGTAATATTGGTTTCCCCTAAAGCATCAACTACCTAAGTCGTCTCACTCGCCATAAGTATAACAATTTTCTCTAAAGGAACTATCGAAACGGTGCCCTACTCGCGTCCCTGGTGACCCTACTCATGTGGTCGGTTCTACTAAAATTGGCTTCCCCGCCCTTTCTTTTTTGTTGTGGCTTCACTGGACATAATGATCAAATATCATTATTCAATAATAAACCCATAGATTGAACGATCGTCATAAGAATAGATTAACTAGACAATGATTTTTCATCAACTATTCAATTAACATTACGCCTTTGTTTGATATTAATTATTACAATATGCATCTAATGTTTTCAAGTTCATTTAACACAGATTCATGGATTAATTTAAGGATTCCTCATAAAAATGACATTAGTTCTTCAACATATGATCATGGCTTAATTATGTAGTTAATCTACCTACAAAATTAAGCTATAATTTGATTAACATCAAATTTCAATAGATTAGACTCAAATTCTCATGAATTACTACTGTTATAAAGCAAACTGAATTAAATTCCTAGTAAATTTGTCTTTGCCAAAAATAGATGATTTCAAGCTCCCATTGTTTTCAAATCTCCTTCTCACTTGTTGTGCGTCTTCTCTTTGTCTTTTAGGGTTTCTCTCACGTCTCTCACATGTTTAGGTTAAATTATTTTCTCACCAAATTAACCTGGGCCTCAACCTAATGAGCCCAAATACCACTCCAAATAGTTCAAAACTCTATCAAGCCATATACTAGTACAATAGACTTAGAACCCACTACTTTAAGTTAAAAATAAACATTCTGAATGTCCCAACTATCCACATGAAACAATAAAATTTCTTTTGAATTACTTGTCTCATTAATTTAAGTTATAAGTCGATACGAGTCAAATTATAAAAATAAATTATTAATTAATTCCATGTGAACTCGGTATTACAAGAAACTACTTCACAATCGGTGAAATTCGACACTGGAGGAATAATCCAAATAAGGAAACCCTGAACACCCAGTCTTTGACTGTTTTATAATCTTCTATAATATTCAGTCACTTCCCATAATTAATTCATCTAATATCGTGTGTTACTTTCAATTTTACAAACAAATTATATAATGCATATACATTATAATTAATAACATTCGATGTCGACAAAGTTTGATTAATTTCACAATTCAATAATACATAATTAAAAAAAATGAGGTATTACCTGTTTCAACCCATGAGCACTATCACACTCATTTCATGTAATCTACATGTTGAGGTTCAAGCCTTTGACCAAATTAACTCCTTTACCCAGTAGGTAAATATCAATGAATGAAAAGCTTGTTTACTCCAACATATCACATCACGTAGTAAAAAAGGCATCCGCCCTTTTAATTGGCCACATGAAATATGAGGATGTCCTCACGTGTCCATACCACAACCATAGTCGACCAAAATAAATTCATTGTGGAACCAAACCCACACCAACACACTACACGAAGAAAACTTACACCACATGAAAAAATAACCATTTAGTACGGCTCCCAAAATTAATCACATGCTAAAACCCATGTTCTTCCAAAAAGAATACAAAGACTCCTTATGTGACGGGATCAACATGAGAAATAAAAAAAAATAGGTTTTTACGTTCTAGTCCTTGGACTAACAATTTTGGACAAAAAAACCGGTGAACCAAATTTTAAACGATTAGGTCCAACATATAAATACCCCAAATTTAAGAAAATCATAAACCTAATCGGCTATTGGAGTTTTCTCTGCAACTAACGACTATTCTCCGAAATCGAAAATAACATCAATCTTATGCTTTGATCGTCTGTCCTATAATCGATTACAGTGTTCTTAATCGATTCTACCTGTATCACTTGGCTCTATCATTTGTAAGTTTATCTTTATCAGCAGTTGATTTTTTTATTTTCGATCGATTACAATAAGTATATGTCCTTTGTTTTAATTCAAGAGACTCATTGTAATATTCATTCATGTGATTGAATAGCTTTTTATACGTTATATATGTATATGTTTTTAATTTGTGTTTTTTATGCATTTATGTTTGGATTCTTAATAAATAAGTTATATTTATCAATATTTGTAATTGTTAGTTGAATGTGCTGAATGAATATTATTGATGTTTCATTCTAATTTTAAGAGTCCTTGATTTTGATTTGGTATTGAATCACTTATTGATATAGGTCCGCGCCAGTGGAAATAACGAGTTTGATATCAGTTTTCAAAGTACACGCAGTGTTTATAAAGTACACGTGATTGATTATTTGATAATATGTGTGTGGTTTATTGCTTCATGTATAGGTTTTTAAAAAGTGCCTGTAAGTTTATATTAATTATAAATAAATATTTTGATATTTCATACATTAAATTATTGCACACATTTTTAGAATAGTTGACCTTGAAGTAAATGTTTTTCGTCTCTGTTTTACTGCAGGACATTATGGTAAGTAGTGTAATAGCAAGGTGTTGTTATTTGGATAATATGGCTTGTATTGAAATATTTGAAGATATCTCATTAGATTTCATATGCAATGAGTTGTGTATTAGGTTTACTAATTTGAGAAGTGGGAGTTTTTCATTGAGGTATTCATTTGGTGATGAATGTCGGTTCATGTTGGTTTGTGACAACGATGTTTGTTGTATGTTGCGGTCCCAATTGATGGTGAAAGCTAATTTCATTTGGATATATGTCATTGATTCATTACCATTTCCATGTAATACATGTCGTGAACGGGTTGACTGCTCTAATCGAATTTTTAAAGGGGTTGACTGCAGTAATATAAGTTCTGAGAGGGTTGACAGTGGTGATACAAATACATAGAGGTTAGAGTCTTTATCATCAGGCACTAAAAATGATTTTAATAGTTGCATTGAAAATGACTTTTATCTTGGATTTGTGGAGTCAAGTAAGTCGAAAGTCTATCTTTCGAATGATTGGAAGACTTATATAAGTCATGAGCAGCAGTGTTTTGAAGGAGGTGTAGTGGAATTTCAGGATAAATTGCGAAAGTATGCCGTTGAGGTTGGGTTCAAGTATGTGTATTTGAAGAAAGATAAAAATCGAGTGACGGCTGAATGCTCTAAAAAGACTACTGAGAATTACATGTGGAGAATTCATGCTTCATTATCTACGATAAATGGATACTTTTACATACGTGCAATGAATAATGAGCATACATGTAGAGGTGTCTTTCGTTGTCTGTCAGCCAAAATGATAGCCTCCAAGTTGGTTTCAACATTGGTAGTTGATGATCTTAGAGATAACCCGCTATTGAGACCAATTGATGTAGTTAGAGATATGAAGAAGAATTATGGTCTTGATATAGCTTATCAACATGCATGGTGTGCGAAAGAGATGGATGTTGTTGATAAACATGGTGATGAAAAGGTTTCTTATGCATTAATGAATAATTATCATGACCTTCTATTGCAGTATAATCCTGGGTCGCATTGCATCCTTGACGTGGAACATGAGAGTAAAAAATTCAAGAGAATATTTGTAATGTTTAGAGGATGTATTTATGGATTTCAATATTGCAGAACTGTTTTATATCTTGATGGTGCCTTTTTGAAGAGCCGTTACCGTGGAACAATACTATCAGCTACTGCAAGGAATGGGAACAATGGTAAATGAATTTTAAATAATTTATTTTGTGTATTGCATTAAAATTTTGTTTGTTCCATTCCATATCATCAAAATACAAGCATAAAAATATAAAATACCTTTGAAGGTCTTTGTTTTAGTTCATGTGTACTTTTCATTTTTCTGCGTGTATTGTCATTATATGTCTTATTATGCATGTACTTTGATGATGATGATGATTTTGTTTGATCCATTCCATATCATCAAAATACAAGCATAAAAATATAAAATACCTTTGAAGGTCTTTGTTTTAGTTCACGTGTACTTTTCATTTTTCTGCGTGTATTGTCATAATATGTCTTATTATGTGTAATACTAAGTAAAGTACACACATAGTGCATGTAAAGTACACGTGAATGTTTTTGTTAATGTCACGTGTACTTTTCATTTTTATGCGTGTACTTTGATGATGATGATTTTATGTGTAGTAATAAGTAAAGTACACGCATTTTACATGTCAAGTACACGTGAATGTTTTTCTTAATTTCACGTGTACTTTTCATTTTTATGCGTGTACTTTGATGATGATGTTATGTTGAATACAAACTAAAGTACACACATTTTACATGTCAAGTACACGTGAATGTTTTTCTTAATTTCACGTGTACTTTTCATTTTTATGCGTGTACTTTGATGATAGGTGTTGTTATTTAGAAATAATAAAGCAAAGTACATGTTAAAAATGCAAAGTACCTTTGAATGTTTTTGTTTAGTTCACCTGTACTTTACATTTTTATGCGTGTATGTTGATGTTAGTCTTGTTAATAATAAAGCCAAGAAAAAGATTGGAAAGTAAACGTGCATGTCTTTTTATCTTTATCATGTGTACGGTACATTTTTATGTTTTGTCTTGTTATTTATAAATAATTTAAATTAAACACAATATATTTCCCATGTGTTTTAGGGTCTGCGCCAGCAGCATCAATATACAAAGTGCTGTACATGGATATGTTATTTATTTTAATTTTAATATATTTTTATATTTCAGGACTTTTTCCTGTTGCATATGCTGTTGTTGATTCCGAAACCGAAGATAACTGGATGTGGTTTCTAGTCAATTTGCATAGTGCATTAGTTGAGCAATATCGAAACATAACATTTATATCAAATCGAAACAATGGATTACTTGAAGCTGTTTCGAGGGTCTTCTCGTTGTCTGCACATTTCTACTGTATACATCATTTACAAGGGAATATAAAAAAAGAAAATTCGTGGGAATTGTGCTGCTTTTCGAAAGAAAATTGTTAAAGATTTTTTGTCTTGTGCATAATGTATCTCAGTAGATGTATTTCATAAGAATATTGAAGCATTGAAGAAGGAAGGAGGAGCTGCTATTGCCAACTTCATTGATAGTTTGCCTCTCGAGAATTGGTCCTGTGCATATTTCCCTGGTAAACGGTATGGTGACATGGCATCTAGTGTTGCGGAGTCATTCAATTCATGGATATTGGAGGAAAGTCATTTACCAGTAATGAATATGCTTGATAAATTGAGAGTGAAGATTATGAATTTTAATGCAAACAAACTTGTTAAGTCTGACACTTGGACAAATGAGCTATGTTCTTTTTTTCAAAAGTTACTAAATGAAAATTGGAATAAAAGCCGACATTGGACTATTAGTCGCTCAAGTCAAAATGTATTTGAAGTTGATTCAGAAGTGCGAGCAACAGTTGACTTAGGAGAAAGGACTTGTTCTTGTAAGAGTTGGCAGATTAGATGTTTTCCATGTTCTCATGGTGTTTGTGTTGTGCGGAGGAAAGGGACCAGTATTTATGATTATATTGATAATTACTATAAGGTATGTTTCTACAGAAAATCATGCTCGATACCTATAGTTCCTCTTCCTGATTTGATTTCCTTAAATATTCCTATTCCTAAAAATCCATCTATCCTTCCACCAATGACTAAGAGACCGACAGGCAAGCCAAGAAATAAGAGAATAAAGTCTTCTGGTGAGATCACAGTAAGGAAAGTTACTTGCTCGAGGTGTAGTAAAACAGGTCATTACAGGTCTACTTGTAAGGAACCCATTTGACTATTTTTAAAATTATTGAATTCATTCATTTTAACCATTTGATTGAATAAATTAATTAATAAACCATTTGTTTCACATAAATGAATGTAATTTATTTTTAAGTCTCATTCTTTTGTTTTTTTTGTGTTGCTGTACACATATTTTTCATAAAACATACATGATCATTATTCCTTGTGTTCACATGTACTTTACCTTTGTATAAGCATGCTATGTACAGTACACGCGCATTTTGATGTCCAACGAAATTTTAGGTATTTTAGCAATAGTCCCATTTGTGAAGGTTTTGTTTGTCCTAATCCCATTTGACTTTTATATTCATAATTAGTCCCATTTAGCAGTTGTGGATGGTTATAACTGCATTCCGAGAAAAACGTGGACTGCTATATGGGGTGTGATTGTATTATTGTTCAGAGGCATTTTAATTTCCACATTCATTGAATAGGACTAACAACAACAAATGATATATCAAGGATCGGAGGCAAGATGATGATCAGTTCAATATGCGTATATTTAAAAATGGATTTGGTCAGTTCAATATGCGTGTACTTTATAAAAGCATGCACGTACTTTACTTAATGTACATGCATGAAGTACACGCATAATATAAATATAGTATGCGTGTACTTGATGAAATGTGCGTGTACTTTATGAAGTGCATGCATTGATAATTAAAGTACACGCATTTAAATATAATTGTACATTCATGTTTTAGCAAAGTACACGCATATTGGTATGACAAAAATCTAATTCAATATACGTGTACTTTATGTATTCTGCATCTAATTTTATCAAGTAGACGTATATAAATGCATGTACTATTTGGAAATTGTTTTTTGACATTACAATCTTCTTTTACTTTATAAAAGACATTTGGGTCACTCATATTCTTAAACTTCTATGGGTATTATGGTCCGCGCCAGCGTTATTATTATACAAGTATTTCAATAGGCGTGTACTTTGTAGACTATGCCTGTACTTTATAAGTACACGTGTAATATATAGAGTACACGCATTTATATAATGTTTTGGGACAATATCTTGAGTACACGCATTATTATACAAGTATTTCAATAGGCGTGTACTTTATAGACTATGCGTGTACTTTATAAAGTACACGTTTAATATATAGAGTACACGCATTTATATAATTTTTTTACAAGAAATGTTATTAATGTTAAATTTTTTAACAAAACACGTGATCGTGTTTATAAGGGTTCACGTGTACTTTACTTTATTGGGTGTATGACATAACTCAGAACACATTCATGAAAGAAATAAATTTTTTATTAAAAACAAAAAAATAAAGTACAATTTTTTCAAATAAAGAAAGCTTAAAAAACTAAACAAGGCTTCTAGCAGGGATGTTTGTCAAAGGCATCCAGGATGTCAGGGAGAGAGTCAATTAAATTCGACCAGTGTCGAAATTCTTCTTCTATGACATCTACAAGGCCTTCATGGAGAGCCTTCTTCTCCTTCAGCTTTGCGATTTTCATGGGAACTTCTTGTGTATAGAAAGACATGAGATCTTCATGTGTTTGAGGAGGGTCCTCATCCACATCAAATAAATCTATAGGATCGGGTGGAAGTCCATAATAGCCTTCCCTCACATATGTTTGAAACTGCTCAAAGCCAGTTTCATATGAGGAAATATTTTCCTCAATTTGCCTTATTTTTTTTATTTCTTTCATCCCTCTCAAGAGTTTCTCGCAAGTTTTCTACTGGAATAGCCATTATGTTATCCTTTACCCTAGATGTAATGGTTAAGAAAGGAACAAATATTACTCTTTTATAGGAGAAGTGAAAGTTATTTATTTCTTGACCAGAAGTAGTTGGGAAGTGAGTAGTTGAGCTTAATAAATTGATTTTGGTTATTGTGTCCTTAATGAATTCTTCAAAGTAGTTTTCAATTAAAATAATAAATAATTATTATATTAACCAGTGCGTGTACTTTAGTAAAAATGCGTGTACTTTGAAGAATTCATTGGTGTACTTGGTAATTATGACTTGTATTTTTCGTGAAAACTGCTTGTACATTGTTTTATAACAATCAGATGCATTGTTTGTCTAAACCTTACATGGATTGTGGTCCGCGCCAACGGGAAAAAACCATTTTGGTGTAATAAATATTGTAAACAATAACCAATATAACACAAAACAAATTACAAATATATGTTTTGAATTTGAATCACAATTTATAGATGTTTTTTCTCCTTTCGGGGGAAGAAATATTTTGACAGAAGAATTTCCCCGAGTACATATGCTCTTTGTTTTAGCATGTCAGGGTCTTGAAACAATTTTTGCATTTCCTTGTTTTTGCTTATTTGTTCAATGTAGTACATGCAGAACACCCCACATTCAACCCTGAAATTACAATTAAAAAAATATACAAATTAGTATGATGTGATGAAATTTTTTGAAAGGATACAAATTAGTAATTTTTAGAAATGAAGTTTTTCTTACCCATTATATTGTTTAGGGCATTCATGATTTCTTATTAGGTCAAATTTGAGATCACTTACCAGCAAAAAATCTACAGTCCTTCTTTCTTGCTCTGTCAATGGATCATCATCCATTGTAAACTCATTTGGTGTACCTTCATCAAATTTCCTCTAAATTTTGTAACCATTGTTTTTCATTGTTTCTGCTTCACTCTTCAATAGGCACAGTATTTTTTGGAAGACAAAAAACTGTTAAGAAGACAAATATTTAGTCTATACAAATAAAAGAGTATATGAAGATTAAAGAGTGAAAAGTACACGCATAATATAAAGGTACACGCATATTTTATTTTTTCATATCACGTGTATTTTAAAATATGATGCGTGTACTTTGCCTAATGTGTTAAAAGTACACGCATAATATTAAAGTACACGCATATTTTATTTTAAAATATCACGTGTATTTTAAAATATGATGCGTGTACTTTGCCTAATGAGTTAAAAGTACACGCATAATATTAAATTACACGTAACTTGTATTGGTTCATTTCACGTGTATTTTAAAATATGATGCGTGTACTTTGATAATCTGGGTAATTATGTACAACTAATACAAAGTACACGCATTATATAATGCACGTGTACACGTGTATAATATAAGTACAAGTAACATTACTAATTAAGTTTAAGCACTAACCAATTTTTTTGCATCATCGAAGAATGTTGTGTTTTTTTCCTTGTCGTTCGGTCGAAGGGGATCCATGTGGACCACTTTATTTTCTTTTTGGTATATCACAAGTAATGTGGAATGTCCTTCACTATGTCTTAGTACAATGAACAAATTATTACAAGTGCCTCAATATTCAAATAAATCCTTGTATAATTCCCCCTTCTTATTGACTCCATTTGTTCTACAAGCTTCTATCGGAATAAAAATTATAGACATAGTGTTAATAAAAAAAACTAAAATTTTGTTTCTCAAAACTTTCGTTTTATTTGTACTTACCCAACAATAATCAGAAAAAGTGTGTGAGTAGGAGAGCCCTTCCTTTGACAATTTTAATCTCAATACTTCACTAAAGGCAAGTATTATCTGTTTCACACAATATAAAATGGTGAGGAAATAATAATGTTGAAATTTAATGGATGTCTAATATTTGGACTACATACTTGGCTTGAAATTTCTTGATTGTTGAGGACTTCAAGTAAATCTTCCCATGGAACATACGAAACCATCCCTTGGAAAATAAATTCCCTGCATTTTATATAATCAATAAGAATTGTATAATAATAATAACTTTATTCTTTTGCACCAAAAAAAATATAAATTAGCGAAGTGATAAATCATAAAACAATAAACTTTACCCTGACTCAGCAATTTTAATAAACACTTCAATCTTTTTCTTCGAAGCTTCATCGAGATATTTGTATGCTTCGATTGCTTCAAGCTTGACGCGAGTTTCCATCATTTTTTCAGCTACTGTTATACGGCCTTTTCTAAGCTTTGACTCTTTTTGTTTCTTAATTGGTTCAAGCTTTTCTGTTTCGCCGTTAACTTTTCTTTTCTTCTGCCCTCTAGTAAGAGGTCCTTTTGTTTTGGATATTTTGGGGCTGCCCTGAACTTTCTTTGAGGCTAGTTCAATCTTTAAACTCGAAATTTCGTCAAGGAGTTATTTATTAATGTTTTCCTAATATATTTAACAAGGAATGTTGGAATGTAAGCATTTTTTGAAACAATGATTCATTTTCTCTTACGTGTATTTTATATAATACACGCGTGTTGATTCTGCTTGTTTTTTCAATGATTCATCCAATTCTTTAATTCTATCTGAGTCACTCATTGTGACTTGATCAAACTTTTCTTTTAAAGAATTGTTTAACTCAACTAGTTGGGCATTTTCTACCTCCAACTTATTTATTAACTCTTTTTCCTTCAAAAGGTTGGAATTCTCCACCTTTAAGTTCTTCACTTCCTCATGGGCTTCAAAAAGTGAATCACGATCTACCTGCAACTGTACATTCAAAATGGCACTCTCCACCTCCAAAGAGGTCACCTTCTCAAGTGCACCATTAATGTCTTCAGCTTCTTTAGATAGTTGGTTATTTTTTTCCAACAATTTCCTTTTCAAAACAACAATTTGTTCCTCCAAATTAACCTTTAATTTATCTTTTCCCTTCTTTTTCTTTGGAGTCATAATGTTTTTAAGGGGAATATTCCAACCATGTGAAAACTCATTGTCATTAATATCTTCAGCAACATTTTTTGATGATGAATCAGCATGTATAGGACTTTCTGTAGATATGTTCAAAGAGTAACTTGGCCCTTCAAACTGAGATTCCTTTTGTACAGGACAGTCCTTACAAGATGGTTTACTTGTAGCCTGCTTCAAAGTTGCTGTTGCGATGTCATTCTTCACAAACCATTGTTTCAAAGACGACAACTTCCACTTCAGGAATTTTGGAGTATTTTCTTTATATTCTTCAATAGGAGAAATAATTTCAAATTTCTCACATGCCCAATACTGTGATCATACAAAAAACAAAATGAATTTAATACTTGTATTACCTAGGGATTCATAATGGAAAGTACAAGATATTTGTTCAAAATACACGCAAAATTAAACGTGTACTTTACAAATTTTACAATTGTATATTGAAAGTACACGTTACCATTTCAAATTACACTTATACTTTGTCAATATAAGTTCACGTGTACTTTCTAAAGTACATTTATAATATTGACAGAAGATAGAACAAGAGTATTTTGAGAGTACACTGGTTATATTTACAAAACATAGTACACGTGTACTTTGTAAAATACAAGTGTACTTTCACATGATATAAGACGTGTATTTTCAAAATACACGTGATTAAGACGTGTATTTTCAAAATACACGTGATATAAGACGTGTATTTTCAAAATACACGTTAAATATCAAGTGTATTTTGAAATAACAAGAGAAAATATCACATGTATTTTGAAAATACACGTAATATTTTCAAAGTACAGGTAAGTATTGGTATGTAAATTTTGAAATATCAGGAATATCAAGTGTATTTTAAAAATACACGTGAAAATAAACACGTACTTTCAAAATACAAGTGAATTTTTCACGTGTATTTTGAAAATACACGTGAAAATAAACGTGTACTTTCAAAATACACGTGAATTTTTCACGTGTATTCTCAACATACACGTGAAAATATCACGTGTATTTTGAAACTACACGTGAGTATTGCTATGTAAATTTTGAAATATCAAAATGTTTTTTTGCTCACCAGTAGGAAAATGACACATCCAGTAACTGTGCTAGGTTTTGACCTTGCTGATTTGTCAAGTGAATGTATGAGAAACTCTTGCACTGCAGATGCCCAATCATATTTATTCATTTCCTCAATATTTTCAATGTATTTCATCCAAAATTCTCCAAGGGTGAAGTTTGAGTTGGAGAAAAATAACGTGTTCAAGAAGTGGAGACACACAATTTTAACAAAATCAGCAATTCCTTCATCTGTCTCCAATTCAACTGATTTCTTCAAACCATTCAAAATTTCTGACTTTCCTATTCTTTTTGCTAAGTATTGTGCTTGTAATCCAGATTTTTGAGCAGTTTCGGTCGCTTTTTCAGTTCTATTGATATTAAACCTCAACCAGGGGTATGCCAAATATTTCACTTATATCTATTGGCATTATTGGAATACTACTCTTCATACGGAAACTTTTGGTTTTCGTATTGTACAGCTCGATAATTGATAAAATATTTTTATCCGTCTTCTTGTGGTCCACTTCTACTACTTTCTCACTGTAGTAGGCATTGAAAAGCTCCCAAAATGGAGTCTTCTTAAGAAGTTCAATATGGCTATTGTTTATTTTATCTTTAATCTGATGCAAATCATGGAGAAAGCTAACAATATTTGACCGATATTGGTCATTCTTCTTTGCAGGACGTTTAGCTTTCAATGCCACCCTAGAACTGGAACTGGATGAAGAACTATCATCAGAACTGCTCTTTTTTTGTTTCTTTCCTCTTCTTGCCTTCCTCTTCTTGCCTTCATCTTCATCCCCATTATATTGATCTATAAAAAAAATTTAAATTACTAACCTATAATGATATGTACAAAAACTAAATAAATGCGAATTAGAATAAAACATAGACTAAAACAATAAAATACAAGCGTATTTAACAAAAGTACTTGCAATATTCTCACAAACAATTTATACAAGTCTCATCAAAATACATGCTAAAGGCGATAATATATATCGTCAGTTTCATGGTAATACCTAACAGAGGTTGTTCGACAAGTCAAAAACCAAGATTCTCTACTCCTAACATATTCAGTAAAGAAGTGATACAATAGCTGAATGCTGAAAGCTCCAACATTATCAAAACCCCTTAAGCAATACTGCTCAATTCGTTTAGCTAAATCCTTCGCTTTCGATTCAGTTACTTGAAGTTGTTGCACATCAAAAGTGCAGTAAATGTCTTCATAGTAGTAATAGAAACCAAGTAACCTTTTAGCTCTATCATTGATGCGAAGGAGAAAATGAATTTCGTCATCATTAGTACTATTCACTGTCAATGTGAAAGGTTTTGTATTATTAAGATCTTCGAACGTGCAAGCAGCAGTTTTGTAGTTGAACATGCTTGATCGTACGATTCCTAAACAATAACACAACAATACAAAATAGTACACTCATAATACACATTAGTACATGGACATTGGATTGAACAAATTGAAATTCAATGTGCGTGTACTTTCTGAATTTTTTGCGTGTACTTTCAACAAAATACACGCAAAAAATGAAAAAGTACACGCAATAAAACTAATTATTACCTAATAACATATCATTCAATTGCAGCTGGCTATTGGACAAAAAACACTCCTAAATATTAACAAAATAATAATACTTCTTAAAAACTAATGGAATATCATTCAAATGCCGCTGGCGCGGACCAAAATAACATAGGATTGATCAAATATGGATTTGAAATTAATATTTTATAGAGTACACGTATAAAACATAAAAGTACACGCATAATGAATTGAGAAATAAAATTTCAATGTGCGCGTACTCTGTGTATTTTGCGTGTACTTTTAAAAAGTACATGCAAAATACACATAGTACACGCAACACAGGGCTTGTACATGTACATATTCTATAGAGTACACGTATAAAACATAAAAGTAAACGCATAATGAATTGAGAAATTTATTTTCAATGTGCGTGTACTCTGTTTATTTTGCGTGTACTTTTAAAAAGTACACGCAAAATACACATAGTACAAGCAACAAAGAGCTTGTACATGTACGTATTCCAATCATGTATATATTCCTAGTCCTTGATAAATCCTCGATAAATGATGTATACAGGAGGAAAAGTACAATGATGAAATACATATATCTAACATGGAAAAAGTGTGTTTTGCAATTAAAATGAGGGAAACAAATATATGATGAAATACATATCATGAAAAAGAAGAATGTGATTTCATCAGTCCATATGTCTACAAATTTATACATATGAGAACAAAAAATACACAAGGACAAAAAGGTGATAAGAGAATGTATACATACTTGTTAGTGCTGTTTGGAAGAATTTGATTTAGAATGTAAAATGTAGAACTTCAACGATTAGGGTTTGAAAGAAAAGAGCTAGGATTTTGATTGAAGAGAGTTAGGGTTTTGATCGAACAGAGTTAGGGTTTTGATCGAACAGAGTTTCTAGAGCTTCGATTAGGAGTATTTATATGTTGTTGTTGACCAAAATTTGATTGAGAAATAGATTCGTTTTGGGGTTTTGATCGAAGAGATGGTACGATTAAGGTTTTGATTCAAGAGAGAATACAGTGTTTTTGGCGCTTCGATTTCTGAATAGTGCGTGTTTGTTTTAATTTTGGGGTATTTATATGTTGGACCTAATCGTTTAAAATTTGTTGGGCCTATTTTTTTTGTCCACAATTGCTAGTCCAAGGACTAGACCGTTAAAGCCCTATGAAAAATATCTTGAAACACGAAACGACACCTATTGTTGGTTCCTCATCCGCAACTTCTTCAAACCATATCACTGTTCTGTTTCACCACGCAAATCTCCCTAGAAGTGAAAATACAAGCACCCTCATCTGATTCTTATCCACGCACAAAAATGCACAAGAAACTCGTGGGACCCAAGCACTCAATCTTCCTTTCATGGAACCATTTTCAGTTTGAAAAAACTACCTTCGATGTATGCATGCGCATGCTTTAAATAAAGAACTTGTGCCATCTTTTAACATCCATGTAAACCAGACAAAACATGGATCCAAACGTTTAAAAATAAAAATTACACCCCTCTCACGTAACACCTCCATATAAACTTTATACAATAATTAAAAATTTTAATTATTACAACCATATCGAATTTAATGCGATAAAAATATACAAATCAAACATAGCATACACCATGCACATAAAATAAATTGAGCCCATGATAGAGACATACATATTGGATCCTACAAAACCATGGAAGTACTGAATACAAACAACCACGCATACATTCACCAACATATAAAAACTAGGATTTCAATTGTTTGGCAATATGAACTTTTTCAAAACATGATTAAACTCAGGGCTCTTATACAAATTGTTGGGAAACAAATCGATATTGACAATTGAAAACACAGAAAATTTTTAGTACTAGAATCTTTGATTAGTTTCCAAATAAATACTCAAAAATTCCAATTACATTTACCGTAATTATTTCCTTTTTTATTTGATTGCGATTAACTCCACTAAATAATCAATATTGCACTCCAATTTAATTGTCTTTATATCACTCGGAATAAAGATGTCTTATTTGCAGAGTGGATTTTGGTACATAATATGATTTCTTGTGTTAAGTTTCTCATGCCCTTAGGTCAAATCACATTTCCACTAAACAATTTTAACCAACATCTAATCAATTCATTGATTCTCAAACTTAACTTATTTGCTACTTCTCTAGAATTATAAAATAATCCATTGATAAGATTTTACTGGTGAAAAAAAATATATATAAATCTATTAAGGGGGTATCACAATCCAAGATATATCCTCGATGAGGATTCCTCCGAATTATGATATCAGGTCTACTAACATAACGATTGCCCAATATGCAGGTATTAACTGACACAATATAAAATCGAATCGCACCCATAATAGTCAAAGAAATAATTGTGCAAGCATTCCAATCCTCATAATACTCCGGATTAAGAATTTATGCATCCTTTGCAAATGGTGTGAGATTATCTAAGTCTAATTAAGATAACCCTTAGACTTAAAATATCACGGGTGGTCGTGTTCAACACATTCATGGATGTACTAGTTATAATCCTCCATCGACCTATCGTAGAAGTTCTCTAACCATCAAATAGGTTCCCGTAGTTTGAGATAACCTATTAGAATTGTATCGCAACCATTTGGATATGATGGTAACTCCTTATCTAGATTGTGAATTAATCAATTGTACTAGAATTTAAATTTTGATCTCTTGTGATCAAGTCAACCCTAACTCACCGAAATTCATACTAAGTCTAATTGACCTACATGTCTATAATATTTTTAAAGAATAAATATAAGGCATTCTAATAACCATGATTCTTATTTCAAAATGAACTATCACACTTTCACTAAAAAGTAAACATCATGTTTGATTTTAATAATAAAACCTCCAACGATTTCTTGCAACTGTTAGGGCCTCTACTAGTTGTGATGGGATTTTTCCACCGCCCTTGGCCCTAAAAACCTTCACAATCTCCCTTGAATCCACTATTTATATTGGTCTTATTAGATTGTCCCTCTTTATCCACCTTCATTTTCTTTTCTCTCTTGTCCTAGGAATGCATAAGAAGGCATCCACCACTTGTGCATAAGTGGTGTAAGCCAGATTCCCCATGATAAATGTCTCATAGAACAAGATAGTCCCTTCACAAAATGCATGATATTTTTTTTATATATATAAATATTTACCTCCTCTAGTGAAAAGAGAGACAAAGTGCTGAATTCCGGCTCATATTCTGCCACTATACAGGATCCCTAACAAAATATAATGAAGTATGTCTTCTTCTAGTATCAAATTTCCTCTCATAAATACTTGTCATCGAAACATGCCATAAATTCCTCATATGTCATATTCTCCCTATTCTGAACCAATATTACACTCTCCCACCACTGAAGAGCATCCCTTGTCAACCTGAATGTCGTGAGAATCGGCTTTTGAACCTCTTTACAGTCTAATAACCTTAAGTTTCGCTTGATACCTTGGCTCCACTGTATGGTCGGTAGAGCCTAAGAACGTGGAGAGGTTGTTCTTCATTAAGTCTCTCCGAACCTTCTCACTCGATGTAGTGACCAACGTTGCTAGCGAGGTGAAATGGGAGGCATCTCATGACTACCTACCGCAAACCTGCCTAGACCGCTGTCACACCCCGCCTAATTCTGGCGTTGGCCACCACCAAAACAAAGCTAGGCGTGAACTAAATAAATACCATTCATAGCATGAGACAGATATGAGACATAAATAAATCAGTCCATAAGATAAATAATTGAATCAAACTCAAATGCTCATAAACAACTAAGCGATAAAAGATCCATCACATGCTAACTCCAAAAATCCATTCTCCAATAATGATCAAATAAAATCTGAAATAATTCCTAAAGAAATCCTCTAAACAACTTTGGAACCGAATGGCCCAATAAAACTTCAATGAAGTCTCATAATACGACGAGAAAAGAAAGTCTAACTAAACTATGCCATAAAATAAATAACTCCAGCTGCACCTCCAATGATAACTCCGATAAACTCATGCAACTTTTCCAAATTAAAGCCTGAAAAAGATTAGTCAACGCATGGGTCAAAGCCAAAGCCCTGAGCAAGAATACACACTACTCCCCTCAAATAGGATCCTTGAATCCAGACAGTAGCATTATACGCAATAAATATCACAATAGAATATTTTAAATTAAACGAAATAATTAAATACGATAAATATAAATTACTAACTACACGTAGGGATCCCCATTTAAAAAGGCACACCAATATGATTTTAAATTCCCAAGTCCCACGATGTTAATTTAATTAAATTAACCAACTTTTATTATTGTTCCCACTTTTTTATTAAAGTGTCACACTTCTCCTTGTCAATCGCCCTCTGACCTGTTTAAACTGTCGGCCCCGACACATGACAAGGTTACCCTTGTCAATCTCCCTCTGACCCATTTAACTGTCGGCCCCGACACATGACAAGGTTCCACACATGACACGACATAAATCTCCCTCTGGCTCGTTTAAACTGTCGGCCCCGACACATTATGTCGCCCCAAATTTTAATACCTGTTTTTACCTTAGGCATTAATTCTCAATTTCGTAATTTATAATCACCCCACCCTTTTCATCGATGCGAGATCCTCAAAATACCCCTTAGTCCCATAACTAAGGGTCCCCAAGTTATCAATACGTCCTAACCTATGTATAGGAAGATTTTCTAACATAAATCACAGCCTAGTCTCGTACCTAGATTAGCGAAACGACGATAAAGTTATAAAGACCAGACCACCCCCAAGATGATAAAAATGCGATAATCTACCCTCACTAGTCCCATACCTAGAAGGCGTAAATCATCAAAAGTCCTATCCACTAGTACCATACCTAGAAGGCATCCTAAAATATAGGGAGATAAAAAATACCCAACAACCCGTTGTCACAATGATATTTAATAATACCAACAAGTCATACCCACAAGAATAATTAATCAACGTATAAAACTACGCATGATAGTCCAATTCAATTAAATCTTTAATTTAATTACCACAACGCCAACAATACCCAAATAATCTCATTTAATTATTTTTAAATTAAATATACCAAGTTTTCATCATATATACTTCAAAAACCAAAATTCATTATCTCTACATGTATTACATGAGTTATACGCACCCAAAAATTATTTATTTTAAAACAAGGGTTTTTCTACATGCAACCTACACCAATAAAACCCAAAATCACTAGTGAATCCTACGTACCCGAAGGGTTATGAATATTATTCAGATTAAAAGATTTTATAAAAACAGCCTCATAATTAGGTCCACTTTTTCTAATTAAGTTACTAGTTATTTTTAAGAAAAATATGTAATTAAGTGTTTAGGCGACACTTAAAATGCATAATACTAATGGAAAAGAATAGAGTATTCATGCCTGTAAAGATCGCGTTGAAAATCTAATTAGAAATCTGGATTCCTCTTGAAAAATTAGCAAAAGAGTGTTCTTGAACGATCTTGATTAAACCCCAATTAGGCCTTCAAAAACTTGTGCCAAAACTTGTGACAAAAACATGATTTTGTTGAAGGTTGATGATTATGAGTGAGAGGAAAAATATTTTGAAGTGTTCTCTGGTGAAAAACTGGAGAAAAAGTGATTATGAGAAGTCCCCTTACGGATTAACAAGGTTATATATTGATTATGAGTCCCAATCCTACACAAACTCTAAAAACAGCTTACAACGCACGTTTTCTGGGAGGGCCGATCGATCTACCCCCAGGGGTCGATCGATCGATCACCCCGAAAAACTGACAGTTTGCCTTAAAAAAATGCCTATAAGGCAAAATATTATAAATACAATATAAAATCCGTTTTAACTCCGATTTTAATTCCGCTTGAAGTTTTATTCTTCAAAAATAATAACCGACATATTTAGCCAATAAAAATTATTAAATTCAAAAATTTATTTTTCTCGAAAATTCCAATTAATTAATAAAAAGTTGTTAATAAAAACACGGGGTGTTACATACTTCCCCACTAGCAAAGAATTTCGTCCTCGAAATTAGACGAAGCATACACATAAACACATAAATCTCACAAAAAGAAAATATGGCTCATATATGCCTATCCGTAGAACACCATAATTGGGAGCCCATACACCCAATCCTATGCGCACCTACCCCACGAAAAATAAAATAATATATATATTGCCTATATGCATACGCATAACTATGAAAATGATGGCGTACCACATGTTCTCACAAATCTCTCACTCGGTCCTATATCCGAAAGTCATCAAAATGCTAACGTCCTCAAATTAAATCTCAACACCAAAAATCAATACATACGATACCTAACATATGTACTAAAATCTCCAAAAATAATTATCATCTCCATAATCAATTCTAAGAATCCCCACATCAAGCTTACTAATTCTAAACTTAATGACTACAACGTCCTTAAGTCAAAACTTCAGATCTCCAAGAAACACATCTAACATGTATGCTAGACCCTCTACCTTAAGAAGTACGAATCAACAAAGGGAATCAAAGATCGGCAATGCGAAAGCTAAACGAACTCATAACCTACGAGACCTAAAACCATGCTCTGATACCATCTGTCACACCCCGCCTAATTCTGGCATCGGCCGCCACCAAATCCAAGCCGGGCGTGAACTAAATAAATACCATTCTTAGCATGAGACATATATGAGACATAAATAAATCAGTCCATAAGATAAATAATTGAATCAAACTCAAATTCTCATAAACAACTAAGCGATAAAAGATCCATCACATGCTAACTCCAAAAATCCATTCTCCAATAATGATCAAATAAAATCTGAAATAATCCCAAAAGAAATCCTCTAAACAACTTTGGAACCGAATGACCCAATAAAACTCCAATGAAGTCTCATAATACGACTGGAAAAGAAAGTCTAACTAAACTATGCCACAAAGTAAATAACTCCAGCTGCACCTCTAATGATAACTCCGATAAACTTATGCAGCTTCTCCAAATTAAATCCTGAAAAGATTAGTCAACGCATGGGTCAGAGCCAAAGCCCTGAGCAATAATACATACTACTCCCCTCAAATAGGATCGTTGAATCCAGACAGTAGCATTATACGCAATAAATATCACAATAGAATATTTTAAATTAAACGGGATAATTAAATGCGATAAATATAAATTACTAACTACCCGTAGGGATCCCCATTTAAAAAGGCACACCCATATGATTTTAAATTCCCAAGTCCCACGATGTTAATTTAATTAAATTAACAAACTCTTATTATTGTTCTCACTTTTTATTAAAGTGTCACACTTCCCCTTGTCAATCGCCCTCTGACCCATTTAAACTGTCGGCCCCGACACATGATAAGGTTACCCTTGTCAATCTACCTTTAACCCGTTTAACTGTCGGCCCCGACACATGACAAGTTTCCACCCATGACACGACATAAATCATTCTCTGGACCGTTTAAATTGTCAGCCCAGACACATTATGTTGCCACAAATTTTAATACCCGTTTTTATCTTAGGCATTAATTCTCAATTTCTCAATTTATAATCACCCCACCCTTTTAATCGATGTGAGATCCTCAAAATACTCCTTAGTCCCATAACTAAGGGTCCCCAAGTTATCAATACGTCCAAACATATGTATAGGAAGATTTTCTAACATAAATCACAACCTAGTCTCATACCTAGATTAGCTTAACGACGATAAAGTAATAAAAATCAGACCACCCCCAAGATGATAAAAATGGGATAATCTACCCTCACTAGTCCCGTACCTAGAAGGCGTAAATCATCAAAAGGCCTACCCAATAGTCCCATACCTAGAAGGCATCCTAAAATATAGGGAGATCAAAAATACCTAACAACCCATTGTCACAATGATATTTAATAATACCAACAAGTCATACCCACAAGAATAATTAATTAACGTATAAAACTACACATGATAGTCCAATTCAATTAAATCTTTAATTTAATTACCACAATGTCAACAATACCAAAATAATCTCATTTAATTATTTTTAAATTAAATATACCAAGTTTTCATCATATATAATTCAAAAACCAAATTTCATTATCTCTACATGTATTACATGACTTATACGCACCCAAAAATTATTTATTTTAAAATTAGGGTTTTTCTACATGCAACCTACACCAATAAAACTCAAAATCACTCGTGAATCCTACGTACCCAAAGGGTTATGAATATTATTCAGATTAAAAGATTTTATAAAAACAGCCCCATAATTAGGTCCACTTTTTCTAATTAAGTTACTAATTATTTTTAAGAAAAACATGTAATTAAGTGTTTAGGCGACACTTAAAACGCATAATACTAAAGGAAAAGAATAGAGTATTCATGACTGCAAAGATCGTGTTGAAAATCTGATTAGAAATTTGGATTCCTCTCGAAAAATTAGCCAAAGAGTGTTCTTGAACGATCTTGATTAAACCCCAATTAAGCCTTCAAAAACTTGTGTCAAAACTTGTGACAAAAACATGATTTTGTTGAAGGTTGATGATTATGAGTGAGAGGAAAAATATTTGGAAGTGTTCGTTGGTCAAAAACTGGAGAAAAAGTGATTATGAGAAGTCCCCCTACGGATTTCAAGGTTATATATTGATTATGAGTCCTAATCCTACACAAACTCTAAAAACAACTTACAACGCACGTTTTCTGGGAGGGTCGATCGATCTACCCCCAGGGGTCGATCGATCGATCACCCCGAAAAACTGACAGTTTGCCTAAAAAAATGCCTCTAAGGCAAAATATTATAAAATCAATATAAAATCCATTTTAACTCAGATTTTAATTCCGCGTGAAGTTTTATTCTTCAAAAATCATAACCAACATATTTAGCCAATAAAAATTATTAAATTCAAAAATTTATTTTTCTCGAAAATTCCAATTAATTATTAAAAATTTGTTAATAAAAACACGGGGTGTTACAACCGCCTAGATAATTAACTTAGAAAGCTACTAGACCCAAAATTATACTACCCATGTGCATCAGGTGTCGGTACTGCAGACCTAGCCATTGCCTATGGTGGTGTTGGTGTTGTGCGACTAGTCTGTACAGCATGTGCACCTGACCATGTTCTCTTTTTTATTTCCATTTAAAAATTGAAATATATTGCCTATTAGTTATGAAAATAATACAATAAGAATGAAAAGAAAATAAATGTATCAAAGAACGTTACACGGATAACTATAATATATTATGGAACCTACTTTGCTTAGGACCATACTCTGATACCAACTGTGATAACCTGCATATTTTAATATTTAGGTTAATCAAGTGTAATTATTAAATTATAAAAATTTCCTTCTTAATAAAATACCGTTCTCATAAAAGGAAAATTACAGATAAAGATATGCAAGATATAGTGTGGTAAGAGAAATATCCAATGATAAATAAAATAAAATGAATCACCACCAAATTATGATAAATAATTAATAAACTGTCTTAATAAGAATCATAATCATGTAAAATAATGATAAACCTCCATCATCACAACTTACAATTAAAACATCACTCGCTCGATCCATAAATTAAACTCAATACATGCTCCAACTGAAATAAAAAACATAAACACCACGTCTCTCATGTTGAAAGATAAATGAAATAGATAAATAGTTGCAAACGTGTACATCCTTTAGCAGGTGGTAAAATTAGGAGAAGGACTTGATGCTAAAAAATAGGAATGATAAATGGCGTGACCACGAGCATCTAAAAATTGAATTCAATCACAATTGTTATACTACACAATCGAAATCATATGAATGTACCTCACTATTTATTAATTCGCCATTATATTTCCATAATTTAATTAATCTCTTCAATTAAATTCTCGTGATCGTGTCTAGGCCTCAATTCTCCTTCCAGGTCACTAGTCCATATACATGCACACATAAATTAAATCAAATAAATTCCCATCACAAAATAAGTACCTTGCTTCACTAGCACGGGCCATAAAAAATCCCAATTTTAATCACAAGGTCCACCATTTGCTAGAACATAACCAAAACAATATCCAACCTCCACCATATACACTTCAATCACATTATCACAATAAATATAACCTCTACTATATATGTTCCAATCGCGTTATCACAATAAATTTAACCTCCACCATATACAACCCATGAACACTCCAACAACATAACTAAGTTAACATGGCCCATCATATCGAATCATACACAAATGAAAATAATGTCCTCTTTTGATACACATTAACAAAAAAATTACCATTATTAAGTGTTATACTATTTAAAATTACATCACATAGTATTATCGAAAACTATTTTTATAACCTTAGCCATTAATAACAAATTAAGCCTCATAATTTCGTCACTACAATTAACTTGGGTTATGTATAAATTTAGCAATTCTATTATTTTACTAGTACCCATTCAATCCATAATTGTTCAGGAATCACATAATATGGGAGAATTTGGAAGTACATGATTATTACATAACTTCCAATATTATTACACATGATTTGTGTCAACTAATATTAAATTACTCAAACATATTATGGGCAATGAGATATTTAATTAATCTAAAAATATAATAATTTAACCAATAACATGCAAAATGAAAATCTAATAACCAAGTCCATTATTTACGAATTGTAATGAAGTTTATTATGTATTTGTATTATCAATTATCTTTCGAGCCTCACATTAATATTAAATTAGGATTCAAGCTAAGGTAAAAATAAACTTAGCATAAATGATTTATTACAATTATTTTTTAGCATGAAATCTGCATTATTTTTAAATTCATCACAATCTTAAAAGTCCATACAGAAAGTTCAAATCAACAAAAACTAAATTCCATAATTATATTATAATTAAAGTTCCTTATCAATTACATGTTAAGTAATTAAATCAATCCTTGATTATGATTTTATTTTGGTTAATAACTTTTATGTTCAATCACTTGATTATCTATACATAATTTTAAGTGTTTTATTAGGTTTAAGTGAGGTTTAACATTTACATATATAAAAGGGGATGAGTATTGTTATTGTCTAAAACTAGTATATGAATTTATGGGCTTTAGCAAGAATATACCAATTATAAACTATAACAGATAAGAGATAATAACTATTGAAATGCCAATTTAGAATAATTAGTAAGAGAGATGAGAGAAAAAGAAGGAAACTAGGGTTTCCATGGCTCGGCCCAAAATGGTGCTTACATTAACAGGTGCAACTAGTTTTAGACAGTAACAGATTGGCATCATCTATGGGAAGTTGACATGTCATTGCTATTTTTTGCCGCTATTGATTCACAAATGCATTTCGATATTCTCTAAACTACCTTGATCCATTTTCCTCTAATTACGAATTTATGCCCTTACAATCCCTATTTTTATTTTGGTACACTCTGTTTTTCGTATCTACGATACTCTGTTTTTTTTAAATCTGGGAAAATGGGAAAGAAACCCTCTAAAGTAGTCGTGATGCTGAGGGAAATCCTCTTTCAACATCTATTAGTATGGGCGACCAACATGGAATCCTATTAAACCTAGATAGAGTCCAAGAGGTAATACAAGAGAGCATAAAGCAGTTACACAGAAATTCTTAGTTTAGCAGGGTAGGCCCAAACTAGATCCCATCACCCTAACTAGGGGTGAGCACTTCGATAGGAGAGGTGAAATGCCACCTCCTTCCCCTTATAAAGATAGATTGTAGACCTACCATAACAGAGGGATGGAGAAAAGGTTAAATTTGGGTTCATAAGATGAATGAAGCACATCTAGAGGCTCTGGTTTGTGAGATGATAAGTCGTACTGCCGAGAGGCTACTTCGACCCTCAGGACAATTAGTTATGATGACGAGCAAACCTCCTATGATGAGAAACCTAGTGTGCTGGAAATGCTAAGCAGGGGCTATGCATTTGACCATTTGGGTCCATGAGCAGTAAGGGTGTAGTATCACAAAGGGCACAAGGAGCTTAGAGAGGATCAAGAAGAACCAAGGAGGTTGGTTACTATAAGAATAAAAATCTTGGTTAAGTCCAAGACGAGCGTGAGAGGATCGGCCCAAGCCGAGCAGACTTTCGAGGAAGAGATCTCATCTCAAAGCAAAGGCCGATCAGGAAAGACCATTGCCATTAAGGTCTATTAGGAAGTTCCACCCTAGAAGGGGTCAATTAAGTGCTTAGAGGATCCTTTAGGGGAGATTGCAAAGGAAAATAACCCCTTACAGAGAGGATTTGTGAAAGGATCCCCAATCCATCCATTATGGTCTATCTAACCCCGGTAAAGTTCAAACCACCACTCATCACCCAAGGTATGGTGGTAAAACAAACCCAGTATTACACATGGAGCAATACCAAACTGTCTCAAACATCTACTCGATTCCCAATGAGATGCATTGTTGAGGATTTTCTAGTACGATCATCGAATCAGCATAAATATAGTACAATACTTTGTTGTGAAGGAAAATATTAAATTTTTATTGGTTGGGTGTTCTCTTCGTCAATAAATTCTATTTTGGAGCTAAGCCTGGTAAGCAGGTGACTCATCTGATAAGTGTTCACTATAAAGCCGATAAGATGCCTCAGGAGTTCATCAATCGCTTCAACAATGAGAAGTTGGAGGTGATCGATTATAATGAGTAGACAACAATCATAACACTTATGAGTGGTCTATTATTGAGGAAGTTTTATTAGGCACTTGATAAAGAGCCACTGAGAATGTTTACTCAGTTATTGACCAAACTTGGTAAGATCATGAATGCCGAAGAGGCCATGACAGCCAAGAAGTTGAGCCACTCGAAGGAGAACACCAAAAAGAGTTCAAAAAAGAAAGAGAAAAAATATAAGAAGGTTGATAAACTGAAAATATATGATGAGTATATCCCACTAACCATTAGCGTACGCCATATACTTAAAAATATTTGAGGAAATAAGGACCTAAAATGGCCTAAAAAGTTGAAGGATCTTGCAAATAGAAGGGATAAGATCAAGTATTGTGAGTTCTAAAAAGATCATGACCACAACACATATAACTGTCTAGCTCTAAACAATGATATTGAAAACTTAATCAAATGGGTCAAACTGTCAAAGTTCATAGACAAGAGTGGCCTAACATATCAGAGGGATGAGTAAAAGACCAGATAATGATAAACATACCCTTACATGAAGGCTGACATGAAGAAAAGAGGCAGGGATGATGATTTAGAGGGTGACCTAAATTTGACCAAGAGTCCCACGAAGCCTCTACATGAGGTTAACATGATATCTTTTGGGCGCAATTTCATTACAGGAAGAGATGCTGGAGGCAGAGATGGACCCATAGATAGAAACTCCTACCTCAATGAGGCAAAGTCTTGTGCTCACATTAGATAGATCAACCTGACAAACATGCTGGACACTCGTCCCAGAAAAGTGAATAAAGATCACATAGTAATTTTCTTGTAAAATAATGATTTATCTTGCATGCTTTACCCGCATGACGATACTTTGCTCGTCACAATGATGGTATATAAGTGAAAAGTGGTGGTGATTTTGGTCGATAATGGTAATTCAACTGTTTTCTTATTCTACGAATAGCTTAAGAACCTGAGGCTGGGAGATAGTAAACTCGAGGTGTATCATAAGCCTTTTATCAGTTTTCTTAACGAGAACGCATATCCCTTAGGGACAATTGAGTTGAAAGTTGTGATAGACACTTGGCCCACATATCAAATAGAAATGATCAATTTTTTCAACCTTGATAAGAACGTTTATTCAAAATTTAATATTACTTTTGTCTCAGTGGAGTTGAAGAAGTTTAAAGCCGTCCCATTCACCATGTGTCAGTGCCTAAAAATCCCCTAAAACTACGGGGTCGATGTGGTAAAGGGAAACTAAGTCAAAGTCAGAGAGTGTTCCATACCTTTGTAGAGCGGGAAAAGCACAAAAAATTGACTACAACTAATCATATCGAGATGTTATATGCTTGAGATGAAGATAATTTCGTCAAAATACATGTGTAGAGATGATTGAATCGGTAATCTTGGACGACGAGAACCTAGAGATGATAGCCTAAATAGGCTCATTATTAGATCCTGCTCTCATGAAGGAGTGAGTAGAATTTTTTAGGTCGAGAAAAAGTTCATTCGCTTGGAGTTATGAGGATATACTGGGGATTGATCCAAAGTTCATCTACCATGAGTTGGGCATAGTAAAGGATACCAAGCATATAAAGCAAAAGCGTCGTGTCTTGAGTCAAGAGAAGAATGTGTCTATACAAGAAGTGGCTGAGAACTTGCAGAACGTTAAGCAACCAGAATGCCTCTCAAATGTGGTAATGGTCAAGAAGAAAAATGATAAGTTGCGTATGTGCATTGATTTTACTGACAAAAACAAAGCATACCCCAAAGACCACAACCCTTACCCAGGATTAACCAGATGGTCGATGCTACAATAGGGCATGAGCTGCTCAGTTTTATGGATGCCTATTCAGGATATGACTAGATCAAGATGAAGCTAAAAGATCGAGAGAAAACCTCATTCATCACCAGTCGAAGTACGTACTACTATAATGGTATGCCCTTAGGACTCAAAGACATTGGAGCAACATGTCATGGGATTTTGAATAAAGTTTTTGAATATTAGATCGACAAAATCATGGAGGTTTAGACCGAGGATATGGTGACCAAAAGATGGAAAGGAAATTTCTAGCTTTCATAGTCAACCAATGAGGAATTGAGGCGTACTTCGATAAGATCTAAGCATTGATCAGCATGCAACCACCCAAAAATATGAAGGAAATTCGAAGTCTAACAGGATGCGTGGTAGCATTAATAATGGAGGCTCAAATTTGAAGCCTCGAACAACGAGGTAAAATACAAAGCTTTGATAGCCGGCCTATAGAAGGCACAGGCACTCGGGGCAAAGCAACTACAGGTGTTCGGTGACTCACAATTGATCTCCAATCAGATAAGTGGGTACTTCAACGCAAGAGATGAAAGAATGGTAGCCTACCTTGTCTTGTCAAAGTAACTAATGTCCAACTTTGAGAAAGTCAATGTCCAATAATTTCCCAGAGAACAAAATAGCCATGCCGACGCCCTGGCAGCCCTAAGTTCAACAATCAATTCCGATTTGAAGAGGACGATCCCCATCGACTTCCTCGCCCATTCGAGCATTAACCAGAGTGATGAGCCGTCAAACCTTGAACACATGCTCCAGATCGAGTCAGCTCCCAGTTGGATGGAACCTTTAAGGGACTATTTAAAAGATGGTACGCTTCCAGACGATAAAAATTACACTCATCAGATAAGAGTCAAAGCTGCTCTCTTTCACTTAACTCCTGAGGGAAAACTATACAAAAGATCATTCACCCGCCCTTACCTTCAATGTGTCCACCCGAAGGACGTCGAGCAAGTTCTAAACGAGCTTCAGGAAGGAATACGTGGAAGTCATATTGGATGAAGGTCACTAGCTTTTTGATCAATGAAGGAAGGCTATTGGTGGCCATATATGCAAAAAGATTCGGCAGTATACGCTCGCAAATGCAAAAAATGTCAACTACATGCTCCTATGGTTCACCAACCTGCCAGCGACCTAAAATCACTCACCAGCCCCTGGCCTTTCACCCAATGGGGAATGGACATCGTAGGCCCACTTCCTACCGCCGCCGGCAACCGCAAGTATCAGAAGAGTACGCTTGCATTCAAATAAGGAAGTTATTTAATTAAATTCAGTTTTTATCAATTAAGTCCTAAACATGCATCTAGGTGTGATTGATGATGATAAAATCAAGCAAGAACAATCAAACACACACAAATGAGGAAAAATCCCCCAAAGGGGCAAAACCTTTTATTTTCACTATAATTTTGTAAGAGAACGGCTTACACGGATTACAATGAAAAAATGTGACACAGAAATACCCTCGGGTGTCGGTTCTGATGTCGGCGGCTGGAACTATCCCTTTCCAGTTGGAAAGCAATGAAGAAGAGAATGGTTTCCTCACAAATTACTCCAGATGAGTAAATGATCCTCTTGAAGGTTTAAAGATTCACACACATATATGGGAATGGTTTTATGAATCAAAAAGGTTTAGAAAACCATAAAAAATAAAGTCTTATTCTGGACTGTTTTCGCAGAATTTTGAGATTCCAGAAAGACTTGAAAAACATTCAGAAGGAGAATGGATATTTATACAAAAATCGAGGTGGTGTCTCGTTCGAACGAGATAGTTATGTCGCTCAAACGAAGGACATAAGTCGTTCGAACGAGATCACGCGATTACCTATCTCGCGCGAACGACATTCAAAGTCGTTTGAGCGAGCTCGTCGTTCAAGGAACTTCGCTTCTACACTTAGAAAAAAATTCTTCTTTTGATAAAAAATTAATCCAGACTTCAAAAATAATTTTCAAAAAATTTCCCAAATATTTATTCAAATATTTAAAGCTCCAATTAAACATTTTACCGATAAAGCGTAGTGGAGTAGTGGGAATGAGCTGAGCAGCACGTCGCATGAAGCATGATGCATGTGAAGATAATGGACACATTGAATTCAGATAAGTCCATCGAGGTTGATCGTATTGACGTGCCGAATGTAGCGGTATCAGACATACAAACTGTGAGCTAGGGGAAAATATAAAATTCCTAGATTCTATCCCGGACATTTATAAAATTATGTGCTTACAAATCTCCCCTTATGTCTATGCCCGTACATACATAAAAATCTGAATTATGCAATCAAATGACATAGAAGATAATATCCCCATTAAACCCTCAAACTGAGAATACTAAATGACATGTCTTTCAAATCTTCAGCTCTTCAGAAACTTTCAAAGCTTTTCTCACCAGGGTGTGCAATCAAATAATAAACAAAGTTGTACCTACACACATGAGATAAAGCAAATACCCGTGACAAGCAACAACTTGAAATATAATGATATGCAAAAATTGATGATAAATTAAGCTTAAGCAAATCATTCATAAAGTAACCAAACACCAAAACAATTCTCCCCCATAATTCTTCTCCCCCTTTTTATGATGTCCCCAAATAGACATTAATGAAAAGCATAATGAATGCACATGGAGAATGACACACGGGAATAAACTGCTATTTTTGAATTTTTCAAAAATGTTCACACATAGTATATAACAAATAATCACACCATGAAAGAACAAAAAAACAACTAAGTCGATGTTAGCATAATGTAGGGGTGTGATTAAATTTGATAGGAAAATCAATGCATACAAACATGACATATGTGCACGATGAATATCGGATACTCTTAATAAATGAACTCAAACTCTTCCTTTGGTGTAAAAAAAATGGTAATATGAGACATTGACTCAATCAAATCAACAAATAAAAGCTCAAAGTGATTTCCACACCAATAACGTTCAAAACTATATCATGCTTTTTCAGTACTTTCAAGGAAGTCAAAACCCATTTAAAGTCTCCAACCAAACTTCCTCAGATATATATTTTGAATAGAGGCGTTATAAATTCTCAAACTTTGGAGAATTGATGGTGAAACCTAATGGCCCATATTTGGCATATATTGCTTTTTATTGGCTTTAATATTTTTTCGGGCTCTTTTAACCTCTTTGGACCCCGGATAATAAAATTTCTCAATTTTTTAGGTCCTTTTTAACGGTGGCTTAAAATCGCAAAAGCTAAATGAACCTTTCGCAGCCCTTCCCCGTTTTCAAATAAACACACAGTCTCACCAAAATGGTTTTTACATGCATTCCAATCTTGTCAAGTTTTATCGCATATTGTTAGTTGTATAGACAGAATTGAGATGGAAACACTCAAGTCAATATGGGATAGACAAGTACAATAGTCAAATAAAGCCGTGCATGTGTTCAATAAAGAAGATAAGAGTCAGACATGTAGAAAGATATCACTAATCACATCTCAAAGACTCCAAATATGGTGAAGCACATGGATGAAATGATGTAGTGTCTCAAATCTCTATCAAATAGTCACATGTAAAATGGAATGAAATTGTGACTCGGCTATCTTAAATGCTCATCCATAAAAGGTGCAAATAAAATATAAAAATCTTTTTGAGTTTTTCTAAAATTTTTATAAAAACGAAAATCTTTTTGGATTTTTTTAAAAAAATAAAAAAATATAAATTAATGGTACATGTTAGCAATAGGAAAAAGAGACATTATGAAATCCACCCTATGCTAGCAGACATGTCAAGACCTCAACCGGGAAGAGCGGTGGAGTTTTCCAAATATGGTGACATCTTTTGGAGCAACTCCATAAGATCATGTGTGGTCTTGATCAAAAACTTCACTTGCTCGCGAATGTGTGCAAACTCTCTATCATTATGTGCAAGCTAGGTATCATGAGTGGGTGCATGTGCATGAATCTGTGAAGCGGAATGATGTGACACAAAACCTAACTTAGAACAAAACTCTCTAAGATGTCCTCGTTTCTTGTAGTGGGAGCAAACATAAACCGGTCTAGGAACTAATTTATCAAAAAATTTGGGATGAACTATCCTATACAGACACCCATGAGAATAACTCACCAAAGTGGAGATAGGCTCGAGCGCATTAGAAGTAGTGAATGCACTGTCATGACCTTTTCCAACATTCTCATCAACCTTATTCAAATCGGGATAGGGAACCATCGTATCAACCTTCTTAGATGCGTTCTCTAATGAGACTTGGGCCTCCCGTGCTTGTACGAGATCATCCTCAAGATGGGATACACGTGTCGTTAGACTAGACACCGCGTTGGTCAAGTCACATTTTTCTCTTTTTAGCTCAACATTCTCTTCCTTCAACTCACAAATCTTAAGACCTAGAATTCTATTTGACCTTTTTATTTCCATGGCCTCGATAAATAACTTTCTAAAAGATTTTTGGATCACACTTTCATCACCCTTCTCATCCTCACTGTCACATAGGGCGGCGGGCATGGCAACTTTCTTGCCCTCTCTCCTAAGTCTGGTGGGACACTCAAATTTCTTGTGCCCTGTCCCATCACACTTAAAAAATCTTATTTTCTCAAGGTTTTCCTTCTTCTCTTTTTCTTTCTCATAAAAACTTTCTCTCTCTCCAAACAATCTTAACTCTTTCCCTAACGTGGTGATTCTAAGAACTAATGCTTTGTTACGCTTTTTAGTTTTAAATGACTCAGAATAAAGCTCGGCGTAGGTGCATTGAAGATCACTCTAGCTCTCACTTGTGTCATCCTCCCCCTCACTCACATATCTCTCACTGTCGAGGTGTCCCTGTGAAGCAGCATCCTCATCGTCGTGAGAAGCACTAGAAGTACTCACATGACTAGCCATGAATGTGGTGAAGTTACACTCATGCGGTGACTCATCTCCAGAATCCACCGACTCGACCTCACTGTCGTCACTAAGGGTAGCATTAGGGACAACTTTGCCCTTTTCTATGTTCAGCCTAATAGCACACTCAAAAGCTCTATGACCCCTACCATCGCACTCAAAGCATCTCTCAGTTTATTTCTTAGGAGGATCTTTAAAATATTTTTCATTTTTCTTTTCAAACTTATTTTTCTCAAATTTATTTTTATCTTTAAAATTTCCATATTTCTTGAATTTGAGAATTCTCTTGAAATTTTTAGCAAATACGGCCAAATCATCTAAGTCAAAATCACACTCAGAATCTGACGTACATGTCTCTCTTTTTCTAAATGACTCACCCCTCTTTCTTGACAACCCCTCACTCTTTCTTTCATGGGCATTAAGTACAATTCCCTTATCTTTAGACTTGACAGATTTAGGAAACATATCAATTTCATACGTTTGCAAGTCTCCTCCAAGTTCTTCAAATTTAAGCGTATTTAAATTATCTATAGAATTTAACATAGTGACTTTAGGGATAAAAAGCTTAGGCAGTGATCTAAGAATCTTTTTTAACAACTCTAGCATTAGGAATGTGTTCACCAAGATTAAAGCTAGTGTTAACAATATCAGACAGTCTAGCATAAAATTCATTAAAACATTCAGTTTCAAGCATGGTGATTGTTTCAAATTGAGTTGTTAAATTTTGCAGTTTCGACTCTTTCACAGCATTAGTACCTTCATGGGTAAGTTGCAAAACATCCCATGCCTCTTTTGACGTAGTGCACGTCATTATGCGTTTGAACTCATTAGGTGTAACAGACCCAGAAATGGCACTTAAACCCTTAGAATTAAAAGATGACCATTTAAACTCTTCTTCAGTCCATGTAGTGACAGGTTTTTAATTGGTCACGTTTTTAAGAGTGGCCAAGGGAGGTGTCCACCCTCTTTCAACCGAAACCCAGACACGTTCATCAATTTCTTTTAATGTAGATCTCATGTGGGCTTTTCAATATGTATAGTTCGCCCCGTCAAAAACAGGTATTTTATTACATAACTTCTCCATTATGAACACACTCGTTTTCAAAAATCAATTTTTCAGAAAATTGATATCTTAGAAAATTTTGCGAAAAATTACACGGTAAAATTGTGTAACTAGCTCTGATACCAATTTGAGAAGAGTGCACTTGCGTTCAAATAAGGAAGTTATTTAATTAAATTCAGTTTTTATCAATTAAGTCCTAAATAGCATCTAGGTGTGATTGATGATGATAAAATCAAGACAGAACAATCAAACACACACAAATGAGGAAAAATCCCCCAAAGGGGTAAAACCTTTTATTTTCACTATAATTTTGTAAGAGAACGGCTTACACGGATTACAATAAAAATATGTGACACAGAAATACCCTCGGGTGTCGATTCTGATGTCGGTGGCTGGAACTCTCCCTTTCCAGTAGGGCAGCAATGAAGAAGAGAATGGCTTCCTCACAAATTACTCCAGATGAGTAAATGATCCTCTTGAAGGTTTAAAGATTCACACACATATATGGGAATGGTTTTGTGAATAAAAAAGGTTAAGAAAACCATAAAAAAATGAAGTCTTATTCTAGACTGTTTTCGCAGAATTTTGAGATTACAGAAAGACTTGAAAAACATGTAGAAGGAGAACGGATATTTATACGAAAATCGAGGCGTTGGCTCGTTCAAACGAGATAGCCATATCGCTCGAACGAAGGACATAACTCGTTCAAATGAGATCGCGCGACATGCCTATCTCGCATGAACGACATTCAAAGTCGTTTGAGCGAGCTCGTAGTTCAAGGCACTTCGCTTCTACACTTAGAAAAAAATTCTGCTTTTGATAAAAAATTAATCCAGACTTTAAAAATAAATTTCAAAAAAATTCCCAAATATTTATGCAAAAATTTAAAGCTCCAATAAAACATTTTACCGATAAAGCATAGTGGAGTAGTGGGAATGAGTTGAGCAGCACGTCGCATGAAGCATGATGCACGTGCAGATAATGGACGCATTGATTTCGGATAAAGGCCATCGAGGTTGATCGTGTTGACGTGCCGAATGTAGCGGTATCAGACATACAAACTGTGATCTAGGAGATAGTAGAAAACTTCTAGATTCTACCCCGGACATTTATAAAATTATGTCCTTACAAAGTATCTGTTGGTCACAACGGATTACTTCACCAAATGGATCGAGGCAGAGCCATTGGTAAACATCCGAGATGCAGATATCATGAGATTCATATGGAAAAATATAATTACCCATTTTAGAATCCCCAGAACCGTCATCGCTGATAACAGAACACAGTTCGAGATTGGCCCTTTCCAGAACTTCTGCAATGAACACGAAATGAGGCACTATTTTAGCTCGGTGGCATACCCCATAGCAACGGTCAAGCTGAGGCTTCCAATAAAACAGTGATCGATGGGCTGAGGAAACGACTAGAGCGAGCCAAAGGTGCATGGGTGAGTGAGCTGCCGCATATTTTGTGGCTTACCGCACTACCCCACGATGAGCAACTGGGGAAAACCCATTCTCACTAACGTATGGAATGGATGAAATCATCCCCTTGGAATCTGGTCTACCAACGATGAGAACCATCCTTGTCGACCAAGGCCAGAACGATGCAGCTTTACTCTCTGAACTTGACCTATCTGACGAACACAGAGAACTAGCCCTATTAAAGCTGGCGAGCTATCAATAACAGCTCGTGAAATAATATAACAAGAAGGTCAATCCGAGGGCATTCTAGGTTGGGGACTACGTCCTAAGGAAAGTCCTTAGCAGCGCAGTAAAAACATCAGACGACAAGCTAGGGCCAAACTGGGAAGGACCATTCAAGATAATAAGAGACGATCTACAAGGAGCCTACCACTTAGAAACGCTGGAGGGCAGAGAGGTACCCCGAGCATGGAACGTAGACGACCTAAAGAAATTCTATTTCTAGCTTTTTCTTTTTCTTGGCTCTCTTATCAAATCTCTGGAATTGGCACCTCATTTTTTAATTACTTGTGAATTAATGAAAGATGTTTGACAGTTGCATTCTATTAAGTGTTAAATTCTGTATTGATAACTTTATAACTTGCACAGCCTTTCCAAATAATAGGCACCTTACTCAAAGCATAAAAGCAAGGTATCACCCTCCTCAAGTATTCATTATAAAACACGAACAACCTCCTATCATAGCCCCGACAATATTTGAAGCCCTACAGGGGATCCTTAGGCAATTAGACCAAAAACGAATTGGTCACTAGACTATGTTTGGATCAAAAAACCTGCTTGGATAGAACATCCAGCGCCAGGTGTGTCATCGTTATTGCCACACTTAGGCCTAAGGGAGTGTGACGACACGACCTAAAAGGTAAAGTGAGGTAGAACGGTATCTTATAAGCATACTGGACTGGGAGGACACTAACTCAACATTGCAACCCTACCAATCTAGTCGGCCATGAGGGGCCCAAGATAATTATGTGAGAGATAAATGATGAACACATGTTTAGTCGATAAGATCGCCCAAAACATAGATATTATATTACTTTATCACATTTATAATAAGAATGTACAACCCGTGTTTAGTCGGCGAGATTGCCCAAAACATCAATATTAAATTACTTCATTACATATATAGAGAGAGTTACAGCTGGTAAAATCCTAATGAGGTTGAGGCCTCTGAACTAGATAGTCAGCCACTTGGGCTCTTTGGTCATCGTCCGGATGAGGAGCCAGTTCCTGCTCGACCTCATTGGCGGTTGGCTCTAACAGCTGCCTGGGGATAACATCGATGGGGATCCATTAGTCGTCCCTCCTGAAAGGGTTAGGCATTAAAGTTGAAGGAGAGATCTCGTGATGGTACCAGAGTACTGAGTTCCTTAGAACTTGTAGCTCCCCGAGGGCACTCAACCATCCCCTAAATAAATGCGAGCTCTTCAAACTCTGTCAGCTTCATCGAAGCATCTTCCCAACCTTGGTCGTAACCATCAGACCACACTTGTCGAGGTCCTTTCTTAAACAGATGCCTCAGCCATGTGACATCCCTTTAGAGCCCAGCAGTAATCACTTATGATCGATGTACGTCTTCACGGAGCTCGTCCATTTCCCTAGCTGGACTTCTTACATTTGGACCAGCTCACGGAACAGTCGATGTGGTAGAACCTCACAGAACCAGAGGAGAATCACTTGGTCCTGTGACAGCTCGTGATGAAGAGTAACCCCTTAAAATGCAAGGTGCGGTGCTTGGGCATGCTCCCTGAGGCGCAACACTTCCCTCCTCAAGGACTCATTTTCCTGTTGCAAAACTTCTCCAACTTGGTTAATCTCAGTAGCATCAAGGAGTCTTGATCTCAGAGTGTTCACTTCCTCTTGAACAGAAGCTACAACTTGTTCTATTTCCAGAAGCATGTCTTTCAGTTTAGCAACAAGCTCCAACTGATCTATAAAACTCTTATTCCTCGATCGCAATGATTTACAAATTCTTACGAAGGTCTGGCGAACTTGAGCACTCATATCAGGATCGAGCATTCTTCCCAGTTGAGAAGTGATTGGTATATACTCATCTAAATCAATCGACTACAGGCCATACAAGAGCAGTAAAGGATAAAATGAATCAGTATACTGAGGGAAAAAAGTCTTTTCATTTCATTCATACATAAAGGATCAAAGTACATTAAGAATCAAGAAGGAACATTACAGAAAAGTCAAAAATATAAAAGAAGTCCTAAGAGCAGTCTAAATAGCAACCTCAGCTTATTCGAAGGAAGCCGCCTGCTTTCACTTATCAGCAGTAATAGGAGCTTCATCCTCAGAGGGAACAACTACTATTCCCTGAGCAAGAAAAGCAAAAGAAGGAATAGTGTGGGAGGCAGGGGCAACACCTTCAATGATTGGGGCAGGGGCTTTATCTATAATAGGCTTTGGGCCTGGATCATGCTCGTCAAATAAGGGTGAGTCAGTATCCACCCCATTAGCTAAAAGAGCCTTGTTCCAGCCCTTTTTGAAATCCAGTCGGCTGATGTAGCCAATCTGAACATCGACATCTTCATACATTGTGGCCCAACCATTATTATAAGAACTCTCCTTCAGAGCGGCTGCCTCAGACTCCTTATCCTTCAGCTTCTCCACCAACACTTTATTCTCCTCCACCACCACTAGCTTGCTCGATTAGACTAAATCATAGGCCCGCTACAACACATTTAGACCCTTGATCGCTGCCTCCCTCGCCCGATTGTCTTCAACAAGGGCAAGATCAGAGGACATTTGAGCAATATCAGTAGTCTTCAAATTGGCCTCGAGATCAATTCTCTTCCCCTTCAGAGCAATTTTTTTCTTCTCCAACTCAACATTCTTATTCACCAGCTCGTCATGAGAGCGATAGAGCACGACGAAGTCATTCACGAACTGCAAGTAAAAAGGAGGCATTAAAAGAAAGAAGCAAATAGAGTTTTACAAGTGTTAAAGAAAAGAAACAAACTTACCAAGGCTAGCCTCTGGCTCGCTTGCAAAGATTGATAGTCAGGCCCCATTGCCCTTTGGCGATCAGCAGGCGGAACTGCTCTCTCGAGCAGCGTAAGAGCTAGTTGGGGAGAGATGGCAACCGAGGCCCCCTCTGGAAACGCAGATACGGGCACTAAAGCTTGCCTAACCTTCGTCCTTTCTTCCACTCTTCTCCTCTCTCCTCTCTCTCCTTCCCCTTCTATGCCCTCTTCCTCTCCTCAACCTTCTTTTTCTCTTTAGTCTTCTTCCTCTCCTCTACTCTTCTCTGTTTCTCTCTCTCTCTCAACTGCTCTTCTTCTTTTCTCTTCTTCTCCTGCTCATGAGCAGCAGACTGAGAACCAGTGGTAATATCCCCACTGCTGGGTTTTTGCTTCTTCGACCGCTGAGCGAGAAGCACATCATCCTCATCATCATCACTGATCAGGTTCCTCCTACGGGGAACCCTTTCTTCGCTAGAACTGCTGGATGTGCTTGGAAACTCTTGAGCCTCAAAAACCTCTTGTGATCTAGAAGAACTTTCGCTACGAGGGCTCGCCTCACCAGAACCACCTTCAGCACCTCCTCTAATATCACTTTCATAACTGCTTTCTTCCTCGTCCAACTAGATGTGGTCAACAGCAACTTCTTCAGTAATATCTAGGATATGAATGTTTTCTATAGGCCGCGTAATGAAACTAGACCCGATGTTCTTGTACTCCAGGAGAAAAGCGGCTGACCGAGGATGTTCACCTTCAGCCAAAGGCTCTCTGATATTCCAAGCCTTGATCATTTCAGCAGCTCGAACCTCACTAAGAGCAGGTTCCAAATTCTTTGTCCTCACTAAAAAGAAGAGAGAAGAATGTCAGAGAAATCATACATTAACAAGAAGATCAAAAGAGCAGAGCGAAGATTACCTATGCATTCTTCCCCATAAAAGGGAACAGTGAATCTATCAGACCTCGCCCCTTCAATCTGGGGGAGAACTGCCAATTCCTAGCAAGAAATCCCTCTTGCCAGTAGTCCTTGTGGGAATCAAGTAAATTTACTACCAATACCCTTTTAGGACTCCTGGCCTTGAGGTAAAGAAGACCAGAGCTCGTTCGACAAAAGGAATAACAAAAACAAATTTCAGCGAGCCCTAATTTAGTGCCATAAAGTTTATTTATTCTATGGACACCATTGACTATCTTCCGAACGTTGGTCGAGCACTGTGCAGGGATGATGTTGAAATAACCAAAAAAATGCAGGAACAAATTGCTTGGAGGAAAAGTAAGACCCCCTTGGGAAAGCAACATGACGTGAATCCAATGAGCGCCCTCTATCTCTCTAACATTTTTAAGGACAGAGACGCACTCAATCTCAACCCATTCTCGGATATTATAAAACTTCCTAAACTCAGACACTGATCTATTACCTATCTTCATCATTTGTAAACCCTAAATTGCAAATTCAAAAGAAAACTCAACAGAGAAAGCATAGAGAGTGAGCAAAGGGGGGACTTATGAGATGAATGTTTGGCTTAGACAACGCAAGATCACAAACCCAGATGATAAGGGAGATTGAAAGCAAAGAAAATGAAGACCTGGAAAAGAGGACGCAACAGCTAAAGCTCGCAGAGGATGAGAAAATGTTAAGAAGCTTGAAATGACAGTATAAAAATGCTGCTCCAAATGACTTTTAAATGCTTCCAATCATCATGCACAGGACACGAAGCAAGCTTCTGCCAAAATCAGTTTTCAACTTTGGGAAGAGTTACACAATTTATAAGAGAGCCATTATGACAAATTATTTAAATTTATTGAGCCCAAATTGTGGCCCAACAATTTTAGGGGAAATTGTGGGTACCCGAATTTATCATCATAGGCCCAGACGAGTAGCCCAATAAGAACGGCCCAAAGTCTGGGCCCCTTGAATCTCAACAAAATTCAGTTATGACCTAGTCCACTCCTGAAATCTCGTAGGGAGATATTATAGGAGTACAGATGGACGTGGAGGAGTCCAACACCCCCACTCCCCTAGAACAAACACATATATAATAAACCCTAAGCCTGGGAAAAAAGGCACGTACAGTATTCTCTGTAAACACTCCCCGGAGTATATAGAAATAATACTGACTGCACCACCATGGACGTAGGTATTCATGCTGAACCACGTACATACTATGTTGTGTGATTAGCATTTTATGTTCTTTATTTCCTCTAGTGATTGCTCTTTTCTTTTTTATTTATTTTGAATATAATTGTCACCACACACACACACACACACACACACATATATATATATATATATATATATATACACACACACGTTACTTTGTGGTTACGTGCGCACGTAGGCATAACGCATCGGGTCTCCTTTCTGCTGTTCGATTCTATAATGCATTTGTATATTTCCCACTAAGCATTTGACTCACTCCTTCTTTTTGTTACGGCAAGTTGGTAGCAGTTTCGTATTTTGAGGGCGTTATACTAGTAATTACTTTATTTATCTTTACATTAGTAGCTCTGTTTACTTGGACTTCAGGAGGATCCCCATGAGTCCCTCACTTTGTTTATTCTGAAATTGAAATTGTATGCTGACGCGACCAAGAATTTGTCTTAAAAGTGCATTTTCTATAGGCTCAAGTGCAAGCCTGTCGCGTTAGTAATAATCCGACAAGTCGGGATCATATCCACAGGGATCAAAAATTGGCACTTTTGTAGGAGAAGTTGTTAAATCTTTAAATGATTCCTCCAAAGAAATATAAATATGATTGATGATGAGAAATTGCAATTGGAACAAAATATACTCAAAGAAAAGAAAAACTTAAAAAATTGTGGAGAAATTAGATTGAAAAATAAGAGAAAATAGGGTAGGGTACAATCCCTCAAACCTTAACGAATTACCGTGTAGAATACTAGAATTGTAAATTAAAATTCTTGACTAAATCCAATCTTTATAAATCCTAAGCATTACATATATGAAGGATCTAGCCCTCACCATATGAAATCAGAGGTAAATATAAAGCGGTGAATGGACAATTACACTTGTAAAACGTTCTTAAACATCTCAAGTACCTAGGGCGAGAGAGATTAAAAGATTGGCATGTTCATGTAATTTCCTTCCACGATTCGATCAATATTTAATTTACCCTCTATTTTCTACATAAGTAATTTGCCTCGGAGTGAGTTCATGTACCCCAGACCTTAAGAATTTAGCTAGACATGATTTGATTAGAAGACAAATTCATACACAGAATTATAGACCTACCAAACATTAGAAATAATTTGCAATACAATTGAAATTTAACTAACATAGATACCAAATAAGAGAATGGAATTGTTATACTTGTGTTCAGCAACAGGAAAAGAATTTGAATCCAGAAATTTTATCTCTCTCAACCTTACAAACTAGGGTTTATGAAAACTCCTACCCAAGAAAATGAAAATTTCCTAACTTCTGAATTGCTCTTTCTAAATCCACTTCCTAGAATGAGGTAGGGCATGGGCTTTTATAGCACCAAGTAGTACAAATTTGACAGCCAGAATTTCTTGTTGCGTAAGATTTCACCAGCTATACACATCAAAATCTTCATAATAAATGCCTGGATTTCGCATGACCAGACCGGTCCGGATAGCCCTCGGATCGGTTCTTTTTTATTCTATCGGATCGGTCCGGTCCCCAACGGATCGATTTTGCTGTCGTCGGTTTGTAATCCATCCGGGGTCTACTGGTCTTGGGTCATTTCGGATCGGTCCGATTTCTTCCAAGTTGACTTTTTCCTTTTCTTCTTTGACTGGCCATAACTTTTGATCTCGAGCTATGATTTGCATGTCATTTCTTCAGATGCTCTTGTGAAATCAAGATCTTCAACTTCCCTTTAGGTGTCGAATTCGAACTCTGGGTATAACTTTACATTTTTTGCCCTTTGACTTTTCTTCCTTTCTTCTGTTTCTTTCTTCCGGTTTCTTTCTCTCTTTCTTGCACTCCATTCCTAAAAAAATTCACCAGAAATACACGAAACTCGGGGAAATTGTTAGAAACAGTCAATGGCAATGATATGGAATAAAAATGGTTCAATTACCTTGTTCGGGATATAAAAATCACTAACTTAAGGGTCTAAATTCAGAAGAATTTATACTTGGTCAAATCCCCCTAACTTAGGACTTAGCACGTCCCGGGCAATGTAAAAGAAATTAGTTTGACGCTCAACTCTTGAATTTTTTTTATTGGGATAGAATACCTTTTTCGCGGGCAAGCGATTGCATTTAGCATATGCAATAATTCTTTAAACCCCTAGGTTACCCTAGTAGGACGAGTTTTGTCTCGTGAGGGTTTGCAGTGAATATACCCACAAAATTCTTTATTGACTCAAATAAATATCAAAATACTTAAAAATTGTACAATTTAAACTTTTCAAAAAATAATCATCATAAAATCATATTCAAATGTCTCAAACCATAGTGTGTGTGTGCAAAGCCAGAAATTAAACCTCAAATTTCCATCGATTGAGCATTACGTTACTTTCCGAAAATTCATTTTGATTCCAATTCTTACGGATGCACTCACAAACGAATCACTCTGATTGTTATTATTTTCTCTTGGTATGCATGATATAAAGAGTAAATATAATGGACACAAATTCATTCATACAAAATTGAAAAGAAGGAAATTTATGGTGAAAAGATCTCATCATCGGAGTACAGTTATTAGGAAACGAGAACATCACCTCTAGTTCACACCATTTAATCTCTCATATTATCTTTTTGTATCTTATCTCTCCACGCGGTAATCAATTTCGCAATTCGGACTCGGTTAGGACTTTTCGAGTTAAAAAGTATAAAGGGTAAAATTGGGAATAGACGGAATATTCAGAATTGGAAAATGTCTTGATGACGTCCATTAGTGCTTTTTCAGGCATTTGCTCATTTTTCTCTTTCTTTTTCTATTTTTTTTTCTTGCTATTTTTTGTTAAGCATTTTTTCTATTTTTCTCTTGCCCCTTTTTATGGCACAATTTGGACTTACATGATGAATTTTCTCAATTTTCACAATTTCGGGCTATTTCGGTTTTTTTGGGTTACCAAACGAAAGGAAAATATTTTATTAGGCTCAAAGTGGGTTGCAAAGGGATAATTTTGTTTTTTTATGGCTAATATTTTTGGGTAACAAACGAGGGCCTACTTCATTGTCCAAATTTCTAATCACATTACCATATGCATCTCGAGATTAATTAAGTTTAGAGATATATTTAACACGAATTTTGAGACAACATTTTACACATTTCCCATAACCGATCAAAACTAAGGATTGCAATCATGAACGAATTATTAACACGCTGAAAAGAACTTTGAGTTAATCATAAACTCGGATTGATTTAAAAACTCATAAAAAATTAAAAGGCTCGAAATCTCACCGGGTTTGATCAATCTCCACACTTCTTCATTAAGTCGTCAATTTTCTTTCAATTTCCATCTTCGGTTAATTTTGGCTTAGTGCATTATGATTTAACAATTTGAGACCTTAAATAGAATAAAGGTGATATTTTTGAAAATTTTAAATTCCAATTTTTATTTATTTTGAAAAAATATTTTTGGCTTTTTTTTATATACATATATGCGAAGTTTTATGAATACGCACTTATCATCCCCCCTAACTTAGTGATTTGTATTGTCTTCAATCAAATGGACGAGAGATAAAGAAGACAACTTTATGAGTGCGATAAATAAAACAAGTAAATATCATACTAAAACTGTATATTACAACACAACTATGGAAGCAAAGGATCACAAACTTAATTAATAGAACATAAAGGGGTAGTGGGGAAGCCTAAGGGGCGGGTGGGGGACGGGAAGTTCCGGGTGCAGTAGGATCATAAGGATTGTAATAGTAGGGAGGAAGGGGAGCCTCGGGGTCCAGCTAAAGATGGTACAAGTCAGCCTGCATACGCAGGACCAAACTCATGTACCTCTCGTATGAATTCATAAACCCGTCGAAACGCGTTTCAAGAGAAAGAACGCACTCAGTCAAATCTGTACCAACCGGAACATAATCCGGATCAGCGGTTTCATCATATTCTTCCTCCTCCCCTTCTTCCATCTCAACGTCCTCATCAGCAACGTCCTCTTCCGCATCAGACTCCTCATCACTCGAATCGCCGCCGCGCCGTGAACGGATTAGCTGGATTTGCTTTTCACTTCGAGTGCGGGATTCTTGCTCTAATGGCTTGGGCAAGTTGATAAGATCTTGTGGTGGAACAATCCCGACATCCTTGAGTAAGGATGTAATGAGACGTCCATAAGGAAGAGGGGCCCGACCCTTTTTGTCGTAGGCCACAAAGAGAATATCATTGGAAAATGTGCGGGCCAAATTAATAACAATTGCATGGTCAAACAAGTGATACATCATTGTAGTTTGACGCGGGCGCATTGCCGAATCATTGGAGGTTTGAAAAATGTTGGCACAAACAATGTGAAAAGTGAATCGTGCCTTGTCGGATAACCGACCAACAGGAAAGGTTTCGGTAGTCCAAACCGCACCCGGCTCGATTCTTGAGATGCAAACTGCTTTGGATAGAACGGGATCGGGACTAGGATAATCAAATTGAGCTGGAGTGATCACACCTTTAGACTCGAGTTTCTGGGCCATAAGTTCAAGTGAGAACGGTACTGGTGTGGAATCCACGAAAGCTTGGGATTCGAATTCATCGGTACGGACAAGCGTACCATAAAACTGACGCACTTCATTCTCCCAAACTGCCTCAAATGGTTCATTAAAAAATCTGCACCAGCCTCGTGACATGAACATGCCTGTGACAGAATTCGGCAGCTGATCCCAAAGTACTTGACGCTCAATGTGGATTTTTCGCGTCGGACTGAAAAACCGCCGTCACCAATTTGCCTCACGGCGAGAACGATATTCGCCATTACCTTCGGGCAGGACTTCAATGGAGGTATATTTCTGGGGAGCAGCCATGGGTATGAGAGAATTATGCAGAAAGTGAGATAGAAGAGAGGTAATTGAGGTGTGAAGAAATAGGGATAGGAGGTGTGGGTATTTATAGGAGGGATAAGGAAATAGGAGGGAATGGAAGGGGGGCAATAGAGGAGACGAAATTTTTGGGGAAAGGAAGTGATTGGTGGAATGAATGTGATTTGGATTGAAGAGGTGTGAACCTCGGGAAGTAGGACCTGCAGATTATCGGACCGATCCGATTTTTAGGACCGGACTGGTCTGACTTAACCGGATCGATTCTTTTTTTCAGGACCGGACTGGTCCGATCTACTGAATTTCCAGAATTTCCCCTTTTTTTTCCTGGTCTTCTCACAATTAAGTTGCTTTTCTCAATTCCAATGATTCCTTTACAACTCCTCGCACTTCAAAACTCCCACAATGCTCATTGAAACCTTAACACCCCTCAGAACATTGGATTCCCTACCCCGGTCCTAACACATATTTACGACTCCTAACATCCTAAGACTATTATGTACAACCATCACCCCATACACGTCAGGGGTGCGACGACCTCACCTCGCTTTTTTTTTTCCAGTCAATCCCCATAACTGGGGTCCGACAACCAGATTGTGTCGGCTTCCTTGATGATCGCTTCCAAATACGGCTTGAGATAATGCTCGTTGACCCTAAATGTGTTTCCCCCTTTTTCATATTTGAGTTCAACAGCTCCATGGGGAAATACTTCTTTCACAATGAATGGACCTGACCACCTTAATCGCAATTTTTCGGGAAACAAGTGCAACCTCGAGTTGTAGAGAAGTACTTTTTGTCCCGAATGAAACTCTTTACTTCGAATGATTCTGTCGTGAGCTCGTTTCATTCGATCTTTGGATATTTTAGCACTGTCATACGCATCATTGCGTATTTCTTCCAACTCATTCAACTGAAGCTTACATGTTTCACCGACTTTATCCATGTTAAAGTTCATCCTTTTGATAGCCCAATACTCTTTGTGTTCGATTTCAACCGGAAGATGACAAGGCTTGCCATACACAAATCGAAATGGGGACATCCCAAGGGGATTCTTGTATGCAGTTCTATACGCCCAGAGCGCATCATTCAATCTGAGAGACCAGTCTTTCCTATTGGGTTTGACTGTCTTTTCCAAGATATTTTTGATTTCCCGATTGGCGAGCTCGTCTTGGCCATTCGATTGAGGGTGACAAGTTGTTCCAACTTTATGGACAACTCCATACTTTCGCATTAGCTTTTCCATAGGCCTGTTGCAAAAATGGGTTCCATTATCACTGATTATAGCCTTAGGCATTTCGAAACGAAAAAGTATGTTTTCTTGAATAAATTTTATTACTACCTTATTGTCATTCGTCTTTGTAGCTATGGCCTCTACCCATTTTGAGACGTAGTCTACAACGACGAGGATGTATAGAAAACCAAAAGAATGTGGAAAGGGCCCCATGAAGTCAATACCCCAATAATCAAACAACTCCAAGACTAGTATTGGGGTCAATGGCATCATGTCATGGCGAGTAATAGCTCCCATTCTTTGGCATCTATCACATGATTTGCAAAAAGTATTCACATCCCGGAAGATTGTGGGCCAGTAGAGACCGCTTTGAAGGATTTTCGCAGCAGTTTTATTTTTAGAAAAATGACCTCCACATGCTACCGTATGACACAATCGAATTACCCCTTGGATTTCTTCATCAGGGACACATCTCCGGATGATTTAGTCAGCACAATACTTAAACAAGTAGGGATCATCATAAAAGAACATGCATGACCATATAATGAGCTTCATTCTCTCTTGCGGAGTCCAATTATAGGGAATAATTCCACTGACAAGGTAATTGACTATATCCACAAACCAGGGGAGAGAAGAAGTAGTAAATAGATTTTCATCCGGAAAATACTCGTCTATAGGAATGGGATCAATAGGTACGTCGGACGAGAGGCATGACAAATGGTCAGCAACGACGTTTTCTACTCCTTTCTTATCTTGAATCGAGAGATAAAATTCTTATAAGAGTAGGATCCACCTGATTAGACGGGGTTTGGCGTCTTTCTTGCTCAATAGATATTTGAGAGCCGAGTGATCAGTGAAGCAAATGATGGGCGACCCAACAATGTAAGATCGAAATTTGTCGAGAGCAAAAATGACTGCTAGTAACTCTTTCTCTGTAGTAGAGTAATTAAGCTGAGGGCCAGATAATGTTCTGGTAGCATAGTAAATAACATGACCTTTCTTGTCTTTTCTTTGTCCAAGAACGACCCCAATAGCGTAATCACTTTAATCACACATAAGCTCAAATGGGAGTGACCAGTCAGGAGCTTGCATGATAGGAGCGGAAATTAGCATGCTTTTAAGTTTATCAAAAGCTTCTTGACATGCTTTATTCCATTCAAATGGAGTGTCCTTCATGAGAAGATTACTCAAAGGTCTAGGTATGGCGCTAAAGTCTTTGATAAATCTTCTATAAAATCCAGTATGGCCTAGAAAGGACCTCACATCTTTAAGCGATTTTGGCGGGGGTAACTCAACTATTACTTCAATTTTTGCTCGATCAATTTCAATCCCATGAGATGAGACTATGTGGCCTAAAACTACGCCCTCGGTAACCATAAAATGGCATTTTTCCCAATTGAGGACTAAGTCTTTTTCCACACACCGGAATATAACTCTTTCAAGATTAGCTAAACATTGGTCGAAAGATCGACCGAAAATACTGAAATCATCCATGAACACCTCAAGACCTTTTTCAATCATGTCGCTAAAGAGACTTAGCATGCACCTTTGAAAAGTTGCTGGTGCATTACATAACCCAAATGGCATACGTTTATAGGCAAACGTACCAAATGGACATGTAAAAGTCGTCTTTTCTTGATCAAGTACATCCACTTCAATCTGATTATAGCCAGAATACCCATCTAGGAAATAGTCGTAAGGATGGCCCGCCACTTGTTTAATCACTTGATCGATGAACGGTAAGGGAAAATGGTCTTTTTTGGTTCTGGCATTGAGCTTTCGATAGTCAATGCATACACGCCACCCAGTGGTGGTGCGTTGAGGTATTAGTTCTCCCTTGGCGTTTTCAACCACGGTTATACTCGATTTTTTTAGAACGACCTGAATTGGGCTCACCCATTTACTATCAGAAATGGGATAGATAATCCCAGCATCTAGCAATTTGATGATTTTTGCTCTTAATACATTTTTCATGGTTGGGTATAATCGCCTTTGCATCTCTCGCGAGGGCTTCACCTCTTCCTCAAGATGGATTTTATGGGTACAAATCAATGGACTTATACCTTTCAAATCTGTTATAGTCCAACCAAAAGCACTTTTATGCTTCCGTAACAAATCCAACAACATGCCCCTTTGCTCTTTCTTTAAACTGGAAGAAATAACAGCATGAAATGTATCATTATCTCCCAGAAAAGCATATTTGACATGCGAGGGTAGTTTCTTCAACTCAAGACAAGGAAATCTATTTTCAGAGGGAATCATGGTTGTCTCCCTCGGAGGTAATTCTTTAACCCGAGAAATCCAGTCAACATCTATTAATTTCTCAAAACTCACTTCTTCTAGTAACCAAGTTTCCAACTCTTCCACCTCGCGCTCAAACTCAGTATAAAGGCTCTTTTTCCCACCACTTTGCACTAAACACACTTCCAGTGCATCTCCTCCTATGATCTTCTCGATGTGCTCATCCACCACTTCTTCAATAAGATCAACCTCAAGAATTTCATCCTCATCACCCATTTGGTTAGCGACATTGAAAATATTGGTCTCGAGAGTCATGTTTCCAAAAGTGAGTTGCATTTGTCCATTCCGTGTATTGATCAAAGCATTAGCAGTGGCTAAAAATGGACGACCCAATATTATTGGAACATGATTTCTCGCATGGGGAGCAGGCTCAGTGTCCTAAATGACGAAATCAACAGGGAAGTAGAACGTGTCCACTTGAACTATCACGTCCTCCACAACCCCACGAGGCACTTTCACTATTCGATCAACTAACTGTAGAATGATTCGGGTAGGTTTTAAATCACCTAAATCAAGCTGCCTATAGATGGAGTATGGAAGGATGTTCACACTCGCACCTAAGTCAAGCAATGCTTTTTCCACTCTTTTCTCTCCTATAACACACGAAATTGTAGGTGCCCCAGGATCCTTGAATTTTGGTGGTAGATCATTGAGAAGGACTGAGCTCACATTTTGTGCCAAGAAAACGTTCTTCTTCACCTTGAGTCGTCGTTTGATAGTTAAAAGATCTTTGATGACCTTTGCATATGCTGGAATTTGTTGAATATCATCAAGAAATGGCAAGTTCAATTTTACTTGCTTTAAAACATCCAACACTTCTCTACGTGAAGCCCCTTTTTTAGGTGGTGCTAAGCGCTGAGGAATGGAGCAACAGTAGGCAGTTTGACTTCAATTTCAGGTTCAACTCCCTCATATTTGTCTTTCGTATCCAATGGATTCTCAGCAGACTCGGAATTTTTAGATTCCTTGGGAATTTCAGGTTCAACTCCCTCATCTTTGTCTTTAGATTCCTTAGGAAGTTTTGGTGCTAGATCAATTACGCGACCACTTCGAAGAGTAGTAACAACTTGACATTATTCTGGCAAATACGATGATGTTGAGCTAACCATGGGTTGTCCTTGAAAAGGAGGTCTTTGGCCTTGAGCTGGGAATTTACCCTTCTCCTGAGTATTCACTGCAGATTGCAACCTAAAGATGCTAGTATGAATTTCAGTGAACATTCGATCATATTTAGCATTGCTCTCTTTTTGAGATTGGATGAATTGATTCAGATTATCTTCAAGAGATCGCCTAGGTGGAGGAACATACGGACCGGGAGGTGGTACCTGCATAGGAGGATGCATCTGAGGAGCCACTTGCTGAAATTGAGGGGGGGGGGTGGTAGAGTCACTTGAGGGTTAGGAACCATCCCCCCTTGCGGTTGTCCATTGTTGAAACCAGGGTGATTCCTCCACGATTGATTGTGTGCATTCCCTTGCTGTGCATTATAATTTCTGCGAAAACCCCCTATTGCCTCAACTTGTTCAGTGTACATTTCATTGTATGCAGGGATGGTAGGACATCCTTTGGTAGAATGACCAGCAGCACAAATGGCACACACTTTCTCCTTCTCGTCTTTCACGGGTCCAACTACTTCTCTCAATCTCACTTCAAGAATGTCTCTGAAATTATTTTCCAATTGGTCAAATTTTTATTCTAACAAAGTGTCCTTGTCCAAGTGATAGATACCGGATGTAGCAGGCATATTGGACACTTGTCGATTTCTATTAGGATCAGAAATATCCCATGCTTGGATAGTCTCTACTACATATTTCAGATGAGCCTCCGCATCGCTTGAGTCTAACTCCCAAAAAGATCTTTCGCACATGGTTTGAACAAGTTGTTTAGATGCTAAAGTAAGGCCTTGATGAAAAAATGAAATCAAATGATGTTTTTCGAATCCATGATGTGGGGAAGCACTAACTAACTCCTAAAATCTCTCCCAACACTTGTCGAAGGCCTCATTCTCATTTTGTCGAAAAGCTTGTATTTGTGCCTTGACAGAATTGGTTTTGTGTTTTGGAAAGAACTTGGAGAGAAACTTGGTTTGCATATCTCTCCAGGATAATACGGAATTCGGGGGTAGCGACCATAACCAAGTTTTAGCTTTATCCTTTAAGGAAAAAGGTAAAAGCTTTAACTGGATAACATCTTGTGGGCAAGCTTGGTCACCAAACGTCTCATATGCTTCCTCGAACTCTCTAAGATGGAGATATGGTTTTTCCGAATCCATCCCGTGAAGTGTGGGAAGAATTTGAATCATACCATATCGAAAGTGGAACTGACCAGCATTATACGGGAGTAAAATTCAACCAGGTGTAACAGTTCTCTCTGGAAATAAAAGATCTTTCATGGGAAGATATGGTATCTCTTCCTCTCCAGCACCAATATCAACACTACCGTGCACCGACATATTGCTACCGAAAGATTCAGACACTTAGTGTTTGACTTAATGAGCGACTTGTGATTGAATTGTTAGGCGAAGGAGGAGGAATTAAAAAATGAGGAGAGTTAGTGGTATGGGAATTTTCAGAATTTGCTTCGGCAATAGGATTTTCGTGAACTTGGGTGGAAGATGAATTCTGCATGAAAGCGCATAACAGATGAGATGTAGAAAGAATATTTTTTTTTTGAAATCACTTGTAGATTAAAATCACTTTCCTAATTTATACCAATTGGTAATTCCCGGCAACGGCGCCAAAAACTTGACGCAACTAAAAATTTGTCTCAAAAGTGCATTTTCTGTAGGCTCAAGTGCAAGCCTATCGCGTTAGTAATAATTCGACAAGTCGGGATCGTATCCACAGGGATAAAAAATTGGCACTTTTGTAGGAGAAGTTATTAAATCTTTAAATGATTCCTCCAAAGAAATATAAAGATGATTGATGATGAGAAATTGCAATTGGAACAAAATATACTCAAAGAAAAGAAAAACTTAAAAAATTGTGGAGAAATTAGATTGAAAAATAAGAGAAAATAGGGTAGGGTACAATCCCTCAAACCTTAACGAATTACCGTGTAGAATACTAGAATTGTAAATTAAAATTCTTGACTAAATCCAATCTTTATAAATCCTAAGCATTACATATATGAAGGATCTAGCCCTCACCATATGAAATCAGAGGTAAATATAAAGCGGTGAATGGACAATTACACTTGTAAAACGTTCTTAAACATCTCAAGTACCTAGGGCGAGAGAGATTAAAAGATTGGCATGTTCATGTAATTTCCTTCCACGATTCGATCAATATTTAATTTACCCTCTATTTTCTACATAAGTAATTTGCCTCGGAGTGAGTTCATGTACCCCAGACCTTAAGAATTTAGCTAGACATGATTTGATTAGAAGACAAATTCATACACAGAATTATAGACCTACCAAACATTAGAAATAATTTGCAATACAATTGAAATTTAACTAACATAGATACCAAATAAGAGAATGGAATTGTTATACTTGTGTTCAGCAACAGGAAAAGAATTTGAATCCAGAAATTTTATCTCTCTCAACCTTACAAACTAGGGTTTATGAAAACTCCTACCCAAGAAAATGAAAATTTCCTAACTTCTGAATTGCTCTTTCTAAATCCACTTCCTAGAATGAGGTAGGGCATGGGCTTTTATAGCACCAAGTAGTACAAATTTGACAGCCAGAATTGCTTGTTGCGTAAGATTTCACCAGCTATGCACATCAAAATCTTCATAATAAATGCCTGGATTTCGCATGACCAGACCGGTCCGGATAGCCCTCGGATCGGTTCTGTTTTATTCTATCGGATCGGTCCTGTCCCCAACGGATCGATTTTGCTATCGTCGGTTTGTCATCCATCCGGGGTCTACTGGTCTTGGGTCATTTCGGATCGATCCGTATATACACCGGATCGGTCCGATTTCTTCCAGGTTGACTTTTTCCTTTTCTTCTTTGACTGGGCATAACTTTTGATCTCGAGCTTCGATTTGCATGTCGTTTCTTCAGATGCTCTTGTGAAATCAAGCTCTTCAACTTCCCTTTAGGTGTCGAATTCGAACTCTGGGTATAACTTTACATTTTTTGCCCTTTGAATTTTCTTCCTTTCTTCTGTTTCTTTCTTCCGGTTTCTTTCTCTCTTTCTTGCACTCCACTCCTAAAAAAATTCATCAGAAAGACACGAAACTCGGCGAAATTGTTAGAAACAGTTAATGGCAATGATATGGAATAAAAATGGTTCAATTACCTTGTTCGGGATATAAAAATCACTAACTTAATAGTCTAAATTCAGAAGAATTTATACTTGGTCACATGCTAAACAAGTGAAACATTAATTAAAATAAAATTATACTAGCAACACTATATAGGTTGTGTCACTGCACTTCATACCTAATGCTCAGGTTGGATCGGGTTGACTCTCGGGTACCCTATAAATTTGGGTCGGGGCGTTACAAATGGTATCATAGCTTGTTCAAGGTTCCTTTCGGGGTTGACGTGGTGAGGTTGGTATTTGATCTTTTGACGTCGGTGTGGTTTGGGTTAGTCATGCTAGTTTGGTGATGGTTTAGATCCTGTCCTTGATGGTAAGGTCAAAGAGGTTAGCACGACATATAAGCTAATGCCAAGTGACACACAATTAATTCATTAGTTATTAATCGCTTCTGAACTTCTGATTAGAATTGTAGTAATTTAAGAGTGTCCATGAAAGCCTATAGTGGTGACACCATGGTTGTTTGTGTGAGATGATTACGTTAAAATTCTTATTGACATAGAATTATGTAAGATGTCGATAGAAGGGGATGATGCCCATCGGGCAAATGGCACGAGTTTTATATAGTCAATAGTAGAGGTTGATGGTTAGGGTGTCTCGACTAGACAATAATGATTGGCGATTAAAAGATAAATATAACTCTTAGGTACGACGCTTGTGGGTAGTTGACACCGATAATGTAATTTGGAAAATTCGATCCTTGGAGTGATATCGCAATTGATAGTAGTTCGGTGAACACATGTGGTTGTGTAGGCTAATAGTGGCAATGTAGTAACCCTTGTGTGAAATGTAGTGTGAAATGACTTTGGTGATGAGAGTAGTCTTGTTAGTGGCAACAATGAGTAATGTCTGCTGCGACCTAGTTGTAAAGGTTGTGTATATCATATGTGGAGACTAGATAACTAAATAGAATTCACAAGTATTGATTTTGTAGTGAGAATATATTAGTTCTTTTGGTTGAGGACTTAAGTTGGGCGTGTCTTGATTATAATGAGATATTGAGGAATAAGATCTCGTGAAGCATCCGTGGTGTGGACCTTGGTATTTATAGGAAATACCCGATATACGTATCCTATAAAGATTTATATAGTCTTGTTAACTTGTAAGTTAACCCATGGTGTGATGTTTACATAGTGAGGTAATTTAGTTGCCATAGTTGATCGATCATTGAGTAGCGCTGGTCATGGTTTGTACGTGACTTATAGTCACAGCCGTTTGGAAGTAAGGTAAGATTAATATCTAAGTGTTAAGACTCATTTTATCTACCGAGGAAATGGCTTGGTGCGAGGTGATCCTGGAATGAGAGTAATTTATAGGAACGTTGAGGTACCCCTAAGACAAATTGTGTGTGGCATCATTGAGGACAAATCTTGAATGGTGTGATGCCTTGAGGTATTTGATGCTTAAGGTGCACTATATATATAATCTCATAGACTAATGTCTTTATGAGCACCAAGTAATATATTTGTGGGTATCGTAAGGTTTGTAGAGTGCTCCTATGGTGATAATGGTATGGACAATCAAATCTTGTCGGGTTTGGGACTTTCACATTAAATATGTTTAGTGTTCTTAGGAGACCAATTAAGTTTGGTATGAATGATCTTTATCTTTCTAGTAGTGATTGCGTTTAGGGTTAGGTGATAATCCCAGCCTACGAGTCGTATAATGTACGTATCGGGTGTGGCTTCCAAAATTAGCACGGAAGGGTGGTAAAATCCCTAAGGTAGGACGATAGTTATGTCATTATAGGAGTTATGCTCAGATATCATAGAATGATTAGTATGGGTATGGTGATACTTGATTTTTGGATGTGCTAGGAAATTTATTCGAGGCTTAGAGTGATGAAACTATGTGGTGACTTGAAATGGCAACCGAGGTGGGGTAACAACGGAACATGATTATTACATCAGGGTGTCGAATGCATTTGCTAGGGTAGCCTTAGAAATGGAAGCAGTAGTTCTTGGAACGTATTACCGAGTTAGTATGAGTTGGAAGCAATAGCCTGGTGTGGTACTTACTACCATTAGAATGCCGAGGCACCGGTGTGCCTTATGTACTAGCAAAAGTAGTGCTAAGAGTGGTTTGGACTTGATCATCAAGTGAGTGGAGGATCGGAGTCGGTTATGTAAAGCTCATGGTTAGTGAATTGGTGAACATTAAAACACGTCGAGTATCGAGCATAGGTGACTTTAGTGTCGCAGACTGTCACACCCCGCGAAGTTGTGACATCGTCCGCCACCAAAACTATGCCGGGTGTGAATAAATAAAATATCATTCTTAGGATGAGACAGATATGAGACTTTATTAAATCAATACATAAGATAAATATTTGGATCAATCCCAAATGATAACAAAAACTGAGCGATAAAAGATCCATCACATGCTAAAACTTCGAATAAATCTAATCTCCAATACTTATTTAATTAGAAACTAAATAAATATCAACTATGAATAATCCAACTGAAATCCTCTAACAACTTTGGAATTGAATGGCCCAATTAAAATCCAAATGAAGTCTCAAAATAAAATACGACTGAAAAGAAAGTCTAACTACATAAAGAAATAAATGAATAAACTCCAGTTGCACCTCCAAACGATAAACGTCGATAATCCTATGCAGCTTCTCCAAAACTTATCCTAAAAAAGTTAGTCAACGCATGAGGTCAGAGCCCCGAGCATGAATACACACGACTCCCCTCAAATAGGGTCCGTGAACCCAGACAGTAGCATTATACACAAAAAATATCACAATAGAATATTTTAATTACAAATATAATTAAACGCGGGAAAAATAAATCATTAACCAACCCCAAAGTTTCTGCTAAAAACACACCAATATCATTTTAATTATCCCACAGTCCCAAATTTTTAATTTAATTAAATTAACCACATGTATGATTCTTCTCACTTTATTATTAGGTATGGAGATCCTCCCACATCGTGTGGTTCTCCCACCAAAATATATTATTATATAGGTCCTCCCCCCAAGGGTGATTTCTACACCAAAATACACATCCCCTTGCCAAAACGTCAGCTGGTACATTTAAATTGCCGACCCCTGCTACATGGCGAGGTTACACACATGACACGACATAAAATGCCGGCTAACCCGTTTAAACTTTCGGCCCTCGCTGATTATGCCGCCAATATATTTTAATACCCATTTTATTATCTTAGGTATTAAATTCTTAATTTCTCAATTATCAAAATTAACAACTTACCCCACCCTTTTAATCGATGTGAGATCCTCAAAATACCCCTTAGTCCCATACCCAAGGGTTCCCAAAGTACATATACGTCCTATCCTACGTATAAGATGAATCTTCAACATTTACTTGTCCTAGTCTCAGGCCTAGGCTAGCGTGATGACGATAAAACATAAAAATCATCCCACCCCTGACATTATAAAATCATAATAATCTACCCTCACTAGTCCCATACCTAGAAGGCGTAAATCATCAAAAGGCCTACCCACTAGTTCCATACCTAGAAGGCATCCTAAAATATAGGAAGAGCAAAAATACCCAACAACCGATCATCACAATGGCAATTTAATAATACCAACATGTTAGACAAACAAGCATAATTAATCAACGTATAAAACTATGCATAATAATCCAATTCAATTTAATCTTTATTTAATTATCACATCATCATAAACACCCAATTAATCCCATTTAATAATTTTAAATTAAATACACTGAGATTTCATCATTAATACATCATATTTCCAATCTCATTATCTCTACACAATTTACAAGAGTTATACGTCCCCAAAATTCATTTAATTCAAAATCAAGGTTTTTCGACATGCAACCTACACCAACAAAACTCAAAATCCACTCATCAATCCTACGTACCCATGGGTTATGAATATTATTGAGATTAAAAGATTTAATAAAAATAGTCCCATAATTAGTGTCCACTTTCTCTAATTAAGTTACTAATTGATTTTAATCAAAAACACATGATTAAGGATTTAAGCGACACTTAAAACGCATAATACTAAATGAAAAGAATAGAGTATTTATGCCTGAGATTAAGTTGAAGAAAAAATTGGTAGCACGGTTGAATTCCTCTTAAAAAATTTACAAAGAAGTGTTCTTTGACAAACATGATTAAATCCCCATTAGGCCTTCAAAACTTGTGACAAAAACTTGATTAAATAGGAGGTTGATGATTATGAAGGAGAGAAAAAACTTTTGGAAGAGCTCTCTAGTGAAAAACTTGGGAAAAAGTGATTATGAGAAGTCCCCTCACGAATTAGAATGGTTATATACTAATTAGGAATCCTAATCTCACTCTAACACTACAAATACAATCACCGAACCGCCTCAAATTTGGGTATAGTCGATCGGTCAGGTACGTCGTGTCTACCAGAGCCCTTAGTTTAATTCTATTTAATGAAAACAAATATTTCCCTTTAGTCACGGCCTAAATCCGTGACAAACGTCTTTTTATTTTAAAATCCTATTACGATTCCGATTTTAATTTCGATTACAATCCGATTGAAAATCCAATTTTCAAATATAAAAATCAACATATTTAATTATAAAAAATAATAAAATTATTAAAATTTATTTTCCTCGAATTTTTCAAAATTAATTTAAAAATACCCATTTAAAAATTCGGGTTGTTAGATACTTTTCCACTAGCAAGGAATTATGTCCTCGAAATTAGACGACGCATACACGTCAAACGTCAATTGCGCAAAAATAAAAAAGCTCACATATGCCTACCCGTAGAATGTCATGATTGAGCGCCCATACACCCAATCCTACACGCACCTACCCCACAAATAACAAAATAATATATATATATATATATATATATATATATATATATATATATATATATATATATATATATATATATATATATATATATATGAAAGTAAAGGCGTCCCACGTCCTCTCGCAAATCACTATTCTATTCTATCTCCGATAATCTTCACAATACCTAAATCCTCAAATTAAATTACATCGCTACATCGATATAGTATATACCCAAAATTTATACTAATGATATCCCAAACAATTATCGTCCCGAAAATCAATCCTTGGGAACCTCACATCAAGATTACTAATTCTTAACTCGATGCCTACAACTTCTTTACCCCAAGACTCTATATCTCCAAGAAACACATCTAACACGTATGCTAGACCCACTACCTCTAGGAGTAAGGATCAACAAAGAGGATCAAAGATCGGTAACATGGAAGCTAAATGGACTCATATCCTACGAGACCTAAGACCATGCACTCATACCATCTGTCACATCCCGCGTAGTTCTGGCATCGGCCGCCACCAAAACTATATCAGATGTGAGTAAATAAAATACCATTCTTAGCATGAGACATATATGAGACTTTATTAAATAAATCCACAAGATAAATATTTTAATGAATCCCAAATGATAACAACAACTGAGCGATAAAATATCCATTACATGCTAAAACTTCGAATATATCTAATCTCCTAAACTTATTTAATTAGAAACTAAATAAATATCAACTATGAATAATCCAACTGAAATCCTCTAACAACTTTGGAACCGAATGGCCTAGTAAAAATCAAAATGAAGTCTCATAATAAAATACGACTGCAAATAAAGTCTAACTAACTAAATAAATAAATGAATAAACTTCATCTGCACCTCCAAACGATAAGCTCTGATAATCCTATGCAGCTTCTCCGAAACTTATCCTGAAAAAGTTAGTCAACGAACGAGATCAGAGCCCCGAGCATGAATACACACTACTCCGCTAAAATAGGGTCCGCAAACCCAAATAGTAGCATTATACACAAAAAATATCACAATAGAATATTTTAACTACGAATATAATTAAAAAAAATCACTAACCAACCCCAAAGTTTCTGATAAAAACACAACAATATCATTTTAATTATCCACTACACCAAAATGGTCAAATTGACACCCTTCAACCGGTCTGCATTGTCACGATCATTGATCGAGACAAAAAAAACATGCATTTTTTTATCACAGTCAATGACCGTGGCAAGACCGCTATAAAGGCTTGTCACGGTCATTGACCGTGATAAGTCCGTGACAAGTACAGTTGTCACAGATTTGTCACGGTCATTGACAGGGACAATACTATAATGTTGTCACCGTCAAAGATCGTGACATGTCCGTGGCAATTCTGTCAGTAAAAAAACCCTTCCCTCTTTTTTTTCTATCGATTTTTATTCCCTCCATTTCTCTCTCTCTCTCTAAGAGACTGCACTCTCTCTCTCTCCCTCTCTCTCTCTCAATGATTTTGGTATGTTTTCTCTCTCTATTTATCTTCCATTTATGTATATGTGTGTGTATATGTGCGTGTGTGTAAATATATGTGTGTGTAAATGTGCATGTGTGTGTGTGTGCATGGTGTATATATGCGTGTGGGGGGGGGGGGGGAGGGGGCAGGGGTAGGGGGCACTGTGTGTGTGTATGCGTGTGTGGTGGGCAGTGGCAGTGGGGGTGGGGGGGGCAGGGTTGGGGGGCATGGGGCATGGGGCTATGTCTATGTATATGTTCGTGTGTGTATTTTTTTAATTAATTTTTTATTTATTTATTAGATATTGTGCCTCATATTGTAGTGCCCCTTGTAAAAGAATTGATTGATTAAATATTGATTGGTTGTTAATTTTTTTAGTAAATTAATAATGAGTGCCCCTTTCATATGCAAGTAGGATTTCCCCTCATTGTAAATTAGTAAATTAATAATTGTATACTTTAATTGTTAGTTTACTTGATGAAAAGAATTAATTGAGTAGATGCATTAGAAGGAGTACGAGATACACATTTGTTGAGTAGATTATCATATATATATATATATATATATATATATATATATATATATATATATATATATATAGTATGATAATTAAATGAAACATACTTGAAATTACATATAGTGCGCATAGATACTAGCCTTATAGTTCTTAAGCGTACGCATTAAATATACATTAGACCCGTTCTAGAGTCATTACCCCTGTAATTAGATCTCTCGAATTGTCCCGTTTGGACAATTTGGGACTGCATAATTTCTGTATAATAATATTCTTAGTGGCTTAAAGTTGCTACTTTTGGAGGAAGTTCTGCAGTCGTATCCAATCTACTGGTAAGGAAGGCACAAGATCAAAAGTGCCTAAAAAAGTGTTGAAATGTTTTCCCGTTGTGCCTAGATTAAGGTGATTTTTCACAGTACCATGGATAGCGGAGGCAATGACTTGACATGCTAGGGAAGAAGTAGGGGGTAATCTCATGCGTCATCCAGTTGATTCTACAGCTTCGAGGAGGATGAATTATGAGTATCCCGATTTTGCTCGAGAACAATGAAATATTCGTTTGGCTATTTCAACACATGGTTGAAATCCATTTGGAAATATAAGCAGCAATCATAGTGTATGGTCAGTGATCCTAGCCCCACTCAACCTCCCTCCTTCATAGTCTATGGACCTAAATTTTCGGTGCTGTCTTTGTTAATACATGGGCCAAAGGCACCAAGTGATGACATCGACATCAACCTGGCTCCTCTGGTAGAAGAACTAAATGAGTTGTGGGAAGAGGGTTTGAAATCATTTGACTCTTTTATAAAAGAAGAGTTTACTCTAAAAGCTATGTTCATGTGGGCAATTCATGATTTTCCAGCTTATGGGACATTATCCGATTGTGTAGTACATCATTAGTTGGGGTATCGTATTTGTGGAGAGGAGACTGAATCTCATCGTCTATCCTCTAGCTCAAAAAATGTATACCATTGCCATAGGAGGTTTTTACCCCCGGCTCATAGTTTCATATTTGAGAAAGGTTCCAATTTTTCATCGGGCGGGGTTGAACATAGGCTACCGCCGAGATAACTTTCAGGTTCAAAAATTGAAAGTAAATCCTCTGAATGTGGCCCTAATATGCCAGGTAAGAATCCAAAATTTAATAATGTCAAGCATAAGAAGACCCCAACTGGGAATGAAACTGAGATAAGAAAGGCATGATATAGGAGCTCAATTTTATTTGACTTGCCTTATTGGAAGAATAACCCGGTGCGTCATATATTTGATGTGATGCATGCACAGAAGAACATCGTTGAACATATTATGGGAACTTTCCTTAGGGGGAGTCATTCGAAGGATGGATAAAATGTACGAAAAGACCTTAAATCATTGAAACTGAAGCCATAACTATGGTCGAAAGAAGATAGTAGGGGAAGGACAATAATTCCCCCAGTGCGTTTACTTTGACGAGTGGGGAAAGGAAGGTGCTTTTAGACACAATTTATAATTTGAAGGGCCCATCTAATTTTTCGTCCAACTTTCAAAGGATTGTGAATTATGCTACTCAGGATTTACATAAGTGTAAGTCCCACGATTGGCATATGATCATGCAATTGGTTCCTCTATTGTTTAAGCACTATTTCTCCAAGCACAAGGATTTGCAGAGGGCTATTACGCAAATTAATATTACCTTCTCACTCTTGTGTGAGAAGGTAGTCAATCGAGATGACATAAGTGTTCACTTGTTGGTACACCTATGCGACGAGGCACTTCTTTGTGGTCCAGTTAGATATCGATGGATGTATCCGTTTGAAAGATTGATGAAAGTTTTTAAAGATTACGTCAAGAATATGCGATACATTACAAGATCAATTGCAGAGGAATACATCACCATGGAGTCATCAATCTATACTCAGGAATATATGCCTGACTCGACCAGCATTGATGACACTGATGAGTTCGTCGATGATGGTGGTCATGTGATGGGAAAATGAGTTAAATTAACGAGTTTGCAACATGAACAAGTAGCTCATTATCTATTTGGCATACATGAAGATGTTAAAGAATAGAAAAAGTAAGTTTAAATTATTTTCAGTTTTACATTATTTTAGAATATTTTAGATTATTTTATACATTATTAATTTTGCAATATGCAGAAAATATGAAGCCCGTCAGAACAATAAAAGATGAAAAATAATGGTACAATCAGATAGCGAATTAGGCCGTGGTTGTCACAAGAGGTAATTATAATAAAAGTGGTCGTTATATAACGTTACATTACCATCAAACTTTACAACTAATCTAATTAATTTATCTATATTCTCATCTCTTAAAAACGAGTGATGCGACATCAAGGCTTGCTCGTCTAGACACTGGACCATTGTTTGTGGCACAAGAGTACAAAAAGTATTGATTGAACGGTTACTTATTCGGCGCAAAAAGTACGAGGAAAGTACAAATGTACAGAACTCGAGAATTTCATACAAGGTTCTTACTTTCTTTCAAGCGAGCGCAAAAGATAAAAACATCATTGAAGCTGAAAAGACTTACTATGGTGTAATTCGAAATATATTTGAATTGGATTATATAAGCTTCAAAGAGGTTGTATTTTACTATGACTGGTAAGAGTTAAGGATAAAAATGCTTGTAAAGTTGATCCTGGCACCAATTTGATTGTGGTTGACTTGTCCACGTTGAAGAGCAACGACCACGTGAGCGATGAGCCGTTTGTTTGTGCATCATTAAATGTATAAGTAAGCTTAGAGAATGTTTTGTTGGGTTTAAACATGAAATAGCAAAAGTTAGAAATTTAGTCTTCAAAGTGTATGAAATTGGGACTAAAAGATATGATGACCATGAGATTATAAGACTACATATGTTGATAAAAAGAAATGGTATTTTCATCTAAAAGTAGTCCTATATGTAAATAGATTTCTTAAAATAAAGAAAGTAAGAAGCGTGTAAACATGGAAAAGTTAGTGTGTAACTTAGTAATGTTGTAAAGGATTAACACTTATGTAATTAAAAAGGGATTAAAGGTGTAAAAATATTTTCAATTAAAGAAGAATATTACTACAAGTAATAAAAAAAATGTGTTAAAGTGTAAAACACTTAAGAAGTTGGTATGAATAACACAATAGTGTTTTAAAAAATTAAAACTTGTTAAAGTGGAGTAAAGGTGATTTTGGAAACGAATGGGCAAAAAGTAATTTTACTTAAAGTGGAACATTTTTATGAAATAAAAATATTGGAATAGTTATTACACAAAGTGATCCTAAATGAATATGATTTTTGGAATAAAATCAAGGTTAAAATGGAGAGGACATGAAATGGTAAAGTTTCAAAGTGTATCACAAGTTTTGGCGGTAAAGACCGGGGTTTTGGCTTCGGTTGGGTAAAAAGAAAAAGTGGGTAATGTGAACATTTGTAAAATATTAAAATGGATTAAAAAGGAACTCGGATGACACTAGAGAAAAATAAGAAGGGCCCAGAGCCCTTAGGTGAAAATTTTAAACACTGACTAGAGCATATAGTGCGCATAGTCGGCGGTGTGGACTCTGTTGAAGTATGCCGTATAGAAAGATTCTAAAAAATGATGAAGAAAATATGAAACAGGTCAAGAAATGGGTTATGTGGTAAAATGTGTTAATACAACCTAACTTGAATAGATAAATAAATATTTCGATAAATGTTAAAATGGACAAGTAAATATGTAATTGATAAATGTCCATAAAGTAAGGAAAGTGGTAAAGTGCGTAAGTAAATGGGTGATCAAGCAACCTAAGCGGTTAAACCCATAATTAACATAAGAATGTGTTGTAAAATGAATTTTAAAGATTAAATAAGAATTTTCTCACACGGGGTTCGCGTGTGTTGAAAGGGTGAGTTTCAAAGAAAATACTAAAGTATTTCAAAATAAATAAAAGGGGGGCAATCCCGGTAAATGAATGTGTTCGGATAAGACAAATGTAGTGGTTTCAAGTGTTGAACTGAGTGTGTTAAATAAAGTGAGAAAATGCTAAGGGTGAGTAAAGAAAATCCCTATAAGATTAAGGTAAATTAATCGAGATAAATAATGTTTTCAAATGTAAAACTGTTTCATGCATTAAGCATATGTATGTGCATATATATATATATATATATATATATAATAAGGACTAAACTTATATATGTCATAAGATATAATAATGATGTCATTCAGATAAGTTTTTCTTGCACTACCTATTTTACCCTTGAAAATTTTAGATTCACCCTCTTTTCTTTCTCACTAATGAATTCTCTCTATTTTACTTTAATTCAAATACAAGATTGTTTTGGTAACCGCACGCTAAATCCCTTTCAAATCTTATCCCTCATTCTCAAACTCACTCGGCCCTCTCTCATAACTTTTTCCTCACCTCTCTCTCTCTCTCTCTCTCTCTCTCTCTCTCTCTCTCTATATATATATATATATATATATATATATATATATATATATGCAAATGCTTCCTCTTCTAACTAATATTTTTTACAGAGCTCGCATGAGATTTTATCCTCTTCGCGCCCACGAGGTAATCTCCCCCACGCTCACGAGGCAATCTCCCTCTCTTTTACACACACACAGAGAAAATCACACCTTACCTTTCTCTGTCTTACATGCAAAAATCATACCATCAGATGTGTTTGTTTAATGGGTGGTGCGATTTTTCATTTTTGATGGTGAGATTTTTTATTTGTGATGCTTCGATTTGTGACGTTGTGATGATTCGATTTTTTTAACGCACGCACATATGATGCTGCAATTTTCTTCAAATCTGTCAGCACACACATCTGAATGATTCAAGGTGAGTATTTAATTTGTTGTTGATTATTTTAGGGGGATTTGATATTGATTTTATTTCTTTCTATATTAACTGAATGGTTTTAAGATCGATGAGTTTATATCTGCAGAGTTGACATATAAAATAAGTTTCCATCGTATCAGCTTCTGCTTTGGGGGTAAAGGAGTTATCATTCAAACGTATATACATAATTTTTTGTAAATCTGCAACATCTATATGTTTTGAATCAGGTATGCGTAAATATTTGTTTTTGAATCTCACAGATCTGTAAGAAAAAAAAATATTTTTTTCTTTTTTGGGCGAAATCTCCCTTTATCTCTCCTTCTCTCTACCTCATGTTATTGCTATTTATTTAATATTTTATTTTATGGTTATTTGATTTGTGTTTTTAGTGTTTTTATCTAGGGTTTGGATATTTGATGATGTGGTGAAGATATGTTTATCATTTCTTACGTACATCTGAATATATGGTGTGGTTTGTGTACAATATAATTTTTTTATTGTGATTTCACTAAGATATAGTGGTAAATTAGGGATTTGTTTAAGATTTGTTTATATTTATGTTTATATATTGGGATCTAATTATTTTTTTATTTTATTTTTTATTTCTTTACAGATGAAGATATGATTATACTTCAAAACCCTATCTTCAAAACCCTCTTTACGGGTATTCTTTTACATTTTTATTCTGCGTCTATTTATAGATTTTAGGTTAGGGGTTGTTTTGTTTGCATTTTATGTTTTATGGGATTTTATTTATGATTTTGTAATGTGTTTGACAATAGGAACCCCTTCAAAGAAATCAGGTTTGGGTTCCATTTTGAAGTTGGTTTAAAAACATTAGTAGAATGAATTTGTAGTTATGGATTTCTTTGGTTCGTAAATTAAACCTTGGTACCAATGTTTATGTTTGTTTTGGTAGCGGTGGTTTATCATGGTAGCATTTGACAAGATGTTATCGATGTTTTTGTGTGTTATGCATCAGTAATTTTATACCTAATATACGATCAGATCATTTGTTAAGTGTGTTAACATATGCATCACATCAATTGTTCATCTTTTGATTATTTTTACATTGAAGAAAACAGAGCCAAGAGCTAGCAGAGCATTGCGTGGAGATACTTTCAATTTATCCCGCCTATGGTTTTGAATTATGAAACACCCAACATGGATAAGGTTAAGATGTCTTCCATTTTTTTGGTAAAAACACTCACCACGTATCTAATAAGGTGTTTGTATTTATTTTTGCAGATTTTACCATTGCTAAATTAGGTATAATCTACACTTTGTTCATTTTTTAGGTTTTTGAAAAGGGTTTATAGGTTATGTTCTTAGATGTGGTTTCGTTTTGGGGGTTCTTTGACGTGAGTTTTATTTCTCTTTCTCTCTTCTTTTGAGGTATTTGGGTTTGATACGGGTTTGCATTATAATTTTTATTTGTTTGCATTAGGGATTTATAGTTTTATACTTGTTGCAGATATGACTATTTTATTGCATCATATGTTCAGTACTTTTATTTCTGGATGATGTAGTAGGTTATCATCTCTAACTCAATTTGAATTGGCTATAGCGAAGCCCAAAGTCATTTTTAGCAAGATAGATTTGATGTTTGTGTGTATATTGATATCTCTCTCTTTTGATATCAATAATCAAAACACGAGCTTTTAACCAATTATATTCTCTAAAAAAAACATGAGCATTCGAGAAAGTTGCTATAAAATCATAGTAGAAATTATAGTAAGACACGAGACTACTATGATGGATCAGTCCTACCCTAGTGTAATGAAATGGTGATTGAGAATAATTTGGGATGTTTATGTCAGACTACCATGGTTTTAGTTGATACTGAGACTCCTTTGGCTTTGCCTGTTACAGTGGAAAGAAAGCGCACAGTCAATCCAATTTGATAATGGTGAAAAATTAATAATATTCTCCTGAGTCATCAAGCTAATGAAGTTAGTTAAAATTTTCTATAAATAGCATTACAAAGCTAATAGATTTCACAATTTCCTTCTCTTTTGATTTTCTTCCAGTCAAGATTCACGATAAATATTGGTTGGTTTGCTAAGAGAATTGATGATCCAAGTAGGGAGACATCCATTTTATCTTGGTTTGTGTCAACCATGGATATGTGGAAACTATGATTACCCATCAAAGTAATATATTGATATATTAGCTCACTGTTATTAAATTATGAATTCATGAAAAAAAATTGTAACCGAATTAAGAGGTTTATTTTTTATCTTTTCCAATAAATCATTTGAAGTCTAATTGGATGTTATTTACATGGATGCAGGGCATATGCTTAATAACAACAACTAGGATGCAAATTTGTTGAATGTTGGACACCATTCACAAGAATCGCAGCTACGGTGATAATTCACAAAACCTTTTCTTTTTGTCTCCCTATAGTTTCCCTTCAGACTCGGTCATAGGAACTTCAAATTATTGGATTCAAAAATAAGAGAAACCATCTTTTACAGAAACATTTATTAGCTTATAGAATCCATCTATTCGACTGGGTGCACTACTTCACACAATCATTTGTAAGTTTTTTCTTGGAAGTTCTGTTCTTATAGGATTGAATGTGCATTTGTAGGGAAACCGTCTTTTATAAAGAGACAATCAGATATTTTCTTTCCTCCTGATTTTGCCGATGATTTTCTAGTTTCCATACAGGTACCTCTTCTGTCATAGTTTTGTCTGTAGTCCGGTGAATTTTAGTTTAATGTAACTTACTTCCTTGCATTTTGGCAGATATCCCATAAATATAGTTTGATATATGTGATCACCAAGATTGAATTGTTATTCATCTATGACCTCAAAACTGCTATTGCAGTCTATAGAAATAGGATTAGTCTAGATCCAAAATTTTTGACGGCATAAGCTTCGTCTGTTAGGGGTTTCTATGCCCATGCTGCCCAAGATCTTAACGTGTATTATGAAGGTTATCCACAGGCCCAAAAGCTAATCATATGCCCATCAGCAGTAACCATAGTGATTTACAGTTCTATTGCAATGAGATGGATGGTGATTGACATCTGGGTGAAAATGGAGCTCCATCATTCCGCAACAAATGGAGCATTTTTTTTGTTTGTTTTAGTAATGTTGTACTTTCTAGCTCTCATTAGTTACTTAGTTTTCTCTACCTTTTTAGGCTCATGTTATCTATTATCTTTATTTTTTATATGTTTTATAGGTACACAGTACTACACACCATCCCAATATGTTTTGAGTATTCATATTTGTTAAATTATTATTGTCTTTACAAATGCTATATAATTAATTGAGGTGGTATTGTAGTTTGTGTTAAAATCACTCGGTAGTTTTTGGTATTTTAGAATTATGACTTCTCCAATGGAGCAAATCTCTTATAAGCAAGATGTGATATAATCTAATATGTTTTCTTGATTTTAGTTAAAGGTGTTTTGAGTGATCTAATCAGTCTTCGCTTTTCTTAATTTGAGTCAAAAGTTCCCACTACTTCATGTTTTCACTATTCTTTGAATGTTTTTACGATTCGTTAATAATTTTTATGTTAGAATAAGTTAATATGAAGACTTCATTTCAATTAATGCATTATCTTTTGCAACTTTGACCATGTTATAATTTATATCGATATGATGAAACTATTATATTTTTCTACTTTCAATTATTAGGGTGGAATTATTCCTAGAGATCTATATTTGGCAATTTCTTATGTTGACATTAGTTTTGTACTCACGGGGCATGTCGTGTAATGTTATGTAGCCTATTTTTGTGATAGATAATGGACTACATACCTTTAGGCACGGGCATACCCTAGTGTGTGTGTATATATATATATATATATATATATATATATATATATATATATTCCACTGAGAATTTGGCTCACTCCCTCACTTTGTTACGGCAAGTTAGGAGCGAATTTTTATTTTGAGGGAATTATATAGGTAAGTACTTTATTTATCTTTATGTCATTAGATCTGTTTACTTGGACTTCAGGGTGCTCCCCATGGGTCCCTTACGTAGATTGTTCTGAAATTGAAATCGCATGCTAAAGAAGTGATACGTTAATTAAAATAAAATTGGACTAGCAACACTATATAGGATATTCCACTACACTTCACACCTAATACTCGGGTCGGACCGGATTGACTCTTGGGTAAGCCATAGTTCCGGATCGGGGAGTTACATTATAAGACTACAAATTGTATTATATAATGTACCCCTTACTCTCAAACGTTAAGGTTTGAGAATTTTTGGTGTTTACTTTCATCTCATATTATTTAGAGTGGTCACGTTTTTCGCTAGAAAAGTTTTGTATCCCATGCTTCTAATACATATACCATTAACATTTCATTAAGGACTTTTGTTGGCCCCCAAGTTCTTCCAATCTTAGGTCAAACCTTTTAGGTTATGGCTATCTTTGTAACACTCATTAGGTATGAGTTAGCAACCCATTTGTTGTTACGTTTATTGTTAGTGACTTTGACATATCACATGATCTAATAGCTACAATGTCATTATATGATAAGGACAAATAATATCTTAAGATTTGTTAATCAGTCTTTACACCACAACTAAGAGATATATTATTTGAAGGTTTATTTTATATAATATTTTAACTTGTAGTTTTGTGTGCTTGGATAACATGTGTCCTAGAGGTAAATTTGGTACGTATAAATAAATCTTTATTTATCTTTATGTCATTAGATCTGTTTACTTGGACTTCAGGGTGCTCCCCATGGGTCCCTTACGTAGATTGTTCTGAAATTGAAATCGCATGCTAAAGAAGTGATACGTTAATTAAAATAAAATTGGACTAACAACACTATATAGGATATTCCACTACACTTCACACCTAATACTCGTAAACAAGTTGTTCGTTCTAACTTAATTCAAAATTTAGTATGTAATTTCTCACTATGAAACTTCATAATTCCCCCTCCCACCCCCACTCGACCCCGCCCCTTGTTGGAGAGGGAATGACCCCTATGTCGCTTTTAAAATTGAAATCTCATCTCAAGTTAACGAGTTTTGTGTCTCTTTTTTTGACTGAATATATTTGTTATCTCCTTCTAGGGATAGTTTTCATCCTCCCACTTTCGAGATTTGGATATTTTATAATAAATCATAAACCAGAGTGAAGGCGATTATATATGAGTTTCTAGTGATAGATCTATTTCAAGAATATGAATATTTGTATATTATTTTATTGGCTTTTCTTGTCATTCTTATGCTCTTCATATAGCAACTTAACATGATTTGGCAGTGAATCGTCCTCCTTAATTTAGAAGTCGGTTTTGTAAACATGTGTTTCTTTTAATGTGTAATATGTTTGGTATTTTAATAAATACTAGTTTTGTTGGGTAAAAAAATGATGACCCGTAAAGATTTATTTATAATTTTGAACTAACGAGTTACATAATTAATGTGTACGAAATTAAAGAGGGTCGTCACAAGCATACCTAGTTGATTTTGTTCTTTTAGAAATTGAATTAAGAATGAAGATCTTATGGAACGGTTGGATGAAATGGAACATTTTATTAAATAACAGTTGGATGCAATGAGGTCGAGCAATGTATTAGAATTTTCAAGGTGTAATTTGAATTTCGAGTTTTGCGAGTGGTTAGGGCATGTTGTTGTGAATGTTGGTTCACTTTAGACTAGTATTATTGTGTTAATGACTTTAATAATTTAATAGCTAGATGGACTTATTAAAAAAATAATTTTACCCGAGGGATTAGAAGACATAAATTTTATGTATGAAACTATTGCTAGAGACTTTAAAAAAAAATTAAATTAAATTTACATTGCTCATACCTTATATGGTTGAAATAAAAATCGATAGCTTTACAAATAGGCCTCATTCATTTATGCAAGACAATCTTCAATTGATCCGCTTTAAAATAAATTTTCCAAGATAGGTTATATTTGCATAGATAGTAAATATTTACAAACTATTAGCAAAATATTTTCTAAAATGATCTATCTATTAAAGCAAAAAAAATGACTTATTTAATTACATATTTAATAAACCGTTCTATTATGAAAAAATCCTGTATAAAAATCAACTCCCAAACCGTAATTTATAATTTCATTTGTCAGCCGCTAAAGAGTGGGTTGGGTTGTTCACGTTGATGCTGTCACACCAAATATATTGCAAGTTTCTTTTAAAAGTCAGTCTACAACTTAATACTACAACTTGCATAGCAAATAAATTGTCTTTCAATACCGAGAAAATTTTAGCACGCTTGCCAAAGTCACCGATTTTTCTTTTTATATGTTTTAACGAAAAGCACAAAATGAGTAGAAAGTGAGGCATCCTTGTGAATTGTGTAACTTTCTGCAACGATAATATGCTTTGTAACTTCAAAATCACATCTTGATTCGCTGAATATTAAATAAAGGCAGTGTCGGCCTTTAAGCTTTGTTATTCCTTTAGTGAGCACAAGTTAGGAACAATTCTGTCATTAATTAGAGTATAGCTGTATTGGCATAGAGAGATGTGATATCCTTTTGAAGAATTATTCTATTTGAGTTTGAACATCTATAAATGGGATACATGATTCACATGGTGTGGAAAGGAGGAGGATGCTTCATCCTCCATCTTAATCCTTTACTTATTAAGAAACAACCAATAGAAAACTCATCTTCCAAAGTTCAAACTACAATTAATTCGTGCAGCAAATTAAGTTATCTTGGCCAAATTCCAACCCACAAGTATAATCATTGTTTAAGAACAACTATAGAAAAAAAAAATAGCAACAAGATTCTCCCGCCCCCTGTACAACGTACAATTATTGTTTTGTGTATATTAGTTGTAGACCGGAGAAACAGAATGTCTCCCTCTATCTGGCACTAGGTTATAACTTATACACATTCGGTTATGAGAATTAGCTACTTACAAAAATTATTTAGGTTCGTTTAGTTTAAAAGTGAGAAAAATTTTCATGGGATGATAAATTATATAATTTTTCAGATAAGATTGTTTAATAACATTAATTTTTTAAATGACAAAAGTGAGATGTTTGATAGAATTAATGAAAAAAAAATGACAAATGTAAACAAACTCAAATATTTCTTAACATAAATATTTATTAAAAATGGGTTTTAACAAAAAAATAGGGTTTTAAGAACAACTGGTTTTACCAAAAAATGGTTATTAAAAAAATAATTTCTACTTATAACAAAAAAATTGTTCTTAAAAAATAGTTTTTAACAATAAAAACAGTTATAACGATGAAAAAATAAACTGTTTTTTCAAGAAAAATAGTTTGTAACAAAAAAAATTAGAAAATAAATAGTTTAAAAAAAAAATTTGAACAAAAATAAAATAGTTTTTGACGAAGAACAAATTTTAACAATAAAAAACGATTTTGGCAAAAATAAAACAGTTTTTTTTAACGAATAACATTTTTTCACAAAAAATAATTTCTAGCAAAAAATAATTTTTGAAAAATATACAGTTTTAACAAAAAAACAGTTTCTTACCCAAAAGTGAAACAATTTTAACGAAAAAATACTGTTTAACAAAAAACTGTTTTTAATGAGAAACAAATTTTAACAATAAGAAAACAGTTTTGACAAAAATAAAATAATTTTTTTTAACAAATAAGGACTTTTTTTTAAACTTATGATAAAGACTTTTAAACTTTAATACATGTCACTAATTTATATTGGCTTTAATAAATCCTTATGCTAATGTTCGCTACACTTGGTGGTAAATAATTTTCTAAACTAGTATTAAGAAAACTATGAGGAAGTAAAACAAATAAATTATCGTATATGTTATTTTATAGGGAGATTCCCAATTTAGTTTATGTCAAATAATTTTTTTGGCTCCACTAATATATTTTATCACCACTAAGGTGTCCAACCTCTTAATATATGCCTTATATGTTATGGTATATGCAAACTTATTACGTGTAACTTACAAAAAATTATGTGATATAATAAAATTTCACGTATAAATTAAAAAAATTGCATTTACATTACAAAAATCCATATATGCATTACAAAATTCGATGTATAATCATGTATTACACAGAAATGCACTGAAAACACTTGTTCATCGTGTTTTAAACCAAAAGATTTATCTACTATGAAGTAATTAAAAAAACATATATATTTTGAAGGGTCATGGAGATCATATAACCGTTAAGTCTAATTGGAAAATTACAGAATGAAGAGGTAATAAAGTCAATAAAAATTAATGACACACACTAAGGACTAAAATCTAATATTATGGACGTATTAAAATATAAAAAAAACAATTTTTTTTTTTTGTTTAATTTGCTTGATTTTGGCGGATTTTCTAGTTGGGTAATTTAACATTTAGCCCGTTTGTAAAATTTTAAAAAATGTTTAAAGGAATTTTTTTTAAATAACAAAGCAGCCTTCACCGCACTCCCTGTAACGCCCCGGTCCGAATTTATGGATAACTTGTGTTCAATCCGGTTCGCCCCAACGATAGGTGTAAAGTGTGATGAGAGAACCTAAATAATGTTGCTATTTCAGTTTTGTTTAATTAGCGTTTCATTTATTTAACATGCGATTTCCATATAAATTACTCTACGTGAGGGGCCCGTCGAAAGCATCCCCAGAATCAGAGCATACAGAGTTACTAACATAAAATAAAAAGAGTACTTATCTGTATAACGCTCTCAAAATACGAAACTACACCCAACGTGCTGTAACAAAAAGGACGAAATGAACTAAATGCCCAGTGAAAAAGTACAAAAATGTAATATATATGTACATATATGTATTTTATATGAAATTGTTTTTATTCCAAAACAATTTCTTATTCTGATTAATTTGCCTTAATTTTACTAAGAATCCCTTCTTACTTTACTTGACATTTGTTTCTTGACTTAACACGCCCAGTTAAATACCTTTAATAAACATCCTTTGATTAAGAAAAGCATTTCTTTCATTGAAATTATTCCTTACTCGTACCAGATTTATATTCAAATTTTTCTTGAAAATCACCTTTCAATATACGCACACACCGTGTTAGAAAATACTTATTTTCATTGAAATATTTCATAAACACATTCTTGGATTAGTTATGGGCTAAACCTCCTTAGGTTACTTAATACCCTATAAATCACTTCACTTTACCATTTCTTTTATTTCATGAACATTAATTAATTTCTCACTTTACTTGTCGACATTATCTTTCAACTAGAGCACATAATAATTTCATTCAGGTTAGGTTGCCTTTTTAATATTCACAACGCAACTCATTTCTTGACATGTTCTGCTTTTCATTATCTTTTCTCGAAATCCTCCAAATATTTGCATACTTTAACGGGATTTACACTGTCGATTATGCTACTATATGCACTAATCAGTGATTTTGGGTCTTTCACCCCAGGACTCCGGGCACTTCTTAATTATTTTTGATATCATCCAAGTCCATAGTAATGTGTTTTAATATTTTTCGAATGTCCACATTATTCCATCTTTACCAATCAAAGCCAAAACGCGGGGATTTCACTCCATCTTGTCTTATACTTTAAAAATCACTATTTCTTATCCTTCATACACTTACATTGATTTTATCCCAAAAATCACTTGCATTTAGGATCATTTTGTGTAACACCCTTTACACATTTTTATTTCAAAAAATGTTCCACTTTATGTAAAATTACCATTTATCCATTTATTTTCAAACTTGTCTTTTCATCCTTTTCACAAGTGTTATTTTCCAAAAATATTGTTAAGTTACATCCACTAACTTCTTAAATATTTTCAACTCCTTAACACTTATTTAACACTTTGGAGTAACATTTTTCAAGTTAGAAATCTCTTTATTTCATTACTTTTTTTTTACTAAGAAACTCCTTTTGGCCTTTGGGAGACTACTTTACAAGAAAAATTATTTTTTCATTGTTTCCACATGTAGTCTTAAAATATCCATTTATCAAAATTTTCACACCTTTTAACACACTTTAAGGGTTGAAATTCTTCTTTATTTTTGTTAAAACCCAATAAAATCTTTATTAAACTTGTTTATAAGCTCATCAACAAAATACTACAAGTTTATATACATGAGAAGATGGGTTTTAAGTCGAAAAATCCGATTATGCAGGTCTAACATACAATTCATTCTAGAAATTTTACAATATTGGCATAAACATACTTTTCAAGCTAAAAGACATTTTTATTTCTTTAAAGTGGAGTAAATGTCTATTTATCCAAAAATCCCAATTTTCACAAGAGAACCTTAAGACATTTGTTCAACAAGAGAAATATCATTTTAAAATTTTTATTCCATACAATGTTTAGATATTAAGATTTCTTTAAATATATCATTTTTCTCAAAATTCTTGGGATCTTTAACAAATCATCTTTTTCTTTCACAAGATCATAAGAAATTACCTTCTTAAATCATATATCCATTCTACTCTAACAAGCTCTAGCTACAATATCAATAATATGCAAAATAGAGTTCTTAAGCTAAGATTAGATTTTTTCATATCAAATGAAGCTTCGAAAATGGTGGATGGAGTATAGAAGACGATGACAACCTCCTATCTCTTAAGGTGGCCTTAAAAAGGTTGTCTAGCTCCACTATGCTTGTGTCCTTGAATGCTCCATGAAACCCCCCTTGAAACTCCATACTATTTTTTTCTTCTTCTTCAAAAACCTCCAAAATTTTCATAAAAACTCATTTTGCTTGAACATGTGGTGTATAATGGTGTTTTAAAGTGCTGGAAAGGTATCGCTAAGGTGAGAAAAACTTTGGGAAGGAGATGAACCCTTAAAACTTAGAAGGGGAGAGAGAGAAATGTTGGTGGAAAATGGTGGGAAAAAAGACCCACCCTCTATCTTCTTATAACCTCACAAAGACCCATAAAATGAAACTAAAACCTCATTCTGCACATGTTATACATGTTTTGAAACATTAGATGTTCTCAGATGCTGACACATCATCAATTCAAGGGCCCAAAATGAGACAACACACAAGGTCAACACGATTTTTAAAAGTTCAGGTGTGATCGTGCGAATGACATTTGGCCTTGTTCGAACGAGAACCCTCATCGTTCGAACGGACTATTTAAGGAGGATCTAACAAAATAAAAAACTAGGTCAACTATGGATGTGCGAAGTGCCTCGTTCGAACGATAACTGACTTCGTTCGAATAAAACCTTCTAACAAGATTCCAAAAGCATGTGGAAATAAACCATTTTCCATGTCTTCATAAGCCCGTCTGAATGATCCGTTCGAACGAGAATGGATCTCATTCAAATGACTTATATTTTCCTTTCAATAAACTTTAGGCCATAAGAACTCCACTCCAATTGCGTCGAAGCTACTATGTTACCTACATTTGACTTATGATCCACCTCAACAAGCCCAGATTCCAATTGGTCATACCAAATCACCAAACTATACAAGTATGATCACAATTGCAGGGCGGGTGTTACATTCTTCCCTCCTCAAGGAATTTCATCCTCAAAATTATTGACCCATCAATCATCAAATTCCTGGGGTAATCAACTCTTACTCTAACTCATAATAATCTTTCACGAAAAGTCATTGATACCCTCAATAACCAAAAATTCATATAAATACTTTCACAAGGGGTTGTCACCAAAGAACTCGACATGTGATATGTTATAACGCTCACCATTAGGCTAGCCATCAAAATTACATAATGGTCCTCGAGTCTCCACTTGCTCGATGATCACGCTCAATTAAGTCGTAAGGCTTCTTTACTAACACCTACGCATATCGGCACCCCTACCGGGGTAACGCTCTCAAGTGATCGACACTCACCCAAGATCAAAACAACATACAATAAATACCCAATCCATCATCGTAAATTATTTCAATTCTAGGACTACATATCATGTTTTCTCAAATGCTCGGGTCTTCGTGACCACGCAAATTCACTTAAACTTGATACTAATCTCATATCTCTAGTCTCTTACCACGAGGGACGATAAGCCAACTATGACCCAAATCATGCATCCAACTGACACCTTCCACGAGATCCTTCTATGAACCTAAGATCATTATGGCGTTTAACTATGGATCATTCACCCGAGTATTACTTCAATCCACTCACTGTGGCAAAATAACACCGTGTTCTATTTTTTCTCGAATTCTAACAATATAAAATGTCATCAGGTCATCACCTTTCTCTTTATAACCAAAGTTGTCAATTTCCATGTCAACCATTCCATAAGGTTGTTAGTTTTAAGAAAAAGGGCACTATGAGTAAATATGTGGTAGAACGCGCAACCACACGTACACAGAACTTGTGCAAACAAAGGAATATTTGAAATAAGAGGGCGCCTAATTGTTGAGCTTCAATGACCATACTAGGCCCATCCGCACTCACTCTGAGCCTGGTCGCACTATGACCAAACCATCAACATGAAACAAATTGAAAGGACACCATCCTCAACCATCGAAACCGAAGGAATACAGTCCTCAATTATTGGAATTGAAAGAACACAATGAATCAGAATGAACAAACAACCGTTCTGAGGGAATCCCATTCGCATGAAATAGCTACATTCTACGAATGGTGAACCTACGCCATATGCTCGGAGCCTATGACTCCTCCTAGGCATTCTCACATGATCCTAATGTGGCCATACGCTAGCTTGAGTCACCAATTGTCACGAATCGAATCACGAATTAATCGCCTGCTCTAGACAAAAATGATATACAAACATATTATCCTTTAGGAAGACAAACGATGGACTTCCCTCCTTAATAATAAGGCTTCCTCCTTTTTTCCTTAACGAACACGAATCACTATTGTCGATGAATGCAAACTCTTTTGTCCATGCTAACTTTATCCATTTCTCGAGTCAACATGACGTAGTGACCAACCTAGCAAACCTAGGTTACAGTATACTTTTCCGTACTATGGCCACATTCTAAAAGTCTCCTCAAGTTGTGCCTAACTAAGCAAACCATTCTACTGACTAAAGGTCATCACCGTGCCTATCTTCCTATTTTACCTAATCTAAAATTACACGGAGGCTACACCCGTCGTCATTAGCATTGTAAGGATAACAATAGGTCTATGCTTCCTAATCCATATTAGAATGGCAAAACATGCCAAAACTAATCCGTGCCATTCTGGGGCTATTCTGACTCACACTGTCGACACATGTCAATATCCTAATCATGCTTTGATATCTCTTTTGGGGTGTCATTTTCAAGTCTTTAACATAACATCATTAATCTAAGTCTCTAATGCATTTTCCTGGTACTCATCAAAGTCAAGTACGACACTTTCTACACTAGTCATCTTATGATAAACAAGTATCATTTCTAACGATAACACATATATCTAATTTCCCTTAAAAGGTTGCATTACCTATATGTGCCAATTTGAACAATAGTACCAAGGACGTATACTATTGGACTCTTTAAAACTTGACAAAAAACCTAAGATCATCACATGAACCTCAATACAAACATCATTAGAACACTTTCACTCCATAACACCGAACTTAACTGGTTCGCTAAGGACACTAAGCATACCTTAATGTAATTATCATCGAAGACCAGATGAGATCTCATCACCCATGATCCTCTCATAATAGGTCCTAACATTTGTCTCAAATGAATGTTAGATACTCATACAAATACTAGCCTATAAGTCTCTACACATGAAGAACTACAATCATTGAACACCTCAAGCGATCATATCAAATTGACTCCTATTTCCAAGAATGTCACCTGCAATAAGTCCCAAGGACACTCCAAGGGATTCTTTAAATCATATCCACACTAAAATCACCTTGCATTCCCTCATCACTTAGGCTTCTAGGACGGGCCACATCACTTAGTTAAGAATCTTATTTCCATTTTTATTTAAACTCCAGCATATGCCTAATCTAAGACTCTCTCCTAAAGACCCAATAAAGGTCCAAAAACCTTCTTCCAAATGGCCGATGCCCTGAACTTCGTATCAAACCACCTACTAACACTAATAAGGATTCTGGAAGGATATAGAAGTTACATACAACCTATGAGCCTCTAAATCCTCACTATCGATGCCATTAGGGATCCTATATCTCAAAGTTGCTTCACACTCTAAAATCACATTATGGAATACTATCTAGGGTTCACTCTTATGTCACTTTAACTCGTCATTATTACACTCATAACACACTTAGCACCAATGACCCATAACTCTCATCATAGATTACGAGATTCATCTTTCAATCGATAATTATTGAGGCACTTACTTATAATGATAGTACCTTATTGACTCAAGCTGAGCATACATCCTCAAGTAATGACCAACAGGGGTCTAGTGCCTACTGAATTGTCAAATACTTATGACATGACACTACCCTAAAGATCAAGTTCGCCTAATCACCTCATCGACATTAACTACCCATAAATACTATATCTAGGAACTTAATGCTTTCGTATCTCAATCAACACCTGATATGCCCAACACTAATACCATGATCGTGGAAGGCTTAAGTATATAGATGATGCATGGGGCTCAGACAGGCTGTGGCAGTCCCTTTACTTGTAGCATATAATGAGGCCACAACTGCATCCTTAGTAGGCCGCGACGACATACCTCTTTAGCAGCACATACCCTACCACATATTTAGCCACGTTGGCAAGAACTTACTAGCTGTCCAACTACTAGAAGGATTCCCCACTTACATCAGTTATCCACATGTCACGAGCTCTAAGTATGTAACCCTTGCTTTTGACTTATATAAATAAAAGTGCTCAATCCTCATTTAACAGGAGAAGATTTGGCAATAAAGCCCTGCCTAAATCTCCACTCACTCCCTCTCTATACGCTCCCAGTTCACCTAGGCCGCTACGTTCCTCAACCTTCTAGAGACTTGATCTACAAACTGCATATCGTACTACACATGGCTACATTTCTCATGTATTTAACCCTCTCTCTCTCTCTCTCTCTCTCTCTCTCTCTCTCTCTCTCTCTTGAATGCCTCTAATGGCACACCAATCTTGTATTAAGGATTGTTTATAATGAGAGTAAAGCACTAAAGTGGACGTAAGCTCATTTCATAATCGAAACACTCTATATCTTGCATTTGATTTCTCTTTGTTTAGTCATCTATGCTTTTACACTTGATATGATGGTTGAGAATGACCTAAATATGATTTCTCGCATCATCGTTTTGGCACCGTCTATGGGAAAGGAGGTGTTTTACCAAGTTTCCTCTTGAATCGGGTTTGTAACACCTTATTTCATCCACAGGGACTTTTAGTCCATTCTTCCATGGATGAGGTTTTGGTTTATTAGACCCATATCTTGCATATAAACTCCCTAAGGGAATTTTTCTTTCTAGATATGCTTTCTAGGTCTTTTTCTATGACCTTAGATTTCTTTTTCTTACCCCAATAATGTTACTCTACCTAGTTTCTGTTGAAAAAATCAAATAGTCCATGGACTCACAATGGTGGGTAACTAGGGATACACCCCTCTTCATTTATCTCTGTCTTTCGACATCTCATGCCATTTTACTTCTTATACTTTGGGATTTTTTCTACCAAACTTGTGCTATTTTACGAATAAGGACTTTTATGTCTTTGGCTAGCTCCTGGAGGGACTTTCTGGACATGTTTTTGAGGGAGAAAACCAATTTTTGGGTCTGTTTCTGAAAAAAAAAACTTCATTACATCTTATTGGATATGACCTAGCGAGCTAACTGCCCTTAGGTTGCATCCCCCATGCAGCAGTTTAGCTAAATTTTTATATCTTGGCATATTTTCACTTTCAATTGTTAAAATTTCAATGCTTGGGATCGGAGATTCCATGAAATGCTTAGAAAACTCCTCCCACGGGCCTTATGGTTTGTAAAGGGGATAATTTGAAGCAGGATAGGTCAAATCGTAAAGAAACCGATGATTCAAAGGCTATGTCAAATTGCTAAGAAATTAATATTCGACAGACAAAGTCCACCTAGAGAGTTGCCCTGAGGATCGATAAACTATCCAAGATGAGTTGTGATGTCTTTTTACTAACTTTTCAGTTGCTTCGCCACCTAGAGAAAAGAGTCGGGTAAGTCCCCAATCCGATGTAACCATGCGTGGTCAAATCACTTCTGGTGAACAATCTTTCATAAAGGCAACGATCGTATCCCTATTGGACCCAGAAGCCACAACCTCACCCTTACTGCCTTTGGAGGCCATAATAACCTGCTCTTACTTAGACAAGCCGCGATCGGTGATAAATAAGGTGCATACTTATGATCATACATCGCTTTTCCTCTGCATATCTTTATTTTCTCACCATGGTTTAGTTCATCTCAGAGTATATTTCTAAAGACTAACACATTAGAAGCCATGAAACGAAGCTCTGGATCAAGTCCTCAACATAATGAAGATGTGTCCCACTTATTGAGCTACATTGACCATCTATACGACATCCAATCCTCACTCCAGGGCCAGATTAACTTCCTTGTATAGAGGATTATGATGCTAGAGTCCACAAACTTCACTTCTCTATAGAAGGCCACAGTTTTTGAAGATTAGGCCGCAGCCATGTCATTGAAGAGGAAACAAAAAGATCCAGAGGCAGAAAAACCTATAAGGACTTCACCCTATTGAATTCTAGTCCAGGGGACATCCTCGAGAGCATCAAGGAGGAGACACTACTCATGTTTATGGACAATCTCAAATTCTTTCCACATAAGAGAGACGGGACCAAATAGTGTGAATTTCACAAGAATCATGGCCACACCACCGATAGGTGCTTTGCTTTGAAGAATGAGGTTGAAAGGCTCATCCAACAAGGAATGCTCAAGCAGTTCATAAGGAGTGTGTCCCCTAACTGAGATAACTGCATGCCTACCTTTGCCTTAGAATATTTTTTGGTGTTTTAAGTATATGGAAGCAAATAAACTCCGAGATTTTAACTTATATGTTTCGTATTTCTTGAACAATCCCATATATATATATATATATATATATATATATATATATATATATATATATATATATATATATATATATGACTTTTTCATCTTTAAGTTCTTTCTCTACCCATATAAAGTCTTTTAATATCTAAGAAAGCTTTAAGAGAACCTACCAACCGATTATCCCGAAGATTGAAGTGAACCGAAAAAGGTGTCCTCAGAAGAAAATGGCGTGATGACCTTAAGTGGAATTTAACACCCCTCTCATGGAGAAGGCTTTCAAAGGCGTAGGATGCGTCAATTATCCTTAGGGGCTCATAATACCCATTCTATTAGCCATGGGGCCTCATAATACCCAACCAAGGATGGCTTGATAATACCCATATATAGTTGGGTGTGGATTTATAACGAACCCAGAGTAGGGAGGCTTGAAAATGCCTCATATATAGCTGTGGGCGGCTTTATAATGAACCCAACCTAGGGAGGATTGAAAATGCCATATATAGTTGTGGGTGGCTCTATAATGAACCCAACCCAGCTGCAACCGAATAAAGAAGGTGGGCCATTGACATGATGTCCGCAATAAGGGAATCAGTTCCCAAAGAACCACACTGCAACAGGAATTCTACAAGTGCTCTTCAGCCTACTATAAGCTCCACGGAAGGGTAGTTCAATATCTAACACCAGTTTTAATAGCCACTGAGGCAAGAATCTCAAGAAAGTCTAAATGCAGAAGGACTAGAGCCCAAGTTTGATACAGATGACTGCAGCCTTAAGGCTACAACCAATTTTAATCATAAGTCTAAACTATTGCAGCCTATTCCTAGAGGCTATGGAGATAATATCAGAGTTTCATCACACCCTACTATTTAAAGCTAAATACTACAAACAATCATTCAAGGAAAAATAACTAAATTGATGCGAAATATTAAGTAATATATTTGGATATCAATTCAACAAAATTACAATGTTTGAATAGGGCAGAAAGTTAAAATGTTAAAGGCCGTAGAGGGCCAATGGAGTTCAACTGAAAAAAACATATCAGAGTTGTGGAAAATTAAAAATACATGTTAAAAAATGCAAGACTGCATAAGGCAAGAACAACTGAAAATGGAAAGTACAGATTAAGAGGTTGCGTCTTCAACTTCATCACCATCAGCTTCATTTATCACAGTCTATGTCTCCTATTCCTCAGCCATTGTAGCCTCCTCACACTACTTCAAGGTTAGTTCATCTACATCACTGAGCTCTTCTATACAGGCAAGGGGCTCAAGGTCATTGAACCTCCAATCATAAATTTTATCCTTAGCCTTTGGAAAATTCTTTGCTACCATGTGTCTCAGCACCTTGTAGCTGTGGAGATGGGTTTTGTTATTAATGAGGTAAAAGTATTTTGAGGTTTTGAATGAAGAAAAAAAATCTTTAAATGCTTACTTTCGGGCCACATTGTGATATTTAACTTTCTTTAAATCAGTTGTAACATATTGGTTTTGAAGTGTCTTCAAAGTTGCGACAAGATTGGTTATAAGCTATTGATTCCTTGGCTCTGTTGCATCCAACCTTCCTTGAATTTTCACAACCTAATTTCCAGCCTCCAGTGCTTTGGCCTCAATTTTTTTTAAGGTTTGTGCAGCCTGAGTGAAGTTTTTCTCAACCTCATCTTGAGCTTTGACTGAAGCCTCCACTTATGGTCTGCCTCATTTTGTAGGCTTGGAGGGATACCTGTAAAGACTTCTTGCCAACTTCAAAATATGAAGACCTGACCCTCTCCAGTTGAGATTGGTGGCTAGACTTTACAGCCCGACGAAGACCGAATCGAATCACGAACTAATAGCCTCCTCAAGATGAAAGTGACATAAAAACCTATTATCCTTCGAGAAGTCAAACACTGGACTTCCCACCTTATAAATAAGGCTTCCCCATTTCATCCTTGACGAATGCAATCAACTCCGATCAATGAATGTCAATGCTATACCCTCATCAACTTTGTCCATTTCTCGAGTCAGTATGACATAATGACCAACCTAACACACCTAGGTTGTTGTTTACTTTATCATACTATGGTCACATCCCAAATGTCTCCTTAGGTAGTGCCCAAATAAGTAAAGCATTCACCTTGTTATAACCTCTACTAACACAAGGTCATCACCGTGCTTATCTCCAGATTCTACCTAATTTAAAATTACGTGACGACCACACTAGTCGCTATTAGCAATGTTAGGATAATAATTACTACAGGGTCTATGCTTCCTAATCCGTACCAGTGTAGTAAAACATGCCAAAACTAAATCTTTGCCCTTCTAGTTCTATTCTAACTCACACTATCGGCACATATTGATATCCTAATTATGCTGCGATATCTCTTCTAGGGTTCTATTTTAAAATCTTTAGCATGAAATCATCAATCTAAGTTTCCAATGCATTTCTTAATACGTGTCAAAGTCAAGTACGACTCTTTCTACATTAGTCATCTTACGACAAATGAGTATCGTGTCCAATCATGATGCAAATATCTAATTTCCCATAGAAGGTTACAACACCTATATGTGCCAATTCAAGTGATAGTAGCAAGGATGTACACTATTCAACTCTTTGAAAATTAACCAATAATTTGAGATTATCACATGACCATCGATACAAAAATCATTAGAACACTTGCACACCATAACACCGAACTTAACTGGTTCTGCAAGGACATAAATCATACCTTATTGTAATTATAGTTGAAGACTTGACAAGATCTCATCACCCATGATCCTCTCCCAGTACGTACGCCTTATCGACTTCCTAACATTCATCTCAAATGACTATTAGATACTAACCCAAATACTAGCCTATAAGTCTCTACACATAGAGAACTACCATCATTGAACACCTCAAGGCATCACATAAAATCTACTCTTATTCCCCAAGATTCCACGTGCAATAAGTCCTAAGGACACTCCGAGGACTTATTTAAATCATATCCACACAAAAACCGCCTCACATTTGGTCATCACTTAGGCTGCTAGGACGGGCCACGACACTTAGATAAGAATCTTATCTCCCTTTTGATTGAAACTATGGAATATGTTTAACCTATGACTCTCTCATTAAGACCCCATAAAGGTCCTAAAACCTTCTTCTAGGTGACTGATGCCATGAACTTCGTATCAAACCACTGACTAACACTACTAAGGATTCTGGAAAGATATAGGACGTCGCGTACAACCTATGAGCCTCTAATTCCTCAAAGTGGAATCACACTCTCTAAACCACATTATGGAAGACTATCTAGGGTTCACTCCTATGTCATTTTGACTCATTATTGTTACACATGTAACACACTTACCACCAATGGCATGTAACTCTCATCATAGCTTACGAGATGCAGCTTTCAATCGATAATTATCGAGGCACTTACTTATAATGATAGTACCCTATTGATTCAGGCCAAGCATATATCCTCAAGTAATAACCAACACGGGTCTACGCACTTACCTAATTGTCAAATACTTATGACATGACACTACCCCAAGCATCATGTTCGCCTAATCACATTATTGGCATTAACTACCTATAAGTACCCTAGCTAGGAACTTAATGCATTCTTATCGCAATCAACACTCCTTAGTCATGACACTCTAGTCACATAATATTCACGGTTGACTCCACACAATTCAAGTCCCTAACTTAATAGACATCATTTAGCTTTATTAACATCTAATAAACCTATCACATCATGAAGGTTTTATGCATAAGCACGTCACGGTAAACACGATTGTGTCACCACTAGCGGCTTGCGCACACACTCGTAAATCACTAACATATCTAAATCAGAAGTACGTAAGTGATTAATGACAACAAACTTGACCACACACCACTTTTTAATAAATTACCCGTCATGCTAATCTCTTTGACTCTAACATTGAGAACACAAACTAAAATTGTCACTAATCAGGCGTGACTGACCCAAAACCAACACCGACGTCAAAGATCAACTACTGACCTCATAATGTCACTCCCGAAAGAAAACTTGAACCTAGAGATCTGATACCATATGTAATGCCCTGGCCCAAATTTATAAGTTACACATGGTTGACCCAATCCGACCCGAACGTTAGGTGCGAAGTACGATGAGACAACATAAATAATGTTACTAGTTCAATTTTACTTAATTAGCGTTTCACTAGTTTAACATGAAATTTCCATTTAAATTAATCTATGTGTGGGACTCGTGGGAAGCGCCCCCAGAATCCAAGCATACAGAGTTATTAACATAAAATAAAAAGGATACTTAGCTGTATAATGCTCTCAAAATACAAAACTGCACCCAACCTACCATAATAAAGACGAGGGAATGAGCCAAATGCCCAGTGAAAAAATATAACAATGCAATATAGAATTAAACGACATAAAAGAGACTCTAACACGTTAAATCTACGTGCACATGAAACTACTTTATATATACTTTAACGCATGAAATCGTTTTTATTTAAAAAACATCACTTATTCCGATTAATCCGCCTTAACCTTACACAAAATCCCTCGTTAATTGACTTGACATTTCTTTATTTATTTAACACACCCGGTTAAATAACTTTAACAAATACCATTTGATTAAAGAAAGTATTTCTTTCACCGAAATTACCCCTTATTCATACCAAATTTACATTAGTATTTTCCTTAAAAATCACCTTTCAATACACGCATGCACCGTGCTATAAAATACTTATTTTTTGTTGAAACCTTTTATAAACACATTCTTAAATTAGTTATGGGCTAAACCTCAGATTACTTAATCACTCCATAGATCACTTCAGTTTACCATTTCTTTTATTTCATGGACATTAGTCAATTTTTCACTTTACTTGTCCAAATTATCTTTCAACCCGAACAGGTATTAATTTCATTCAAGTTAGGTTGTCTTTTATTATATTTACGATGCAATCCTTTTTTTGACATGCTCTGCTTTTCATTATATTTTCTCAAAATCTTCCAAATATTCTCAAACTTTAATGGGCTCCACATCGTTGGCAATGCTACCATATGCTATGGATAGTGATTTTGAGTCTTTCACCCCAGGGCTTCGGCCTCTCCTTAATTATTCTTGGCATCATTCGAGTTTGCATTAATGTGTTTTATCATTTTTCGAATGTCCAAATTATTCCAACTTTTATTGACCGATGCCAAAACCCAGAGATTTCACCCCATCTTGTGTTACACTTTAAAAATTACTATTTCTTGTCCTTCATACACTTGCATTACTTTTATCCCAAAAATCACTTTCATTTAGGACCATTTTGTGCAACACCTATTCCAAATTTTTATTTAAAAAAATGTTCCAATTTATGTAAAATTACCATTTTACCCATTTATTTCCAAACTTGTCTTTTCCTCCTTTTCACAAATGTTACTTATCAAAAACATTATTAAGTTACACCTACTAACTTCTTAAATATTTTCAACAAGAGAAATATCATTGAAACATTTTATTCCATAAAATGTTTAGATATCAAGATCTCTTTAAATATGTCATTTTTCTCAAAACTCTTTGGATATTGCATAAATCATCTTTTTCTTTCATAAAACCATAAAAAAATTACCTTCTTAAATCGTATATGCATTATACTCTAACAAGCTCTAGTTACAAGACCAATAATATGCAAAATAGAGTTCTTAAGCTAAGAGTAGAGTTTATCACCTCAAAAGAAGCCTCAACAATGGCGGATTAAGTGTAGAAGTAAATGGAAACCTCCTATCTCCTAAGGTTGCCTGGCTCGACTAGGATTGTTTCCTTGAATCCTCCATTAAACCCCCCTTAAAACTCCATACTTTCCTCTTCTTATTCTTCCAAAGCCTCCAACATATCCATAAAAACCCATGTTGCTTGAACGTGTGGTGTATAATGGTGCTTCAAAATGGTAGCAAGGTGTGGATTAAGTGGGAAAAACTTTAGGAAGAAGATGAACCCTTAAAAATTAGAGAGACACTACACCAAAACTGGCGAATTACCACGGTAAAAAACCTTGACAAGGGGCCTTTATCATGGTAAAAAATCGTGAAAAGTTTTGTGGTGATAAAAATAATTATCGCGGAAGTGTCATGAACTTCGACCGTGACAAAGAAAAACTTGTCATGGACTTTGACCGTGACATGTCTGTCACAATTATTAACTTGTCATGAACATGTCACAATTAAAGTCCTTGACAAGTTTTTCTTTGTCACGGACTTATCACGGTCAAAGTTCGTGACATTACTGGGTAGCATTTAAAAATACTCTTCCCAACAGTCTATTTTGACAAGTTATAACAAATATATATATATATATATATATATATATATATATATATATATATATATATATATATATATATATATATATATATATATATATATATATATATACTAGCGCATTGCCCGTGCCTGAAGGCACGAAGAAATTTTTCCAAAGTACATAATTGCAAAAAGACTAAAATTTTCGAAGTATAGAACTGCAAAATGACAAAAAATTTGTTCCCTGACAAAAGCAAGTGTAATTTTAAAAAAGTGGCCATAATATCCTTTGTTTATAGGACTATTCACCCTATTTAAAAAATAATAAATAGTCTAACTAATACACATAGTTGAATCAACTACCACATGGCATAATTAGAATAGGTAAAAAAATTGATGAAAAAACCTTACACGAACCGAATCCGGTAATAAAAAAATGGAACTACCGAATTTAAAGTCAATTTTGAACCCTTGAACATGTCAAAATAGACCGTATGTAGTTATCTAGGCACGGACGATGCGAATCCAATGGCTCCAGAATCGCCTCATTCTGATTTATGGTTAAAAAGTTATGGCATTTTTCCTAAAACATACTATTTTAAGTATTAATTCATGTATTATTAAAATCCATTTTTTTATATAACACATATAATTATTATCAAATTAAAAAATTTGGGCAGAGTTTCCTTTATTCATGAGACTATCCATCATGTTTAAGAAACAAATACACCAATAACAAATATAATAGTCCATAATTCAGTTATAATATCAGGTGTCCAATCAAACGGAGATTAGTCTCCTTTGCCCCCAACTAAAATAAATATTTTACAAAGTCTTCTCGTAATGGGTTGTGTAGGAGGGTAGTGAGACTGCGGTCTATGAATAACTAGAAAGGGTGAGGTGTAACCCACTCCAATGGACGTTATCTGCAAGATTCTCAAGAACTTCTGGAACAACTTATGATGAAACCTTCTCCTTTTGGTAAAAATGGAGCTCAAGCTGGAACTCCTTCCCTGCAAGAAGATGAACTTCCACAATAATAATAGTATTTTTCTCAAGAAGAGCTCCTGAGAATGATGGTTGTCAGTGAGGAGTGAAAGAATAAAGCACTTAGCACTAGAGAGAGAGAGAGCATGCAGAGAATACTAGGAAGTTCTGGTGTGATTTTGACAGAGTAACGGTGCTATTGAGTTTTTTTTATCTTTCTTGACCTTGCCCAGGAGTCCTATTTATACTTGGGCACTAGGACTGAGTTGGCCCTTTTGGCACCAAAAACTTAGAGGGTTGGTGAGGGACAAGGTCTGCACTGTACCATTTGTCCCTACTTGTGTGCAACAGCCTGTCCCTTCAGACAGGTGCCACCTGGTGCAAACCAAATTCGAAAAGCAAATATGTCTCAAAATGGAGACATTAAAAAGGTTTTCTAAAATCAAAAGGTTGAAAACTTTTGCAAGATATATGCAAAAATAATTCTGACAAAAGTCTCAATAAAAATAAATACGAAATAGGTATTTATATGACAAACACAAATTTTGAGGCGGCGGCTCATTCGAACAAAAAAGAGGCTCTTTTGAATGAGAATAAAATTTCTTTAGAAAAAAATAGGATCACGTTCGAACAAAATAACTATCTCATTTAAACCAGCTTCAAACGACATTCAAATGACTTAAAACAGGATGCCCTCGTTCGATACATGTTCAATATAAACTTTGACCGAGACTTTGAACAAAAAGGGTAACTCATTCGAAGGATAATTCCTTCTTGTTTGAACAAGACAGGAAAATTTTGAAAATTAATTTTAAACTAAAAATGCCTCTATTTTTTAAAGAAAAATCCTGTTTCAGTTATATTAAAAATAAAATATCCCAACATAAATTTAATGAATAAATTTAAAATCTTAATAGAATTATACCTTCATAGTGTGGAGAACCATGTAACTTGGATATGTTTGGATAATCGATCCTTCGTGATGGCTCGAGTCAACGTGTAGCGGGATACACCAAAATATGTGTAAGCCTAAGCTATTTGGACAATGAAAAAAAAAATAGTCTTATAAATCTCTCCCTTTTGGCTATTCCGGTACAACATAAAACTGAAATCCAAATTACAATGAACTCTCCTAAGACATAAAATAATATCGTAATGCCCTCCCAAACCCTAAAATGGATAGGTACAAGAATAATGATGCCTTTTTCTTTGTCTTCTCTTGGACACTTTGTCTTCATTGAGTGTAATATGAATATGATCTTCTAAAAGTATATACACACATGAAACAAAGAAAATACCCTGTGATGCATCGAGTTTGAAAAATAAAATGAAATTTATAAAATTCTCCCCCATAAATCAAACTCATGTAATCTCCCCCATAATTTGTTCTCCCCCTTTTATTTTGTTCGAAATAAATAAGGAGTAGAAACCAATTGTAAAATATAGGGAACATCACCAAAAAGAATAAAATATCATCACAAAAATATATAAATGACAAAACATGCAATGATAATATCAAAGGTTCCAAAAATTAATTTTTTAATTTTTTTAATTTTTTAAGTATAAATTTTTTACAAATACAACTCACCATGGAGAAACATAAAAATACCTGATTCGTGAAAATGGAACGTAGGGGTGTGAACATATTCTATAGGTTATCATAAGCGCCCAAAACATTACAATTTATACCCCAAATAGCGTACTTTAGTTGCTAATTCTCGACAATATGGGTCTTATGTGCTTAAATGTTAATTATGCAGGCTTAATCGTGCGTTGCAGAGTTCAAGCGTTTAAATTAAAGTAATTGCGCATGAATGGAGCTAATTCCCTCTCCCGTACCCTAACCCGAGCCTAAACCTAGCACAAACTTACCCCATGCTTGTGTGTGTTTTGTTTGTGCCATTTTATTATTTTTTAGATTTTTAGTTTCAATCATTTTTATTTTTAGGATTTATTTAGTATTTTGTAGGTTTTATTTTATATTTTTCTATTTTATTTTTATTAGTATAATTTTATTTTATTTTGATTTTTATTCTATTAGTTTTTAGTTTTAGTTTTATTTTATTTTATAAGGATAAGATTTTTTAGGATTTATTTATTTTTAGTTTATTTTGATTTTACATTTTCTTTTTTAGGATCTTAGTTTTAGTTTAATAGATTTCTATTTTTTATTTTATTTCTTTTTAGTTTTATTTTTATTTAGTCTTTATTTTATTTTTAGAGTAAGATTTTAATTTTAAGTTTTTTTTTAGTTATAGTAATTTTAATTTAATTTTATTTAATTTAATTTTATTTTATTATTTATAGGTGTCCAAATAAAACACACACATAAACTCCCTACACCCAACACTACTTATCCTACACCTTCACACCCACCATATTCCCCTACACCCTATCCACACCTTATCCCTCTTATTCATCTTCTTCCCAACAACAACACTCTCTCTCTCTCTCCAAATCTCCATAACCTACCAACAACACCTCTACCAACCATCTAACCCATTACCATCTCTCTCTCTCCTTATTCTCAATCCAACAACCTCAACCTCCAAAAAAAAAAAAAATCACCTCTCTCCGGCGGACTAACCCACCACCTCCTGCCGGCGGACAGCCACCGCCAAAACCACGAGCTCACCAGAACCCTATCCCACCAGTGCCGATGATCCCCTGAACCACCCAGAACCATCCGGACGACACCCTAGCTCCGGTCGGAGCTGCCACGAACCTACCCGAGAGTCAACTCCGGCGATCTGTCAACCCGACGACTAATGCCCATCTCTCCACTCTCCTTACCCTCCACAACCCAACTTCTGAAAACCCACCTCTAACCCATTTGTCCCAAATACCCATTTCCCATTTCATTCATTTCTCCAAATGCCAAAAAAGGTGATCTGCCATTTTCCAAAACTAAAACAAATGTCAACCAAATAAAGCCACATGCCACTTAAACCTCTTTTAAACCCCTTTTCTCAATATACCCTTAAAAAACCCCAACTAGTCTTTTCTATCTCAATTCCTAAAATGACCCCAAACCTCTCATCCCCAAATCTGATTTTATTCCCTCACCTCACTACCCACATGACACACCCCAAACCACATGCCCACTTAAACCAATTACCCAAATTAACCCCCATGCTCCATGCCTTGTATAAAATGAAGATAAAGACCCCATTTATAGAGAGATAAACACCATTTTGTAAATAGTTTTTCCTTTTATTTTTTTTAGATATTTGTTGAGAATTAATTGTTGAGTGATTCAAATGAGTGTTTGTATGTAATTGAATATTGTGGAAAGCTCATTTTGAATGGATGTTTCTCAATTTCAATGGAGGATTAGAGTCCAATTTTACAAATCAAGGAGACTTGTTTGAAGATTTGTCCTTTTACCCTTCTATTTTATTTGTTTATGCCTTTGATTATTAATTTGTCAAATTTTATACCATGTTAGGCTAAAACCCCTTTCAAGGGGTGGGGTGAAACCCTTATTTGATGTTATTTTATTTTAATTAGTTTAATTACTTGAAAAGTCCCTTTGAATGTTAATTTTGATCCCTCACCCTTAGATTTACGCCTCGAGAGAGGGTAAATGATTTTCGAGAGAAAATCGAAATTCTAGTGATAATACCCATTTTAGATTCGAACTAGAGATAGGGGTTTCTTAAGTGGGGTATATTATTTGAATTTCAACTCTAAAGTTATTTTATAAGATTGACATAAATTCTAATTGATCGATCCTAGGGTGATTAATTAAAAGGAGTGTGGATCTACTTTTCTAGAGTTGTGGGCTGTTAAAATTAAGTTTCTAAAATGTTATTATTAAAATTACACTTGCAACGAGAGTTGATTTGTAGTTTTGATATTAATTTGGGAGAATTCAATTAGTTAAATTAATTAATTAGAATAGCTAAAATTTGTGGTGTAAACCCACTCCTTGATTGTTCTCACAATTATTTACCTCACTTTATCTTTTATTTTAGTGTTAGACTTTATTTTTCATTTTAATCACTTTCTAGTTAGTTATTTTCATATTACATTTAGTTTAGTTTAGTTTAGAACCTCACCTCACCTCACCCATTTGTTTTAATATTAAAAAAGCTAAAAAAAAGTAGAAAAGTAAAAAGCCCAAAAACAAAATAAAAAGTGAATTACAAGTGAATTTGTCTCTAGCTTACCCCCTAGAAAATGGATTGACATCCTTACTTACCACTCTACACTTGAGTTTATTATATTTTGTAGGTAATTGAGGATTTTTGCCTAACTCGGCTTTCAACAACAACGACATATACGCAAAAGTCTCGTTATCAAATGGCGTCGTTGCCATTCTTGGGATCGTGAAGCTCGGAGAGGATTTCATATTGTAGTTCATTTATTTTTTTGCACTTTATTATTTTGTACCATTTTTATATTTTTAGAAGGCTTGTATTTAGAATTATTCTATCCTTGACTTGTATTGCGGTGCTTAGAGACACCATTTATTTTTCATTTAAAATTGTAATAATTGAATCCAAGCATGATAGGGAAACCGGACAAGGTAGAGAGAGGGCATCCATTCGCGAGTATTTAGAAGCCTCTCTACCTTGGGTCGGTAGGACTCCCGGGGACGACTGAGATAGGCGTGATCTCCCCTCGGTCGACTCAAAATTTTTGGCACCCCACGGCCTAAAAACCGTGGGAGGTACATTTTCTAAACCCTCGCGCCTCTCCTGTTAACGAGTCAATTCTTTTGTGTGCTCTTGTGTGCTCTTATGTGATTCTATTCTCGCATTTATTTTCGAATGGTGTGATGAATTAATTGACTAAGACCTACACCCGGTCACTCACGAGAAGGGATTTCATCACCCGACTCACTCTCTTACCATTGTGTGCTACCCTAGCATTCACTAAATTTAAAATAAATCAACTAGGTAGCCCACTAGGAGAACACTTTTGCAAACGCGATCACTAAGAATATTTCCGTGAATTTTTATCGCCCGCGGACTTAATTAAATTTTGACTACCCTCTCACTAATTTTGAAGATAAAAATTGGCTATGTGCTAGTTAGAAAATTTTCTTGACTTGTGTGTGTGTCCAATTCATTTTTCGGTAGTCGGATTCTAATTAGTTCATACAAATCAAGAGTCCATATTTTTTCCCACCTTTTTTTCCAACAAAAAATCCAAAAATATTTTTCTTTCTTTATTTTTCCAAAAATCCAAAAATATTTTCTTTCATTTTTATAAAAAAATTATAAAAAATCCAAAAATATTTTCTTCCCTTATTTTTAGAAAAATCCAAAAATATTTTCCTTTCTTTTGAAAAAAATTTAAAAAACACCAAAAAAAAAAAATATTTCTCCCCTCTGGCCGAAGAACGTCCTTTACGGGACTACTTTGGTCATTTTCCATTGACACGTGACACGTGTGAGAGTGATCCCGAGCCGTCTCTTTATGATATTCTTAGTCGTTTCACCTCTCTCACGAGTACCGTTGGTACTCTTGACCCATCCATGCATGCACCTCCTATTCCATCACCCTCGGTGTCAAGTGTCACTGTGCCTCCTCCTTTGTTGTGCACCCACTGTTATTATGCTGATCACATGTCCCATGAGTGCCCTTACATTACATATCCATCTGAATCCACCATGGTACATGTGTATCCATATGACACTGTTCCAGAACCCACCTCGGCCTATTCTTCCTATATACCCAATCCCGAGTTGTGTGAGTCCCTGAGCTATTCGTGAAGGCCTGATCACCCTTCCATGCAATACAAATCCCAACCCGATGTTGTGGATCCTCACACGTTCCAACAGTCGTCATGGAAACCTTGTGCACCCGTTCACGATCAGTCCCCTCACTACGCACCAAATGCGTATCGACCATTTGTCCATCACGAAAGCGATCCTTTCGTGTATGATGAACTTGGCCCCACCCCACACACTTCATATGAGTATTCTCCATATAGTCGCGCTAATAGCGCGTTGTGTCCACCTCAACCACCACCACCACCCATCATTCCACCAACACCATCATCCACCTCCACTCTCGAAACCCTCTTGCAAAAGTTCATACTTGAGCAAGAGCAAACCACTCAAACTCAAGCTCTCCAAAGGCTTGAACAAAGGTTAAATGAATTGGAGTGTGCGCGAGAGTCGGATATTCCCATTGCCCCACCCATCGTTGCCACCGAGTGTGACGATGATGTGTCATCTTGTGACACGAATTCTGAGTATGACCAATCGTATCCTCCTGAGAATCTCGAAGTTGAGACCATCCCATGGTCCGGGTCCCAAGTCGACAATTGTGTTGACTTACCTTTCATTAGTGAACCTGATCCAACCCCACCATATCCATATGAACCCCACTTTGATGTTCCCACTCATTTTCCCGTCGAATCCAAAACAATTCCCGAGTCTATACCTATTGCGCTTCACCCTTGTGTTCCCAAGGAACCAATTTATCCTAGGTTAGCTCCGGCTACGAGTGCTCACCATTTTTTCGAGATAGAATCCGTGATAGTTCCTAACTATCCGGATTTGGATCCTATTCCACCATGCATGGCTCCCGTTGAGCCTGATATTTCTAGTGATTCTTCTATCTCCGATCTTGGTTCCTCATCTTACCCACCCACCCCATTTACTGATGCTACTCTTATGGAGAAGTTGACAACTCCATCTTTAGAAACCACACTCCCTTGTGAGTATTCATTTACTCCTCCCAATGAGGGTATGTCTCCCACGCTTGAGTTGGATCATGTTTCTCCACCATTTTTCCCACCCGATCCACCATTTATCCCACCCGACCCACCCATTATCCTTTCCACCCCACCACCTGGTTTGGATCTTGATTTTGCACATTTCAAGTTTCCATCAACATTTTTAGATCCTAACCTGAAACCATCATCCACCATCTATGAGAGTCTTTATGGTGCTACTCTCCATTTTTGTGACATCGAGCTTGTTCCTTCATGCACACCACTATCTTGTGGTGTTGACTTTTCCCATCGACAGCTCCCTGGCGTGTCACGGCGCGACCATTATCATCGCCCATTCATAGAATGGTCGTGTAAATTCGATGAGCCCCACCCCATTCCAATTACCACACCCTTTTGCCTTCCTATGCAACTTTAACACCATTCTTATAGGGCCCTAGTTTCCCTCACCTTTAAGCTCAACAAGGCCCGTGATCGATGCTTAATCACCCATGCCTTTCTCACCTTTACCCTGATCCCCACCCGCCCATAGTCCACCGATGCTTTGCATCGCGTGATGCATTTTGCTATACATGTGCATTGACCCCTATAGCCCTGATCCAGCAAGATTGACGCTTCAGTCTTGTTTGGGGGTGATTCTCATCACCCCAATTTTTTTGCCACCCCGAGCTTTCATAGATCTTATCTTTAGGGTGAGAATGGTTCGGTCTGGCTGAAGAGATTAAACTTAGCGCTACCGGGAGGCAGCCCGCGTTTCTTGTACTAGTCTCATCCTGTTTGGGGGTGGTGTTTCACATCACCCTATGCTTTATCATGCTTATAGACTTGTACACCTTTTTTTCTCTTATCATTTGTTCAGGTTTATTCTTAGCTTCATCTGTCCACTTCATTAGCGGTTCATTCTGGTAATCTCTTTCCTACCCTATGCTCTCAATTTTAAAATCATTTTACCTAACATCGAGGACGATGTTCCTTTTTGTTTGGGGTGGGGAATTTTATCAAAATTGTACCTCTTTTGAAAAATTTTGAGTTTTGAACCTGATTTTTAAAATTTCGTGCAATTTCTTTCATCTCATTCATTGATGTGAATTTTCAATCATCCATCTTTCAAAGTCTAGGAATCAAGCTAGAGAATATTTTGTCTAATAGCTTATGTAATACGTAATAAGGCATTTTGCACCATGAATTTCTAGACTCAATAAAATTTGCGCACTTATCACGTCATTACGTTTAGAGTTGAGGAGTACTACAATTCTAAAGAGAACCTTAAGGATCACTAGTAGAGACTTTGGCCCGTGAGATTTGTGCCTTTCACCCTTTCAGAGTGTTTTACGCAATCTCCGAGTCACAAGTTGATTCAACTTTCTTTGGGTCCGCATTAAATTGTTGTATGATCTCATTATCTTTCATAAAATTTGGCTTGATCACTGATAATGACATCTTTTTCGAGTTGTAAGAAACACGTGTCTTGAAATTTGTCCCGAATACTAGATTTTCATCCATACACCTACCACTTTCCCCCCATATCACATTTCCATTCACTTCACCCATTATATTCCCATGCTCTTCCATATTCCCATATATTTCCCCACACCATCACCTATCATCTCCATTTATATCATCCCTCATCATTTTCAAATAAAAGAGTGTGATTTCAAATGTAAATGTCTTCATTGTTAGTTTGAAAACTAAGAGAAAAACAAAAAAATAGAAAATAGGAAAAAAAAAAGAAAAAATAGCAAAACATAGAAAATAAAAGAAAAAAAATAGAGAAAAAGAAAAGAAAAAGAAAGAAAAGAAAGAGAGTGTAGTTAGTTATTTTGAAATAAAGACATTTGTTCTTCTTGTATATTAGACTCTTCTCGCTCATCCATCATATATTCACCACCTATCCATCATATCACTATCCTACCTCACCTCATCTCACATTTCCCATCTCATTTCCCCTCAACCATTATCATTCGTATTCCCCTAGGTGTTCGGGCAAATGAAAGTCGACGTGGTGAATAACTCGACGTTCTCACTATAGTGATTAGCATTTCTTTCATGAGATTAATATTCTTTCTAATTGTTCGTTCTTTCTTATGTGTGTGTGAGACGTTTGAACTTTCTTACATTTACTCACCTCCTCACACACAAGAGCGATACATTTACCCTAATCTTGAGAGTTCGTTTGAGGGAGATATATTCAGTGAGATTTGAAGTTGAAGCGTTGATTCCGAAAAGGCAATCTAGGAATTACTTTGATGATACTCGACCCGTTTTAACTGATTCACACTACACACGTTGAGTTCTAGTAAGGATGTGCCTTGAGTATTTACTTAGCTAAACTTTTTACGCTTCTAGCTTGTATTTCTGAAATTATTTTTCTCATGATGGATTGTGCGATTATTCTACGTCTAATAAGAGATTGATTGCCCTTCAATAAATTTTTGCAAATAAGAATTTTGTGGGTATATTCCCTGCAAACCCTCACGAGACACAACTCGTCCTGTAGGGAAACCTATAGGTTTAAAGCCTTGTTGCACATGCTAAGTGCAATCGCAAGTGCCCGTGAAAGTGGTACACTTTTGGTTACTTATCTTTCTCTTTCTCTCCATCTTATTGCTCGAGGACTAGCAACGCTCTGTTTGGGGGTGGTGTGATAAGCACCCAAAACTGTACAATTTAGACCCCAAATAGCGTACTTTAGTTGCTAATTCTCGTTAATATGGGTCTTATGTGCTTAAATGTTAATTATGCAGGCTTAATCATGCGTTGCAGAGTTCAAGCGTTTAAATCAAAGTAATTGCGCATGAATGGAGCTAATTCCCTCTCCCGTATCCTAACCCGAGCCTAAACCTAGCCCAAACTTACCCCATGACTATGTGTGTTTTGTTTGTGTCATTTTATTATTTTTTAGATTTTTAGTTTGAATCATTTTTATTTTTAGGATTTATTTTAGATTTATTTAGTATTTTGTAGGTTTTATATTCTATTTTCTATTTTATTTTTATTAGAATAATTTTATTTTATTTTGATCTTTATTCTATTAGTTTTTAGTTTTAGTTTTAGTTTTATTTTATTTTATTAGGATTAGATTTTTTAGGATTTATTTATTTTTAGTTTAGTTTGATTTTAGATTTTCTTTTTTAGGATCTTAGTTTTAGTTTAATAGATTTCTATTTTTTATTTTATTTCTTTTTATTTAGTCTTTATTTTATTTTTAGAGTAAGATTTTAATTTTAAGTTTTTTTTAGTTATAGTAATTTTATTTTTATTTTATTTTATTATTTATAGGTGTCCAAATAAAACACACACATAAACTCCTTACACCTAACACTACTTATCCTACACCCTCACACCCACCATATTCCCCTACACCCTATCCACACCTTATCCCTCCTATTCATCTTCTTCCCTACACCACCACTCTCTCTCTCTCTCTCTCCAAATCTCCATAACCTACCAACAACACCTCTGCCAACCTTCTAACCCATTACCATCTCTCTCTCTCCTCATTCTCAATCCAACAACCTCAACCTCCATAACAAAAAAAAACCACCTCTCTCCGGCGGACTAACCCACCACCTCCTGCCGGCGGACAGCCACCTCCAAAACCACGAGCTCACCAGAACCCTGTCCAACCAGCGCCGATGATCCCCTGAACCACCCAGAACCATCCGGACGACACCCTAGCTCCGGTCGGAGCTGCCACGAACCTACCCGAGAGTCAACTCCGGCGATCTGTCAACCCGGCGACTAATGCTCATCTCTCCACTCTCCTTACCCTCCACAACCCAACTTCTGAAAACCTACCTCCAACCCATTTGTCCCAAAGACCCATTTCCCATTTCATTCATTTCTCCAAATGCCAAAAACGTGATCTGCCATTTCCAAAACTAAACCAAATGTCAACCAAATAAAGCCACATGCCACTTAAACCTCTTTTAAACCCCTTTTCCCAATATACCCTTAAAAAAACCCCAACTAATCTTTTCTATCTCAATTCCCAAAATGACCCCAAACCTCTCATCCCCAAATCTGATTTTATTCCTTCACCTCACTACCCACATGATACACCCCAAACCACATGCACACTTAAACCAATTACCGAAATTAACCCCCATGCTCCATGCCTTGTATAAAATGAAGATGAAGACCCCATTTATAGAGGAGCTTTTAGATAGGAATTTTAGGGAGAGAATTGTAGAGACATAAACACCATTTTGTAAATAGTTTTTCCTTTTATTTTTTTTAGATATTTGTTGAGAATTAATTGTTGAGTGATTCAAATGAGTGTTTGTATGTAATTGAATATTGTGAAAAGCTCATTTTGAATGGATGTTGCGCAATTTCAATGGAGGATTAGAGTCCAATTTTGCAAATCAAGGAGACTTGTTTGAAGATTTGTCCTCTTACCCTTCTATTTTATTTGTTTATGCCTTTGATTATTAATTTGTCAAATTTTATACCATGTTAGTCTAAAACCCCTTTCAAGGGGTGGGGTGAAACCCTTATTTGATGTTATTTATTTTAATTAGTTTAATTACTTGGAAAGTCCATTTGAATGTTAATTTTGATCCCTCACCCTTAGATTTACGCCTCGAGAGAGGGTAAATGATTTTCGAGAGAAAATCGAAATTCTAGTGATAATACCCATTTTAGATTCGAACTAGAGATAGGGGTTTCTTAAGTGGGGTATATTACTTGAATTTCAACTCTAAATTTATTTTATAAGATTGACATAAATTCTAATTGATCGATCCTAGCGGGTGATTAATTAAAAGGAGTGTGGATCTATTTTTCTAGAGTTGTGGGGTGTTAAAATTAAGTTTCTAAAATGTTATTATTAAAATTACACTTGCAACGAGAGTTGATTTTTAGTTTTGATATTAATTTGGGAGAATTCAATTAGGAAATTAATTAATTAGAATAGCTAAAATTTGTGGTGTAAACCCACTCCTTGATTGTTCTCACAATTATTTACCTCACTTTATCTTTTATTTTAGTGTTAGACTTTATTTTTCATTTTAGTCACTTTCTAGTTAGTTATTTTCATATTACATTTAGTTTAGTTTAGTTTAAACCTCACCTCACCTCACCCATTTGTTTTAATATTAAAAAAGCTAAAAAAAGTAGAAAAGTAAAAAGCCCAAAAACAAAATAAAAAGTGAATTACAAGTAAATTTGTCTCTAGCTTACCCCCTAGAAAGTGGATTGACATCCTTACTTTCTACTCTACACTTGAGTTTATTATATTTTGTAGGTAATTGAGAATTTTTTACTAACTTGGCTTTCAACAACAACGACATACACGCAAAAGCAAAGTTATCAGGTTAATCAACGTAGACAAACAAAACATATGTGCATGAAGGAAGGAGACACCACTAACGAAAGATCTCAAAGTCTACCTTAGGTGTAAAAATGGTGAACTCGAGTGAAATTCACTTAACCTAATTAACTGATCAAGAAAGTAAGTGATTTTTATACCAATAACCTCCAAAACTATGTAATGTTTGACGAGATTTTTATAGGACTTGCAAACCCATTAACCTTTGACTTATCTCCCTCAAATATCACATATTGCATTTTTTCTCTCAATATTTTTTAACAACTTAATGCTCATATGTAGAGAAGCATCAATGTTCTTAGAAATTAGCCTGGCACTTCTGTTTTATGTTCCTTTAATCTTTTAGCTCATTTATTTGCAAATGGTGGCTTTTCACATAATGTCAACCAGTCTTTCCCATCCCAATTCCATTGCTTAATATATACCAAATTTATCGAAAAAAATGATTTTTTTTATTTTTTTTTTCAATCCGGGTAATGGTTCTTACATGCACTATTTTTATTATCTCGTTTTTCATATTTGTTTCATTCTAAAAGTGGGATTGAGATGAAAACACTACAATCGACACGTGAAAAGTAAGTTCAATTCTCAATTATGTTTGTGCTCTTGTGCATTAAAGGTGACAATGATTCAAACATGTAGCAAGTTGTCATCGTATCATATCTTAATGACTCCACACATTATAAAACACATAAATGAAATGATGTCTCGTCTCAAAACATTACAAAATAGTCACGTGGATATGGAATTAATTGATGACTCGGGCATATTTAATGTTCATCCATATATGGTGTAAAAAAAGTACATAACTCTTTTTAGATTTTTCACAAATTTTATCAAAAAATAAAACATTTTGTCTTTTTTCTTTTTCTTAAAAAGAAACTGAAAATCTTTTTGTATTTTTAAAATTTTTTCAAGAAAAACAAAACTTATTTTTGGATTTTTGAAAAATATATCAAAATGAAAATTAAAAGTACAGTAATAGTACAATCAAGAAATAAACATGTAAATTTTAAACATGAAAAATATCATATTTTAGAATCAAGTCTCACTTCAATCATTAGGCTTGGAGGAGTTCTCAAAAGGAGATGACATCCTATGAAAAACCTACATCAAATATTGTGAAGTTTTGACCAAATACTATACTTTCTCTCAAAAATTCTAAAAATCTCTCATGTGATGTGCGAGAGCATGCGGAGTAACATGTGTGGGAGTGAGAGCGGGAATCCATGTAGTAGCATATCGTGAAAGTTACCTATGAGACACTCTCTCTAACTTAAAATAAAATTTCCTAAGGTGACGTCTTTGCTTGCAATGGGAACCAGCATACACGTGATTGGGTCCACCTTTCTCAAAACGTTTAGGATGAGATCTCTTAGGTGGGTTCGGTCAAGGGGTATATGGATCTAACACAAACTCGAAAATCAACTCGGTTGCAATATGAAAAGTTGAGGCACCGTCACAAGCTATTCCTAGCCTCTCAATGTTAGCTAAAGCGGGACCAAGGAGCATATTTTTTACCTTCTTAGATATGTCCTCTAAAGTAAGCTTAACCTCCCAGGCATGTTCGAGATTTCTCTCGAGCGTGATACACGGACTTCAAGTTTCTGATGAGTCTCCAGTGAAGATTGAAAATCTCAAGTAAGACTAGCCATGGTATTGGTCAAAGACCTAAAACGATCAACTTCTCACATAAAACCTTCCCAAGTTGACTCGTTGACGCCTCACACACCCTCAAAACTTTCACCCCTCTCTCCAAATCTAACACCCTAAGAGACAAATTCTTAGTAATCTTTTTTATTTTCAATGTCTCAGTGTAAAGATCACTAAATACTATTTGGAGATCACCTTCTCCATCACTTAAAATACCATCCTCACTCTCACTATCTCCCCAATGAGCCGAAACATCATCAATGATCTCACGTTTACCTATGTCCTAATCGGCATGGGATAAACTTGAAGTACTAGCATTACTAGACATGAACTTGATGCACGGTTCATGTGGTGATTCTCCCCCTGAATCAACTGGCTCGATTTCATTATCTCTAAGTGTGGCTTTATTTGCAACCTCATTTCCCTTTCTCTTCAGCCTAGTGGGACATTCATATTCCTTATGCCCTTTGTCCTTACACTCATAGCACCTTATATCTTCCTCCTTCTCATCGCTACTTTTGACCTCATTCTTGTTTTTGTTTTTCTCAAAAATCTTTTTATTGGAAGAATTATTTTTGGAACATTTGAGAAACTTTTTAAAAAAAATTTCAAATTAGGCCAAGTCATCAAAATAACAATCACCCTTAGATTCAGACTCACACACTTTTTCTTTCTTCCTTTTCTTAGTTTGAGTCTTCAAAGTTATCCCTACTTCCTTAGGTTTAATGGTTTTAAGAAACATATCAATCTCGTATGTTTAAGATCTCCTATAAGTTCTTTTAACCTAAGATTGTAGGATCGCTAACGGATTACGTACGGTGACTTTAGGAATAAAGTGGGCACGACATGATCTCAAAATCTTTTTCACTACTCTCATTTTCGAATTTTTTTACCCAAACAAAAACTCTAATTAACAATGTCCCATAAAAAGGTCATAAAATTCATCGAATGACTCGTACTCTAGCATAATGATGGTCCTAAATTGGGTGGTCAAATTTTGAAACTTTGATGCTTTTACAACATTGGTACCCTCGTGAGTGAGCTAAAGGGTATCCCATGCTTCCTTAGATGTAGTGCATGTCATGATGTAACGGAACTAGTCAGGGGTGATTGCTCCACAAATAGCACTAAGTCCACGAGAGTTAAAATTGTTCCACTTAAATTCTTCATCACTCCAGGAAGAAACATGTTTAGGGCCAATAACATTATCAACGGTGACCGTGGCAGGAGTCCATACTCTTTCACAAACTAAGTAGACTATCTCATCTATGGCTTTCAAGACAGACCTCATCCTAGCCTTCCAGTAAGCATTATGGGTACCATCAGTGTAATGACCCCATTTTCTTATGCCAATATATAATTGTCTTCTTTCAATTGAATCACACTTACTATCTAATAATGATATATTATTACATATATGATATTCGGAGTTCTTAATATGACAGATCCCGTTTTTAAATTTGAAGAATCAACGGTAAAATGGGTCAGATTGAGATTTTATGGCACATCCTAAGCTAAGTGATAAGTTTTGGGGTAGAAAAGGTAATTTTATGAAACTTTAGGGACTTGGTTTTAATAAAGAAAGTTTCAGGGACCAAAATGAAAAATAAAAAGAGGCCTTTTCGTAAATAAAATATTTTCAGGGACCTATAAGAAATGTTGAAATATATGGTGTGAAATTACCAAAATGCCCTTCAGGTTCGAAATGACCCTTATACCCTTAATACCTTTCCACCTCGTGATTGACACCTCGTGCTTGGTTTTGACACCTCCACCATACACGTGTCGTCGTTAGAGGAGAAGCCAAAACACGTGTCGTCGTTAGAGGAGAAGCTAAAACACATGTCGCAGTCTAGTGAAATAAGACTGCAAGATGCCTCCGTTACGCGACACGTCAACGCTCAGTCCCATTGTAAAAGCTTGGTCAGCATGGACACGTGTCAATGCCGTGATATCTTTGGAAAACTATAAATAGGGCATTTGGGGATCATTTGAAACTCACACCAATTTCTTGAGAATTATAGAAAGAAATAGTGAGAGAAAGTGTGAGAAAGTTTAATAAGAAGTTCTTAGGGATATTCATCTTAAGGTAATCTTAATGTTATAATCCATATTTATAGTTTTAATTTATTGTTTTATAGCTTTACTTAGTAGTTATGCTGGTAAAATACAATAAAGAATTCACTAATCAAAACTTAAAATTTAGAACAAATCCAAGTTGATTTTATAAACTTGTTTGAAATTATACGCTTTTAAAAATGATTCTTTTCAAAGAAATTGCTCGTTATTATGGAATCCCATTTAAGTAATTCCAAAGTCAGGCCCGGTGAAGTTCTGTCTAGATGAGATGGTATTTAAGTGGTGCCCCTGTGACCCTCCATCTCTACTGGGAATGAATCCGAAAATGTTCTGTCTAGATGAGATGGTATTTAAGTGGTGCCCCTGTGACCCTCCATCTCTACTGGCAACCGACTGATGAGGAAAGACTATGAATTGAATTCTTCAATTACGATCAATGAGTTTTAAAAGTTAACAAATAGGGATTCAGTAATCCTTTAAAAGAAGAGGTTAGTATAGTATAAACTGGACCTTAGAATGTGTACTTAAATCTTTATCAGATTAACATGTGATCGAAGACCAATACCAGTAAATTTGACCTGCATTTTGGGTGAGTACTCTGACATTCCTTGTGTACATTGATTATATGATATTATGCAAACTATATATATTTTGTGAACTGCTTTTATTCTCAAAATTCATGTGATACCGATGAATGATTCAATTGTGATATGTTTATATTTGTCCATATAAACATACCGATTAAATTGATTATTGAAAAGGATATTGAATATTGAAATTATGATTTGGCCTAAGGGACCTCTTTACTGACTGACCTTCCCAGCTAGGTTATCGCTGGTGTGCCCTAAATAAGGCGTTGTGACGAACTAGTTCGATTGACCCTCAACTACAGGGGTATAATACGGTAGAAGAATACGGTATTAGAGTGTACTTGGCCATTAAAATGATATGATTGAAAGAAAAAGATATCACATTTGATTTGTTGCATTCTTCTTATTCTGAGCTATCCAATTGTGATATATATACTATCATTTCAAAATATATATCTATTTACTGCAAGTTCCTCTCCATATAGGTATATGCCTTCTCTTTTAACTTGAATAGGTATCTATTTCTGAAAACCCTGGAATGTTTGGAGATTGAAACTCATTCGGCTTTTAGCTGATGTTGCATAAATAACCATTTTTCAGGAAACGTTTAGGCTCACGGACGGAACGAAAATGGACTATATTGAAGATTTAGCTTTTAGAGCTCTTTTTGTAAAATGTTTATTTAGAGCATGTATGGCTCTCTTGTAATAAGGTTTAAATTTTCTCTTAAGTTGTAACTCGTTGTTACTTTTAATATATATGAACTTTCCTTTAGAAAGCTCTGATGACGTAATTCGTTGTTACTTTTAATATATATGAACTTTCCTTTAGAAAGCTCTGATGACGTAATTCCTTTACTTTCAGTATTTTACGATTCATAACCATGTGATAATACATCCGTTGCATTTATTTAAGGAAACAATTAAATGAAAATATTTGTTGCCTTGGTGGCATGTCAAGACACTCGTTCCCTAATACTATTTTGGGTCGGGGTCGTGACAGAGGTGGTATCAGAGCATAGGTTATGAACCCGTAGACTACTGAACATAGGTTTCAAACGTTATAGATTTTATGTTTCCATCCTTAGGAGATAATATTATGTGATAACCCTCCCTATGTGTTATATTATTTATAATTGGTCTTTTAGTTTTCAATATTGATATAGTATAGTAGATCTTATGTTTGGCCATAACTGTAGAAAATGACCAAGAGAAGATCATCAATGGGAACTAGTGATTCGAGTATAGAAGGACTGGAAGGTACATACAAGGCAATTGAAAGTCTAGAAAATATTGTGGAGCAGCAGGAGAACAATGGAGTACCAAAGAATCTTGAACTAAGTAGATGTACTATTGAACAGTTCAAGAAGTTGAATCCTCCATCTTTTAAAGGTACTCCTAATCCCACCGAAGCAAAAAACTGGGTGATGCAAATAGAAAAGATGTTCGATGTTCTTAAGTGTACAGATGAACAATGGGTTTTATTTGGAACATTCATGTTAGAAGGTGAAGCCAAACATTGGTGGAGAATGACTAAGAGAATGCATGGGGAAAGGAATAATCCCATAGGTTGGAATGACTTCTTAGTGATCTTCTACGAGAAATACTTTCTCGAAACGGTGCAAGACCAAAAAGTAGCTGACTTCATGGGTCTGGTTCAAGGAAATATGACGGTTAGTCAATATGAGGCAAAGTTTACTGAGTTATCCCGTTTTGCACCTCATGTTGTGATAACCGATGTTTTAAGAGCCAAGAAGTTTGAACGTGGGTTAAGGTTGAATGTTCGTAGCCGAATTTACATCCTAAATTTGACATCATATAATGACGTGGTGGCTAGGGCAACAATAGCTGAGAAGGATAGTGAAGAATATAATCAGGTTAGAGAGGGGAAGAGGAAGTTTGGAGAACAAAGAGGAAGGAACCCCAATAACAAACCCTTTGGGACTATACCTAATATAGGAAAACCTTTAGTAAACAAACCTTTTAATGTTGATAAATGCCAACGTTGTGGTAATATTCATAGAGGGCGACCGTGTTACCTGGAGACGGGGAGTTGCTTTGGGTGTGGCCAAAAGGGACATAAAATGGGAGATTGTCCTAACAAAGGGAAGGCAGCAATAAAGACTTCTAATGACAATAAGGATCAGGGCAGACAAGGTAGAGTCTTTAATCTTTTCGATGCAAAGGCTTCTAATGCAGTAATGTCAAGTACACTTTCTATATGTGCACAACCTTTTCAAGTTTTAATTGATCCTGGTTCTACCCATTCATTTGTGTCTGTGCATTTTGTTAATTGCTTTCCTAATATTCCTGAATCCTTGAATCATATCATACACATTTCTACTCCTTCGGGTGAGTTATTGACGGGAACATTAGTATATAAGTCTTGCCCTATAAATGTCAGTAGTCATAAACTATTCGCTGATTTGATAGTTTTAGATATAAGAGATTTTGAAGTCATTTTGGGGATGGATTGGTTAGCATCATATCCTGCTAGGGTGGATTGTTTTGAGAAGAGAGTTATTTTCCAAATTCCTAACCAACCAGAATTCAGTTTTGAAGGAACTAGCATCTTATCTCCCATGCGTATTATCTCTGCAATGCAAGCTTGTAGTTTTCTTAAGAAGGGATGTCAAGGATTCCTTGCCAGTGTTATTGATTTGCAAACAAAAGAGCCTAGTTTATAAGATATTCCTATAGCTAGGCTTTTTCCAGATGTTTTTCCAGATGATTTGCCCAGTCTACCTCCTAGTAGAGAAGTAGAATTTTCCATTGACCTTGTTCCTGGAACAACACCAATATCAAAACCACCTTATCGCATGGCACCTTTAAAATTAAGGGAATTAAAAGTTCAATTACAAGATCTGTTAGACAAGGGTTTTATTAGACCTAGTATATCCCCTTGGGGTGCTTCAGTGTTATTTGTTAAAAAGAAGGATGGAACGATGAGGTTATGTATAGATTATCGTGAACTAAATAAGGTGACCATTAAGAATAAATACCCCTTACCTCGTATAGATGATTTGTTTGACCAACTGCAAGGTGCGCAAGTATTTTCGAAGATTGACCTTAGGTTAGGCTATCACCAATTGAAGATTAAGGAAGAGGATATTTTGAAATCAGCTTTTCGTACTAGATATGGTCACTATGAATTTCTTGTGATGCCATTTGGATTAACTAATTCACCATCCGCTTTTATGGATATGATGAATAGAGTGTTTAGGAAATATCTGGATCAGTGTGTGGTTGTTTTCATTGATGACATCCTTATTTATTCCAAAGGTATTGAAGAACATGAGAAGCATTTGGAGATAGTATTATAAATCCTTAGGAAAGATAAATTATATACGAAATTAAAGAAGTGTGAATTTTGGTTGCCTAGTGTCTCTTTTCTAGGACATGTCATATCCAAGGAGGGAGTGTCGGTTGATCCTCAAAAGATCGAGGCTATACTAGATTGGCCAAGACCAACTAATGTAACGGAGATTCGTAGTTTCCTAGGATTAGCAGGTTATTATCGAAGATTTGTTGAAGGATTTTCTAGTATTGCCAAGCCTCTGTCTAGGTTAACACAAAAGATGGTGAAATATGAATGGTATGAGGAAGTTGAGAATAGTTTTCGAGAACTTAAGAATCGATTAGTAACTGCCCCAATTTTGACTATTCCTTCCGGTACAGGAGGATTTGTGATTTATAATGATGCTTCTAAAAATGGTTTGGGATGTGTGCTAATGCAAAATGGAAAAGTAGTAGCTTATGCCTCGAGACTGTTAAAACCCCATGAGCAAAATTATCCCACCCATGACTTAGAATTAGCAGCGGTAATTTTTGCTCTTAAGATTTGGAGACATTATTTGTATGGTGAGACTTGTGAGATTTATACCGATCATAAGAGTTTGAAATATATCTTTACTCAGAAGGAATTAAACATGAGAAAATGGAGGTGGTTAGAATTGATGAAGGATTATGATGTAAATATTCACTATCACCCGGGGAAAGCTAATGTAGTTGCCGACGCTTTGAGTAGAAAGTCTACACCAAATTTAACATGCCTTATTACTAGCCAGGAAGCTCTATTGAAAGATTTGAGAAGTATGGAAATAGATTTACGTATTTATAGCGAAGGAGGAATAATCGCAAACTTACAAATACAACCCACGTTGATGGAAAGAATTAAAGTTGCACAAGTAAATGACCCACAACTGAAGAAGATTAAAGAAGAGGTTATTGAAGGGAAGAGAATTGAATTTGCGATACGAGATGATATATTAAAGTTTGGAAATAGAGTCTGTATACCTAGTGATGCCCAACTAAAGAGACAGATTTTGGAGGAAGGTCATTACTCGAGATTCACAGTTCATCCCGGAAATACCAAGATGTACAGAGATCTTCGAGAAGTGTTTTGGTGGAATAACATGAAAAGGGAGATAGTAGAGTTTGTATCTCAGTGTTTGATATGTCAATAAGTAAAAGCTGAACATCAAAAACCATCAGGATTATTACAACCTTTACCAATCCATGAGTGGAAATGGGAACATATTACCATGGATTTTATGACAGGGCTACCAAGGAGTTCCAATGGTAATGATTCCATTTGGGTAATTATTGATACGTTAACTAAATCTGCTCATTTTCTTGCCATTAAGATTACCCATTCCTTAGAAAAGCTAGCTAAATTATATATACGGGAAATTATTAGGCTTCATGGAACCCCAATTTCAATTGTTTCTGATCGTGACCCTAGATTCATGTCTCGCTTTTGGAAAAGCCTACAAGTAGCCATGGGAACAAAATTGAATTTCAGCACTGCTTTTCATCCTCAAACAGATGGACAATCTGGGAGAACTATCCAAACCTTAGAGGATATGCTTAGGGCATGTGTACTTGATTTGAAGGGGAATTGGGGTGATCATTTACCGTTAATGGAATTCGCATATAATAATAGCTATCAAGCAAGTATTTAAATGGCTCTGTATGAGGCACTCTATGGTAGAAGGTGTTGTTCTCCTGTATGTTGGGTAGAAGTTGGAGAAAGAAAATTATTGGGACCAGAATTGATTCAGGTCACAACAGAGAAAGTGAAATTGATACAAGATCGACTTCAAATCGCTCAAAGCCGTCAAAAGATTTATAATGAAAATCCGCACCGACAGTTAGAATTCCAAAGAGGAGACTATGTTTTCTTACGGGTATTACTAGGGGTGGTAAATGGACGGATACGGATCGGATACCATGTTTTTCATATCCGTATCCGCTATCTGAATGTACTATCCATATTCGTATCCATATCCGTCGGATATTTAAATCAACTATCCATATCCGTATCTGCTCGGATACCTCGGATTCGGATAATATCCGTATCCATTTACATTAGCCATCGCAAAAAATTACTATTAAAATATCCAATCTAATGAAATCCAATCCAAATAAATATATAACAAAATTATTTCCTACTAACATCAACAATTATTGATTCCATAATAATAGTATCCTTCCATAATGATAATATGGCTTAAAGTCATCCATACTTTACAACCATATAAGCTAAATCCATCCAAAAAAATAACAGTCACATTCCATGACAGTAGAAATAAATATGTACCTTTTAGATTAAATCAAATTTATTAAGAATGATAACCTCAGGGACCTTTTGTCTTAAAACATACTTATATTTTTATTTTAATAAGTATACATTTTTATTTTGTATATAATATATCTGTTGTTAACTTCAGTTCTCATCACAATCAAAATCGTCTCTTTACTTTTTTGTTTCTCTCTTACATTTTGTTGTGCTTCTCTCTTATATTTATTTATAATTAAGGAAACTAACTAACAACCACATAAGGGTTTCTTTTATCTTGTTTTGTACGAAAGGGAAATGAAATAAAGTTAGTTTTTTTTAGTGGAGTATATGTTCTTTAATGGGTGTATGTTGTGTGTGATGGGGTGTATTGTAACTTTAGTGTAAATCCGTGATAATATACCCAATAAAATAATAATACATGACATTTTATAATATACTCAATAAAATAATAACTTTAGGGTGTTTTTGTTTTGAGTGGAGTATGTGTTTATTTTGTTTTAGGGAATAAACGATTAAGGTTTTTTTTTAATATTATTTTATCAGTAATACTAATACTAATATTATTAGTAATATTTTAAACATATACTTGACGGATACGGATATCCGATAAAATGGATACTCTGGATCGGATACGGATTATCCGTGTCGGATACTAGTACTATCCGTATCCGTATCCATTTTCTCGGATATTTTTATAGAGTATCCATATTCGTATCCGTTTCCATATTTTCGGATAAATATCCGCAAATTCGGATTCGGATTCGGATTCGGATATCGGACGGATGCGGATTTTCGAATAGCCGTTTACAGCCCTAGGTATCACCGACAAAGGGAGCAATCCTATTTGGGAAGAAAGGAAAGTTGAGTCCAAGATACATAGGACCTTTTGAAATCCTTGAAAGGATAGGTGTTGTTGCGTATCGAATAGCCTTACCCCCTGAACTCTCTAGTGTGCATAATGTGTTTCATGTTTCAATGATGAAGAAATACATCCCTGATCCAGCACATATCTTAAGTCACGAGCCTCTTCAAGTTAGAGAAGATTTGACATACATTGAGCATCTAGTGGAAATCTTGGACCATAAAGATCAAATATTACGAACCAAGGTTATTCCACTAGTCAAAGTATTATGGCGGAATCATTCTGTAGAAGAAGCAACATGGGAGCGGGAAGATGAAATAAAAGAGCGATATCCACACGTTTTTGGAAATTAATGCAAGTAAAGTTTGGAGACCAAACTTTTTATAAGGAGGGTAGGATGTAATGACCCCATTTTCTTATGTCAATATATAATTGTCTTCTTTCAATTTCATTACACTTAATATCTAATAATGATATATTATTACATATATGATATTCGAAGTTCTTAATATAATAGATCCCGTTTTAAATTTGAAGAATCAACGGTAAAATGGGTCAGATTGAGATTTTATGGCACATCCTAAGCTAAGTGATAAGTTTTGGGGTAGAAAAGGTAATTTTATGAAACTTTAGGGACTTGGTTTTAATAAAGAAAGTTTCAGGGACCAAAATGAAAAATAAAAAGAGGCCTTTTCGTAAATAAAATATTTTCAGGGACCTATAAGAAATGTTGAAATATATGGTGTGAAATTACCAAAATGCCCTTCAGGTTCGAAATGACCGTTATACCCTTAATACCTTTCCACCTCGTGCTCGACACCTCGTGCTTGGTTTTGACACCTCCACCATACACGTGTTGTTGTTAGAGGAGAAGCCAAAACACGTGTCGTCGTTAGAGGAGAAGCTAAAACACGTGTCGCAGTCTAGTGAAATAAGACTGCAAGATGCCTCCGTTACGCGACACGTCAACGCTGACTCCCATTGTAAAAGCTTGGTCAGCATGGACACGTGTCAATGTCGTGATATCTTTGGAAAACTATAAATAGGGCCTTTGGGGATCATTTGAAACTCACACCAATTCCTTGAGAATTATAGAAAGAAATAGTGAAAGAAAGTGTGAGAAAGTTTAAGAAGAAGTTTTTAGGGATATTCATCTTAAGGTAATCTTAATGTTATAATGCATCTTTATAGTTTTAATTTATTGTTTTATAGCTTTACTTAGCAGTTATGCTGGTAAAATACAATAAAGAATTCACTAATCAAAACTTAAAATTTAGAACAAATCCAAGTTGATTTTATAAACTTGTTTGAAATTATACGCTTTTAAAAATGATTCTTTTCAAAGAAATTGCTCGTTATTATGGAATCCCATTTAAGTAATTCCAAAGTCAGGCCCGGTGAAGTTCTGTCTAGATGAGATGGAATTAAAGTGGTGCCCTTGTGACCCTCCGTCTCTACTGGGAATGAATCCGGAAATGTTCTGTCTAGATGAGATGGTATTTAAGTGGTGCCCCTGTGACCCTCCATCTCTACTGGGAACCGACTGATGAGGAAAGACTATGAATTGAATTCTTCAATTACGATCAATGAGTTTTAAAAGTTAACAAATAGGGATTCAGTAATCCTTTAAAAGAAGAGGTTAGTATAGTATAAACTGGACCTTAGAATGTGTACTTAAATCTTTATCAGATTAACATGTGATCGAAGACCAATACCAGTAAATTTGACCTCCATTTTGGGTGAGTACTCTGACATTCCTTGTGTACATTGATTATATGATATTATGCAAACTATATATATTTTGTGAACTGCTTTTATTCTCAAAATTCATGTGATACCGATGAATGATTCAATTGTGATATGTTTATATTTGTCCATATAAACATACCGATTAAATTGATTATTGAAAAGGATATTGAATATTGAAATTATGATTTGGCCTAAGGGACCTCTTTACTGACTGACCTTCCCAGCTAGGTTATCGCTGGTGTGCCCTAAATAAGGCGTTGTGACGAACTTGTTCGATTGACCGTCAACTACAGGGGTATAATACGGTAGAAGAATACGGTATTAGAGTGTACTTGGCCATTAAAATGATATGATTGAAAGAAAAAGATATCACATTTGATTTGTTGCATTCTTCTTATTCTGAGCTATCCAATTGTGATATATATACTATCATTTCAAAATATATATCTATTTACTGCAAGTTCCTCTCCATATAGGTATATGCCTTCTCTTTTGACTTGAATAGGTATCTATTTTCTGAAAACCCTGGAATGTTTAGAGATTGAACCTCATTCGGCTTTTAGCTGATGTTGCATAAATAACCATTTTTCAGGAAATGTTTAGGCTCACGGACGAAACGAAAATGGACTATATTGAAGATTTAGCTTTTAGAGCTCTTTTTGTAAAATGTTTATTTAGAGCATGTCCGGCTCTCTTGTAATAAGATTTAAATTTTCTCTTAAGTTGTAACTCGTTGTTACTTTTAATATATATGAAGTTTCCTTTCGAAAGCTCTGATGACGTAGTTCCTTTACTTTCAGTATTTACGATTCATAACCATGTGATAATACATCCGTTGCATTTATTTAAGGAAACAATTAAATGAAAATATTTGTTGCCTTGGTGGCATGTCAAGACACTCGTTCCCTAATACTATTTTGGGTTGGGGTCGTGACAATCAGTGATGGGCACTCGATTATACAAATTCTCCATTAAATTCGGCTTGTTCAAAGATCAACAATTTTTCAAAAAAAATTGATATCAAAGAAAAAATAATTTTGCGAAAAAAAATCACACAGTAATTTTATGCAACAGGCTCTGATACCAATCTGAGAGTGCACTATCTAAATCTTAACGGAATATTTATATAATTAAATGTCCAACATACACAAATCCAAATTTTATCTTTTTATCCTAACATAAGCATCTAGGTGATAAAATAGATAAAGTCAAACATGAATTTAACAAAGGCAAATTGAGATAAAAAAATCCCTTACGGGTAATATCATTTTTCAATCAGCACTTTAGAGAGTTTACAAGACTATCGACTTATGTGACACCCCGCCTAATAAGATACCGGGCGATCACTCCAATATTAAATTAAAGCAGGAGTTTCATATGGATCATTCTTAGCATCACTGTCGAAAATCCATTTAATTACTAATAACCTATTAGGCCGGTGTTAAAATTTTAACTTTACTACTCTGTTTAAACCATTAAAATAAAACATCCACAAGTTAATGCGTAAATGAAACTAAAATAAATTAAAATAATCGAACACTCGGTTCAAATTATACAACCATATCGAATGCTGTACTGAAAGAATAAATAAATGCAATTGAGCCATTGGCTCGAATGTTTATACAATACCTCCTATCTAGATTTTAAGAATGGAAGCGGCTATCAAAAAGCTGCACGCATCCACAGCTGCTGCAGCTGACGTCTGACTCGAAAGAAGTGCCATCCAGGCGTCCCTGTGTCTGGACACCTATATATATATATATATAATATAGAAAGAAATGAAAAGTAGATAAACGGGTCAGAGCCCGAGTTTTGAAAATATTTAGCAAGTGCATAAATGCCTTATTATTTTGAAAAAGGTTTTATCTCATATTTAAGTTTGGTATCGCACTCCCATGAGATACCCCTCACCTCTCTTCTAACAGTGCACTCCTAGCGCATCCCTCTAAACAAATAAACATCCTAGTCAAGCTACCCTGCAAAACTAGTCTATCACCAAAACACTATCTACCCTAGATAGTCCAAGAAATGTACTAAGGGCTAAACTTCACCCTAGTCTCAACGCTATGCCATGTTCGTGCTTGGCGTGTCTCGCAAAGCGAAATCCAAACAAGGAACCCCCCCGATACACTACTATGCGGCAAGGTCGATCGTCGAGATCCGCCAGTCCCTCAGTACAGAATATATATATAAATAAATATGTATACCATGAGAAATACTAATATTAGACTACTAAGGATTAAACTTCTCCCCAGTCTCAACACAGTGCCATATTCGTGCGTGGGGTGTCTCGCAAAGAGAAATCCAAACAAGGAACCCCCCGATACACTACTATGCGACAAGGTCGATCGTCGGGATCCATTAGACCCTCGGTACTCGATTCATCCATATATACATATACATATTTTACCATAACCGTCCGGATCTATCTCCCGGAATGAGAATCCATATACAAAGTATTTATCAATACTTTCATTTTTTCTAAAAACTTTCCATTTCCCTTCTCATATCCAGGAAATGTAAATGTAAAAGCCAATTCATTATCATGAATTGCTTTAACAAATCATATACCTTTAAAAGACAGTTTTATTATCATAAAAATGCTTTTCCGTTTCAAATTATCCCATTTCCCTTTTTATATTCAGGAAATGTATTCAAAGCCATTTTCATTATCATAAAAATGCTTTGATCATATCATATGCTTCCACATCCCTTCTTCCATCCGGGAGTGTTACCGAAGCCAAAACCTTTTATCCCATTTCCCTTCCTATATCCAGGAAATGTAAATTAAAGCCAATTTATTATCATAAATTGTTTTAACATATAACGCGTTCTAAGACCGCCCGTCCGGGTTTTCCCACTGTGCGCGCCCCTAAATGGCTATCATCTTCCAGGGCCTATCATCAAGACAACCTGGGATACTACATCGCAAGACGTCGGGAAGCGGCCATATGCCTGCGGGATAGTCAAGACCACACCCGGAATCTCCTAACCAACGCAGAAAAATATACAACAAATGCTCATATGGCATATAGGACTATATCCACCCTGCATTCATTAGCCAGGGGGCTTCACCATACGTACGCAAACTTCCCTTATGATAGCAATTTAGAGAGGTGTGTATCCTCAATTTTATCATTTATGAAAATCATTTGTCTTTCCATTTTGAAAACATTCATATTTTATTTTCAAAATCATTATCTGATATCATATATATACTCAATCACATAGTATATATATATATATATATACCCTATATTCCTCCTCGAATATATAAATGGCCATTAATGCCAATGATATCTAGCGATGACCATTAATCCCAAATATTCTCTCAAAGAATCATAATCATGCATTCATATAAGCATGATATTAAACCCAAAGTATTTCTTCACTTCGATAAATAATAATTACCTTAATTATCTCTTAAGGAATTTATTGGATATTTCCAATTATACTAATTCACTCTAAGTGAATATACACTTATACATATATTCCAAATTCATCAAGTCTTTTAGGACATAATCCTCTATAATACTCTAATTTAGAAGGCCCTTAAACTTTAAACTCAAAGAGGAGAAAGAATAACAATCTCCAAAATCTTGGGTTGAAAACAGGGCACCGGTCGACCGGTCCTAGACCCCCGGTCGACCGCGGTTTACAAATAAGCCTACAAAACAAAGCAGTAGGCCCTTTCTTCTTGACGCGGTCGACCGGCCTTAGGGGCGCGGTCGACCGGTCACACCAGGTCTCCCAAATTAAATCTCCTCAATTCCTTTTATCCAACAACCCAAATTCATTTTCGGGGTTTCTAAACTACCCCAAAAAATTATCCCGAACATCTACGCAATTAATCGTAGCCGTAATTTTTCCAATTCCCGATTTGATTTCCGAGTTGATGATTTCAACCCGGAGCTGCCATCTTGTAAAAATCATATCAAATCGTGGAAAAATTAAAAAAATACGCGGTCAGTGCCCACGCGGCCGTATCGAAAATATCTACAACTTTTGTGTTTTGGCCGAAAGCTTAATCAATTCTTTTCCTGGCCAAAATAACCCCACAAGGTTACGGGGTTACTATTCATCACCTTCTTCAAGAAGGTTTCGGCCATTAAAGCTTCTCCCAAGCTTTTGTCGCCTCACCCAACGTCCTACAACCTCAACCAACTACAAATACACATATATTGAGGGTTCTAAACATCCTAGAACCCGGAATCACCAATTAATTTCAGTTAAAACCTAAGTTTCTCCAATTTACCATTTTTAGGGGTTTATTCGTTTTAACTCTCAAAAATCCGTTTTATCCACGAAACCCCAACCCAAAATCTTTAGGGTTTGATTATACCAAACTACGGTATGAGATATTTATGCAAAAAGGGAAATAAAGCAAGTAAACACTTGCCTCGTGGATAAAATTCGACGACCTCGAGTCGAATCCGACGGAGTTTGGCCCGAATCTCCATTTTCTCCTCCTCTTTCTCCTTCCTCTCTCTCTCTTCTCTCTCTTTTCTTTCTTTCCTTTCTCTTTTTCTCCCTCTCCCTCTCTTTATAAAGAAATAAAAAGGGTTATGCCCCTTAAAACCCAAAAACGACTCGTTTACCCAATTACGAGTTACTTTTACCTCTAAAATTACCCGAAACTCATTTTCGACAATCGGACACTCTTTTCCGACTATCTCGGACATTCCGAGACTCACGGTGCAGTCTAAATTTCCATCCGAGGTACTTGACCGCAAATCACTATTCCAACCCAAAATAAATAAATGCGGGTTTTCTAATTAAAAATCTGACCTCGTGTCGCTTTTCTCCACGGCGACATATAATTAAAATATTTCGACCTATACAGTCCCAAAAATAATCACAACATCCTTCGAAACTCATTTAATCCTCGAAAATCTCAAAAATTACTATTTAAGAAAATTCTCCAAATTCCAATTTATTTTTAATTATGGAATTTATTCGTCTCCAAAAGGGCGGGTTGTTACATACTCCCCCCCTTACAACGGAATTTCGTCCTCGAAATTCGGATACAACCTATACCATATAACCAGGATCACTCCAAAGCCTAATTTCTCAAGGGAAACGATACTAACCCAATGCTTCCCAACCATATGCTACACGACTACCACGATCGTAAAGTGACTCTAATACGTCACATAATACCCATCATCTATAATGCCTATCGGCATGAATTTCAACCTTATATACTACGCCCATTCTATTCTAGGCGGTATATAAAACCATCTTACCAAGGTGCCCATACACCTTTCCAACTTGTGCACATCTGCACATCCGTAGTGAACGTCTGACACGTAACACTCTCTCCCAATAAAGATCTCCTTTCCTTGGTGTAATACTCACACATGGGTCCTCCCAAACCCGCGAAATTCAATTCTCCTAACCTCGGCGCCACTAACTCTATCGAACCTACATCCTAATAATACTAAGGTCTAAGTAATATCCTACCTACGCGAGACTAATATAATCCTAAGTATATCCCTAGTGCCCAAGGCCTCTCTCAACTAACGACAATTGCTTGGTTTCATGCGTAGGACGTCTCGCCAAGGCGAAATCCAAACAAGGAACCCTCCCATTACACTACTCCCTCGCGTAGTCGGTCATCGAGATATAGCGACCTAAGGCACACCAGCGGGACGTCCTAAATACTGCCTACGCTAAACTACGAACGCATTTCTACTATCTTATCCTTCCGCCCATACGGAAGGAAACCTAATCAATCGAAGTGCCCACTTTCTGTAAAAGTGTCACGAACATACTACCCAAAATGTATCTCCTTAAAATTTTCCTTTTCATTAAGGCCTGACTATTGTCCTCAAATCAATTTCTCTAAGTCCAACCTCACCCACCCACTTGTGGCGAGGGGACCACTTTAGTGCTTTTCCATAGCACAATCTTTCCATAAATATATCAATATCATGTGGCTCATAGCCTATAGTGGTTCATCCACACTATAAGACCTTTCCATAAAATCAACATCCTTGCATCCCATAACAGCTCCCCACTCCCGACGCCGTTAAGAGTCATGTGTGGAGTGTCTCACAAAGCGAAATCCAAACAAGGAACCCCTCCACACATTAACCCTTGACTTCGTTGGTTATGGAGTTCCGCCATTTTCAACATGCAACCGGGATATCCCTATCCCCTAATCCAACAAAAAAGGTGGTCTGAACTCCTATCTCTAACTAAGAGTCATACCACCCTGCGCTCGCACTCATTTTTAAGTCCTTGCGCAAATAGTAATGAGCTTTATCTTCATCTCAACAATAATCCTGCGGCCTTAAATCATATATATAAGGTCGCCATATACTCAAATCACGATAATGAAACCTCTACTCATCGAAGTTTCGTATCCCACAATAAATAAGGTGAACTCAACCTATATCTAGGTAAGACACCGCAACAATAACCTGTTCCCTCCAGGAACCATGGACACGATAGATTTGCCATTCTTAGCCTGCTATCGCTCCGAAATTACCAATACATATATATTCACCATAATACCATACTCGTATAGACATACAAAATGAGTATCCCAAACCAGAAATATATATATACAATATATAAACACTCGTCTCTATGGCGAATGAAGGAAAATAAAATTCCGCTATCGCGGAAAGCACATAAACACACATGATATTATGTTATCGAGACCGCCACAAAACTCAAAATACACACACGAGTCTAGGGCTAACAAACACCGCGACTTTATCTAGCCACGCCAAATATACCTCCTCGATTAAGGTAAAACTCATAACAACATCCTTCTCATTCCGACTAAATCGTGGGGACTCACGGTTAAGACTATCCGTAAGGTCCCTTTCGAACCCTCAACTTCAATGAGGAATTCAACTTTAGTACCACTCTCAACTTCAGCGGTACTGCAATACTCATGACTACTTATTCTTTAGTAGTCGCCACCGAAATCCTTAACAATTACCATAAGGAGAGTGACCACTACTAAGGCCCACGTCCCCAATTTCCACCAGCTGCTCCAGCTAAGCCTCACCTCCTGCTGCCATCCAAGCTCCGCACACGATTCTCAAATGAGCGCGCAAAAGATTTCTATAATTTCATAATATGGCAGGAGAACGAAATCTCACAAGAGAAATCAACAATCCTAATACTGAGGCTCTATAACAAATCGAGAGCAACGCTGAAAGCGTAGTACGTCCGCATAGATTCCTAAGGACACTAGAACCTGATGCTCTGATACCATCTGTGACACCCCGCCTAATAAGATACCGGGCGATCACTCCAATATTAAATTAAAGAAGGAGTCTCATATGGATCATTCTTAGCATCACTGTCGAAAATCCATTTAATTACTAATAACCTATTAGGCCGGTGTCAAAATTTTAACTTTACTACTCTGTTTAAACCATTAAAATAAAACATCCACAAGTTAATGCGTAAATGAAACTAAAATAAATTAAAATAATCGAACACTCGGTTCAAATTATACAACCATATCGAATGTTGTACTGAAAGAATAAATAAATGCAATTGAGCCATTGGCTTGAATGTTTATACAATACCTCCTATCTAGATTTTAAGAATGGAAGCGGCTATCAAAAAGCTGCACGCATCCACAGCTGCTGCAGCTGACGTCTGACTCGAAAGAAGTGTCAGTCAGGCGTCCCTGTGTCTGCACACCTATATATATATAATATAGAAAGAAAGGAAAAGTAGATAAACGGGTCAGAGCCCGAGTTTTGAAAATATTTAGCAAGTGCATAAATGCCTTATTATTTTGAAAAAGGTTTTATCTCATATTTAAGTTTGGTATCGCACTCCCATGAGATACCCCTCACCTCTCTTCTAACAGTGCACTCCTAGCGCATCCCTCTAAACATCTAAACATCCTAGTCAAGCTACCCTGAAAAACTAGTCTATCACCCAAACACTATCTACCCTAGATAGTCCAAGAAATGTACGAAGGGCTAAACTTCACCCTAGTCTCAACGCTATGCCATGTTCGTGCGTGGGGTGTCTCGCAAAGCGAAATCCAAACAAGGAACCCCCCCGATACACTACTATGCGGCAAGGTCGATCGTCGAGATCCGCCAGTCCCTCAGTACAGAATATATATATAAATAAATATGTATACCATGAGAAATACTAATATTAGACTACTAAGGATTAAACTTCTCCCCAGTCTCAACACAGTGCCATATTCGTGTGTGGGGTGTCTCGCAAAGAGAAATCCAAACAAGGAACCCCCCGATACACTACTATGCGACAAGGTCGATCGTCGGGATCCATTAGACCCTCGGTACTCGATTCATCCATATATACATATACATATTTTACCATAACCATCCGGATCTATCTCCCAGAATGAGAATCCATATACAAAGTATTTATCAATACTTTCATTTTTTCTAAGAACTTTCCATTTCCCTTCTCATATCCAGGAAATGTAAATGTAAAAGCCAATTCATTATCATGAATTGCTTTAACAAATCATATACCTTTAAAAGCCAGTTTTATTATCATAAAAATGCTTTTCCGTTTCAAATTATCCCATTTCCCTTTTTATATTCAGGAAATGTATTCAAAGCCATTTTTATTATCATAAAAATGCTTTGATCATATCATATGCTTCCACATCCCTTCTTCCATCCGGGAGTGTTATCGAAGCCAAAACCTTTTATCCCATTTCCCTTCCTATATCCAGGAAATGTAAATTAAAGCCAATTTATTATCATAAATTGCTTTAACATATAACGCGTTCTAAGACCGCCCGTCCGGGTTTTCCCACTGTGCGTGCCCCTAAATGGCTATCATCTTCCAGGTCCTATTATCAAGACAACCTGGGATACTACATCGCAAGACGTCGGGAAGCGGCCATATGCCTGCGGGATAGTCAAGACCACACCCGGAATCTCCTAACCAACGCAGAAAAATATACAACAAACGCTCATATGGCCTATAGGACTATATCCTCCCTGCATTCATTAGCCAGGGGGCTTCACCATATGTACGCAAACTTCCCTTATGATAGCGATTTAGAGAGGTGTGTATCCTCATTTTTATCATTTATGAAAATCATTTGTCTTTCCATTTTGAAAACATTCATATTTTATTTTCAAAATCATTATCTCATATCATATATATACTCAATCACATTATATATATATATATATATATATATATATATATATATTATTTTGGGTTTATTTAGATGCTCTATACCTTGTCATTTGTGGATTTGGATTTATTTTATCGCATTAGCGCTCCGTTCGCTCTCCCCGGACGGGCGGGGTGTTACAACTTATAAACTACTTGATACTATCCACAAGTATAATGCACAGTGTCTTTGTATAATCTCCAAATAATACTACTCGGTGAGGATCAGTCCACACGCGGTATTCCAGACTCGATATCCACCAATCAACCTTTGTCTTCAACAATGATCTGCCATGAAGAAACCCTCTCCACAAGAGTTATGTATGTAAGGATACAAACTATAGGGTTTAAATTGATTCACTCAAATATCATTGGGAATGCGATTTGTGTAAACTCAGAAGGCTGACAACTTTTGCAAAATATGTGCATAAACGGTTTTGGCAAAAGTCTCGACAAAAATAAATATGAGATAGGTATTTATAAGACGAACACAAATTTCAAGGCGACGGCTCGTTCGAACGAGAATAGAAGTTCGTTAAAACAAAATAGGACAACGATCTCGTTTGAACCAGCTTTAAACAACATTCAAAAGACCTAAAATAATACGCCCTCGTTCCTTACACGTTCGATGTAAACTTCAAACGAGACTTCGAATGGAAAGGGAAACTTGTTCGAATGAGAATGTCTTCTCGTTTGAACGAGACAGGTGATTTTTGAAAATTAATTTTAAACTAAAAATGCCCGATATTTTAAAGAAAAAAATCTTATTTCAGATATAATAAAAATAAAACATCCCAAAATAAATCTAATAAATAAATTTAAACTCTTAATAGCATTATACCTACATTGTGTGGAGAACCATGGAACTTGGAGATGTTTGGATATTCAGTTTTTCGTGATGGCTCGCGTCAAAGTGTAGGGGGATACGACAAAGTCTATGTAAGCATAAGCTATTTGAGCAATGACATAAAATATGTTCTTACAGTTAATAATAGAAATCAACAAGTTTTGTAAGTGAATATGTTAAATGTGGGGGGATGAGTGTGTTAAAACTGGGTTAAGTTTTGTAGTTTAGTATTAGAGTGGGTTTGGACTTTTGGAGGACCCTTTTTAAGAGGTAAAAATGTTTAGTATTAGAGTGGGTTTATTTTTTGAGGGTTTTTTTAAGTGATAAACTCTAATTTTTTTTTTATAATCACATTTTTTTAACCAATTTCTTTTATACCTAATTTTCTTTTTTTACTATTTTTTTTAAAAATTTTGACGTCTCGATTAATTGGGAGGCCTAGGCGATGGCCTAGTTGGCCTATGACTAAAGCCGAGTCTGGTCAATGCTTTGCATACATCAATGTCGCACTCATAAACTTTTTTAACTCAACTCGCCCACATGTTCACCTTTATAAATTCTAAACATTAAATTCTGGCACTCTTATTTTTTTCTTATTAATGTTGAACACCAATCACATTATATCTTGTGAGTATAGAACTATTACCTAGTATAAAAACTGTCCCGAAATATTATTCGCTAATAGCACTATACTTACAAGATGGCATTAAAATAGGAAATGAAAAACAAAATATATAGTAAAAAAAGATGTTCCAAAATATTATTTAGTATAAAACACGAAAAGTTAAAAACAAAAAGACAAAAAAACAAAAGAAGAAAAAAATAAAGGTGATGAATATATCTAAGCAGTGTTTTGGGGGGAGATTGTAATGGGTGACCACCACTTTTGGATATATTTGCTTGGATTTTGGTCACATGACCCTTCGGAATCAGTTTAGTGCTTACGAAAGAGACACGATGGAATGTGGTTCTCGTGGTTCTCGTGGTATAATTATCTAAAAACTAATCACAACAGAGTTTCCACTGAATGCACTATTCCCATTAAAGTAATCTAGATTCGCGTGTGATGTCGGGTCGGGCCGGATTGCCCATATGACTAATCCAACATGTACGTACTTTTGTCTCCACTTTTTCAATTCCTGCCCCTTTTGAGTATCTTTGTTTATTTAGTTAACAAAGTGGATTACAACTAACAAAGACTTCAACTTGGAATATATAATGATAAAAATGTGATTAGAGCAAATGATATGAAGAAACAAACAAAATCCTATATTATATATATATATAACAAACATATATACAAAGTTGTAATGAAGCCTTCTAGAACTGGCGTCATGTCACTAAGGAATATAATATGGAGCCGCTACGCTCCCTAAATACATAGGAGGCAAATGGTCAATGTGTGGGCACCAGGAAGCTTCATTTGGTTTGATAGGTTGACCCATTACAGATAGACTACAACTAGTATGTGCAAGTAAACGTGTTTATTTGTGTGGTGGAGGACTGGGTCAGACGTGGCTCCTTGCAATATAATCCAATGAAAATAATTGGGAATGCTTGAACTTGGTCTGTACTCACAATTATAATCAATTCGCTCAAATTTATCTAATAAAATATGATTTTATTGTCTTTTATGTTTCAATTTAACTACATCAAATTTTAATGCTCAACACCGATTATAATTGAGTTAGATGGTGAGTGGCATAGTGCAAAACTTAACCGCGTGTTTGATAGACAAAGTAAAATTTTGAACAACTAAAATATGTTTTATTTTTTTATATAGAGAATTAAGGTAAAAGTAATGTTTTTTTCTATATTTAAATTTTTAGGACAATATTTTTCAAGTTTATAAATCTAATCCATGTGGTACAATATCATTTATTTGTGTGGTCTCTTTAAAGTTAGGATTTCATTTTTTTTATTCGCGCAAGCGGCATCATTTTTCACCATTTTCATCGTGTTTTTAGTATATGGACTAAATTTATAAAATTATTTTGAGTGTCCTATTTTTATACACTTTGAGAATTATGAGAACCTTCCCCTAAAATCCTTTTTTTAATAACAGGTAGGAAGTCTCATTAAGTTAATTAATAATGTAAAAGATCGTTTGACTAAATAAATGATGTCAAATATTATATTTTATAAACTGAATACATTAAAATGAATTACGTACCTTCAAATTTACTATGTCCATACAACCTCTATTTTTTTAGAAAAAAACTCAATTTTTTTTTTCCGAAGAAAAACCTTCTTCTCCAGGATTGACAATAATGCCATTGGCACGGACCAGAAAAGAGAAAAAAAATAGACAAATGGGGGAGAAACGAGAAGAGAGAAACACTCCGATGAGGATGTCCGATGACCTCTGACGAGTTTCTCTGACGGACTACTACGACGAGTCTCCGATGGGGTGGGTGGGGTGCTAGAGAGAGAGAGTTATTATATTTTTATTTTTAGAGAGAGTAAGTGGATTTAAAATTGGAGTGATACATTTGTCTAAATATTTGTGCTCCATAATGACAAAGGACTTGTGCATTAAAGAAAAATCAATGAAATTTTATGCATCTTTGTCCCAATAAATGGGATTAGCCCATCACAATGCCTTTTTTCAATTTATTTTTTTGTGCGTTTGATTATAGTTGTACAATAAAATGTAAGAGGTAGGGGCGAGTCTATAATATTTCTAAATATTAAATTTGATCACAAACACTAGCGATGGACATAAGCTCGCAGAGTGCCAGCATCGTTCGAAATAAATGTAGGGCTTGCGATGGTTAAATAGGCCCCCAAAGTAGGCTTGATTGCGTACGTATTTGTAATGGGAGGACATGGGTCGGGTTTGACGAGCTCTATCGAGTTTTCTCTATATTATAATAATGATTGTGGTTGTTCAGCCCCGCTTAGGCCGAACCGAGGCTGGTTACACCATCCCAATCCCACCTAACTTTAACACCTTGATATCCAACCCGTAAATAAACTTTTTTTTTTTTTTAATGTATGTAACTTCTTTTTTTTATATCTATTAAGATTATGTAAATTATAAAATAAAGTATAATAGCTCATTGAATGTAAATAAGACCTTACTCAAACTATTTTGATATATTATTTTATTCCTTATATTAAAAATATAGCTTATAAAAAAATATAAAGCATGATAGCTTATTATATTATGTAAATAAGCATATGGTAATTATCATGTCTCGAGTCTGGTTGGCCTGTATATATCATTATTATAATATAGAGAAAACTCGATAGAGCTCGTCAAACCCGACCCATGTCCTCCCATTACAAATACGTACGCAATAACATAAACAACATAAGAATATATGTGGCTTGAGAGTGCTTAATTAGGGGTAAACGGATTATCAAACACCCATTTCTAATTTTCAAATTTAATTATCGAATGAACAATTAAACTAATTTTAGTTAAGCACCAATTAAACCAAACGTTGTGTAAACAGTTAACCAATTTTATATTGTCTTAAGCATGCATCTAGATGGTATTGCAAGAATGAAAAAAGATCAATCACACACAACGCCGCGATGTACGAGGAAAACTCACAATAGGAAAAACATCGGACGTCCTAGCTACACAAGTCTACTATGATATAGATCTCATATAATAATAAATAAACTTACTCACATACTAGACGCCTTCAAGCATGGATAGCCAATTTTCTCCTTATCACCTTATTCACAACCACCACTAGACACCTTCCATTGGAAATCACGATGTAGGAACCTCCCACGTCTTGAATTGCAGTGATCTTACTTGCTTATTCATTAACTTAGTCGTTACCTAACGCAATAAGAATCCACTGCACGAAACGTACTCAACCAAAATGAAGACTAAACTGATATTTGGAGCTCAAATTAGATCTCAAGCAGAAATATTATGTTGAAACTTGGATCTCAAAACTAAGGTGTAAACAAGAGTTTTGGAGGCTTTTTATTCGTTCTTGGAAAATTATTTTTGAAACCCTCTCTTAAAAACTATTGTACACTTTAATTTATAGAAAAATTCTAAAAAATGGCGACACACAGCCCTAGACAAGTTGTTTAAATTAAAACACATAACTCGTTCGAACGACATCGGGTATCTCATTCGAACCATCTTCGAACAACATCACAATTTTCGTTTGAACAAAGATCTAACGAGCTTTGAATGAGATCATTTTGCCAAGCAGATTTTTTTTCGATCGAAGGTCGCTTGATGCTCGTTTGAATGAGATTTCCAAACTCATTTGAACGAGATAAATAACTCGTTCGAATGAAACCCATGAATCTCTTTAAACGACAGTAAAGTTCGTTTGAATAAAATTTAACAAAAAAAATATTTTCTTTGAAAAATCTTTTTCAAAAAAAGCGCTTCATTAAATTTTAAAAAACAAAAACACCCACAAATAAATCGAGGGATCAAACATAATATGCATTCATACATCTTAGAGATCACATGTAAGAATACGAAACTCAGCACGAAACACAACTTGAATTTGGTGTCACTTGAACTTAAATGCTATAGTTTTCAAAATGCATCATAGGATTAAAGGACAAACTGAACATAGATCCTAATCTATGACTTAAGTAGTTCTGTCCAAACGGAATAAAGTCAATATTATAAATTTTACATTAAATAACTTAATACATGAAAATTTCCCCTTACAAATCTCCCTTTTTGGCTATATTGGGATGAAACCAAAAATAAAAAACAAATAGGCCACCAATCTCTCTAAGACTCAATCCTAACCCCTAAAGGAAAAAGTACAAACTGACACTTAACTGAAATAAACTCTTGAGTAGCTTTGCTCTTGTGAAACTTCGTCGCATTGTTGCTAAAACCATCACACTTAACAAGTCTTTCAAATGAAAAGAGAATAAGAAATATATAATCCCTATATGGAAAAAAATAAATAATCTCCCCCCTTTGTTAAGCATTCCCCCCTTAAAGATTACAAATCCCCTTTAAATTAGACTTCTCCCCCTTTTTGTTCGGGATTAGACGAGGGTAAAGGTGCACAATATGAAACAACTTATCCCCCTTCATGTGACACATGTGAGCATAAAGGAAACAAGCATGTATTGCGATGTGAAGTAAAACGGATCCGATAAACAAACTCGACAGCACGAGTACAATAATCTCACATTTACTTCCTCACTTATTCTCTTATTTTAGTGTTAGACTTTGTTCGTTATTTTTAGTTACTTGTTTAGATCTTTGATTTAGTTAGTGTTATTTCACTTCATCTCACCCAATTTTTTTTAATATTTGAAAAGCTTAAAAAAATAGAAAAAGTAAAAAGCACAAAAAGAAAATAAAATTGAATTGCAATTGTTTTCCCCTCACTTCACTCCCTATATTTCGATTGACATCCTTACTTACCTCTATTCTAGTTTGTTATATTTTTATGTAGGTGATGAAGGAATTGATTGAAGAGCTTTCACAACAACGTCACAACAAAAAGCTTTTCATCAAACGGCGTCGTTGCCATTCTTGGGATCTTGAATCACTTGAGTGGATTTCCCATTTTGTGATTCATTTGTATTGCATTTTTTTTTAATTTTCATACCATTTTTCAGTTTTTTAGAAGGCTTGTATTAGGATTTTTATTCTTGGCTTGTATTGTGGTGCATAGAGACACCATTTTTTTAAAATTTTTAATAAAATGAAGATAAGAGTAATAGGGAAACCAGACAAGGTAGAGAGAGGGCGTCCAAAGTCGAGGAAAATAAGCATCTCTACCTTGGTTTGGTAGGACTCTCGGGGCCAACTGAGATAGCTGTAATCTCCCCCCGATCGACTCAAATTTTTCAGCACCCCACGGCGTAAAAACTGTGGGAGGTACATTTCTAAACCTCGCGCCTCTCCTGTTAGCTAATCAATTCTTGTGTGTAATTATGTGCTCTTGTGTGATTTTATTCTCGCATTTATTTTCAAATGGTGTGCTGAATTAAATTAGTAAGACCTACACCCGGTCACTCACGAGAAGGGATTTCATCACCCGACTCACTCTCTTACCAATTGGGTGTTACCCTAGCCATCACTAAATTTAAAATCAATCAACTAGGTAGCCCAATAGGATCACATTTTTTAAAAGGCGGTCACTCAGATAATTCCATGATTTTTTATCGCCCGTGGACTCAATTAATATTTGACTACCCTCTCACCTAAATTTAAAGATAAAAATTGTCTATGTGTGCTAGTTAGGAATTCTCCTTAACTTGTGTGTGTCCAATTTAATTTTTTCGATAGACGATTTTAGTGAGTTCGTCAAAATTAAAAGAGTCCATATTTTTCCCGCTCTTTTCTTCCAAAAAATCCAAAAATATTTTCTTCCTTTCTTTTTCAAAAAAAAAAATCCAAAAACATTTTCTTCCTTTATTTTTTAGAAACCCCAAAAATATTTCTTTCTTTCATTTTCAGAAAAATCCAAAAATATTTACTTCCCTTTTGAAAAAATTTAAAAAATTCAAAAAATATTTCTCTCCACATGGCTGACGAACGTCCTTACGGGACTACTTTGGTCATTTTCCATTGTCACGCGATACGTGTGAGAGTGCTCCCAAGCCATCTCTTTATAATATCCTTAGTGGTCTCAGCTCTCTCACGAGTACCGTCGATACTCTTGCACCATCTATGCATGCATCTCCTATTCCATCACCCTCGTCGTTAAGTGTCGACGTGTCACACAAATACTCGTGCACCCATAGTTCATATGCTGATCACATGTCCCATGAGTGTCCATATTTTTCATATCCATCCGAACCCACCATGGAACATGTGTATCCATTTGACACTATTTCGGAACCCAACTCGGCATATTATTATGATGAATCTAATCCTGAGTGATGTGAGTACCCAAGATATTCATGGAGGCTTGATCACCCTCCCATACAATACGAATCCCAACTCGATGTTGTGGATCCTCACACGTTTCAACAGTCATTATGGCAACCTTGTGCACATCCTCCCGATTAGTTCCCTCACTATGTACCCACTGAATATCAACCATTTTTCCATCACGAAGGCGATCTTTTTGTGTATGATGAACTTGACCCCGTTCCCCACACTTCCTTTGAGTATTCTCCATATAATCATGTTAATAGTGAGTTGTGTCCACATCCACCAATGTCACCACCCACCAACACTCCACTAGCATCATCCACATCCGCTCTCGAGGCACTCTTGCAACAATTCATCGTCGAGCAAGAGCAAGCCACTCAAATTCAAAATGAAGCCCTCCAACAGCTTGAACAAAGATTAAATGAATTTGAATGTGAGCGAGAGTCGAACTTCACCCCAAATCAACCCATTGTTGCCCCTACGTGGAGTGATGATGCATCGTCTTGTGCCACTGACTTTGAGTACACCCCGAGAATCTCGTTGATGAGACCATTCCGTGGTCCGGGCCTCAAGTTGACATTTGTGTTGACTTATCCAAAGATAGTGAGACTGATAAAATCCCGTCATATACAAATGAACCTACCATTGAGGTTCACATTCCCTTTCCCGCCGAATCTAAAAAAATGCCCCAGTCTACACCTATTGAGTTTACCCCTTATGTTCTCGAGGAACCAATTTATCCTAGGTTAGCTCCGACTATGAGTTCTCACCATTTTCTCTAGATTGAACTCGAGATGGTTTCTACCTCTTTGGATATGGATCTTTTTCCACCATGCTTGGCTCATCTTGAGCCCATTAGTTCTAGTGATTCCTCTATCTCCGATCTTGGTGCCTCGTTTGAACCAGCTACCCCATTCATCGGTGATATTCTTTTGGAGAATTTGACCAATCCTTCTTTAGAACCTACACTTCCTCCTAGTGCCCTTGAGGATCACTCCATGCCTCATGAGGAGGGTGTGTCTCCCACGCTTGAGTTGGATCATCTGTAACAACCCAGGTTTTTGAGTGACTATTTTATACTATTTTGCCAGATGGGCTAATTTTATAAAATAGGGGATGTTGGAGTAAATATTATTTCCCGTGAGATTTAGGGATAATATTTACTATGTTTTGTCTATTTACCGTTATGAGAAGGTAAATAGCGTTATATTGTGTATTATTGCGTCGTTATATGTAAAACGACGGTTATGACCTATATATAAAATGGGGTAAAATTAATGAATTTAAAATGAAATTTGAACACAAAATAGTTCACACTTTCCTGAATGCCAAAATAGGGGGTGAGGTTGTTTTTAGAATAGCCGAGATAGTCGAAATAAGTGCCCAGTTGTAATTTTTGAGATTCGGGCATTTTTAAGGGGTTATGACTCAAATTAGTGGTTACGAGTCATTTTGGTGGTGTATTAGCAATAAATGTGGGGATTTATGTTTTGAGACCCGTATAAGTCCCCCACCCCCTTTCTTTTTCTTCATTTTTATGAGAGAAGCCAAAGGAGAGAGAGAGAGAGAAGAGAGAGTTGGGAGAAATGGAGAGAAAGAGAGAAAATTAAGATTTTGGGCCGGATTCCGTCGCTACCGGAGGTGATCCGAGACTACGAACCTCGAGGCAAGTTTCTTACTTGCTAGATATTGATTTAATGTGATAAATTTACATGTATAGTTAATTTTGGAGGTTTAAACCATAAATGGGTTTTTGGTTGATTTTGGTGTTTAATCCTTAAATCTTGTAGATTGTGTGGTTTCAGGTTATTATATGGGTTTCTTTTGGTGTATAATTGTTGGGGTAATGTTGTTGGTGGAGGGGAATGAAGAAAGTATAGGATTATGGGTCTTAGGGTTCGGTTTTGGCTTTGAAGAAGAACGGTTTTTCGTGCATCTGATAGGAGCGGTCGATCGCGGTCCCAGGACCGGTCGACCGGTCATGCCAAAACTACCTTACTGCTTTTGTTGATAGACCAAACCTGAAAGGGCGGTCGACCACGGTCCCTTGACCGGTCGACCGGTCCCCTGTTTTTCACCTTTAATTTTCCTTAGTTTTCTTTAGCCTCTTTATTTTAAGATAGGAATTTAGGAACCTTCCTTTGGGAAGAAATGGGGAGTCCTAGAGGGTTGTATTGGGTAGACTAATGTCCTAGGCTAAGAGTGGATATTTGGGTTTACCCAAGGGCTAGTTTGTATAGGTTAATGTCCGATTGATATAGGAGGTTAACATAAAGATAAATTGGATGTTAAAATATTAATGTTGAGCTTTTGGGAGACACTCCATTATGGAGACTCACTTTGAGGGTTTATGAAATAATATGAACTCTTGGAGGCTAGTCTCAGGTTAGTGGCACTTTGGGTCTTAGGTTATTAATAAACATGACTTAATGAATAAAGAATGCACATTATAAAATGTGGTACTATATGAATAAGTACAAAAGGATTTTGAGAAAGTAAAATTGGATGTTTTCAAAAGGAAAAGTAAAGTTTTTCATAAATGTTAATTTATGGATACACACATCTCTAAATAGCTATCATAAGGGAAGTTGCGCGCGTTGTGGTGATTCCCCCTGACAAATTAACGCAGGGTGGATATAGTCCCTAGGCCATGTGAGCACTTGTGATTGTATATTTTTCTGCGATGGGTAGGAGATTCCGGGTGTGGTCTTGACTATCCCGCAGGCACATGGCCGCTTCCCAACGTTTTGATACGATCCCAGGTTATCTTGATGATAGGCCCTGGAAGATGATAGCCATTTAGGGGCGCGTACAGTGGGGAAACCCGGACGGGTGGTCTTAGATTGAGTTATATAATATGATATATAACTATGTTCAATAATGTGGGACATTATTGGTTATTAAAGCATTTTATGATAATAAAATGGCTTTAATTTACATTTCCCGGATGGAAGAAAGGGAAATGGAATGTTAAATACATTTTCTGGATGGAAGAAGGAAAATGGATGATATGATATGAAAGGATAAAGCATTTTTATGATAATAAAACTTGCTTTAAATTATGTATTTTCCTGGATGGAAGAAAGGAAATAAAATTTGGTAAAGAAAGTTTTGAAATGAGATTAATTGGTAACCATTTGATAAAATGAATTCACCATATATGTATATTCCTAAAGAAAGCAATTAGGAATTGTTCCATTAGATGATGGATGGGTTTATTTTTATATTCCTTGAGTAGCTGTAGATGTGACCTCCCACACATATGCACACACATACATTTGTTGATTATTTCGTGCTTAGGATCTAATGGATCTCAACGACCAACCTTGCCTAAGTAGTAGTGTATCGGGGGGGGGGGGGGGGTCCTTGTTTGGATTTCGCTTTGCGGGACACCCCACGCACGAATAGGGCATAGTGTTGAGACTGGGGAGAAGTTAGCCCTTAGTACTTAGGGTTAACTAGAACATCTCACGATATTGCGCTAGGTTGCTGCTAGATTGAGAGGTGAGAAATATTACTATTATTTGCGAGAGAATTACGCACTTAACTGTCATGCATTTTTAGTCACATGGTAATCATATCAAATCGGGCCCTGACCCGTATCTATATTTCTTTGTTTTCGTATATATTCCTTGCCGTACAGGTGCTCTACATTTACATTTCCATTCCAGTTGTCATGGAGCTACAACATATTGCGGATGTTGTAGGTTACTTGTATTAAACGCTTCTTTCTATTGTACTCTAGTTATGTTCAGTATATTTATTCGGGCGTGTTTTTCCCAAGGTATTGTACTCATTCATTTATATTGTAAATATTGAAATGTAATACTCGATGTAATTATTTGTATTGGTCTGTTCATCGACAGCTTATTCGGTGATATTTATTATATTGTCATTCTTTATCCATTGATTTTTTATACCCACCGTTTTTACAAATGGGATTGTCTAAGTGTTTTTCTTTTCTTTTCAAAATTTTAAATTTGACAGTCCGTTTTCTAAAATGATTGGTGGTTATCTCATACTATTATTTTAATCGACAGTGATGCTAAGAATGGACCATCTATGATTCCTGTGATTATTAGAGTATTGGGCTGGACACCTATTATTTTAGTAGGCGGGTTGTCACATAATCTTCCCCCATCGTTTATCCCACCCCACCAACTGGTTTGCATCTTTATTTTAAACCTTTCATGTTCCCAACCACATTTTTAGATCCTCACCTGAAATCGCCCACCATTCACGAGAATTTGTGGTGCTACTCTCCATCGTGTCACCGAGCTTGTTACTTTATTCCCACCACTCTCTTGTGGTGTTGATTTTTTTCATAGACAACTCCCTGGCATGTTACTGCGCGATCATTATCATCTCCCATTTATAGAACGATTGTGTCATTTCTATGAGACCCACCCCATCACTATTTCAACACCATTTTGCCTCCCTCACCAACTTGAGAACCATGTTTATAGGGCCCTTGTTGCCCGCACATTTCGGCTCAATAAGGCCCGTGATCAATGCTTCATCACCCATTCTTTTCTCACTTTTACCTCAATACCCACCAGCTCATGGTCCACCGATGCTTTGCATCATGTGATGCACTTTGCCATATAAGTGCATTGACCATTCTTAGCCCTGATCTAACAAGGCTGACGCTTTAGTCTTGTTTGGGGGTGATCCTCATCACCCCATTTTTCTGCCGCTCTGTGCTTTCATAGATCTTATCTTTAGGGTGAGATCTCTTCGGTCTGGCTGAAGACATTAAACTTAGCGCTACCGGGAGGCGGCTCGCGATTTCTTGTACGAGTCTCATCCTATTTGGGGGTGGTGTTTCGCATCAACCTATGCTTTACATGCTTTATAGACTTGTGTACATTCTTCTCTTATCATTTATTCAGGTTCATTTTGGCTTCATCTTTCCTCTTCATAAGTGGTTAATTCTGGTAATCTCTTTACTACCTTATGCTCTCAATTTTAAAAATCATTTTACTTAACATCGAGGACGATGTTCCTTTTTGTTTAGGGGTGGGGAAATTTATCAAAATCGTACCTCTTTTGATTTTTTTTTATTTCTGAACCTGATTTTTAAAATTTTCGTGCAGTTTCTTTCATCTCACTCATTGATGTGAATTTTCTATCATCCATATTTTTAAGTCTAGGAATCGATCTAGAGGATTTATCTTTTTATAAATAGATTATGTAGAACGTAACAAGGCATGTTGCACTATGAATTTCTATACTCAACAAAAATTTGCGCACTTATCACGTCAATATGGTTTAAAGTTGAAGAGTACTGCAATTCTCAAAAGAACCTTAAGGATCACTAGTAGAGACTTTAGCTTGTGAGATATGTTCCTTTAACCTTTTCGGAATGTTTTACGCAATCTTCGAGTCACAAGTTGATTCAACTTTCTTTGGGTCCGCACTTAATTGTTGTATGATCTCATTATTTTTTATAAAATTTTTTGGCTTGATCACTGAGAACGACATCCTTTTCAAGTTGTAAGAAATGCGTGTCTTAAAGTTTGTCTTGATCAGTAGATTTTCTTCCATATCACATTCCTATTCATTTCACCCATTACTTTTCCATATTTTCACATATTTCCCCACACCATCACCTATCATCTCCATATCATCTTTCATTTTCGAATAAAAGAGTGTTGATTCCAAATGTTAAATGTCTTCAGTGTTGAGAGTATAAAAAAGAGAAAAAAAAAGGAAAAATAACAAAAGAAAGAAACAAAACAAAACAAAAATAGAAAAAACAAAATTAAAAATAAAAAAAAAAGAAAAGAAAAATAAAGTTTGTAGTTAGTAATAAAGATATTTGTGCCTAAAGTGTATACACTCTTATATCGCATCCATCTTTTATCCATCACACATCCATCACTCATCCATCATCCATCCTATCCTTCTTATCTCATCCCATCCTTCCCATATCATTTCTCCTAACTCATATACATCAATGTTCCCCTAAGTGTTCGGGCAATTGAAAGTCAACGTGGTGCATAACTCGATGTTCTAACTAAAGTAATTTGCATTCTTTCATGAGGTCATTTTCTTTCTAAATGTTCGTTATTTCTTATATGTTTGTGAGACGTTTGAACTTGATTACATTTACCCACCTCCTCACACACAAGAGCGATACACTTACCCAAATCTCGAGAGTTCGTTTGAGAGAGATATATCCGTGAGATTTTGAAGTTGAAGTGTTGATTCCGAAAAGGCAATCTAGGAATTACTCTTATGATACTCGACTTGTTTTGACTGATTCACACTACACACGTTGAGTTCTAGGAAGGATGTGCCTTAAGTATTTACTTAGCTAACTTTTAATGCGATTCTAGCTTGTATTTCTGAAATTACTTCTCTCGTGATGGATTATGCGATCATTCTACGTTTAATAAGTGATTGACTGTCTTTCAATAAATCATTTTAAATAAAGAATTTTAAGGGTATATTCTCTGCAAACCCTTACGAGACAAAACTCATCCTGTAGGGTAACCTATAGGTTTAAAGGCTTGTTGCACATGCTAAGTGCAATCACAAGTGCTCGCGAAAGTGGTACACTTTTGGTTTCTTATCTTTCTTTTTCTCTCCATCTTTTTACTCGAGGACTAGCAATGTTCTGTTTGGGGGTGGTGTGATAAGCACCCAAAAGTGTACATTTTATTTCCCCGAATGGACGTATTTTAGTTGCTAATTCTCAGAAAATTGGGTCTTATATGCTTAAATGTATAATGTGCAGGCTTGATTGCAATTGCGGTGTCAAAAGTTATATTTCGAGGTAATTTATAGTCCAAATTATCTATTTCCCCAATCCCATACCTAACCCTAGCCTAAACCGTCACCCGAACCCCGTGTGTGCATTGTGTTTGAACTTTTAGATTTTTATTTGATTCATTTTTATTTTTTAGATTTATTTAGAATTTCCTAGGATTTATTTTCTATTTTTCTATTTCTTTATTTTCATTTTGATTTTGATTAGTTTTTAGTTTTTATTATATTTCATTTTGTCTTATTTTATTAAGATTAGTTTTTAGGAGTTGATTTTTAGTTTTAATAGATTTTACATTTTTTAGAACTTTCGTTTTCATTTTTATTATCTTTTTAGTTTTTATCTCTTTTGTTTTATTATTTTAGTTTTTAATAGCTTAGGATTTTATTTTCTTAAGTTTTAATTTTTTTTAGCTAGTTAGATTTTATTTTATTAATTTTATTTTTTTAGTTAGTTTTATTTTAGTTGGTACAGACTAAACACACTCACACATACTCACTCACACAAATTCAACATACACCCTCACCACACTCAAAACACACCCTCACCCTAACCTCCATACACCCCCCCCCCTCCCCCCACAAGAGCCCACTTCATCTTCAACCTTTAACCCACCATCTTTCTCCGCTCTCTTACCTCTATTAAAACTCAAGACCAAATTCTATAACCAAAAATCTACTCCCTTGCTTTATACCCATGACCTATTTCCTCTACCCACCAACCCGAACCTAGTTAAAACCCCAACCTGTCATCATCTCCTACCAAACAACCGCTCAACCTTGCGACCCATTCTCAAACCCTCTTCCAAGACCCGAACTCGGGCAGTCCCTATCACAATCCCAAAACTGAAACTAGATTCGAGCGACCCTTATGCCGAATCGGGGCAAACCCGCGGCCACAACCCATGGCAACTCGACCCAACACCTGAAACATGGCGGCGTACAAACCCATCCCCTTACCCGAAAACTGCTGGCGATAACCATCAAGCTCTACCCGATTTTTTCAACCCAAACCCACTTCTACCCAAGCCATATACTCATAGACCTATTTCCCAATCCCATTCAACCCAAAACCACTTCTAAGCCACGATTTCCTTCTCCACCTATTAACAAACCAAAATCCAAAACTAAAAAAAAACAAAGACCAACTAAATGCCCACGTGTCTTTAAAATCCATTTAACCCATTATACCCCCAACACATGTTTTATAACGCACTTACCTCATTTCCCATCTTGCCATCATAAACAAATCTGATTTTTCTCCCACCTCATACACACCATAACCTCATGCACATCCCTAGCCTATTTCCACATATACCCTTAGCTCCATGTGGACTATAAAAGAAGACTCAAGGCCATTTGAAGACCCATAAAAATATAGAGAGAGAAGAGACTTGGAGAAGAAGAGAGATAGTTTAGTGTAGAAAATAAATTAGGATAAACAACATTTTGTAAATAATTTTATTTTATTATATTATATTTTTATTTTTGTTAGAGATTAGTGAGTGATAAATTTGTGAGAAATTCAATTGAGTGTATTTTTATTATTAAAAATCAGTTGGAGGCTCGAATTGGATGGATGATGTGCAAATTCAAGGATTGACGTTCAATTTCACTCAAAAAGATTTTGTTTGATTATTCTTTTCTCTACTTTTATTTTAATTGCCCAGTTTATTTGATTATCATGTTTAATATGATGTTAGGCTAAATCCCCTTTCAAGGGGTGGGATTATCCATTAATTTGATGTTATTCGAATTTAATTAGTTTAATTAAATTATAATTCCCTTTGATGATTAATTTTGCAATCTTACTTTTAATTTACGCCTCGAGAGAGGGTAAATGATTTTCGAGAGAAAATCGAGATTCTAGTATTAATTTCTATCTTAGAATCGAACTAGAGATAGGTTTTTCTAAAATGTGAAATTATTTCTTTGAATTTCAACTCTAATAATATTTTTATGATTTAAACTAATTTAGTAAATCAATCCTAGCGGGTGATTTGTTAGATGATGTTTAGATCAATGTTTTTGTGAGTTGTAGGATTGTAAATTTAATTCTCTAAAAGATTATTATTAAAATTACATTTGCAATGAGAGTTGATTTGTAATTTCAACACAACTTTGGGAAGTTTAATTTGAATAAATTAATTAAATAGATTAACTAGAAATTGTGGTATAATCCCATTCCTTGATTGTTCTCATATTTACTTCCTCACTTCCTCACTTATTCTCTTATTTTAGTGTTAGACTTTGTTCATTATTTTTAGTCACTTTTTAGTTACTTCTTTAGATCTTTGATTTAGTTAGTGTTATTTCACTTCATCTCACCCAAAATTATTTTAATATTTGAAAAGTTAAAAAATAAATAGAAAAAGTAAAAAAGCCAAAAAATAAAATAAAATTGAATTGCAATTGCAATTGTTTTCCCCTCACTTCACTCCCTAGATTTGGATTGACATCCTTACTTACCTCTATTCTGGTTTGTTATATTTTTGTGTAGGTGATAAAGGAATTTATTGAAGAGCTTTCACAACAACGACACAATAAAAAGGCCGATTTTTCATTTTTTTTCATAAATAGGAGGGCTAGAAAAATGTTTTTAAAATAGATTTTGCGAAAAACTATTTTCTAACATATATACAAGAGCCTCTAAACCCTAGTTTACTCCTAATCATTTGAGATCCAAGTTTCATCTTAATATGCTAGTTTGAGACCTCCTATTTGAGCACCAACGTTTGATTACTCTTTATATTTATTAAGTACCATTTCAAACATGGATTTCTTGTGTGTTGCGGTGATGGTTTGCTAGACAAGATCGGTTGATACCGAGACATGTGAGGAGCACGAGTTTTGGCAATTCATTGGTGGATTCCTGCTTGTTGTTGTGAAAAAGGTTTAAGGAACGAAGATAACATCAAGTCTTGAAGGAGTCGAGTCAGTTGAGTAAGTCATCTATTGTCCTTGTGTAATTCCTATATCATAGTGAATTTTCATGGCAGAACAATTTGAGGTTTTTTCCCTTATGATTTTTTCTCGTACTTTGGCATGTCATACTTTGGCGTGTTGTGATTGAGTAAGTTACCTAGATACATGTTTTAGGGCAAGATAAAATTGGGCATATTGTTTAAACGACATTTGATTTAATTGTTTCATGATTAGTTGGGTTAATTATTTAATTAAAATTAATAATTTAAAAAGTTGTGCTTGTTTATCAATCCATATAACCCTTAGGGCACTAGAACTTTCACGAACTATCGTACAAGTTAACGCACCATCATACATGTTCCTTTAGTTTAAGATAAACTAATAGGATTGCATCACAACCATTTTGATATGATTTTAACTCCCTATCTATGTTATGAATATTTTAATAGTGCTAGAATTGGAATTCCAATCTCCTAGTGATTAACCCGAAGCCGACTCAGTTATATTGACTGACATCTCTATAATATATTTAAAACAAATATACTACATTCTTGTAACCATGATTCTTATTTAAAAAAGGACTAACACACATTTACTCAAATTTAAACGTTATACATGGTTTTAAGAGTATAACCACAATACTCTTTCATTTATTCTTATAGCCATAAATCTAACTACCAAACCCATCTACACGAATTTTTTTTGCATATTGGAAGAAGGATTAATTGAGTGTTATTTGATACAACCTTGGTCATAAATTTATCACCCAACTACTTTATCACTTGAACTAGGTGAAACCTACACCCAATGTGCATAAACCTTTTATGAGTTATAGGGTCCCTCGAACTTGCAATCATAACACTAATGTAATAACTAATTGCACTTTAAGGAGCCTCACCCAAGCTACTTAGGAAATAACTGAGCCATATAGCCTCTTTAGTTCCCACCGATATGGAAACAACTTCGAACTCCTTGGTGGAGTCATCAATACAAGATTTCTTTGCACTCCTTCAACTTATAGCTCAATATTCTTGGGTAAACACATATTCTAAGGTAGAAAATCTTGGAAACCTTATCTAACTAAAAACCTAGTCTTTGTACCATAAAGGTAGAAGACTATTAAACGGAAATTTGTTGACCATGCTGACGGCATAACAAGTTTTGGTCTTTGCATAAAATAAGTAGCATTCATAAGCCTTCCCACCGCGGAATCATTAAGAATATTCCTTATGTGATACCGCATATAATTCATACATAGATTGATTGAGTCTAAAACAAAACTCACATGAATAAAAAATATTTGATAACATTTTCATCATAAGGAAATAAATAAAACTTAACAAGTAACATAGTGAGAGATAAAAAAAATATTAAATAAGGTAAAACCACCTCTGATACCATCCAATAGCCGATACATAATAAAACAAACTCTAGAATATAAAATGTATATCAAAATATAATAATTATGTCTGACTACAAACACCACATGTACAATATCTGACTCAGAATAAACTAAATAAATAAAATGACCTAATGAATTATAAATAAATGTAAGAAGTAGATGAGCTACACTGATAAAATTCAACATCCTAGGAATGATGAATTAAATATCGCTAAAGATGCACCTCCAACAACCAACCCAAGTCTATGGCTGTAAAAAAACAGATTCAACAATAATGTAAATAACAAGTTTACAAGGAATAATGATTTAACTGAAGTTGGGCAGCAACAACAACAACAACAACAACAACGACGACGACGACGACAACAACAACAACAAGAATAATAATAATAATAATAATAATAATAATAATAATAATAATAATAATAATAATAATAATAATAATAATAATAATAATAATAATAATAATAATAATAATAATAATAATAATAGTAATAATACATATTCTTCCCATTTTAAGTCTTTAAGTTAACCAACCCAAACATCGTAAAATAAACCTACGTGATACTCCCAAACCCTTATGTGCCCCTTGTGAATAAAATTCGTCTCTTAGTTAATTGTTCTTTGCCTTATCATTATTAAATTATTCTCTTATATTAAGAATCATTTATCTGACAGTAATCTCTTACCTTAAGTGCATCTTGATAACTATACAATGTACCTCTAACCATCTCTACATACGATACTTAACACGTGTCAAAAGTCTATAAGTCCAGAGCGATCTCATGCCACTAATGTAGTTTATATGTGTCTAGTATTTTTTTTACATAAATCTTGAGTCATAAGTGTATTGATATACATCTCTAGAATAAATGACATACATATCTAGTATATGATATAAATTGGTACGACCCCTGACGTACCGCAACACTGAATTTAATGACATATTTTACATAGTCAATTTTACATTGAGTATGTCGTATACTGTTACACCTATCAAAGAATGTTCACGATCATTTGGTCAAAATGACGGATCCGAATATCAAGCTTCTTCAACAACAAGCCTCCACAAGATTGATTTTGGTAGGGTTGTGTTTAAAGTTCATTAATGTTTCATTTAAGTGTTGGAATATTTTTTCTAAAATATTTTTATCAACCTGAGGCGTTTTATTGAGTCGAAATAATTTTTCTAAGACCTATAGGTGGAGTTTTAAAATAATATATTTTTGACGTTTCAGTCGTTCAAACGACTCATCTAACAACATTAGATATCGCTTGAAAGGTCATTTGAAGGGTTGCTTAAAGCTTGTATCGAATGATAGCATATTGTTTTGGTTTTCATTTGGTCGTTCCTTCCTGGATCTAATGACATGAGATGTCGTACAAACTACCTGCAGATGTCATTCGAACGACCTCGTCAGCTCAAGTTTTTTATAAATACCTATTTTATGAGTCTTTTTTCTTTAAGACGTTTGCTGAACAAAAATTGCATATTTGCAGAAATTATGTCTTCACTTTTAGGGCTTAAAAACTTTGTTTTCGATTCACAAATCATCCCAATTACTTTAATGAATCGTTTTGGAACCCAAGACACAATTTTGTTGAAGTTTCTCTTGTAGAGACAAAATCTTTACTAGTGGATTAGTAGCTTTTCAGGGAGCTGCTTGCTGATGACTGCAGTCATTGGGAATATTGAAGGGTGTTTCTTACTGAAGGAAAAGCTATGGTTCTTATGGGTTCTTGAGGGAGTCCATTGCTGATCTAGGTTGCGGTCTATGTGAATTTTTTTTGAGAGATTCATTACGGATTTCATTGTGTACTTTATAAGTTGCGATTTATATTTCATAGTGAAATAAAGGTTTTACCCAAAAGGTTTTTGTTCCTGAATCTCTATTTGTTGGATTTGCATTATTAATTTATTAATCTAGATGCATGTTTTAGGGTTTAATTAATTTGGATAAAAAATTGACATTTAATTTAACAAGTTGAAAATTGGAAATTTGGGAATTAAATTGATAATCGATATTATACACCCTTTTACAACTCGGTATCATAGCGGGTTTCACTAAATTATCATGAGATTATTTTTCTCAAAATTTTGGGGATATCGATATTAATCGATAAACGTGTTTGGATTGTTTGTGAAAGAGGGTGGACTTTCCTACTATCACCGTGAATAACATCACAAATCTTAAACCGATATCTGACTGGACTGAAGACGAATTTAAATGGAGCACATATATTTCTCGTAAGCTAAGTGCAATTTCTAGAGTTGTCACACCTGACGAGTTTCGACGCATTATAACTTGTACCATGTCAACGGAAGCATGGTATGTTCTACAACTTAACCATGAAGGCATGAATGCAGTGAAAGAGTCTAAATTGAAAAATTTAACTACTAAATTTGAAACAATTACCATGCTTGAATATGATGTTTTGATGAGTTTTATGGACATCTACCTAATATTGTCAACACTAGTTTCAATGTTGGTGAACATATTCCTCATGCACAAGTAGTTAAAAGATTTTGAGATAGTTGCCTACATGTTTTATCCCAAAAGTCAATATATTGAATTCCTTAGGAAATTTGAGCAATCTTAAGTTAGAAGAACTAGTAGGAGACCTCTAGACATATGAAATTGACAAGTTTCCTGACACTGTCAAGCCTAAGGATATAGAGATAGCACTTGAAGCCCAGTCTAAAAAAAGTGAGGAAGTGTCCAAGAGAGAGAATAAAAAAAAGTGAAAGTTTATGAGTCCGAGTCTGAGGGTGTGCTTGATTTTGATGATGTGGCCATACTTGCTAAAAAAATTAAAAAAATTCTCAAATATACCAAAGAAAATTCTTCCAATAAAAAGAGTTTTGAGAAAATTAAAAGAAAGAAGAGGCCGAAGAGAGCAGTGAGAAAGAGAAAGAGGAAGATGAGAGATGTTTTGAGTGTGAGGGAAAAGGGCACAAAGCGTTTGAATGTCCCACTATGCATAAAAGAAAGGGAAAGAAAATTCCTATGCCATCCTCTCTTAGAGATAGTGACAAGGAAATGAAAGATTCTGGGGACGAGTCATCACATGATATGCGTGCCGCCTTTATGGCAAGTCACGTGCGCACACCTAGTTTATCCCACGAAGATGAGGACACTTGTGTATGTGAGAACCCCGATGATGATTTTAGTGTTTCTAGTGAAAGTGATGGTGAGTTTGAGAGTGGGGGTGAAAGTTAACTCCAACAAGCGTTTAGAGATTTATACACCGAGACCTTAAAGACTAAAAAGTTGAATAAAGACCTAACTCTTAAGGTGTTAGATTTGGAGAGAGAGATAGAGATTTTGAGGGGATTGGAGACGTCAGCGATTCAACTCGAGAAGGTGAATGTTAATTTGAGTGAGCAGTTGTCGTCATAGGACGGGAAAAGAGTGAACTTGAAGCCCATGTGGCCCAACTGAAGAGAGATCTCAAACGATCCATGGAGGTAAAGGTCACTATACGGGATACATCTAAGAAGGTAGGAAAGATTCTCCTCGATCCCTCTTTGGGTAATGTTGAGAGATTAGAAATAGATCACGACGTTGCATCTACTTCCCATGTTGTACCCTACTCGGTTATCGAGTTGGTTATAGATCCTTATGGATCTCATCCTAACCCACCTAGGCATAACATTCGAGATAGGAGAGTGCGTCCTAGATATTTTGAGAAGGTGTTGCTAGGCCCGTGTATGTTTGTTCTTATTGTAAGAAGAGAGGACACCTTAGAGAATTCTATTTTAAGTTGGGTAGTGTGTCACATAGAGTTTTAGCATGTATTTCTACACACGAACCCACACATGATACTTTGAGAGAGTTTCCACACTTTAAGAGCAAGTTAAGTTTTTGCTCAAAACTTCACATGATTTTATGGATGTTTTTCATAGGTTTTCACCACCCTTGGAAAACTCCGCGCCTAACGGTTGAGGTTTAGACTTGTTTGCTAGCATAGGATGATTTGATTGATGATATATTTTGCATATTTATAGTATGTACCACTTTTCTATTATTTTTTCATTTTTGATATATTTTTTGAAAAACCAAAAAGATTTTTATTTTTTTAACTTGGAAAAATACAAAAACATTTTCTATTTTTTGAAGAAAAAATTGAAAAAGCCAAAAAGATTTTATTTTGATAAAAAAAATTAAAAAGACAAAAAGATTTTTGCATTTTGTTTTACACCATTTATGGATGGACATTTAGGTTGACCAAGTCACAACATCATTCCATATCCATATGACTATTCATCCACATGCTTTATAATGTTTGGAATCATTAAAATGAAATTTGAGATTACTTTCTACATGTTTGACTCATGATTTCCTTTAGTGAACACTTGCATGAATTTGTTTGATTATTGTACTTGTCTATCACATGTTGGTAGAAGTGTTTTCATCTGAATCCTATCTTTACAATGAACGATATGTGATAAAATTTGACAATAAAAGTAGTACATGTAAAAATCGTTGTCCGTGAGGAATCTGTTTACATATAAAAAATGATGAGTAAACACGAGGCAAGGATACAACAGGTACTCGTTTCCTTTGCGATTAAGACACTATTTAAATCAAACCTAAAAAAGTGTGGCATTATAAAAAGTATCCAAGGTCCAAAGAGTTTAAAAAGATCCAAAGAAAGTGTGATTTTGAAAAATTAACTAAGGCCAAATTTGTTTAGTTTGATATGATCATTCAGAAGAAAAGCATTAAATATAGAAAAATGATCATTATCTTATATTTGAGGAAGTTTTGTTGGAAATATATCAATGAATTTTCACATCCTAACAAAGTTTTGAAAAATCATTAAATAGTTTTAAACATTATTGGCGTGGAAATCATTTTAGACTTTGATTTGATTGAGTCGATGCCAATTGAATTCAATAATTTTTACACCTAAGGATGATTATGAAGTTCATTCATTGTGAGTATTCATATTCATCATGCACATTTGTTATGTATATTTGAGTTGATTTACTTATTAAATATATTCACACCTATTCATTACGTTTCCATGATTTGGTTATCTTAGTCTAAATTCATGGTGTGTGATTTTTTTTGTAAATTTTCTTTGTTTGAAAAAATTGAAAAAATCAAAAAGTGTTTTTTAATGCTTTGGGGTATATCCTTGAATGATCATAGCTGATTTATTCATGATTATTTTCTTGTTATGACACTCCATATATATTTTGGTTTGTTATTTTTCTCGTATATTTTGGACAAATAAAAAGGGGAGAACGAATTATGGAATTATGAGGGGGAGAGATTTTGAATTATGGGGGAGATTTGAGATTTGATCTTTGATTCGATCTATGTTTATCTCATTTCAAAGTCGATACATCACGGAGGTATTTGTTTCTTGTCTCATGTGTATAGGTACAAATTTTGAGGATAATTATTTTGCACACCCTGATGATAACAAATAAATGTTGGAGATTTAAAAATGTCAAAGTTGAAGATTTTTGAAGACTTAAATTTGTAGTATCTTTCCACTTTTGGGTTCATGGGATGGTATTAGATATGTATAGGATTTTTAATTTGATAATTTGGATTTTTTTTAGTTTTCACTGACATAGACATAGGGGGAGATTTGTCAGGACATATTTTACACAGTCCGTTTTACATTGAGTATGTCGTATACCATTTGACTTGTCAAAGAATGTTCACGATCATTTGGTTAAGACGATGGATCCGAATACCAAGCTTCTTCAATAACAAGCCTCAACAAGATTAATTTTGCTAAGGTTGTGTTTGAAGTTCATTGATGTTTCATTTAAGTGCTGGATATTTTTTCTAAAATATTTTTATCAACTTGAGGAATTTTATTGAGTCAAAATAATTTTTCTAAGACCTGTAGGCGGAGTTTTAAAATAATATTTTTTTTACGTTTAAGTCGTTCAAACGATAAGTGTATGTCGTTAGAACGACGGTCACAAGTCGTTCAAAAGACCCATCTAACGACATTAGATGTGGTTTGAAAGGTCATTTGAAGGGTCGCTTGAAACTTGCGTTGAACGACAGCATACTATTTTGGTTTTCATTTGATCGTTCCTTTCTGGATCTGACGACATGAGATGTCATTTAAACGACCTGCAGATGTCATTTAAACGACCTGCAGATGTCATTTCAATGATCCCATCATCTCAAGTTTTTTTTATAAATACCTATTTCATGAGTCCTTTTTCCTTCAGACGTTTGATGAACGAAAACTGCATATCTCTAGAAATTCTCTCTTCACTTTTAGGGCTTAAAAACTTTATTTTCGATTCAAAAATCATCTTAATTACTTTAGTGAATCATTTTGGAACCCAAGACAAAATTTTATTGAAGTTTCTCTTGTAAAGCTGAAATCTCTACTATTGGATTGGTAGCTCTTGAGGGAGTTGCATGCTGACGACTGCGGTCATTGGGAATACTCCAGGGTCTTTTTTGCTCAAGGAAGATCTGCGGTTCTTATGGATTCTTGAGAGAGTCCATTGTTGATCTAAGCTGGGGTCTATGTGAATTTTATGTAGGAGATTCATTGCAGATTTCATTGTGTACTTTGTAAGTTTCGATTTACAGTTTATAGTGAAATAAAAGTCTTACCCGAAAGGTTTTTTTTTCCTGAATCTCTATTTGTTGGATTTGCAGGACTTATTTTTCACCTAGATGCATGTTTGAGGGTTTAATTAATTTGGATAAAAAATTGATATTTAATTAAATAAATTTAAAATTGAAAATTTGCGAATTAAATTGATAATCAATATCGCACACCCTTTTACACTGAATCACATAAAGAATAGGAAATATAATCTCTACATCTAACAACCACATAAGTAATGTCTCTAACATGTACAAGTAAATGGGCTATGCTCGAACCCCTAAATAAAAATACGAAGGTTTGTCCATATTTCCTTCGGGAATCCTCGTGCATACTAGGTACAATTATATGTTGTCCTAACCTTATAACCTCAAAGTGACATCAAGGGACAATCATTTTTCATTCCATTCATAATGCACGACCTCCAAACAAGGAACCCTCTGATACACTTCTATCTAGGTCTAACGGTTAGAGAGACTCTATATAATAATGCTAACCATCTAACTCGATTTTTTAAAGAATCAATAAGTCTTACTAAAATCCATTATACTCTCGGATTATTCCCACAATATCCCAGATTGTAAATTAATAATATCTAACCAAAATAAGGTGAAATCTCCAAAGATGTCCCAAAAGTAGTTATAATGAGATCAAGGCCTCGTTATAATGAAAATACACAAGTCTTCCTAATGAAAATCTTAAGTTGTTTGAACGAAACTACCTATGTCATTCTAGTGACCTACCAAGTCTTTCTAATGAGATATATAATCTCGTTTGAACGAGAAGTTGCTGTTTCTAATGATTTTGGTGCAAGTCCATTCTTCTCCAAACCCAAATATGTCATTAACAACATCAACACCTAACATTAAAGCCTCCAATCGATCCTATACACATCCTCCTTCAAATATAAGGTTTACAACAATAATTCTTTTATTTGATTAATTCATGGTTTCAAACATCAAAACAAATTATGGGTTTAAGAACCTTATGTTTATAATTTTAACCAAATTAACTCATATTTGATTCAATTTCAAGGGTCTATTATAGGGTTGATTAACGTGATTCAAAGGATAAACATATAGATCCTATTACAAACTAAAATCATCGATTTTCTCAACCATTTATCTCAGTTCATTAACAAGGGATTAAGGTTTAATATCACCATTAAAAAAAATTCAAAAATGGATTTAAAGATGATTAAAATCAGATTTATAAATTTATAATTTAGAATTAAATGGACTACTACTACTACCATAACATAATTCCAATTAAATTCTTGTATGATGTAAACTTTCCTATGGATTGATTGGGGAATAAATCCTCAACTTACCCAAACTCCTTAATTCTTGCGTTCGTCTCCCCTCAACATTCTAGGGTTTTTCCAATGCTCCAAATATGTTTTAGGTTAGGAGTAATGGCCTCTTAAGATGGATTCCTACGAAATTAACCCTAGGCCCTATATGGGCCTCAACCCAATGAGCCCAAGTAATACTCCACATGTCTTGAAACTCTAGCCAAGCCATATACTAACACAGTAGACTTAAAATCTACTATTTTAAGTACAAATAGACATACCTAACCTCCTAACGGTCATTAAGAATTATACTAAATTCTATTAAATTAATTATGACCTCAACTTAAGTTATAAGCTGATACAATTTAAATTAATTAAAATCTAATTAGTTAGTAACTTTGTTCCGCTCAGTATTATAAAAACATACTTAACAATCGATAGAACCTGATACCGAGGGGATAATCCAAATAAGGAAACCCTCGACACTAGTCCGTGATTATTCCATAGTCACCCATAATACTATATCACTTCCAATATTTGATTTATGAATTACCGTGTATTAAATTCAATTTTAAACATAAATTATATAATAAATATAAATTATAAATAGTGGCATCACCTGTCACAACAAGCACCCATAATTAATTTCTATAATTAAATAATTCATAGAAAATACGGGTATTACATTCTTCTCCCCTTAAATAAGGAATTTTTTCCTCCAAATTCGAATTTTTTTAGTACCTAACCTAAAGGTCTAAGAATATCTCACTCACGTAGAGTCCTCACACTAATATATAGATACTACTCATCCTTTGACCCAATACACTCTAAGGACTCTCGTTATAAATCATGTTTGGCTAATACTCAAACCAAACTAGTCTAACTTTTGCCAAGTCAATTTGTCCCTCTTCAACTCCCTCCGCCATGTAACATTGGAAGACACCATGCACAATTTGATGGTGATCGAGTAAGGTCAAATAAAACTGACCTCACCCTATCCATGATCCGTACAAAGGAATTTTGCATCAAGATGCCAACTTCCCATTGGAACCCGAACATCACAATTCCTATTCTCGAAGAGATCTACAAAAGCACCAGACCTACCACCTGGGACCCCAAACCATACTTCCTCTTGATTTAAAAGTTCCTTTATCGGATCTGGCAATCTTCAGACACCTTATCATGAACACTACCTCCTACGAGGTGTCCCAAACACATTCCCATATAATATCTTGCTAACTCTTAGTTCTAAATTAACTTAGTAAATCTACCTTAAATGCTCCAGATGGCCCCATGTCCCCCTTGTGACCTTTGTACCCCACGAGAAAATGAAGAAATCTATTAACACAATTATATACTGGAATTACGATCGGTGTAACTCTTTTGAACATCATTGGATCTCTAGTTTGTTAACTGGTAAGAGTATTTTAAACATTCCACTAACCACCCTGCTTAACCAAAGGTACTGATTCTTTGACTCATTTCACATCCGATCACCCTCAAGCTGCGCAACAAAACATAATTCACATGCCTTGGTCACATTTACTTCTCGTAGTTTGGAACCCTTTGGCAAAAATAATCTCCCTTTATAAATACAACTCTCTAATTTCATCAAACGAAGAAGGAAACTCGTACCAATTACATATTATATACCATATCCATGTAACAAGTTCAATACTTAGACCTAAACCACCATTATAACAAAATTAGGTGAACTACCACAACTGCTACAAATGTTATTGCTTCAATAGGCTTTTGTTGCTAAACCCAATGACGAACTCATCCCCACAAGGACACTTTTTTCAAATGGCCTAACAAGTCGCGGTAATGAGCACTTGATTTGCATCATGACGTTGTTAAATCCTGGGGATCCACTTCAATAAAGCGAATCATTTATCTTCTAACAAAGAGGACTAAAGCCTGTCCAAAATAACATACTACTGACTCTAACTACTTGGATCAAGACTATAGTGCATACTCTTATGGCACCCTAGCATTTCCAATAAAACAATTCCTAACAAAATATACCCTCACAATGGGTTTAACATTAGTGCCAACAATAAGGCAAAAATAATCCCTGTTGTAGTTGATAACTCAGTTTTTATTCAAAAGAAACTAGAATAATCCCTAACTATTTGTAAGATCACAACCCCCTTAATGTGTTTGCATTTATACATATACAAGTGTGTGCTAAACCCTCTCTCGAGACTAAGTATAACAATGAGAGACATCCCCATATCCGAAAATAGTAAACATAAATGCTTACACCAGAGTCAAATTAGTGTAATGCATAGCTATCCAACAAGTCCAATAATAATACGATGATCTCTCATGTAAAAGTCAACAAACCAGATGAAAACAAAACCAACTACCAACTCTCTTTAATCACAATGTAAAGTAGCCCCCTCACTGCTAGGGTAACCACATATGAATAAAGTTTGGTAATAATATATATATATATATATATATATATATATATATATATATATATATATAAGGACATATCTTACATAGTCCGTTTACACTAGATTATGTCGTATACGCTACAACTGTCGAAGAAAAATTTCAAGTTCAATCATGCATCAAGACGGATCCGAATATCAACATTATTCAATAGACAAGCCTCTGTGAGATATATTTTCTTAAGGTTGTGTTTAAGTCCCTTAATATTTCATTTAAAGTGTTGGGACAATTTTTCAAAACTATTTTTAAACATTTGAGTCATCATTTTTCATCAAAATAATTATTTCTAAGTCTTGAGGGGAGTTTTAGTAAAAATTTATTTTACGCTGATGTCGTTTAAATGATAGGATAACGTCATTCGAATGAGGCTTCAAGCAACAATACATCTCGCGTGAAGGAGTCGCGAGAATTTCGCTTCATGTTTACACTTAACAACCCCATATTGTTTAATGTTTTTAATGGTCATTTGATGGTCATACGATCCACTAGATCGAATGACATGGATATGCCGTTCAAGTAAAGTCACTTACTCAATTTTTCTATGAATTCGTGTTAAATGAGTCCATTTTGCTTCAGAAGGCCTCAAATTTTCATTCTACAAAAAACTGCTTTTGTAGAATTTTTGTCTTCTCACTTTTTGAGGGTTTTTGACTTTGTTTTGAATCACAAATCATCCCAATAGATTTAGTGAATCAATTTGGAACCCAAGATACAATTTTTCTAGAGTTTCTCTTATGGGAAAGATTTCTCTACTGCTGATTAGGTACCACTTGAGGGAGGTGCTGACTGACTATGGTTGCGGTCATTAGGAGGGGTGTTTGTTGTTGAAGATAGAGATGCGTGTTCTTGTGGGTTCACTTCGATTGATCCATTACTTATTCTAGACTGAGGTATATGTGAGTGTCTACGAATATTCATTGCATATTTTATTGTGTATGTAAGTTGTGATTTACCTCTTCATAGTGAAATAAAAGGTTTTATTCAAAAGGGGATTTTCCTGAAATTTGTGTCAGTAATTTATATCTATTTTGTGATGGCATGAGTTATTCACCTAGATGCATATGTTAGGGTTTAATTAATTTGGATACAAAATTGACATCTGGTTAAATAAGAATTAAAATTGGAAATTTGCTAATCCACATAAAATCAATATCACACAAAGCTTTCTCAAATTAGTATCAAAGAGGGTTTCTTTAATTTATCGAGTGATCCTTGTTTTCCGCAAAATATTAATGATATTGATTTTTTTGAAAAATTGTAGTGTTTCTGAATGAAAACTTATATAATCAATTGCCAATTATTGACGGGTCTAATTACGCCTATTGGAAAGTCCGCATGAAATATAAAAGCAATTGATGAGCGAGTTTGTGTTATTTATGAAAGAGGGTGGATTCCTCTCAATGTCACTGCTAATAATGTCATGAATCTTAAAAATGTGATTGACTGGACTGAAGATGAAATTAAATGGAGAACTTTTAATTCTCATGGGCTAAGTGTAATATCTAGAGCCATCACCCCTGATGAGTTTCGACGTATTATGACGTGCACTACGTCAAAAGAAGCATGGGTGTCTTACAACTTGCCCATGATGGCACGAATGCGATCAAAGAGTCTAAATTGAAAATTTTAACTACTCAGTTTGAAACGATTACCATGCTTGAATCTGAGTGTTTTGATTACTTTTATTCAATTTTATCTGATATTGTCAACACTAGTTTCATTCTTGGTAAGAACATTCCTGATGCACGAGAAATTAAAAAGATTTTAAAATCGTTGCCTAGACGTTTTATCCCGAAAGTGATTGTTTTGAATTCCTTAGAAAATTTAAGCAACCTTAAGTTAGAAGAACTCGGAGGATCCCTCCAAACATATGAAATTGACATGTTTCCTGACACTGTCAAGCCTAAGGATAGAGGGATAGCACTTAGAGGCCAGTCTAGAAAGGGAGAGGAAGCATCCAAGAGAGAGAAGAAAAATAAAGTGAGAGTTTTTTATTCTGAGTCTGAGGGCGAGTTTTTTAAAAAGTTTCTCAAATTTTCTAAAGAAAATTCTTCAAATAAAAGTTTTTTTGAGAAAAATAAAAATAAAGAAGAGGCCAAAGAAAGCGGTGATAAAGAGGAAGAGGAGAGATGTTTTGAATACGAGGGTAAGAGGCATAGGACATTTGAGTGTCCCACTAGTCTAAAGAGAAAGGTCAAGAAGATTGCCATGCCAGCCACTCATAGCGATAGTGAGGAAGTGGTGAAGAATTTTGGGGATGAATCTTCACATGGGATGTGTGTTGCATTTTTAGCTAGTCACATGACCACACATAGTTTATCCCACGATGATGAGGATACTTGTGCACGTGAGAGCCGCGAGGGTGATTTGAGTATTTCGAGTGAGGGTGAAAGTGAGTGTGCAATCGAAGGTGAAAGTGAGATCCAAATAGCATTTAGAGATTTGTACGCCTAGACTTTAAAGAAGAAGAAGTTAAAAAAGAGTTAGATCCTAGTTTGTTAGATTTGGATAGAGAGATAGAGGTTTTGAGGGGATTTGAGGCATCAACAAGTCAACTCGAGAAGGTGCAGGTTTCTTTGAGTGAGCAGTTGGTCATCGTAGGTCGGGAAAAGAGTGAACTTGAAGCTCGTGTGTTCCAATTAGAGAGAGAGATCGAAGGAACTCGTGAGGTAAAGGTCACTATAGAGGATACATCTAAGAAGGTTTGAAATATGCTCCTTGATCTCGCTTTGGGTAATGTTGAGAGATTAAGAATAGGTCATAATGGTGCATCTACTTCCATGTTGCACCCGAGTCGGTTCCCGAGTTTGTGATTGATCCATGTGGCTCTCAACCTAACCCACCTAGGCATCTGTTACCCGATAAGAGAGTGCATACTAGACATTTTGTGAGAGGTGTTCCTAGACCCGTTTATGTTTGCAACCATTGCAAAAAGAGAGGACACCTTAGGAATTTTTTTTTAAGTTGGGTAGTGTATCGCATAGAGTTTTGACACGTGTTCCCACACACGCACTCACACATGATGCTCCAGATGATTACATGAGAGAGTTTGCACATATTAGGGAGCAAGTTAAGTTTTTTCTCAAAACTTGACATGATTTGATGGACGTTTTTCATAGGATGTCACCACCTTTGGAAATCTCCACCGCACCTAATGGTTGAGCTTTAGACTTATTTTCTAGCATATGATGATTTTCGTGATGATATTTTATTCTTATTGCTAGTGTGTATCATTTTTGTACTTATACTTTTCATTGTTGATATATTTTTTTCGAAAAACCAAAAAGTTTTTTGTTTTTGAATAATTTTGAAAAAATACAAAAAGAATTTCCATTTTTTGGGAAAATATTTAAAATAGCCAAAAATATTTTATTTTGATAAAATTTTTGGGAAAAGACAAAAAGTGTTTTGTATTTTATTTACACCATTTATGGATAGACATTTAGGATAACCAAGTCACATCATCATTCCATATCCATGTGACTATTCGATAGTGTTTTGACACGATACATCATTTCATCCATGTTCTTTTAATGTTTGGAGTCATTAAGATGAGATTTGAGATTACTTTCTACATGTATGACTCATAATTTCCTTTAATGCACACTTTCACTGATTTGTTTAATTATTGCACTTGTCTATCACATGTTAGTTGAAGTGTTTCCATCTCAATCATGTCTTTAAAATGAACCATATGCAATAAAACTTCACAATGAAAGTGTGCATGTAAGAACCGTTGTTCGTGAGAAATTTGTTTAATATGAAAAAATAATGAGTGAACACGGGAAATGACTGTGAGTGAATAATAATCATGTTGTGAAAGAAACCGTTTAAAAGAGCCCGAGAAAAAATTAAGGCAATAAAAAGAATCATATGCTAAAAGGGGGCCAATAGGATTTTTCTAAGTTGAGAAAATAAATAGAAACCTCAAAAGAACTTGAAAAATAAATTTATATTTGAGGGAGTTTTGTTGGAAATATGTAATCACCGGGTTTGCACATCCCAACAAAGTCTTGAAAAAGCATTAAATAGTTTTAAATGTTATTGGTGTGGAAATCATTTTAGACTTTGATTTGTTAATTTGATTAAGTCAATGCAATTTGAATTCAACAATTTTTACACCTAAGGATGATTGTGAAGTTCAATCGTTATGAGTATCCATATTCATCGTGCACATTTGTTTTGTCTGTTTGAGTTGATTTACCTATTGAATATGTTCACACCCATTCATTCCGTTTTGACGATTTAATTATCTTAGTGTACATTCAAGGTGTGTGTTTTTTGTAAATTTGATTTTGTTAAAAAATTTGAAAAATTTAATAAGTTAGTGAATGATTTCAAGTTTATTCTTTGATGATCGTAGTTGATTTTCTTTTCTTATCGTGACACTCCATGCTTATTTTTATTTATTCTTTTCCTTGTCTATTTCGGACTAATAAAAAAGGAGAGAACGAACTATAATTTAGTGGGGAATTTGAATTATGAGGAGATTTGAGATTTGATGTTTGTTTTGATTTATGTTTATCTTATTTCAAACAATATACGTCACGAAGGTATTTGTTTCTCGTTTCATGTGTGTAGGTACAAAGTTGAAGCTTATTATTTTGCACACCCTGATGATGATAAAGAAAAATTCTAGATTTGACGATTTCAAATTGAAGATTTTTGAAGAATTTGAAAGACTTGCATTTTTAGTAGCTTTTCAATTTTGGGTTCATGGGAGGGTATTATATTTGTATAATACATTTGATTTGATAATTGGGATGTTTTTAGTTTGTACCAGCAGAGACATAGGGGAAGATTTGAAAAGATATATTTTACATAGTCTGTTTACTTTAGAGTATGTCGTATACCGCTACAACCATCGAAGAAAAAGTTCAAGTTCAATCATGCATCATGATAGATCCGATTATCAACATAACAAGCAAGCCTCTGCGAGATAAATTTTGGTAAGGTTTTGTTGAATTCCCTTAATGTTCCATTTGAAGTGTTGGGATAATTTTTCTAAAATGTTTTTAAACATCTGAGGCGTCATTTTTTGTAAAAATATTTTTTTCTTTGTCTTGAGGCGGAGTTTTGATAAAAATATATGTTATGCTAATGTCATTCAAAGGACATGTCTACGTCTTTCAAATGACAGGACAAAGTCGTTCGAAAGAGGCTTCAAGAGACACTGCATCTCGCGTGAAGCAGTCGCTTTAAGCTCTTTTGATGTTTACATCTAATGACCGCATATTGTTTCATGTTTTTAATAGTCGTTTGATGGTCGCGCGATCCACTGGATCGAATGACATTTGATGTCGTTCGAGTGACATGGCTATATCGATCAACTGACATGGCTATATCCTTCGACCGAAGTCACTGACACAATTTTTCTATAAATTCGTGTTAAATGAGTCCATTTTTGCTTCAGAAGACTAGAGATTTTCATTCTACGAAAATTGCTTTTGCATAATTTTTGTCTTCTCACTTTTTTAGATTTTTTGACTTTTTTTTATTCACAGATCATCCCTATAGCTTTAGTGAATCAATTTTGAACCCAAGATATAATTTTTGGAGTTTTTCTTGTAGGGAAGATTTCTCTACTGCTGATTAGGTACCACTTGAGGGAGGTGCTGGCTGACTACGACTACGATAATTGGGAGTGTATGAGGGTGTTCCTTGAGAAGATAGAGTTATGTGTTCTTGTGGGTTCACTGCGATTGATCCATTGTTGATTCTAGACTGAGGTTGATGAGTGCATTATTTTGTATATTTTATGCCCAAATTTATACTTTGTTATTCCCATTTTAGTGTATTGAATAATTTCTTAGGGCTATTTTATTAAAAGGAAGAAAAAATGCGAGAATGATTGAATTCATATTGAAAATGACAATTTTAAGTAAAAAATGGGCACTTCGATGATTTTATAATATTCTTGTGCTAATTTGTGAAGAAAGTTGCGTAGTGAAATTTTTGCAGATAATGATGGAATTTGGTGCAAATTGATGATCAATTCAAAAAAGGCGCGAAAAAGCTAATTTTTACGGTCGTTCGAAAAAATACTATTTTTACACGTGAAATCGTAAAAAAGCCGGAAATTTTTAATCTCCGATTTGGACGAAACTCGGCATGCGTGTTCAGCAAGAAAATATAAGAGTTTTCGAGTGGGGGGAAATTTCGTCCCTTATCACGATCCAAAGATTAAAGAGGTGGAGAGATAGCTACCAACACTATTCGGCCAATCAGAAAGAGTCCCACCACAACTCAAATACCTCACCACTTTTTCTATAAAAATGACCCTTGGGCTCATAATTTCGAGATAATCAGAGAGGAATTTCGTGAAGGATTTTGGGGAGCAACTTTGAGTGATTGTAATCAATTTGAGGGCCAAGTTTTTATCATTTTTTTAGAGGATTGAATATTGTTGTGAGAGAACTATTTGTAAGTTTGGTTTATTAATGAAGATCTCTATTCATTCTTGCAATTTCTCTTTCATTATGGTAGCTTGATTCTTGTATTAGGAGTAGGGTGAAGTTTATCATAGTTACCTAATATTGTCACGTTAATTTTATCGTTGTTTATTCCCTTCTTGTTTTAATTGTTATTAAAGATTCGGTATTCATTTTAAAGCGACACGAGAGTGAGTTTTAGAACCTTCAAGATTGTTTTGTCAAATCAAGTTTTGAGATTTAAAAATAGTAATTTTTGATGGATTATGCTTACACTTTGATTGTTTTGATAGTCCATGCTTAAATACATTTGCGAATTTTAAAACTTGTATTTTCTAAGGGAATATGGATTTTAGTCGTCTATTAGAGACGTTATAAATATTTTGAACATAATCGTCATATTTTACGAATTAAACGCGGCGAGAGTCGGTTGATTTGAGTTATAAAAAGGGAATGACAACATTAAATTAGTGTGCAATATTAGTTACGTGATAAATGGACCCCGAATCCTAATTATTTACAAATCTCTTGTGTTACTCTCATTTATCGTAGTTTCTTTTATTTATTGTAATTTATAATTATTCTCTACCCCATTTGATCTAGTTGGAGAGTTGCAATTCTTTTAATAATTAAAATTGACAAATCCTCGTGGGTTCGACCCGTACTTACACTCGCTATTCTATAATAGCCCGTGCACTTGCGGTATTTTATAAAATTGAAACAAGTTTTTGGCGCCGTTGCCGGGGATTTGTTCGATTTAAAAAAAAACGAGTTGTGACTTTCGGACTAGTTTTTTTACTTTTCGCATTTTTGTTAGTAAAAATTCATTAAAAAAAAGTAAAAATTTCTGGAAAAAAAAATAAATTCAGCAACAATATTTTTAATTTTTTTGGGGTAAAAAAAAATTGTTTCATAAGTGTGTTTTCTTTTTTTTTTCTTGTTAAATACACCACTAGTGCGTGTGTCGTTTTTTTTTGTGTGTATGTGTCGCACTATACGTTTGGTGTAGTTTTTTTTTTCAGGAGCATATTAAAAAACAAAAAGGGTGACGAAAAATTCGAAAAAGTGTTCAACGGTGCGCGAACGCGAAGAACAAAATTGTGCAATCTTGCCACGGGCACAAGGAACTCTCGGGGACGACTGAAACGTAGGCGGCGTTTTCCTTCGACGTCAAGTTAAACTTCGGCCCGGCGTAAACAAGTGACAGTAAAAAGTCCACGCCGGAGGTACGTTTTTTTTTGTGCTCCTACGTGGTTTAATTTCGCATTTAATTTAACACGTTGCATAAATTGACTTAAGGGAAAAACCCGTGTGAAAGATAAGGTGGGGATTTCATCACCTCTCCTTGGTCCGAAAATCACTAATTATCCAAGCATTCGCATATCCCGAGCCATCACATTTAATTTAAAATCAATTAGACATTGGCCTTAGGATATCACATAGCTCATAGGAAACCTCTTAACAAGACTAGAGTTGAAAGCTACTCCAACGCTAACTTGTCAAATCAATTCCATTTCACCTTGTCTAGGATTGGTGGTTTTTAATGTGTCTTCGTACCGACCACCTACCTGGAGGAAAAAATGGGTTTTAAGGTGATAACCGTAGTTGGTCGTCTTTTAAATTCTCCTTTGTCAAAGAGTAGGAGCTGTCTAATTAGGGAGATTAATTTGGGGACCCCTGCTGTCGTCGATTAATCTCGGGAAAACTAGATTTTAAAATTGAAATTCCCCTCACCTAAATTAGATAATTCAATTTGCTGTGTGTTAGCTTGGAATTATGTGGTTTGAGTCAAATATTATTTTTCATCACATAAAAAAAATCGAGGGAGCTGACTGTATGCGAAGTTGGTTTCGAAATCATACCGGTCGTTTGTCGAGTGTGGAGTCTAGCATTCCCGATACTTACGTAGGTAGATTTTCAATATTCACCGAGATGGGAGACGAGTTAGCACCACGTGCCCTTAAAGATTACCTTTATCCAACTAGGTTTAGTCAGCGTTCATGCATACTTCTTCCCGATCACAATGCAAATAATTTCCAATTACATTCGGGAACAATCCAACTGTTGCCCGTGTTTCGGGGTACTCAAAAAGAGGATCCGTACCTTCACGCGCGTGAATTTGAGGAGATATGTGGGACCATTAAGCACCAACAACTCTCCGATGGGATTGTTAAGCTTAAATTGTTCCCGTTCTCGTTGAAAGACAAAGTTAAGAGTTGGTTTAACTCATTAAAACCCGAATCCATCACCACTTGGAACCAAATGAGTGTCACCTTCCTACAACAATTCTTTCTTAACCAAAAGACGACGTCGATACGTCACGCCATCAACACATTTAGCCAAAAGGAGGTAGAAGCATTGTGGATGTATTTGGAGCGATTCAAGGACTTGCTATTGCAATGTCCGCACCATGGGATTGAGATGGGATGCCAAGTCCAAATTTTATATGAGGGGTTCGATTGTAACACCCGAACTATGCTCAAGTCACTATGTAATAGTGATTTTAACGAGAAGAGTGAGGTCGATGCGTGGGTATTTCTAGAAGCCATAGCCAAAAAGTCCCAGTGATGGACACCCAATAGAGAATCTAGATCCACCACCTCCAATGAGGGGCTCACTCACCAAGTCGAACAAAGTTATGATTTAAATGCCAAAGTGGCCACATTGGCCCCACTTTTAGAAGCTTTAGAGACAAGCAAAGAGGGAAATCGAACTGCATCTGCGGCCGTTCAACATGTAGGTTCCCCTACGTGTATACTTTGTGATGTATACGACCACTTAGTCGAGAATTACCCCACCCTTCCGGCCCACAAGGCACTCACCGAGCAAGCCAATTCCCTCTACCAAAATAGGCCAAAGTATGACCCATATTCCAATACATACAATTAGGGATGGCGAGACCATCCCAATCTTTCATGGTCCAAGGCTCAATACCAAGGAAGTGGAGGACAATCTTCCGATAACCCATCCCCGGGTTTCCAAAATAATGCCACTGCACTCTCGAATCCCTCATCCTAAAAGATTCAATCTTTAGAGGATTCGATGAACCTTCTTGCCAAAAGTACCCTTCAATTCCAGCAAACCACGCAAAATGTCCTCCAATCCACCCAGCAAAGCATGCACACGAATACGCAAGCCATTACCAAACTCGAGGTCCAAATGAGCCAACTAGCTAATGCGTTGAGTGAGAGGAATAAGGGAACATTCTCGAGTCATCCCGAACCCAATCCAAAGGGTAATATGCCAAGGGGTTAATTTTTTATTCAAGACGACACGAGCGCATCACACCCCTAAGAGCATGCAAAAGCCATCATCACGCTTAGGTCTGGCAAGGAAGTAGAGACAAACATTTCACTACCTACTGAGAGTGAATCCGAGAAAGGTAAGGCGAAGGAAGATCCACCCGTGTCTCCAACTTCCTCCTCACCTTTACCTTCCGAGCCATCTGTGGAGACCTATGTCCCAAAAGCTCCATTTCCACAGCGTTTGGTGCCACAAAAGAAAAAGGCGCAAGCTAATAAGATGTTGGAAGTATTCAAGAAAGTACAAATCAATATCCCACTGCTTGATGCTATTCAACAAGTCCCATCCTACGCCAAATTTCTGAAGGACCTTTGTACCTTCAAGAGAAGCACCAATGTACCCAAGAAAGCTTTTCTCACCGAGCAAGCAACTCGATCATTTCTTATCGAACTCCCATAAAGTATAAGGATCCCGGTACTCCGACGATCTCTATCAAGATAGGGGAGCACCTCATGGAGAAATCACTTCTAGATTTAGGAGAAAGCGTGAATCTTCAGCCGTACACCGTATACGAGAAACTAAGTTTGGGGGAGTTGAAACTGACTAGGATTACCTTGTCCTTAGCTGACCGTTCTGTGAAAATCTCGAGAGGTATTGTTGAGGACGTCCTAATTAAAGTGGGTGACTTTATATTTCCTGTCGACTTTGTTGTCTTGGACACCCAACAAGTGAAAAATCCTATTGCACAAATCCCTGTTATTTTGGGTCGTCCTTTCCTCGCCACATCTGATGCCGTCATTAGGTGTCGGAGCGGACAATTGAACCTATCCTTTGGGAACATGACTATGGATCTTAATGTGTTCAATTTGGCCAAACAACCACCCGATGACGATGAACCCGTGGATGTCGACATGATTGATAGTATTGTCGAAGAGACTTTTGAGCAAACTTTTAATGACGACCCTTTAGCATCTTATCTTGCCTTATTTGGGTCCGAATTTGATGTCGAACAGTCCATCGAAGAAGTCAATGTCCTCCTCGACTCCGCCCCTATCATGGAAGTAGGAAATTGGAAGTCTAAACCCGAGCCCCTCTCACTTTCCTCATCACCTATTCCACCCTCGATTGAGAAAGCTCCCGAGCTTGAATTGAATCCACTGCCTGAAAAGCTCAAGTATAGGTTCTTAGGACCTTCTGAATCCTTACTTGTTATCATCGCGTCTGACTTATACAAAGAACAGAAAGATAAACTATTGCGTGTTCTCAACGAACACAAGGAAACCATAGGATGAACCATAGCCGACATTAAGGGGATAAGTCCCTCGGTGTGCATGCATAGGATATACTTAGAGACAATGCTAAAAATTACCGCGAAGCACAGCATAGACTTAATCCCAATATGAAAGAGGTCGTTCGAGCTGAGGTGCTAAAATTGCTCGATGCGGGTATCATTTACCCCATCTCTGATAGCCAATGGGTCAGTCCCGTTCAAGTGGTCCCTAAGAAATCCGATGTTACGGTGGTGAAAAATAACGATGATGAGTTAGTACCCACTAGGATTCAAACCGGTTGGCGAATGTGTATTGATTATAGGAAGTTGAACGCTGTTACAAGGAAAGAACACTTTCCCCTTCCTTTCGTAGACCAAATGCTAGAGAGATTATCCGGCTATCCATATTACTATTTTCTAGATGGTTACTCCGGCTACAATCAAATTCCCATTGCTCCTGAGAATCAAGAGAAAACCACCTTCACTTGTCCATTTGGAACTTTTTCCTATCGACACATACCCTTTGGGTTATGCAATGCACCCGCCACCTTTCAGCGGTGCATGATGAGTATCTTTTCGAATATAGTGGAGCGATTTCTCGAAGTCTTTATGGATGATTTTTCTGTATTTGGGTCTAGTTTTGATGAGTGCCTCCATCACCTCACCCTCGTTCTGAAGAGGTGTAAGGAAAATAACCTTGTGCTTAATTGGGAGAAGTGTCACTTTATGGTCAAACAAGGCATAGTGCTAGGTCACATCATTTCTGAAAAGGGTATCGAGGTAGATGAAGCTAAAATAGATCTCATTGCTAATCTCCCACCCCCTAAAACTGTGCATGAAGTTCGATCATTCTTAGGACACGCCAGTTTTTATCGGAGATTTACTAAGGATTTTAGCAAAATCTCTCGACCCTTGTGCAATCTTCTTGCCAAGGACACACCCTTCGATTTCACTAATGAATGCGTTCATGCCTTTGAAAGGCTAAAGACGGAATTAACCTCTGCACCTATTATGAAACCTCCCGACTGGAATCATCCATTTGAGATCATGTGTGACGCTTTTGACTATGCCATAGGTGCGGTTCTAGGTCAGCGTAATGAGAAACTTCCTCACGTCATCTATTATGCCAGTAGAAATCTTAATGATGCCCAATTGAACTATTCCACGACTGAAAAAGAGTTCCTCGCTGTTGTTTTTGCTCTTAAGAAGTTTAGGTCTTACTTGATAGGATCCAAAGTTGTCATTTTCACCGATCACTCATCCCTGCGATACCTTTTATCTAAAAAGGATGTTAAGGCTCGTCTCATTAGGTGGATCCTATTACTGCAAGAGTTTGACCTTGAAATTCGGGATAAGAAAGGGTGTGAGAATGTAGTGGCGGATCATTTTTCTAGGTTAACCATTGAATCTTCTGATAACCTATTGACACTAAATGAGTCTTTTCCTGATGAGCAACTGATGCTTGTCTCTCAGCTTCCATGGTTCGCAGATATTGTGAACTATCTTTCGATAGGTGAAATGCCACTGCATTGGTCTAAGCAAGATTGTTCCAAATTTTTAAAGGAAGCCAAGAATTTATTTTGGGATGACCCGTATCTTTTCAAGTATTGTCCCGATCAAATCATTCGAAAGTGTGTCCCCGATCATGAGATTCAAAGCGTAATCTCTTTCTGCCATGACCAAGCATGTGGAGGTCATTTCAGTGCTAAAAAGACCGCTGCAAAAATTTTGCAGTGTGGATTCTATTGGCCCACCATTTTTCGTGACTCGAATGGTTACAGTATGAGTTGTGACCGTTACCAACGGTTAGGAAAGATCACACGTAGGAATATGATGCCCTTAAATCCCATTCTGATTATCGAGGTTTTTGACTATTGGGGCATTGATTTTATGGGTCCATTCCCAAATTCCTACGGAAATCTCTACATTCTTTTGGTAGTTGATTATGTATCTAAGTGGATAGAATCCATACCATATAGGATGAATGATCACCACGTAGTGTTCAAATTCATTCGAGAAAATATTTTCTCCCATTTCGGCACGCCTCGAGCCATCATTAGCGATCAGGGAACCCATTTTTGTAATCGATCCTTCGAGAGTCTTATGAAAAAGTACTCGGTCACGCACAAAGTAGGGTGTTCTTATCACCCTCAAACTAGTGGTCAAGTTGAAGTTTCCAATAGGCAAATCATCGAGAAGACAGTGAATCCAAACCTAAAGGATTGGTCCTTAAGGTTATTGGATGCATTGTGGGCTTATCGCACTGCCTACAAAACACCACTTGGTATGTCCCCGTATAGGCTTATCTTTGGAAAAGCCTGTCACCTTCCGATAGAGTTAGAACACAAGGCCTATTGGGCCATTAATACCTTCAATTTCGATTTACCTGCTGCGAGAGAGGTCCGAAAACTGCCACTTAATGAGTTGGAAGAGATTAGGAATGATGCGTATGAAAATGCAAAATTGTATAAAGAGAAAATGAAAATGTTCCATGACAAGTCCATTCTACGGAAGTCATTCGAGCCTGGACAGAAAGTTCTCTTGTACAATTCTAGGTTGCATCTCTTTCCCGGTAAGTTGAGGTCTAGATGGTCCGGTCCCTTTATTGTTAGGACAGTCTACCCACATGGGGAGGTTGAGATAGAGAATCCTAAAAATGGTGAAATTTTCAAAGTTAAAGGTCAAAGGTTGAAGCCATATCTGGAATTGCGAGATCGAGAAGTGGAGGATATTCTCCTCCAAGACCCTGTGTACCACGAGTGAACATGAAATTGGGTCATTGTTGTTGTATCATACTTTTTATTTTACAGGAATTGTGCGTTGGAAAAAGTCCCTCATTACGGTAATATCTTTCATATCTTTCCCGCCTTTTAAATTTTTGTTTTGAACATTGAGGATTATGTAGAAATTAGGTTTGGGTGTATTGAGGTCATTTTTCTCCGCTTTGTAAAAAAATAAAAAATAAATAAATAAAAATCCAAAAAAGATTTTTTAATATAATTGAGTTTTAAAACAATTTCTTAATATATAATTAATTCATGGATCTCTCATCTTATGAAATTTTTACACATTAGCCATATAATATGATCGAAAATGGATATTGAGGCGAAAGTTAATATGCTTAACGAATAAATGTGGAGATTTTGACTCGATGAGATTTTGTGCCATTCATCATTTCCGTTGATAAATTCGTTGATGATAAATTCGTTGATGATCTCAAATTCTTTGTTTTGTTCGATTATTGAAAACAAAAAGTCAAAATGTGAATCTTAAGCACTAGAAGTCTTAGTAAGTCGTCTTGAGACACAAATCAGATTAACAAACTTGAGAAATGAGATTAGGCCATCGTTTGAAAGCCCAAAAAATAAGCTTAAATTCCAACCTTTTTACAATATTCCATTGCAAGCCCATTTGAGCCAAAAAGAAAATAAGCCTTTTGTTGAAAACCCATTATCCTAACCAACTCCAACTGGGAGTTTAAAGCCTATAAAAACAAGCCATACCTATTTTCTGAGAAATTACGGTAGGAAAAAGGCCAAAAGAAAATGAGGTTGCAAAAATGTGAGTATGAAAAAAGAAAAAAGAAAAAAAAATGTGTGATCTTGAAAAGAAAAAGCGAAAGAAAAAGACAAATGGAGGTTAGAAGAAAAGGTGCTTAAAGTCAAAATATCGAAAAATCTCTATATTCTCAGAAATTTTTGAACTCCAAAGCCATTCTTTCTAGCTAAAATCCGAGCCTAAAGTACAACCAAAGAAAGTCCTAATCGATCTCAAGTGAAGTTAGTTAAAGTGTGGAGAGAAGATGAATAGGATCTATGGTGTGATTCAATGTTTTCAAAAAGTAATCGATTTTCCATTCATGAGATCATACACATCCATAAAAAAAAGACAATTTCGTTTTTGATCATGTATATGTGAAATTTGTTCATATAAATTTATTTTTTTCACATATACCGAGAGAAAATAACCCATTTCTGAGTGTTCAATTGTGAGTGCATTCTGTGAGATTTTGAAATCAAAACGAACTTTCGGATAAGAAATGTAACGATCAAATCTTTTGAAATGGATGGTTATATTGGCTATGCACACACACACACAATAAGTTGAGATTGAGAAACGAAGTTCTACTATATTTATGAAGTTTGCGTTGAAACTTCGTTATTGTTGATACCAAATTTAGTCCGCTGACATGGCTCAATTGAGTGAAGACACATGGCAATCTACGTGGCAACAACAAACACTTACGAGGAACTCAGACGCTCCGAGGAACCATACTGCTACGAGGAACACTGCTTCCCCGAGGAACTCAGACGCTCCGACCAATAAGAACTCTACGAGGAACTGTTGAGTATCGAGCAGTTTAGGCGCTCCGAACAGCTTAGGCGGTCCGAGCTTCACCTCGAACAAATCATTAATAGCAGGATAACCAACAGTTTGACTGTTCATTAAATGCTTATCATTCAGATGTATACACTTAAGGGGCATTGAATCTATTACCCTTTCACATGTGCAGCATTGAATGTATTACCCTTTCACATTACAGCCTCAGGACTATAAATACATTGCACAATCCTCATTGTAAAGGGACTGGAATTTCTTGATAAAACTTGTAATCGAGAATTCCCAAACAGTCAGCAATAACATAACAGTGGACGTAGGCCGTTCTTATAAGGCTGAACCACTTTAAAAATTTCTTTGTCTCATTTATTTTATCTGTGATTAAATAATTAGATATGATCTAATTTTTTACATCAACAGATTGGCGCCGTCTGAGAGAAACGACTGGTAATATCATTTTTTATCGAAAACAATTCATCACAAATGGCTGATATTCCAGAATCCAGCAATCAAAATGCCGGAAGCCCTCCAAATCCATCTGCTCTGCCAAATATTCCAGATCTGGCTGGAATAATGACAAATCTGGCTCAGGGCCAGACAGTCATGCAAGAAACTATGCGACAACTCATACAAACCCTCCATGGCGGTGCACCAACCCATTCAGGACCGCGAAGTATTCAAAGAAATACCCGTGCACCTTCTTCGCGTACTAGGCGTACCGATTCATATCGTAATGAGGAGTCTGAAGAGTTTTCTCATCAACCTGGACGAACTTTGTCAGTACGAGCCACAGATACTGAACAACGTATCACTCTCTCCAGAAAGGACTAGTGCCCTAGAAAGATTAAGCAGAGTATCTCCTTTCAATCGATTAGGTCCTAGGAGGAGCAAAAGTCCTCCTAGAGCCGCATCGAGGAGTTTTCTACGACCATCAGACTTAAGGGAAGGATCTGCCCAGTCGTGACCAGCTGCTCGTCAAGATAGATCCCAGGAAGCCACATCAACGCGATCAGTTGCTCGAACCAACAGGCCCGAGGAAGGAAATGATGCATGGAAAGACTCTATTCAGAGGCTGGAGGATAGATTAGGGGAAATGGCTAAAGCCAAGAACCCTCTACAACGAACCTTTGTTCGAGGAACACCTTTTGTCCAGGCCATTGTAGATTTTCCAACACCATCGAAGTTCAAAGCACCTGTTGTGACCCCCAAATATGATGGAAAGACAGACCATGTCCTTCATATAGAACAATATCAAGCTGCAGCCGACATCTATGCTGTTCCAGATGAGATGAGATGCAGAGCATTCTCGAGAACTCTTACCGGATCTGCTCAAATGTGGTATAATAATCTTCCTCGGGGTAAGATCTCAACTTTTCTTCAACTGGCCGAGTTATTAATTGGGAATTTCTATTTTAGGGCAAAGCCAGTTAAACGAGTAGCGCATTTGTTAAGTGTTAGACAAAAAGCTGGTGAGAGTACCAGAGATTATATAACTCGTTTTAATAACGAGAAACTCGAAGTCATTGATTATGAGGAGAAGACAACGATTACCGCCTTGATGAGTGGACTACTGCCCAACAAGTTGTACTACACTTTGACCAAAGATCCACCTAGAACCATGTCAGACTTGATGAGAAAAGCGGCCAAGATTATGAATGCCGAGGAGGCTATGGCTACGAAGAAGAATATGGATGCCAAAGAAACCAAGGTGGAAGGTGATAAAGCTAAGAAGAAGGAACATAAGAACAATGGTAGTGACAAACACTCAAAAATAAGGTCGTTATGGGAAATATTGAGGAAATTTGATAATTATACTCCTTTGAAGAAAGACATCAACCATGTTCTAGAAGAAATCAAGAACAACGAGGAGTTAAACTGGCCAGAGAAAATGAAGGCAGACCCTGACAGGAGGAATAAAGTAAAATATTGCGAGTTTCATAAAGATCATGGCCATATGACCAAAAATTGCATAGCTCTTCAGAATGAGATTGAAACACTCATCAGACGAGGAAAACTGGCAAAGTATGTTGATCGTGGAAATAAAAGAAGAAACATTGACCGAACAAGAGAGAGGTCTAGATCTCCTCGTCGAGCAGAGGAGAACAAGAAAAGAGACCATGAAGTTGATCCGGAAGATGACCCCGATCTTCCCAAGAGACCAAGACAGCCAGAACGAGAGGTATTTTCAATACGCTTTGGGTCATTTGACTGTAATGTTATTACAGGTGGAGATGCAGGAGGAGGAGACCTTACTGCAGAGAGAAAAGCTTACCTCTATGAGGCTCAAGCTTGCTCGTACATTCAATGAATAAATCTAGCTGAGGAGGATCGCCCGAGAAAGGTGAACGAAGAGAAATTGGTCATTGGTTTCTCAAAGAACGACCTCGCAGGTGTTATATATCCTCATGATGACCCATTGGTGATCAAAATGAGGATGAATGAGGTAATGGTTTCAATAGTACTGGTAGACAATGGTAGCTCGACAGACATTATTTTCTACTCGTGCTTCGACAGTTTAAATCTAAAGCTATCTCAACTGGAGCCTTATCATAGACCCCTCCTCGGTTTTGATGGAGAGAAAGTATTTCCACTTGGGACGATCAAATTGGATATATTCATTGGTACGTGGCCTGCTTGTCAAACAGAAAGAATATGCTTCTTCGTGATGGATAAGAATGTTTAATCATCATACAATATCATCATGGGAAGAGTAGGATTGAAGAAGTTCGAGGCTGTACCATCTACGGTACACCAATGCCTAAAATTTCTAATCAATTTTGGAGTAGGAGTTGTGAAAGGTGATCAGAAAGTAGCTCGGGAATGCTATTATTCATCCGCCGAGTAAGAGGAACTGGAGGAATCAAGGAAAAAGACTACTACCTATCAAGTGGATGAAGGTGCAGAAATTGAAACATTGGATCCTAGAGATGAGTTGCAACTCGTGAAGGGTCAAGTGGTGGAAGCTACTGAAAACATCATTCTGGACGACGAGCACCCTGAACGAACTACTCAAGTAGGTTCGTCGTTGGAAGCCTCACTGAAACAGGAATTGATAACTTTTTTAAGAAGCAAAAAGAAAACTTTTGCGTGGAGTCATGCGGATATGCCCGGGATAGACCCAAATTTCTTATGTAACGAGCTCAATGTGAATAAGGAGATCAAGCCAGTGAAGCAGAGAAGAAGAGTGTTCATCCCCGAGAAGAACCAAGCTATACAGGAGGAAGTCGAGAAGCTCCAGAAATCTTGTTTTATTGAAGATGTTAAATATCCAGACTGGTTAGCAAATGTGGTGATGGTGAAAAAGAATAACAATAAATGGAGGATGTGTGTAGACTTCACCGACCTCAACAAAGCATGCCCAAAGGATCACTTTCCGCTGCCCCGAATTGATCAACTAGTGGACGCTACCTCGAGACACGAGCTGCTGAGCTTCATGGATGCTTATTCTGGTTACAATCAGATTAAAATGAAACCTGAAGACAGGGAGAGTACCTCTTTTATTACTCCTAGGGGAACTTATTGTTATAATGTTATGCCTTTTGGTTTGAAAAATGCAGGTGCGACATATCAGCGGCTGATGAACAAGGTCTTTGATGAACAAATCAGTTGCAATATGGAAGTCTATGTTGATGATATGCTGACAAAGAGCAAGAAAGCTGTTGATCATCTAGTTGACTTAGGCCAGAACTTTGATCAATTGGATAAATATCAAATGAAGTTGAACCCGACCAAGTGAATATTTGGAGTACGAGAAGGCATATTTCTCGGGTACATTATCAATCAACTAGGCATTGAGGCTTACCCTGAAAAGATCAAAGCTCTATTAGGATTGCGATCCCCAACGACGAAGAAAGAGGTGCAAAGTCTTACAGGACGAGTAGCAGCACTCAACAGATTTGTATCGCGGGCAACTGATCGATGTCTCCCATTCTTTAAGACGCTCCGAAAGACTTTTGAGTGGAATGATGAATGTGAGAAGGACTTTCAAGAATTGAAGAAATATTTGGGAGCACCTCCACTGTTATCCAGGCCGGTAATGGGAGAAAAATTATACTTGTATCTGGCAGTGTCCGAGAATGCAGTGAGTTCGGCACTGATAAGAATAGAGAATGGAGTACAAAAACCGATCTACTACACAAGTAAGGCCTTCCGAGGAGCAGAGATCAGATATCTAAAACTGGAAAAATTGGCACTAACATTGATCGAGGCAAGTAGAAGAATGAAGCCATATTTCTAGGCTCATACTATAGTAGTATATACTGATATGCCATTGAGGCAAGCCCTTTATAAACCAGAAAAATCAAGAAGATTGATGTGCTGGGCAATAGAGCTTGGTGAATATGATATAGTCTATGAACCCAGATCATCGCTAAAAGGGCAAGCGGTAGCAGATTTTATAGCAGAGTTCACATATCCTAATACCCCCGAGGAGCAAAAGTTTTTCACTGATCAACCTATGGATGTTACAGGATCATCAAATGCAAGCCCATACCAACTTAGCTTGGTAAAAGGGCAAGTTGATGTTAAAGAATCATCAAATTCAAGCCCAGACCAGCTGAGGTTGGTAAAAGGGAAAGAAAAGATGATCGACGAACAACAAGAAATATCTGGAGATGGTGAAAGAAAGCAACAAATTTTCCACCGAGGAACTCTGTCAGATCAAATATTTGAAGACGAGTTACCCATATGGAGTCTGTACGTGGATGGTTCATCTTGAATTACAGGACGTGGCGTGGGGATCATTTTGAACATCCCGGACGAGGTCGACATGGAATACGCCCTACGATTCCAATTCGAAGCTTCCAATAATGAGGCTGAGTATGAGGCCATGATTGCAGGTCTTAGTTTGGCAAAAATTATGGAGGCGCAGCAGGTTATTGTCTTCAGTGATTCTCAATTGATCGTAAATTAAATGTTGGGAATATATGCAACCAAAGGAGAATTAATGATCAGATATCATGCAAAGGCAAAGGAGCTGGTGTCGGAATTTGTTGCTATTCAGCTGGTCAGAATACCAAGAATTGAGAATGCGAGAGCAGACGCCTTAGCTCGATTAGTATCAGCTACTCGTATCGAGCTACAAAGAACAATCCCAATTGAAGTTTTAACTGGTCGGAGTATAGATGAAGATCTGACGACGAACTTTATTACCCTCGATTTAGGATCATCATGGATGGATCCCATCAGGGCATATATTGAGACAGGAGAATTACCAATTGACAAACTTGCAGCCAAGAAATTGAAGTTTAAGGCTGCTCGTTATATACTGACTAATGGTATTTTATACAGACGAGGAATGATAGCAAGTTTGCAAAGATGTGTGCATCCCACCGAGGTGAAAGATTTTATTGAAGGGGTCCATGAAGGGTTCTTTGGAGCTCATGTAGAAGGTCGGACACTTTTGCAAAGGATGATGATGCAAGGATACTACTGGCCAACGATGAGGGCAGATTATATAGCCTATGCTAAGAAATGTGACAAGTGTCAGCGCTTCTCCTCTATCCGAAGAACTCCCCAAGCATTATTGACACCCATTACTTCTCCTTGGCCATTTTCCATATGGGGAATAGATTTGGTTGGCCCACTGCCGACGACTAGGGGCAGATTTAAGTATCTCATGGTCGCTGTGGATTATTTTACTAAATGGGTTGAAGCTGAGCCTCTCACTGATATGACGTACGATAAGGTGTGCCAATTTATTTGGAAGAACATCATTTGTCGATATGGTCTTCCTCATGCTTTCATCACAGACCATGGAACACAATTTGACAATGAAGAGTTCGCTGCCTATTGTCATCAGTCAAATATCTTGAAGGTCCACTCGGCACCAGGACATCCTCAAAGCAATGGACAAACTGAAGTGACAAACAGAACGCTGCTGAATGGCTTGAAGAAAAGACTGGATGATGCGAAAGAAAATTGGATCAACGAGCTACAATCAGTACTATGGCCTTACCGAACTACTCCCCGAATAGCAACAGGGGAATCTCCATATATGCTAGCATTTGGAAGTGAAGCTGTTATACCCGCCGAGTTGGGTCTCCCAACACACAGAGTACTGAATGTCAATTCCCCTGTCAGTGACTTAATGAGAAGGTTAGACTTGGACATGCTCGAGGAGGTTAGAGAAGAAGCAGCCATTAGAAATGCTGCTTACCAGCAGCGAACAACTTTGTTCTACAACAAGAGAGTGAAGAAGTGTGACTTGAAAGAAGGAGACTATGTGCTAAAGAAGGCGATTCAAAAGCACAACAAACTGGAAGCAAATTGGCATGGACCTTACCGAGTTAAAGAAGTTGTTCGACCAGGGACATACAGAATAGAAAATTTAGAAGGGGAGGAGTTTAAGAATGCATGGAATGCTGAAAAACTGCGCAAATATTATCAGTAATGTAAACTCTCATGTAATGCAGTTTAATCAGTATGAATAAAGTGACGATGTTCTGCCCAGTTCTTTCCTTTTGTTAGAATTTTTTTGCGGAATAATAGTGCTACACACTACTCAGCAAAACTCGGACTACTCAAATCCATTCTCAAAAACGCCAACTAAGGTTGGTCGAGAAACCCAAAAACGCCAACTAAGGTTGGTCGGGAAACAAATGTATTCCTACGGGAAGTAAAACTATTCCTAAAAATGCCAACTTATGTTGGTTAGGAAGTAAATGTATTCCTACGGGAAGTAAAACAATTCCTAAAAATGCCAACTTATGTTGGTTAGGAAATGTATTCCTAAAAATGCCAACTTATGTTGGTTAGGAAGTAAATGTATTCCTACGGGAAGTAAAACTATTCCTAAAAATGCCAACTTATGTTGGTTTGGAAATGTATTACTAAAAATTGCCAACTTATGTTGGTTAGGAAGTAAATGTATTCCTACGGGAAGTAAAAGTATTCCTAAAAATGCCAACTTATGTTGGTTAGGAAGTAAATGTATTCCTCGGGAAGTAAAAGTATTCCTAAAAATACCAACTAAGGTTGGTCAGGAAGTAAATATATTCTCAAAAACACCAACTAAGGTTGGTCGGGAGGTACAACTATTCCAAAAAGTGCTAAAGTTTCTCATTAAGAAAAAATCTACTAACTATGGCTGGTCGGGGATAAAAACCCACTAACTGTAGTTGGTCGAAAAGGAAAATTTACTGACCCTGGTTGGTCTAAAACATTTTATGAATACGAGAAAGTGATCGAGAAAATTTTTTGATACTCGTAACTTTTTAAATTACTACCAAGTTGGTCGAGAAATAAAACATCATTTTTTGTCAAATGATTACCACAAATTCAAACTAGTCGACAATAAGTCGATCGACAAATAACACAATATTGTTATCTTTTTAACAGATACACATGCACAGATGTAAAGTGTTACAAAACAATGGCAGTCAAGATTTGCAAATAAAATTATTTCATTAAATGTAGAACAAAATACATCAGGAATGAAATACAAATTTATTACATCAATATTCCTATTCTATTGGTTTCTTCCCCTCTGCTTTTGAAACAGGTTCCTTGCCAGCAGGCGGATCATTTAAAGCTAGAGGAGAATTTATAAAGTTAATATCTTTTAGCATCCTGATATTCATCACGGATGGTCAATCTAGTAGATGCTCGGGGTGATATATCTCAACATTAGAATGGAGATTGTAATCGCCAAGGTATTTGGAAATCAAACACCGAGGGATGGCCCGAGCAGGGATCCAACTCATATCAAGCTTGAATGGTGGCACGGGTAGGTCGAGCAACCCAGGATTATGGTAATCCCACAGGTAATGACCCTGTTCCAGTTACATCACACCTAAAGCATTCAACCATCCCTGTTTATAGCCCTCATTATTTTCATTTTAGATACGATCTTCCAAGTGGTAGAGAGCTTCGTTGTAGCCAGCCATCCAGAACTCCATGGGCTTCTTGTGGAATTGATATGTCAATCTTTCCAGCTGTTCGTGGAGATTTTTGATGAAGAGTTCTTTATTCTTCAAGATAAATTTCTTCACAGAAAGTTGCTTTTCCAGACCCCTGATCTTCTTAGACATCTCATCCAATGCCTGGTTTTTCGCCATTAGTTGTAAGGCCTGGTTCTCTAAAGCAGATCAAGTCCTCTGTTCCTCGACAGGAATCCGAAAAGATCTTGCTCGTCCACGAGCAGAAGTAAAAGGGCCAGACCTTTTCAAGGTTTCCAACTCATCCCTCAGATTGGCGTTTTCGACCTCCAAAAATGAGAATCCCTCATCAGTCACTGGGATCAAAGCATTTGAGGTGGAAGCTGCAGACTTCAATTGAGACAACTCTCTTTGCAGGTTATTATTTTCTTGCTCTAATAGTTCAGCTATCTGTCTGCACTCTTCGACCTCAGCCCTCAGAGTTCTCTCCCTCACATCGTAGCCAACAAAAAGTTTATCGTATCCCTTATAAGCATTGAGTTGCTGATACTTCTTCTCGTACCCCTCGTGCAAAAGGGTTGTGGATTCCTTATATTGTTGCTGAAGTTCTTCAAGAGTGGCTTGGAGATCCTCAATCATATCATAGTATGCTACATTATTAGCCACTGTACGGTCGAGTAGGCACTTCAAGTACTGATAGGCTTCAATTGCTTGCTCTGAAGCATCTTGGCCGAGGATGTCGACGATTTGTGCTGCACTCAGATCTGTGTGACTAGCCTTAAAATATTCATTGCATTGCCGTAACAGCTTTGTATCATGAGCAGATAATAATTCCATCCTGGCCAGAAACTAGTAGAGAAAGAAAAAGCAATAATCAAAACAGAGCATGGAGAAGAGAATCAACAGTATGCATAAGCAAAAGTTCAAATTTTATTACATTAAAAAGGTCAGAAGTACAAGGTTCAGAGTTAAATGTTCAGAAGTTACATTTAACAAAGAAAAATATAGAGAGAAACCCGAAAAACTCTACACCATTTCCTTGTCTCCCAAAACTTTCTCGGGAGGCTGGGACGAGGAGGTAGGTTGCTCGGGGAGCGCTGGCAGTTGCTCGGATGAAGTAGCAAGTTGCTGAATTTCATCGTTAGTAGGCTGGATGGCTGGGGTATGAGAAACTTGATCCCATCACCATGGAAGACTCTTCGGAGGCAGCTTCATCCTCTTCTTCGTCTTCAGGAGTTGGAGGGGGACCAGGGATGTGTCACTGAAAGAGTTCGGAATTTTTGTCAACCTTCATCTCCTGCAGAGTAGCGACCCACCCATCTCTAAAGTATTTGAGGCTGCCATATTCTACTTGCGACATCATAGCAGCCAAGCCTTTGTTCCACCCTTTATCCTAGCCAGCGCTGAAAGATTTCTTCACAGCCAATTTCCTCTTTGTCTTCTTCGAGGAAAGATTCTCGGAAAGAAGGTTATCAGCAGCCTTCAGTTTATTCTCAACTTCCTCCTTCTGCCGACTTACTTCCTGAAGTTGAACCAACTCATCCTCAACAGTCTTGAGCTTATTTTCAAGCTCCTCAGCATTTCTGAGCTTCTCTTCGAGCTCTTTATTCTTCTTCTCCAAATCATTTATTTTTTCTCCAACCCCTTGGAGACTTCAACAACCTGAGCCTTCTCCTACTCGGTTAAGGTAAGTTTCTTCTCCCAAGCAGCCTTATCAACATTGTACTTCTGACGAGAATCGTCCAAAGACTGCGTCAGGACCACCAGAGCTTCCTCCACACCAGATGAGGAGCTTGAAGCTTTAATAGCTTCAACTTTCTTCAAAATTGTATTAAAGCAGCTCACCAACTATAAAAACAAAAATGAAAGAAATTCAGAGACAGATATAACAAGGGAAAGATAAAAAATGCCAAAATAATAAGACTTACAGAATTAATATGACGAGCAATCAATGAGGTGACCATGTCCCGAGAAAGGTTTTCTTCAATACCTTGGATCTCGGGAATGATCCAAGACTTCACCTAGCTCATGGCAGGGCTCGGGGGAATAAAAGAAGGAACACCAGTTCCAGTAGTTGGGGGCTGAGAGATGGTTTCAGCCAAATTGATCGAGGAGCTCTTCTTCAACTTCCTCGGGGGAGCATGAATAGTTTCGACCAAGGAGGAACTCTTGGTCGGTGATATGACAATCACTTTTTTTGTAGCATTAGTCTTGCTCGGGGCCACCGGGGGTTTCTCGGCAACCTTCACAGGAGCAGCCGGAGGAGGTGCATCAATTTTTTTTGTCCCTTCTGGGACATCATGTTTACTTCTTTTTGCCTCTCCAGCAGCAGAGGCAGGTTTCTCAAAAAGGGTGGGAGGTCTTCTTTTCTTCATCCTTTCACTTAAAGGAATGTGTGACTCAGGCAAAGAACTTATAGAGGATGGTATTGGCTCTGCGTCGCTTATCACCGGACGAGCAGTGAAAGAGGAGGTGTAACTCTTGTACTGCAGCAAATACGAGGCTGACCTAATGTGCTCATCGGCAACAGTCTGATGCGAACTCCAGATAAGAACAACGTCAAAATATTGACAGAATTCCAGACATAGAGGATTTGGCGGAAAAGAAAAGCCACATTCAGCAATAAAGAGATTGGGGAACCAATGTCCCTCAGCCAAACGGAAATAATCGGAAGGTTTAGAAAGTTCCTCCAGAACAACCCATGAAGGAATAGAAAAATCATAACGAAACTTATCAAGAGATTCAACAAGGTAAACCATGATGAATAAAGGAAATGAAGAAGAAGGAAGAAGATCTTAAAGAAAAAGAGTGGATCTGTTGACAACGAACGATGAAAAGGATGAACGCACAAGAGAGTAAGACAATAGAAAACTCGAAGATACAAATTGAAAAAGTAGAAGATGATGGGATTGTCTATGATGCTTAAATACCTTATCTTGGGAAACGGTAAAGTTAATGATTACAAAAAGAAACGATTACGCTACCGGCGGCTAGAAGGAAAAAAAGTATGCGGAGATCGAGGCAGTTATAAAAATTCAAAAAACCTGATTCTACGAATTTGGAAGGAAAAATAAATACAAAAGACTCCTAAAATTCAGGATGACCATTTAAAACCATCATATTTCGAGAAAAAATGTTCCACACTCCTCAAATTTCGAACTATGAAACATTGGGGGCTTCTATTGATACCAAATTTAGTCTGCTGACATGGCTCAATTGAGTGAAGACACATGTCAATCTACGTGGCAACAACAAACACTTCCTAGGAACTCAGACGCTCCGAGGAACCATACTGCTACGAGGAACACTGCTTCCCCGAGGAACTCAGACGCTCCGACCAACAAGAACACTACGAAGAACTGTTGAGTACCGAGCAGTTTAGGCGCTCCGAGCAGCTTAGGCGGTCCGAGCTGCACCTCGAACAAAGCATTAATAGCAGGATAACCAACAGTTTGACTGTTCATTAAATGCTTATCATTCAAATGTATAAACTTAAGGGGCATTGAATGTATTACCCTTTCACATGTACAGCATTGAATGTATTACCCTTTCACATTAAAGCCTCAGGGCTATAAATACATTGTACAATCCTCATTGTAAAGGGACCGAAATTTCTTGATAAAACTTGTAATCGAGAATTCCCAAACAGTCAACAATAACATAACAGTGGACGTAGGCCATTCTTATAAGGCTGAATCACTTTAAAATTTCTTTGTCTCATTTATTTTATCTGTGATTAAATAATTAGATATGATCTAATTTTTTACATCAACAGTTATATTACTTTTTAGTCATTTGTATTGAGTCAAGCTTTTGAATTTTGGGGGTATATTCACTGCAAACTCTCACGAGACAAAACTCGTCCACTAGGGTAACCTAGAGGTTTAAAGGCTTGTTGCACACGCTAAGTGCAATCGTGATTCCTACGAAAGTGAGTTAAATTTTAAAATTTTAGTTTTGCTCGAGGACTAGCAAAGTTTAGGTTTAGGGGTATTTGATGAGTGCATTATTTTGTATATTTTATATCTAAATTTATACTTTGTTATTCCCATTTTAGTGTATTTAATAATTTCTTAGGACTATTTTATTAAAAGGGGGAAAAAATGCGAGAATGATTGAATTCATATTAAAAATGGCAATTTTAAGACAAAAATGGGAACTTCGATAATTTTATAATATTCTTGTGCTAATTTGTGAAAAACGTTGCCTAGTGAAATTTTTGCAGATAATGATGGAATTTGGTGCAAATTGATGATCAATTCAAAAAAGGCGCGAAAAAGCTAATTTTTACGGCCGTTCGAAAAAATGTTGTTTTTACACGTGAAATCGTAAAAAAGTCGGAAATTTGTATTCTCCGATTTGGACGAAACTCGACATGCGTGTTCAACAAGAAAATATAAGAGTTTTCGAGTGGGGGAAAATTTCGTCCCTTATCACGATCCAAAGATTAAAGAGGTGGAGAGATAGCTACCAACACTATTTGGCCAATCAGAAAGAATCCCATCACAACTCAAATACCTCACCACTTGTCCTATAAAAAGGACCCTTGGGCTCATAATTTCGGAGACAATCAGAGAGGAATTTCGTGAAGGATTTCGGGGAGCAACTTTGAGTGATTGTAATCAATTTGAGGGCCAAGTTTTTATCATTTTTTTAGAGGATTGAAGATTGTTGTGAGAGAACTATTTGTAAGTTTGGTTTATTAATGAAGATCTCTATTCATTCTTGCAATTTCTCTTTCATTATGGTAGCTTGATTCTTATATTAGGAGTAGGGTGAAGTTTATCATAGTTAGCTAATATTGTCACGTTAATTTTATCGTTGTTTATTCCCTTCTTGTTTTAATTGTTATTAAAGATTCGGTATTCATTTTAAAGAGACACGAGAGTGTGTTTTAGAACCATCAAGATTGTTATGTCAAATCAAGTTTTGAGATTTAAAAATAGTAATTTTTGATGGATTATGCTTGCACTTTGATTGTTTTGATAGTCCGTGCTTAAATACATTTGCGAACTTTTAAACTTGTATTTTCTATGGGAATAAGGATTTTAGCCGTCTATTAGAGACGTTAAAAATATTTTGAACATAGCCATCATATTTTTCGAATTAAACGCGGCGAGAGTCGATTTAATTTGAGTTATAAAAAGGGAATGACAATATTAGATTAGTGTGCAATATTAGTTACGTGATAAATGGACCCCGAATCCTAATTATTTCCTAATTGTTTACAAATCTCTTGTGTTACTCTCATTTATCGTAGTTACTTTTATTTAGTGTAATTTATAATTATTCTCTACCCCATTTGATCTAGTTGGACAGTTGCAATTCTTGTAATAATTAAAATTGACAAATCCTCGTGGGTTCGACCCGTACTTACACTCGCTATTCTATAATAGCCCGTGCACTTGCGGTATTTTATAAAATTGACAACAGAGGTCTATGTGAGTGTATGCGAATATTCATTGAAAATTTCATTGTGTATGTAAGTTACGATGTACCTCTTCATAGTGAAATAAAACTTTTTACCCGAAAGGGGTTTTTTCTAAAATTTGTGTGCCAACAATTTATATTTATTTTGTGATGGCATGATTTATTCACCTAGATGCATGTGTTAGGCTTTAATCAATTTGGATAAGAAATTGATACCTAGTTAAATAATTTTTATAATTGGAAATTTGCGAATCCACATATAATCGATATCACACAAAGCTTTCTCAATATATCTCATAATTGTAGTAAACATACGAGTAACAAAGAATGATAATCCCTCTGTGTTTAAGTAGGACTCATACACACAATCTGTAAACATAACCGTAACCATCTCTTGGTGGTATCCAAATAATATAGGTTGCCCAAAGGAAATTACTATCTAAGTGGCGTCGCTTACCGCAAAGATTACACCTTCCTTTAAAGGAACTATCGAAATGATGGCCTTATCGGTGACCCTACCGACCTTGCCACTATAGTCGACAATGTAAAAATATGGACTTGCCAGCCTTGTTCTCATTGGTAGTGTCTCCAATATCCATAATATACTACATATTCTACTCCTAAAAACCTCTTGGGGTTTTCTCCCCCTATAAGGTTCTTTCTAGTGGTAAGGTCCTCCCTACTTAGGTTAATAGTATATCATATTTAGTCACGTGGGCCTACTTTAGCCTTAGTCTTCACAATCTTAGGAACTCTATCCTTTAAATAGCTATGAAGGTCCTACTAATGTAAGAAGGTAACCTCCACCGCCTGAGCGCAAGTGGTGAAGAAGAAATTACCCAGTAACACCTGCCAAACCCTTCACTTAAGGTTTCTGCCAATGAAACAATGTCTCTTCAGACTGTCGATAATACCACGAATATCTTTTTTCACTTTTGTATAAATCTCTCCCATTGTAAAAAGAGAGATATTTGAACTCCTCCTCATTCTATCCACCAAGCATTCACCCAAACGAGGTCTTCGAAACCTAGTTCGAATGTCGTTATTGATACCGAGTGAAAACATTTCCTTTCAATGCATGTACTAACCACATACTAAAGGTCTCATGTCAAATGGTCCCTAACTAACGTTCAAAATCGACCTCAGGCATGGGATGTCTCATACGGGAAATCTAAACAATGAACCCTCCCAATACACTTCGATCTATTCGAATCGTTCGTCTCAAACCATGGGCTGAAACCCCCTAAACGGTCATCGTTGTAGAGATAACAAGCCCTAAATAATAAGGCACTAAAGTACTCATAGAACGCAATGCAAAAAAAAAAAAACAATGGACACACTCAAGACCCTAGGATAATAGAACCTGGAATGCTCTGACACCAACCATGATACATCGTAAAATTCATAAATAAATTGACCAGGTCTAATTTAAAAATTAGGGGAATTAAAAACATTTGGTAATATTCTCTGCATAACAAAATAGATAAATTGAAAAAGCAACATAGTGAGAGATAACAAAATATTAAATAAGATAAAACCATCTCTGGTACCTTCCAACAATCGATACAAAATAAAACCAAATCTAGAATATAAAATGTATATTCATCTCTGACTACAAGTACCACATGTACAATATCTTAATCGAGATAAACTAAATAAATACAATGGTATGATGAATCATAAATAAATACAAGAAATATATGAGCTACATGGCTCAACTTCTACATCCAAGGAACTATGAAAAGAATTTCGCTAGAGATACGCCTCCAACTATCAATTTAAGTCTATAGGAGCAACAACAGACCAAGACCTGTGAAAAACAAACTCAATAACAACATAAACAATGAGTTTAAAAAGAATAATAATTTAATTTAAGTTGGGCCATAATAATAATAAATCTTCTTACCATTTAAAGTGGATTTTAAGTCATTTAAGTTACCCAACCCAAACAACCTAAAATAAACCTACGGTTCTGCTCCCAGACCCATATGCGACCCTTGTGAATAAAGTTAATCTCTCAGTTCATTTTTCTTTAATTCCTCGTTCTTAAATTATTCTCTTATATTAAGAATCATTTATCTTACGGTAATCTCTTACCTTAAGAACGTCTTGCTAACTACCCAATGTATCGCTAACCATCTATAGTTACGACATTGAACACGTGTCGCATATCTCTAAGTCTAGAAAGATCTCATTCCACTAGTGTAGTTTATATATTTTAGTATATTTGTTACATAAATCCTGAGTCATAAGTGAATAGATATACACCTCTAAAATAAATCATATAGATCTCTATTATAAGACATAAACGGGTATGACCACTCAAATACTGCAACATCAAATAACACAAAGTAGAGGGAAGATAATATATATGTATAATATCCACATAAGGATGATCCTCTACACGTACAATTAAATGGGATGTACACGAGCCCACAAATAAAAGTACGAAAGACTATCCATATTATCTTCGGGCATCACTCATGAATTCTAGTTACAGTTATAGGTTGTCTCAACCCTATAACCACAAAGCCACAACAAGGGATAATCAATACGCATTTTTTTCATAGCGTACGACCTCCATACCCAAGGATATATTCTAGAGCTCCCCCGTTTGTCCTCACTCGCGGACACAGGTACGTTAATCATAGGATCAGGGTAAAGGACTAAGGTAAATCTTATCTCATCACCGGGGTACCAGCACAGTCAATATCGTACGTACTCCATCAAAATCCCTGCTAGTGCATCACCCACGAGTACTCACACACCATAATATGCCTCTACACATAAATAAAATAAACAAGTATGACCCTATGCAATCGGGCCAAACAACCAAATATAAAACCCTACTCAACCGCTTATGCATAAAGTCTCTTTATAATATTAATTAATATTCATATTAATTAAACTTAGTTATGTGTGTCACTAACCTGAATCTCTAAGGCTCTCTAAATCAAGTAAACGTCTCATGCCTAACCTATATAATGATTAACTTAATAATATAACTACCCTATTCAAAGGGTTACAAACGTATTCTAATTAACGACTGATAATAACTAATTACTACAAGCTCTCGACCTTCCATTGACTTCATGCATGGGACGTCTCACAAGAAAAATCCAAACTAGGAACTGTGTAGGGCAAATGGTTGACAAGACTTTATATAATAATCCTAACCATTTAACTCAGTATTCCAAACCTTCAATAAGTCTCACTGAAATCCATTCCACTCTTTGATGATTCCCGTTATATCTCATATCTTAAATTAAAAATATGCAACCAAAATAAGGAGAGAGCTCCAAAACTAACCAAAAAGTCATTCGAACAAGATCAGGGCCTCATTCTAACAAAAATAAACAAGTCGTTCGAATGATAATACTGAGTAATTTGAACGAAACTACCCAGGTCATTATAATAACCTACCAAGTCATTCTATTGCAATATAAAATCTTGTTCGAATAAGAACCCCATCTCGCTCTAACGAGATTGACGCATGCCTCTTCTTCTTTAAACCCAAATACACTATTGGCAACATCAATACCTAACTTCAAAGTCTCTAATACATATTATACCCATCCTCCTTAAGATATAAGGTCCATTAAAAAATTACCAACCCAAATCCACTAGTTGTAGGTGATTAATATAAGGTTTCATACATCAAAATAAATTATGAGTTTAAGGACCCTATCTTTATAATTCTAACCAAATTAACTCGTACTCGATTCAATTTAAATGGGCTATTATAGGATTCATTAATATGATTCAAATAACAATATAGATCAAATTACAAACTCAAATCATAGGTTTTCTCAACCATTTATGTTAGTTAATCAACAAAGGATTAAATTTTAATATCACCATTAAATAGATTTCAAAATACATCTAATGATGATTAAAATCAAAGTTGTAAATGTATAATTTAGAATCCAGTAGACTATTACTACCATAACACAATCCCAATTAAATTCTTAGATGATGTCAACTTGCCTATGGATTGATTGATGAATCAATCCCCCAAACTCCTTCACTCATGTGTGCCTCTTTACTCCTTAGCCTTCTAGGGGTTTTCTAATGCTCCAAATATATTTTTGGTTAAAAATAATGACCTCTTAAGTTGGCTTCCCACAAAATTAACCCTAATCCCTTTATGGGCCTCAACCCAATGAGCCCAAATAACACTCCAAATGAATCAAAACTCTACCCGGCCCATATACTAACCTAATAGAATTAATACCCACTATTTAAGTAAAAAACCAACATTCGTAATGTCCAAAAGGTTAACCCGAATTATACCAAACTCTTTTAAATTAATTATCACCTCAATTTTAGTTATAAGCCGGTACAAGTTGAATTAATTTGAATTTTATTATTAATTAGATCCCCGATACTCAGTATTATAAGGACCTACTTCACAACTAATGGAACTCGATACCGAGGGAATAACCCAACAAAAGGAAACCCTCAACAGTAGTGCTTGACTATTCTATAGTCGCCCATAATACTAAGTCACTTATAATATATAATTAATGAATTAATGTGTATTAAGTTTGATTTCAAACATGAATTATATAATAGATAAATTATAAATAGTGACATCACCTATCACAACAAGCATGCATAATTAATTTCCACAATTAAATACTGTACAAAAAATATGGGGTATTACACCTCATTCCTTCTATTTAATCAAGTGTCCAAACACATTGATTCCTAGATATAGCGATTTCATACTTTGGAAAGAAACTCTTTTCATGAAATCCCGATGCTAATCATGTGCATACAAAATTGATATAATCGACTTGTGATAAACTAACATCCTTTGTATCCGATCTAGCGAAAGCTTCATCATAAGGATGTGGTTGGCTTGTCCCAAGTTATATATCAAAATATCTAAACATCCACACTCTTATGTAAGACAATACTTCTACCCATTCCCGATTAGTCAAGTACTATCCAAAAATTGTATAACCACATTTATGTTATACTTATTATACAAAAAGGTACTTTTCGAGCTTTAATCAACATCAAAAAATAAATTACCCCATCAAACCGAATGACTGAAGACCTTTATGTTAGATTAAATCCATAAATGGATGTCACAAGATTACATCACTTTGAAATCCGGACTTCTTGCTATCTACGTGTCAAGACAATTGTTCCAAAACATAATCTTGGCATTAAAAGACTCCTAACAGACTTTAACATTGCTTCCATGATAAGGTTTGATCATGGTTATTCCCTATCTTTTTGAGTAAACCCTTTTGCAGTCTTTGTCTTGAAGGTTTGTAATTTCCCATTAATATATATATTTTAACTTCTTATAGGTCCACTTGTGTCTAATGAGTTTTAGCGCATTAACAAGTCTACAAGTCCCAAAACTTTATTCTAATACATTAAATCCCTTTTGGTATCCATGGTCATGTGACACCCCGCTTAATTAAATACTGGGTGTCAGTCCTTTATTAATTAAAAGAGGCTTCTCATTTATATCATTCTCAGCATCACTGTCGAAAACCATATTAATTACTAACCACCTATTAGTTAATTAAGCCGGTGCCAAAATTTTGTCTTTCATTAAACAATTGATAATAATATGCTGAAACAAAATTAAAACATTCACACCATTAAAATAGTCTCAACCATCACAATGAAATAAATAAATCGATAATGTCTTGCTGAATAAACCATCGGCTAAAATACAATCCAAATAATAATCCAACAAATATGAAAATAAATCCCACTAAAAGTATGAAATGAATAACAAAAGTAAATAAAGTTTAATTGGGGCAACATGCCCAACTAAGATACTGGAATGAAAGCCTACACTAAGAATGAATGATAGAAGCGTCTAAGAAAGTACTGCAAATCTCCACAGTGCTACAACTAATTGTCCCTAGGATGGATCGTCAAGTCTGACATTCCTGTGGCTGGACACCTAAAAGGTTTTGGAAAAGATTTACAGCAAGGGTTAGGACCCAAAATATTTTGCAATTATTTATCACAATTTAAAAATTAGTTATTGATTACACATGTCCGGTTCACGTACACTCCCTTGAGTTTCCTCACCTCTCATCGATTGTGCACGCCCAACGTTTCTACTTAGCCCACCTAGCCATACTACCAAAGCTAACTAGACATAAGTATCTAATTGGAATAACGACACCTTTAAGTCCCCCATACCGCCCATACAGTACGCTATCCGAATTGATATCTCACGTATGTTATTGATATCATAAGTACCATTCTCCATCCCTAGTCATTTAATCAGTTAATTAAGTTTCACGACTTAATTCATTATTTCTATGCACACTATCAATTCGTCAACTATCACACGTAAGTAGAATTACTCAAATGGTTATATATATTTATCTCACTAATATATATTGTTACAATGTCTCTCAAAAGGACCACCGTACAAATAGGCATACTTTGTTATCAGTCCATGTACCTCTCGACTAAAATAAGGACTATTGGTTCGATATGTCTCATCGAACCCAAAATCAAATAATAAGCACTGGGGGCGGACATAGTTCTAAGTCTTTAGGCTACGCACATACCTAACGTACCCAAATGACCTGCTAGTCCCACTAATACATGGCATATAGTTAGTTGCCCTATGTCCTATCTCATGGGGCACAAATCCATACCTCCCTGGAATCGGCAAGGTGAGATCGCCCATTGCACGAAAACCTTCGTGATAGCAGGCAGCGTAGGTATGTTCACGTGCAATCACCAATAATATAATAGGCAAACACATGACTGATATATATATATATATATATATATATATATATATATATATATATATATATATATATATATATATATATATATATATTTATATCAGTTCAGTAGGTATACACACAACCCCATTTATCGTATTTCCTACGTAGTATATATCCCTCGAATACTCATCGTGCTATCATGTTACGAATACTCTGACTATCATAATTAATAAAGTGTTATTCTTTACTCTAAGGGTCCCAGTTATCCATTCTATGAATTCAGTAGCTACGTCAACATTATAATACTGGTCTACTTCACAAGTTTGTTCGAAACATCCGTAATTTATTCTTATCCTCGCGAATTAATTACTTTACTATTTAAGCCCAAATAAATTTAGCCTTAACTCTCTCTCAATAAGACTACTACCTGATCCTACCAAGAACCTACTGTAGTCCCATAAGTCCGTCATAATGGTTTAAAGAGTCCCCAAAGGTCACCCAATCATCTACACAAAGTTTAAAGGCTTAAATAGGTAAAATAAGAAATTCTGGCAAACTGAATCGATTCGCCCTTACCAGATCGTCTTATTTCCCCACATAAGTGCATTTTTCACAATTGTCATTAACATAACTATTATGTTTCTCCACAAAACTTGAAACCAATTGTCCCAAACCCTCTCACACATGAATTAGGATGGTTTCTAACGAAAATTTAACCTCAAAACATTAAGATTTCCATTCAAAAACATATTGAGTCATCTACTCAGAAAAAATCCTAGGTTTCAATATTCTCCATTAATGTTCATATAAAACCCATATTAAATTCATAATCATTAACACATAACCTCTGATTTCTTATCCTCGATAGTTATTAAATCATACTACATGCCATTGTACCCAACAAGCATTCAAATCATTATTCTCTTCCAAAAATATCAATTTAAATCATTATATTTTGAAACCCTAAAAACATGGGTATTATAACCTCAAAAGAATTGCAAATAAACTCTTGTCTTTAACTAGTAGGGTTTGATTTCATGATTTGAGTTGCTAAAGGTTGCCTTCCCTTCCAATCCACACTCCTAGGATGATAAGGATGCTAGAACAAGGTTCAATTCTTTAAGGACTCTCCCTTAAGCTTCAAGAATGGACCCTCCTCCTTCTCCAATGGCCTCTATAGATTTTCTAACTTTATAACCCTAGACTCTAACCTCTATATGCTGATAAAAGAGTTTGAAATTCGTAGGTCTCTTAACCCTCATTTTCCAAATGACTAAAATGCCCCTATACGGTGCCAGTTTAGTTAAAAATTGTCCCAGGACCCAATCGACACCACCGGGTATACTATACTTACTATTCCAACCCTTCCGGAGTTATCCAAGACCTCAAAATCATCATCTGAGTCACTCTACACAATTTTCCTCTCTCGGCCTCAATTTATTCTACACGCGATTCCTGGTTGAGATAATTTCAATTACGCCAATTTCACCCGTTATGACATGTGATAATTTTCGTAACTCATTTACTATTCACTTAGTAAATTATTTAACATATAATATTAATCATTATTTCTTTCTCTTGATTAATATTTAATAACCACATTTTTATTTAATTCCTTTAAATTACTTCGCTCGCGTAGTTTAAAATAAGCGAATAATCCACCGAATTATGTAAATTTCAAATACGCAGACATACGAGGTATTACATACTTCCCCCCTTATAAGGACTTTCATCCTCAAAATTAGGTCATACCTGCAGTGAATAACTCTGGATACTGCTCTTGCATGTCATCCTCCTGCTCCCATGTGTACTCGTCAATAATGTGGTGTCCCCACCGAACCCTGACTAATGGTACCACCTTAGACCGCAACTTTCGCTCACTACGATCCAGAATAGCCACTGGTCTCTCCTCATATGAGACACCTAGTTGAAAATCATTCTCCTCGAGTGGAACATGCCAAAAATCTCTCTCGCTTCTGTTATACTTCTTTAGCGATGCCATGTGGAACACATCGTGTATCTGTTGAAAATGCTTTGTTAATCCCAATCTATATGCTATTGATCCCACTCTCTTAATAATTGAAAAAGGTCCCACATATCTCGGCGCTAGATTAACCTTCTTACCAAACCTCATGGCCCCCGTCATAAGAGACGCACGTATTAAAACTTGGTCCCCAACCTCTAACTCTACATGCCTTCGATCTGCATCGGCTTACCTCTTCTATCGATCCTGAGCTATTCAAATACATCTCCGAATTAGCTCAATCTTGAAAGTTGTCTCCTGTATTATCTCTGGTCCCAATATCTTATTGTCCCCCATCTCTAACCAGTAATTAGGTAAATGATAAGGTCTCCTATAAAGCGCCTCAAATGGTTCCATGCCGATGGTAAATTGGTAAGAGTTGTAATAAGAAAACTCTACCAATGGAACATATCGCTCCCATTCTCTTCCGAATTCCAGAATGCACATCCTTAACATATACTCTAGCATCTAATTGACCCTCTCAATCTGTCCATCTGTCTGTGGATGGTATGCGGTACTCAGTTGTAAGTCAGTGCCCATGGCCTCCTGAAAGCTCTACCAAATAAGACACAAAGATCTTGCCTTTATCAGATACAATGTTGGCTGGTACCCTGTGCAGCTTAACTATCTCCACTATGAATAGCTGTTCATACTGCATCATCTCAAAATCAGTGTGAACTGGAAAGAAATGGGCCACCTTGGTCAGCCAATCCACTATCACACAAATGGAGTCTTGACCCCTCTATGACATCGGCAGTTCCGTAATAAAGTCCATTAAAATACTCTCCCACTTCCACACGGGAATCTCCAATGGCTATAGCATCCCTTAAGGTCTCTAGTGGTCTACCTTAACTAACTGACAGGTGACATACTTTGAGACAAACTCTGTTATATCTCTCTTTAACCCGACCCACCAATACTATCTCCTTATTCCCTGATACATCTTATTCCCACCAGGATGTACTACAAACCTCGATTCTCATAACCGCATGCCTCAATCCTCATCCTCTGGCATAACTAGTGTCCTATTAAAATATAAGCCTCCCTCTGAGATGATCGAGTAAGACTCCTCACCCTCAACTAATAATTGTCGCACTCTGTCCTAATAGTATGTATCCTTCGCCTGTGCTTTCACTACCTGCATGCTAATCTCAAGGGTGATATATAAAAATGACATGAACTCTCTGGAAACCTCATCATCTTATTGAAGCTCAGTCCACTTCGCCTTTCAAACCTCTGCCAGCTCCCTGGTGGGTCTCTGGCTCAACGCTTCTATTACCACGTTAGCCTTACCAGGATGATACTGTATATCAAACTGGTAATCCTCTATGAATTCTATCCATTTCCTCTACCTCATATTCAGATACTTCTATGTGGATTAATACTGAAGTGACTTATGATCCGTGAAAAATGTAAATTGCTCCCTCAACAGATAGTGTCTCCATATCCTCAGAGAAAATACTAACACTCTTAACACAAGGTCGTGGGTAGGGTAATTCTTCTTATGGGGCTTAATCTTTTTAGACACATAAGCTATGGACCTCCCCTACTTTTATAATACACCCTCAAGTCCCTATAGGGATGCATCCGTGTAGACCCGATACTCCACCCCACTGCTAGGCAATGCAAGTCATGGAACTAACGCCAGCTTATCCTTCAGCTCATCAAAGGCTAGCTGATAATGATCACTCCATACAAAGGGTAACCCCTTGAGAGTCAGGTTTGTCAATGGACCCACAATCATTGAAAAATCCTTAATACAGTGATGATAATACCCAGTCAACCCTAAGAAGCTGCGAATTTATGTCGGTGTTGTGGGTTGTCCCCACTCCCTCACCATCGATACCTTATTCAGATCCATCGCAATACCCCTGTCAGACATGATGTGGCCAAGAAACTGTACCTTTCGTTGCCAAAATCCACACTTCTCAAATTTGGTATACAACTGGTGATCCTAGAGTGTTTGCAAGACCTTATACAAATGCTCTGCGTGCACCTCCTCAGAATGAGAGTAGATCAAAATGTCGTCTACAAACATGATTATGAACTGGTCCAAAAACTCCTTGAATACCATATTCATGAGATCCGTGAACACTACTTGCTGAAAAATCACCACTTAAGTCGTTTAATTCAAGATTAAACTATCTAAATGGCTTCGAACAGTTTGTTGAAGAAACTCTTTAGTCAAAACAAATTTCTTAACACAAGATATGTTTAAAACAACATGAACGAGTTATTTAAGGTATAAGTTTAACAATTTTGAAAACCAAAACTTATAAAGAAATTAAATCAGAACATCCTTAAGAAAGGGATGAGAGGAAGAGGAAGCATGCAAGTATAAAATTTTTAACGTGGCAAAACCCCACCTAATTGGGAAAACATCCACGAAGGTCTCTACACATCAAAAGTAAAAATCCACTAAAATAGAGTAACAGGTTAAGAACTATTTATCAATCAAGACACCGAATCAAGCCTAATCTAAGTTCAAAAATTATACCAACTCCTTTGGCGCGTTTTCTGACTTCTCCCAAGGCTCTGATATTGTTGATGTTCCCTCGACTTTGTAACTCCACTCCATTTAGCTTTGTAACACTCCTTCAAGCTTTACATCGACTCAAATGCTCAGAATCTCTCTACCAACACCTTTTAGTGGTGTAGTGTGAAAGTGTAAGTGGTGATGTGCTCTAAATCACATGCATGCAACCCACACACACTTATTACAAACCAAATGATTATCAAATTACAAACAGATTCTAAAATGCAAAGAAGATTTCTAAAATCAGTTTGATCGAAACTCCGACTTTGGACCTTTCAATTTATCCACATATCATGAGGGAATCTTGCTATATAAAAGGGCCAAGATCCTAAGCACTTTCGTTATTAAAAAATATTTACAAATATTTTACAAAATGTGAAATAATTGAAAGAGTAAATCCCCAATAAAGATCTTAAGTAGATCTAAGTCCAAGTACTCTCAAAATCTGAAATTAGAAATGATTTTGTTGGTTTAGGGTTTTAAAGAAACATAACCGTTTAAAACAAATAACAAAATTGAGATTTCTCGAAAGAAGAAATCAAAACTAGTGAGATAAAATGTGAAGTGTATCACAGACTCACAAATCTTAGATTTCTATGAAAGAAAATGTGATTTTGAAAACATGACTTGGCTGGACAAGAGATTAAGAACAAGAGAGGGCGGATATTCTCAAATCCAAAACTAACTCAACTCTCATAACTATTTACAGGTGAGATTTGGCCGGAGTTAGGTTAGGGTTTTATTTTCTCTCTCTTTCTCTCTCTTTTCTTTTTTTTTCTCTCAAAAATGAGGTGACCAAGAAAGTTAGAAATGAAAGGACAAAATCTCCTTTTATAAAAGGAAGAGAAGGAATTGGAAAGTCTCAAGTAAATGGATGATCAATATTTGATAGAAGGTGTAAGGACATAATTCTCATGTCCGTTATCTTACATTTGTATATGTCGTATGCCGTTACATTTGGCACGTCCCTATACGATCTCACACGACGGACTCAATCCAAATTCTGGGAATCAAGCATTCATTATCTCCATCAAGTGTCCCACATCTGCCTCAATGACTTCACGTTCCATGATTTTATGGATTTTATGCAAGTGGTACGCAAGAAAAGTCAAAACAGTGAAAGAAGGCAAGATATGAAAGTTTAAGAGAATTTTCATAATTTTACAGCAATAGTCCAGAGGTCTGGTCAACTGGAAATTTGTAGAGCTCGACGCCACGAAGATATTGGAAGAAACGGTGCCCCAATCCGAGCTACGGTGAAGAAGTTATGACCTTTTGAAGATGGATAAAATTCCATGAAGAATGATGTTTTCTTTTAACCCCAAACCACTGAGGTACCGCAAACCGCATGGGGAACCGGTTAGGGGGGAACTAGTTCGGGGTACACCAGAACCGGTTCGGGGTACCTGACAGTGGCAAGAGTCCCAAAATTTTAAAATTCATTTTGGATTCCTTTAAAAGCCAACTTCTAGGGAGTTATTTTGTAAGACTTGCAAAGACGGTTTTGAGAGTTCTATCACCTCAAGTCTTCATATTTTTGAGTTCCCAAAATCATGTTTTGATTCACATATCATTGTAATATCTTTGTGAATCCTTTTTGAAACCCAAGAACACAATTTTGTTTTTGTTCATCTTTGTGGGGAAATCTTGGCAACCGAGGATTGCGTGTTATTGCTGAGGGAGTCTCTACAAAGTTTTATGGCTACGTGTCATTGAGGAGTGTTGAGGTTCTTACTTTGTTGATTGGACTGAGGTTCATGTGGGTTCACTGCGTGTGGATTCATTACTGACGACACCGACCGACGCCTGCAGGTATGTGAGTGCGAAGAAACATAGATCCAACCATTGTAAGTCCAACACGTGTAAGGTTGAGATGACTTAAAAAATGCTTATTTTTGGTCTATCAGAAATAAAAATTTTACCCACAATATTATCTAGCACTTTCGGATTCTATCCAGGTCAAATTTTAACATCTTTTACTAATTACAAAACAGCCCACAATCATTTGTAAAAACTAATTTTAAATTTCTAAAAATTGTTTAAAAAATCCCAAAAATTATTATTTTAATGGGATTTAACTCACACACACCCATATTATGAAAAATGAAACACACATATGCAATCCTAGGTTAGGTGTTGGTGTTCTACCTTTAGGAACAATTTGAGGAATTCAAATGAAAAGTCTGAAGGCTTTTTGGTCAAACTAGGATATGACTCAATTTTATCACTATTTCCAAACTAGATGAGCACCTATTAATATAGACTCGAGTGAGTCAAAGATATAGGGTGCTTTAATCTCCCCCTTTAGAAATATTAGAAAAAATCTCCTTTCAGTCAGCGAGGACTAGTCGAGATATAAAAGAAATAAGAAAAACCTATTCCTATACAAAATTCTATCTACCCAATATCCTAGAAAAATAAAATTACATAACTCAACTATTTACAGAGCAATACCCTATCAAAATTCTATTGTAAATGAAGGTACTGGTTCCTGAAAATGAGATACCTAAGATCAATCTTTTTTGTTGAGAATACAACAAGAATGTCCAAGTAGACTCAAATTTCTCCCCCATTTTATCTCAAATGGACAAAGGGCAAATAAAACAAGTATGGAACAATAAATCATTATTCTTCCATAACCATACCAATAGATTTTCATTAAGATTCAAATCGAAGATAATCCAATGGTTTAGTAAATAAGTAAGCTAATTACAATTCAGTAAGTAGGTAATTAATTTCTAACTCCTTAGATTCAACTAACTCACATATGAAATGATATTTTATTTTAATATGTTTGGTATGAGAGTGTTGAGCTGGAATTTTAGAATTATTGATCGCGCTTTGATTGTCACTATAGAGATGTAACTTATATTCAGTTATACCGTAATCTTTCAGCATTTGTTTCAGCCAAAGTAATTGAGCACAGCAACTTCTTGCGACAATATATTCAGATTCGATAGTAGACAAGGAAGTGAATTTTTTTTTCTTACTACTCCATCCTACCAAATTGTTACCAATGTAGTAACATGATCCTGAAGTACTCTTACTATCGTCGGAACAACCGGCCCAATCAGCATCGGTGTAACCTACTATAGTACTAGAAGTGTCTTTAGTGTACTAAAGTCTTAAGTTTATAGTGCCTTTAATGTATTTGATAATTATTTTAACGCAAAATATATGACTCTCTTTAGGATTGTTTTGATATTGGGCACACACACAGACATAGTACATGGTATCAGGATGGGAGGTAGTAAGGTAAAGTAAGCTTCCTATCATACTACGATATAAGGTTGAGTAGATGGATTTACCATTCCCATATTTAGAAAGTTTGGCAAAAGTACTCATGGGAGTCATAGCTTCTTTTGCTATTGTAACACCCCGCTCAAAATAATAACGGGTGGCCATCCCTATACTATATTAAATCAGGAGTTTCAGATGGCTCAGTCTCAACACCAACTGTCAGTACACATATAATATAAACTAACTACCCGATATCATGTAAGCGAGATGCTAAAATTAAAATAAAACATATAACAGACAATAAACCAACACTATAAGCTACAAACAAAGAAAAGAAAGATGCATACAAGAACTATGATAAATGAAATGCTAGAATAAAATGAAATGAGTAACTACAACCGAATATACCACAAAGAAATAAACCCGAATAAGTTGTCGGGTCACAGCCAATACAATAATTGGAATGGAATAAATATAAACATATATATATATATATAAATATCCCTTGGGTACAAACCCGATATACAACATGAATCCTACCTAGATTTTTAAAGAAGTAGGAAGCGACTACATTCTACATCCCGTAACAGTCCGTACCTGTCACGGCTCCCAAGACTCTGGATGGAGGGCATCTGGCATCCATGCGGTAGGACACCTGTAAATATATATATATATATATATATATGCAGGAGAGAAAAGTAAACGGGTCAGAGCCCGAGTTGTGAAAATATTTAGCAAGTATGTTAACCGTGCATAGTAAATATCAATGCAGTTATTTCATAATTAAAGTGGAATTGCACTCTCGTGAAACCCTAACTCACCTCTCATCTAACGGCGCGCACCTATTCGCGTCCTGAGATTTTAGTTAAATTACCCCAACTATAAGGACAACCTAACTTACCATAGGCCCAGCCTATACCCACGAGATCTGCCTTCCTATCATAACCCAAGAATCCACTCCTCAATAATCATGCTTGATTATTTTTACAAACATATATGCCATAATAGGCTTAATGGATTCCGGTTTGTAATTTAATCAATTATAATTCTTAATACGTTACCCATATACATTTGGGTTGAATCATATGATTTAATAACTAAAGAACATGCATACAAATTATTATTGACAAAACTTCTCTCCAATCTCAACATTGCACTACGTTTCGTGCTTGGGGCGTCTCGCAAAGAGAAATCCAAACTAGGAACCGACCCGTTACACTACTCCTTGACAATGTCGATCCTATAGATCCATTATGCCATACATACAATATTATACTACTACAACTACTAAATTTAGATTGCCAAATAAAAACAATCTCAAAATCTCCAATAACATCCTTGGGATGATGTAACCGAAATATTCATTAAATGCGATACATCAACCCCCAATAATCTAGTACATTATAATCATCCAAGATGTACTCCATAAAGATTCCATATCCTTTCACCTATCGGATATATACATAAATATATATATATATATATATATATATATATATATATATATATATATATATATATATATATATATATATATATATATATATACAATCATCCATTTTCCATGACCAACTGTACATATCACATCTGATGTACAATGGCCATGCACATAATATACCCGACTATATATATCGCCGATAAACTGCACCATGCTATCATCTTCCAAGACATTACTCACATACCATCCTGGGGACCATGGTCGGACTCAATATCACCGACATCGTGGCCATACACACACACACGACGTCCCGAGAAGCGATCATAGCTCCTAATCGGTCAATGAGACGAGACATACCCACCACGTCCCACCCCAAAAGAAATGCATATCTCATAATAACACAATGGACGAATATGACCTGGGGAATATCCACACCTTTCTCCTTGAGCCAGGATGCTCACCCTCTGCGCGAAAACTTCCCAATGATAGCATGAGCGGGGTATGCTTAACCACATAAGTATATATATCATTCACATGCACAATATACATACATCCATATGATCCCATCATATGATAAAGCATTAAACCATCACATACGGTTTAGATATTCATATCATGTATATCCACAACATAAATATATCCATATATTCATATCCATACATATATATATATATATATATATATATATATATATATATATATATATATATTCACATATCCATATATCTATATATACAAACTAATTCTCGTTCATATGTATAATATATATAAACTCGGCTATAGGTATACATAATCCTCAATATACAAGTCGTCACCCCAAAATCATTTAATTTACCTCGATATGTGAATACAATCCCTCACTTAAAGCATATTCATCCATTTTTTCTATGATGAATAGTCTCCCAAAAATACATGTATGTATCCAACATTAGGTTTATCACCCAAAGTTTAGTGTATAAAACCAACACTAAACATCCCATCTATATCCGAGAGCACATTGATGAATCTAGTAATAATTTCGACTATTGGTATACACATAACTAATAGTCTATAAGACTCAAGCTCAATCTTACATTCATCACATGAGCCCATTACTTAGGGAAAATACCCTTTGAAAATCACACGCCGATAGACAACAACTACCCCGACTAGATTTACATACGCTAGTCTAGTTGGTAATACGATCCCATCGCTCTCGATTTTTGCTATGGTTCAATCACTCTTGTGAATCCCCTCGTCTACCGCCTCTCTGATTTATTCCTTAGATTTATCGTTACTAAGGATATGAGACCACTCTCTCTTATCGGTCCCCAAACCTTAATCTCAATAGAATCCTATTTACCATAAGGATTTGGCACTACCCACGGCCTACAATTTTGAGCCATGCCCTAAAAACTCTCTCTATAAGAGTTCTTAACTTCACCTCATATCTAGACTCACTCTCGTGATCTAATATTAGTATTTCCATCCCCAATGGGGTTTCTCACTATCTTTATACACAACTCCAATGCATACGTGTATACATACTTTCCCAATTATTCCAAGGAGTCCCCAAAATCATAATATGTGAGAAACCCCTTATATGTCTCCAAAAACATATCTCTTACATCATAAGAGAAGGCCCCAAATCAATAAACACAACCAAAAAGGGTTTGAAATCATCCTAGGAAAACTCCATAAAACAACCCCGTTTCCGAATCGATTCGGCCCTATTCCGAATCGATTCGGTCCAGCGAATCGATTCGGCCTCCAAGGTGAATCGATTCGGCTCCAAAGACCTGGGCTTCTGTCTTAGGCCGAATCAATTCGCCTTGGGTCCGAATCGATTCGATCAATGCAGACCTACCAATTTGCCTAGGCCAAATCGATTCGCTTAAGGGGCGAATCGATTCGGGTATACAGAATTTGATGGATTCTTCTTCCTCATAGAAACCCACGAATTCTAAACCCAAAAATTTCATTTCTAACCCCTAAACCTTCATCACAACATGATTATAAGCCCATAAATCAACCCAAAGTTGATCCCAACCATTTCTACACCATCAAGCCCATATTTCAACATTGATTTCAAGATTAAACCCAAAAATCTAGGTTTGATATTTATACCAAAAAATCCATTTCTTCTACCCACAATTATGAAATCAAATACACAAATGACTTATTTAGCAAGATTAAACACTTGCCTCAGATTTGTAGAGGCTGGATCGTCCTCGTGATCGCGGTTGGGTCAGAAATCCCCAAGCTTTCTTCCTCTCTCTCTTCCTTTCTTTTTCCTTTCTTTCTTCTTCCTCCCTCTAGGGCTTTTTCTCTCTTTCTCTCAAATGAGAATGGCTTAATTCGTAAGCCTCTTAAATCCCTTAAAACATTAAACCCAATTTTAAATGTTAATACACACTTTAAATGACTCATTTACTCCAATTTTGAGTCAAACTGACTTAAAAACATTCCGGAGCCGAAATAAAACCCAATGACAGTCATTTTGACTATCTCGACCCTTCTGGGATCGATGGTACCCTCAAAATCATCATCCGGAATACTTTGAAATGTTTTCTATTTTTGGACCTCAAGTCCCAAATTTTAAAATTCTCTAATTTAATTAAATTTTATTTTCCCAAAAATTTAATTTATCACTCTCCAAAGTCAAGGGTTGTTACATACTTTTCCCCTTACAAAAATTTTGCCCACGAAATTTAAGATGTACCTAGGACCTCAATCTCGTCTAGTCCTTACATCAACCCTCAGGATCACTATACCGATCCTTTCTAGTTCTCACGTCGAACCATATACCTTTTTAAAACAAACTACTACCCAGGGCGCCTATACACCCCGTACTCGAGCTCCACTCGTAGAATTATAATCAGGCTCCATTAGCCTTATATCAAAATATAACCATCACCAATATAATATATAACAACATATTAACTATATAAAAGTTTGAAAATTCCCAACGGTTGAACTCTCCTCAATTCTTGACGCTAGCTAACTTCATACGGGGGAGGTCTCGCAAGCGAAATCCAAACAAGGAACCCTCCCAATACACTACTATGTAGCTAGGTCGGGGATTGAGATTAGTTGAACCAGGGTTAAGGTTTTATAAAAGAATTTCATATTTTAGATATTGCCCAAAGGCCTATATAACAATATGATATAAATAAATTCCGCGTCCTTCGACACGCCAAACAAACACCTTATGTTTAGCACACAAGGCCTCAACCAATACAACACTCAAACCAATACCTAGTTCTCAAAACTAGCACAACTATGAGATAAATTATCCGCTCAAAATAATCTACCAAACTCTAAACCTCTCCTCTATACTAATACTTTGCATCGCATCCAAGCATTTGCCACTGGGTAAGTCCTACTCTCATTGGATTACTACAATTAACCCCCGAACCTATCCATAAGACAATAGGCTTATAACCACTACTCAACAAACCTCGACATTCCGCACCTCTGGAATTCAATATTATAACTTTCGACTATCTCCTCATGAGATGATTTATTTTCTCAAAAGATGCCCTACAAAGGCCATACTTACTCACTCCTTCCTCCAAGGAAATTATATACACCCTAACAATGTAGTGGCTACTACTCATCATACCTTACGCGCGACGTTCCCAATATCGCACGAAGCGTGACCTAAACCCAAAGAAAGGTATTCTACCTTATACTTCCATAATCCAATTGCTTTACTTTATCCTTGGATCCTTATTTAAAGTCCTCTACTTCTTCTAGGACAATCATTATTCATAAACCTATTTCTCTACAAGAGAAACATCTTCCTCAAAATCCTTACTAACCATTTTGAAGAACAAAGCGCGATTGCGACTACCGAAAACTCCCTCAGTCCTACACAACGAAACTGAGTCTCCAATTTCTTTCGCCCTTCTTAAATAAAGATGATACCCCTAACAATTTATCAATGCCACCTACCTTCCACCAGTAAAAGTCATCATCACCAGGCTTCCTAACAAAGATTGACGAGTTTCTCAATCTAAACCTCCTAAGAACTTCACTACATGCCTCCTTAGACTTACCTTACTAAGTCCAAGATTCACCATTCGAGTAAATTTCCCTTTCTTACTCAACCACCGATAGGTCACCCTGAACCTCTGCTAGAGTTCTCTTTATTATTTCCGCCTAAATCGAGGGAAAAAAATACCTCCAATCAAAGTGTATCCAAAATCTGTTATGGGTATTGTATCTCTAATCTTGTCCCTTCCTAGACGACATAATCTAGGCGACGTCTAAAACGAGAGCAACTGTTATCAGAACATCGATCAAGTGAATACACTTCACAGGAGAAGATAAACACAATGAACACAACAATCCTAATCGTAGGGTTTTATATCAAGAACGTTAACGGGAGAACGCAGAAAACCCGCACAGTTCCTAAAGACTCTAGAACCTGATGCTCCTATACCATCTGTAACACTCCGCTCAAAATAATAACGGGTGGCCAGCCCTATACTACATTAAATCAGGAGTTTCAGATAGCTCAGTCTCAACACCAACTGTCGGTACACATATAATATAGACTAACTACCCGATATCATGTAAGCGAGATGCTAAAATTAAAATAAAACATATAATAGACAATAAACCAACACTATAAGCTACTAACAAAGAAAAGAAAGATGCATACAAGAACTATGATAAATGAAATGCTAAAATAAAATGAAATGAGTAACTACAACCGAATATACCACAAAGAAATAAACCCGAATAAGCTGTTGGGTCACAGCCAATACAATAACTAAAATAGAATAAATATAAACATATATATATAAATATCCCTTGGGTACAAACCCGATATACAACATGAATCCTACCTAGATTTTTAAAGAAGTAGGAAGCAACTACATTCTACATCCCGCAACAGTCCGCACTTGTCACGGCTCCCAAGACTCTGGATGGAGGGCATCCGGCATCCATGCGGTAGGACACCTGTAATAATAATAATAATATATATATATATATATATATATATATATATATGCAGGAGAGAAAAGTAAACAGGTCAGAGCCCGAGTTGTGAAAATTTTTAGCAAGTGTGTTAACCTTGCATAATAAATATCAATGCACTTATTTCATAATTAAAGTGGAATCGCACTCTCGTGAAACCCCAACTCACCTCTCATCTAACGGCGCGCACCTATTCGTGTCCTGAGATTTTAGTTAAATTACCCCAACTATAAGGACAACCTAACTTACCATAGGCCCAGCCTATACCCACGAGATCTGCCTTCCTATCATAACCCAAGAATCCACTCCTCTCTAATCATACTTGATTATTTTTAATAACATATATACCATAATAGGCTTAATGGATTTCGATTTATAATTTAATCAATTATAATTATTAATATGTTACCCATATACGTTTGGGTTGAATCACATGATTTAATTACTAAAGAACATGCATACAAATTATTATTGACAAAACTTCTCTCCAATCTCAACATTGCATTACGTTTCGTGCGTGGGGCGTCTCGCAAAGCGAAATCCAAGCAAGGAACCGCCCCACAACACTACTCCTTGAAAATGTCGATCCTAGAGATCCATTATGCCATACATACAATATTATACTACTACAGATACAAAATTTAGATTGCCAAATAAGAACAATCTCAAAATCTCCAATAACATCCTTGGGATGATGTAACCGAAATATTCCTTAAATGCGATACATCAACCCCCAATAATCTAGTACACCATAATCATCCAGGATGTACTCCATAAAGATTCCATATCCTTTCACCTATAAGATATATAAATATATATATATGCATTTATTCTTACCATATATATAAATACAATCATCCATTCCCATGACCAAGTGTACATATCACATCTGATGTACAATGGCCATGCACATAATATACCCGGCTATATATATCATCGATAAACTGCACCATGTTGTCATCTTCCAGGAAAATACTCACATACCATCCTGGGGACCACGATCGGACTCAATATCACCGACATCGGGGCCATACACACACACACGACGTCCCGAGAAGCGGTCATAGCTCGTAATCGGTCAATGAGACGGTTTGTAAAAATAATCAAGTATGTTTCTTAAAACGTTACCCATATACATTTGGGTTGAATCATATGATTTAATTACTAAATAACATGCATACAAATTATTATTGACAAAACTTCTCTCCAATCTCGACATTGCACTACATTTCGTGCGTGGGGCGTCTCACAAAGCGAAATCCAAACAAGGAACCGCCCCGTTACACTACTCCTTGACAATGTCGATCCTAGAGATCCATTATGCCATACATACAATATTATAATACTACAACTACAAAATTTAGATTGCCAAATAAGAACAATCTCAAAATCTCCAATAACATCCTTGGGATGACGTAACCGAAATATTCCTTAAATGCGATACATCAACCCCCAATAATCTAGTACACCATAATCATCCAAGATGTACTCCATAAAGATTCCATATCCTTTCACCTATAGGATATATAAGTATATATATAGGCATTTATTCTAACCATATATATATATATATATATATATATATATATATATATACAGTCATCCATTCCCATGACCAAGTGTACATATCACATATGATGTACAATGGCCATGCACATAATATACCGGGCTATATATATCGCCGATAAACTGCACCATGCTATCATCTTCCAGGGCATTACTCATATACCATCCTGGGGACCACGGTCGGACTCAATATCACCGACATCGGGGCCATACACACACACACGACGTCCCGGGAAGCGATCACAGCTCCTAACCGGTCAATGAGATGAGACATACCCACCACGTCCCACCCCAAAAGAAATGCATATCTCATAATAACACAATGGACGACTATGACCTGGGGAATATCCACACCCTGCTCCTTGAGCCAGGATGCTCACACTCTGCGCGAAAACTTCCCAATGATAGCATAAGCGGGGTATGCTTAACCACATAAGTACATATATCGTTCACATGCACAATATACCATCATATGATAAGGCATTAAACCATCACATACGGTTTAAATATTCATATCATGTATATCCACAACATAAATATATCCATATATTCATATCCATACAGATATATATATATATATATATATACATATATTCACATATCCATATATCTATATATACAAACAAATTCTCGTTCATGTGTATAAGATATATAAACTCGGCTATAGGTATACATAATCCTCAATATACAAGCCGTCACCCCAAACTCATTTTATTTACCTCGATATGTGAATACAATCCCTCACTTGAAGCATATGCATCCATTTTTCCTATGATGAATAGTCTCCCAAAAATACATGTGTGTATCCAACATTAGGGTTATCACCCAAAGTTTAGTGTATAAAACCAACACTATACATCCCATCTATATCCGAGAGCACATTGATGAATCTAGTAATAATTTCGACTATTGGTATACACATAATTAATAGTCTATAAGCCTCAAGCTCAATCTTACATTCATCACATGATCCCATTACTTAGGGAAAATACCCTTTGAAAATCACACATCGATAGACAACAACTACCCCGACTAGATTTACACACACTAGTCTAGTTGGTAATACGATCCCATCAATCTCAATTTTTGCTATGGTTCAATCACTCTTGTGAATCCCCTAGTCTACCGCCTCTTTTATTTATTCCTTACATTTATCATTACTAAGGATATGCGACCACTCTCTCTCATCGGTCCCCAAACATTAATCTCAATAGAATCCTATTTACCATAAGGATTTGGCACCACCCTCGGCCTATAATTTTGAGCCAAGTTCACCTTATATCTAGACTCACTCTCATGATCTAATATTAGGATTTCCATCCCCCAATGGGGTTTCTCACTATCTCTATACACAACTCCAATGCAAACATGTATACATACTTTCCTAATTATTCCAAGGAGTCCCCAAAATCAAAATATGTGAGAAACCCCTTATATGTCTCCAAAAACATATCTCTTACATCATAAGAGAAGGTCCCAAATCAATAAACCCAACCAAAAAGGGTTTGATATCATCCTAGGAAAACTCCATAAAACAACCCCGTTTTCGAATCGATTCGGCCTTATTCCGAATCGATTCGGTCCAGCTAATCGATTCGGACTCCAAGGCTAATTGATTCGGGTCCAAAGACCTGGGCTTCTGTCTCAGGCCGAATCGATTCGCCTTGTTTGCGAATCGATTTGGTTAATGCCGACCTGCAAATTTGCCTAGGCTGAATCGATTCGCTTAAGGGGAGAATAGATTCATGTCTGTAGAATTTGATGGGTTCTTCTTCCTCATAGAAATCCACGAATTCTAAACCCAAAAATTTCATTTCTAACCCCTAAACCTTCATCACAACATGATTCTAAGCCCATAAATCAACCCAAAGTTGATCCCAACCATTTCTACACCATCAAGCCCATATTTCAACATTGATTTCAAGATTAAACCCAAAAATCTAGGTTTGATATTTATACCAAAAAATCCATTTCTTTTACCCACAATTATGAAATCAAATACACAAATGACTTATTTAGCAAGATTAAACACTTGCCTCAGATTTGTAGAGGCTGGATCGTCCTCGTGATCGCGGTTGGGTCAGAAATCCCCAAGCTTTCTTCCTCTCTCTCTTCCTTTATTTTTCCTTTCTTTCTTCTTCCTCCCTCTAGGGCTTTTTCTCTCTTTCTCTCAAATGAGAATGGCTTAATTCGTAAGCCTCTTAAATCCCTTAAAACATTAAACCCAATTTTAAATGTTAATACACACTTTAAATGACTCGTTTACTCCAATTTCGAGTCAAACTAACTTAAAAACATTCCGGAGCCGAAATAAACCCAATGATAGTCATTTTGACTATCTTAACCCTCCTGGGATCGATGGTACCCTCAAAATCATCATCCGGAATACTTTGAATTGTTCTCTATTTTTGGACCTCAAGTCCCAAATTTTAAAATTCTCCAATTTAATTAAATTTTAATTTCCCAAAAATTTAATTTCTCAGTCTCCAAAGTCAAGGGTTGTTACAGCTGTTTCTAGGCCAAGCTTCTTAACAATATCTAAAGAGTATTTGGATTCTGATACAAATAAGCCATCTGAATTTTGCTTAACTTGGAGTCCTAAGAAGAATTATAACTACTCCATAAGTGACATATGGGATTCTTTGTGCATAATGTTAGAGAAGGACTTAACTTCTAAAAGGGAGGTGGGTCCAAAAATGATATCGTCTATATATACTTGGGCTATGGTAATGTTTCTGTCAAAATATTTGACAAAAAGAGTTTGATCATTCCCTCCTCGTGTAAAACCATTGTTTATAAGGAAGGTAGATAAACTTTTGTACCAAGCTCTAGGAGCTTGTTTAACCCATAAAGAGCTTTCTTAAGCTGGTAAACGTAATTAGGATGATGAGGGTCAATGAACCCTTTGGGTTGTTCTACATAGGTCTCCTCAGTCAAGATGCCATTAAGGAAAGTGAATTTAATATCCATTTGATATAGTGTGAAATGCAAATGACAAGCTATTGTAAAAAGTAAGCAAATAGACTCGAGGTAAGTGACAGGTGCAAAATTTTCCTCAAAGTCTATTCCTTCAATCTGAGAGTAGCCTTGGGAAACTAATTTAGCTTTATTCAGAATAATCATCCCAGATTCATCAGTTTTATTTTTAAAAATCCAACGTATGCCGATAACCCTTTTATTTTCAGGCCAGGGTATAAGATACCATACATCATGTATGACAAATTAAAGAAGTTCCTCCTGCATAACACTTATCCATAATAGGTCATTTAGTTCTTCATTAACATCTTTGGTTCTATAAGAGAAACAAAACATGCATAATGATCAAGGGTACGAAGTTGGGATCTTGTAAGAACTGGCTCAGTAGGATTACCAACTACACTATTTAAAGGATGATCTTTGGAAACCCAGTTAGGTACTTAAGGGGTCTCAGTTGGTAAGGACTCATCTATCTTTGGAGAATCATAATTTAAAATGTTTCCAGATTCATCCAATATAGCTGGTTCTTTGATATTACTTTTTACATTAGTGTCACTTACAACCACATTAATGGATTCCATCATGGTTTTGGTACGAATATTGTAGACACGGTAGGCTCAACTGTTTGGAGAATATCCTAAGAAAATAGCTTTATCTCCTCTAGTTTCGAATTTAGACATATGTTCTTTGTCCTTAGAGACATAACAGGTGCTACCAAAGGTTCTAAAGTATTTTAGGTTAGGTTTCTTCCCACACCACAACTCATAGGATATTCGTTTGGTATTTTTCCTTAAGTAAACTCGATTGATTATATGACAGGTTGTACGAATGGATTCTACCCTAAAATATTTAGGTAGGATCTTCGCATGAATCATCACGCGGGCCATTTCTTTAAGAGTGCGATTTCTACAATCAACAATTCCATTTTATTGAGGTGTCTCAGGGGCACTAAATTCATGTTTGTAACCATTATAGTAATAGTATTCAATGACACCTAAATCTATGAATTCTCCTCCTCTATCACTACGAATTCTATCTACTTGGGAGACCTTTTCATTTTCTATATGAAATAATATTTTCAAAAACTTACGAAAAATTTCTGACATGTGTTTTAAAAAAGCAACCAAGGTAAATCGAGTGAAGTCATTAACCATAACTAAGATATAACTATTGCCACAAAGATTAACAGTACGAGAAGGACCCATTAGGTCCATATAGATGAGTTCTAAAGGTTTAGTGGATCTAACTTCTTTAACTTTCTTGTGGGGAGCCTTAATAATTTTTCCTTCTTGACAGGGACCACATATGATGTTTGAAATTGGTTTGATCTTAGTAAGACCTCTAACTATCTCTTGGGAGAATAATTTACTAAGATTATCATAATTAATGTGACCCAACCTATTATTCCATATCTCATTGTCATCCATTCTAGCAATGTTACAAACCTCTGTACTTGGATTGGCTCTTTAACAGTTATCTAGATTACGGAGTCCTTTAATAATGCAATCACCGTTTTTATTTAAGATTTTGCAATTGTTCTTTGAAAAGGTGAGAGTATGTTTGGAGTCACAAAACTTTGATATACTTCATAAATTAGCTTTAAGGCCTTTTACCAAAAGAACCTCCCCAAGAATGGGTAATACTTATTCATGGAGTGTTCCTTTACCAATGATCTGGGCTGATACACGATCTCCAAATAAGACTTTTCCTCCAGAGAAGTTAGTTTTGTTTGAAAGTTTGGAATCATCCCCGGTCATATGTTTGGAACATCCAAAGTCTAAATACCATCCATATGTCATGTGTTCATCTTTAAAAGCACTGATTATAATGTGCATTTCAACTGGGGTAATAGATAATCTTTTCTGACCCAAATTACTCTAGTTTTCATTTGCCCTTATTAGCTCGTATTTGATCAAACTTGCGAGCTTTTGTCTTTTCTTTAAAATATTTTTGTGCAGGTTTATGAGTATTATAGACAGTTTAAGCAATTGGTTTAGAAAAGAGTTTAGGATTCCTTCTTATTGATGGTCATTTAGTATTAGTTCTTCTCTTTCTATTTTAATAGTTAGAATTCTTATCTGGCTGTCTCGGAAGGACATAGTTATTTTGGCTTCTCCTAAAACAGTTGAAGTTATGGTAACCAGGAGAGTTATAGACTGGATTACATAGATGTTTGGAATATCAACCATCAAGAGAATGTCCATATACATCACAATAGGAGCAGTAAAGATGGCATGTAGAACTCATAACCTTAGGAAAATTTCTATTCGAAGGCTTGTCTAGGTTTTGAGCTCTAGTCTTATTCCTAAGTGGCACATGATGAAATGACGAATTAGCTTGTCAAATAGGGGGCAGACGTATTTAGCATTATGTTCAACATTATTCTTAGAGTTACTTGACAGGTTCAAAAGTTTTTCTTTGCTTGGAATTGTTGGGGCAAAAGCCTATTCCAGTTCTGTCATCAGAATTGGTCTTAATTTCAACAATACAGTCTTTAAGGCATTTAGAGTTATTTTCAAATTTAGCGAACTTTTTGAAGATTTCTAATGTCTTTTCTTTTGTTTGTTCTAATTTTAACAACGTTCCTTTGTATTTATTTTCCAGAATTTCATTTGAGTCAGACAATTCTTTCAGTTTTTGTTCAAAGTACTCTTCAGAATTTTGTTTAATCATATGACTTAGGGTTTCTATCTTATGGGTAAGATCTTTGACAATCTTTTCAAGTCTAGTACTTTTCTTGAGAGTTTTTGTGTACAGTGTGTGAATGTCAGAAATGTCTTTATTGTCGGAGTCACTAAGTGTGCAGTGTGCAGTGTCCCTTAGTGGTTCATTTTTAGGACTCACTCACCCATTGACATCAATAATAGAGTGTTCCCTTTTATTCACACACACCGCATTTGAATCATTATCAGCATTCTCATGTAACAAATTAGACAAATCAGTAGGAATAGCATCATTTAACATATCATGATTAGGTTCCTTATCATCAGTGTATATGATTTCAGTAAAGAAGGACATGCAAGGGTCATAAATGTTAGACGACTCAAGTTCATCATTTTCTGATTCACTTGAGTCATCCCAAGTCTTGCATAGATGAGCCCTATTATTTTTGTGAATTTTGTCTAAGTTAACTCTACAGTCACTAACCATGTGTCATAACTTCCCACATCTATAACATTTAACATTTTTCAGGTCTCTTGTGATTATCAGTTTGGAGTTTGTCCTGTCTTCTCTGATGAGGCCTATCATTAGACTGGTTTGGATAAGTAGGTTTGGCTTTCTTTTTGCTATTTTATTTCAAAATTTCACAATTTTCTTAAATTGTTTAGACATTAAGGAAAGTTGATTATCCAGACTATCTAAATTACAATCCTCATCAGAGTCTAAGTCAATGGTAGGTATACAAAGTTCAGGTGTGGTCAACTTAGATGAAAAAACAAAATTAGAACTAGCCTATCTCTTTTGGGATTGGGTTAATTGTTTCTTAAATTATAATTCCATTTCCACAGTTCTCAATTTGCTACTGAGGAGTTCAGGTGTGAGATTTCGATCATCCATCTCCTCAATTGCATATCTCTTATTATCAAATTTATGTGGAAGTGATCTTATTATTTTAGAGACAATTTCCTTTCCATCACAAGCAATCCCATTGGCATACAGCTTAGACACTATGTCTGTCAACCTAATGTAGAAGTCATCAAATGACTCAGTCTTAGTCATGACTAAAGTGTTGTACTGCTGGATTAACATTTGGGTTTTAACAACTTTAACACGTGTTTCTCCTTCATGTGCAGTCACTAAGGTGTCCCATACTTCCTTAGAGGCAATACATAATGATATCCTCTTAAATTCGTGTTCATTGATAGACACGAATATGGCATTTTTGCCTTTGTTGTTGTTAAGGGAAGTTTGTTTCTCTTCTTCAGTGAATTCGCTTAGTAATTTTCTAATCCTCACAGTATTTCTATCAACAGATGGTTTAGTAGGAAAAGTATAACCATTTTCAATAGCATCTTAGACATCATCTCCTAATAGCCCTTGGATGAAAGCAACTATCCTCACTTTCAAGTAAGGGAAGTTAGTTCCATCAAAGAGAGGCGGCATGGAGAGGTTACCTAATCTCTCAAATTTCTTGTCCATTGTTTGTTTTGAGACAACAATTTCAAAAACTCAAGATCTAAAGAATTTGAAAAACCAATGCTCTGATACTAATTGAAAAATTACAACTTAAGTCATTTAATTCAAGATTAAACTATCTAAATGGCTCCGAACAGTTTGTTGAAGAAACTCTTTAGTCAAAACAAATTTCTTAACACAAGATGTGTTTAAAACAATATGAATGAGTTATTTAAGGTATAGGTTTACCAGTTTTGAAAACCAAAACTTATAAAGAAATTAAATCAACACAACCTCAAGAAAGGGATGAAAGGAAGAGGAAGCATGCAAGTACAAAATTTTTAACGTGGTAAAACCCCACCCAATTAGGGAAACATCCATGGAGGTCTCTACACCTCAAAAGTAAAAATCCCCTAAAATAGAGTAATCAAGACACACAATCAAGCCTAATCTAAGTTTAAAAATTATACTAACTCCTCTAGCGTTTTGTGACTTATCCTAAGGCTCTGATGTTGTTGATGTTCTCTCAGCTTTGTAACTCCACATCTTTTATATTTGCAACACTCCTTCAAGCTTTACATCGACTCAAATGCTCAGAATATCTCTACCAACACCTTTTAGTGGTGTAGTGTGAAAGTGTAAGTGGTTATGTGCTCTAAATCACATGCATGCAACCCACACACACTTATTACAGACCAAATGATTATCAAATTACAAACAGATTCTAAATTGCAATGAAGATTTCTAAAATCAGTTTGATCGAAACTCAGACTTTGGACCTTTCAATTTATCCACAGATCAAGAGGGAATCTTGCTATATAAAAGGGCCAAGATCCTAAACACTTTCGTTATTAAAAAATATTTACAAATATTTCACAAAATGTGAAATAATTGAAAGCGTAAATCCCCAATCAAGATCTTAAGTAGATCTAAGTCCAAGTACTCTCAAAAACTGAAATTAGAAATGATTTTGTTGGTTTAGGGTTTGAAAGAAACATAAAAGTTTCAAACAAATAACAAAATTGAGATTTCTCGAAAGAAGAAATCAAAACTAGTGAGATAAAATGTGAAGTGTATCACAGACTCACAAATCTTAGATTTCTATGAAAGAAAATGAGATTTGGAAAACGTGACTTGGTTGGACAAGAGATTAAGAACAAAAGAGGGAGGATCTTCTCAGATCTAGAACTAACTCAACTCTCAGAACTATTTTCTGGTGAGATTTGGTCGGAGTTAGGTTAGGGTTTTGTTTTCTCTCTCTTTTTGTTTTCTCTCTCTTTTCTTTTTTTTTTCTCTCGAAAATGAGGTGAACAAAAAGGTTGGAAATGAAAGGATGAAGTCTCCTTTTATACAAGGAAGATAAGGATCTGGAAAGTCTCGAGTAAATGGATGATCAAGATTTAATCGAAGGAAATCTAATGGGTACTAAAGCACCGCATTTATAAAAGCTTTGATTGGTTTAAAATGATAACACGGGGATTAAGTAAGAACGCATGCAGGCCATATATTAAAATGATCCAAGCGTTCTCAATCATTCTCAGGTATGTGAGTGTAAAGAAACACGGATCCAACTATTGTAAGTCCAACACGTGTAAGGCTGAGATGACATAAAAAACAGGTATTTTTAATCTATCACAAATTTCACCCACAATATTATCTAGCGCTTTCAGATTCTACCCATGTCAATTTTTAACTGCTTTTACTAATTACAAAACATCCCACAATCATTTGTAAAAACCAATTTTAAATTTCTAAAAATTGTTTAAAAAATCCTAGAAATTATTTAAAATATCCCAAAAATTATGAATTTTTTTTATTTTAATAGGATGTAACTCACACACACACATATTATGAAGAATGCAACACATATATGAAATCCTAGGTGAGGTGTTGGTGTTCTAGCTTTAGGAAAAATTTGAGGAATTCAAATGAAGAGTCTGGAGGCTTTTTGGTCAAACTAGGATATGAGTTAATTTTTTCACTAATTTCAAACAAGAAGAGCACCTATATAATATAGACTCAAGTGAGTCAAAGGTATAGGGTGATTCACTTGCACATTGGTGAGCCCAAATGCCATCACCCCGAACTCATATGACCCATACCGCGATAAGAAAGCGGTCTTGGGAACATCCACCTCTCGAATGCATAACTAGTGGTATCCCGATCTCAAATCAATCTTTGAGAAGCATGAGTCCCCTCTCAACCGATCAAATAGGTCATCAATCCTTGATAGCGGATATTTATTCCTTATCGTAACCTTTTTAATCTCCTTATAATCCACAATAAGTGAAATGAACCGTCCCTCTTCTTCATAGATGACACTGGTGCACCCCACGATGATGTACTCCGTTGAATGAAACCCTGTCCCAAAAGCGGCTTAATCTTCTCTTTTAACTCTCGAATCTCTATAAGGTCCATACGATATGGTGCTCGGGGAATCGGTCTCATACCCAGTTCTAGGTGGATAACAACTCGATCTCTCGGCTAGGTGGTAACCCCAGTATCTCCTGAAATATATCCTCAAAATCTCTCACAACTAAAAACTAGTCTATTAGAATGATTACCTCCTGTGAGGTCTCCTCCTCAATATAGTGTAGGTGGTTGCACAACCCTCCCTCAAGAAGAGGAATCTCCACTAAGAACATATCCTGACCCAGAATGGAGAACACTATGGTTCTCTTGTAACAATCTACTATCGCCATGTATCCTGTTAACCAATCCATACCTAGGATGACGTCGTATCCCTCCATATCTAGCACAAGAAGATTTGCTGCTAAGCTTAAACTCCCTATAATAATATCCACACCTCTACATACAGAGTGTATAAGTGATTCACTACCAAACATACAGAGTGTATAAGTGATCCACTACCAAACGGTGACTCTACACTCATAGGGTATATGCCAGCTGTCTCTAAAAGATCGGCTACTTGTGCAAATCTAGTATAAATAAAGGAGTGCAAAGCGCGTGTATAAAAAAGAATCCTACACTCATGTCCATGAATAGGAAACATACCCTCAACTGTTGGCGGCGTCTAAGCGATTGGCGGCATAGGCACGTCCTGAACGTTATATACATACCCATAATCATCTGACCCTGCTACTGCTATTATTGGAGGTAATGGAGCATGTTGCCCCTGTTGGGAACCCTACTATTGTGCCCTGCCCAACTGTGGGCAATATTTCCTCTTATGGCCCTACTGGCCACATATAAAACACTGTCCCAAAAATGGTCTCTACCTATGGTCCTATTGGCCCTGTCGCTGGCCCCCATGACCCTGACCCTGTTAGCCACCTCCATGGTTCCCTTGGCCCTGAGGAACCTGCTGCTACTGATTAGGTCCCTATTGACCCTGTCTATATCCTTAGCCCTTTGTTCGATATTATTATAACCTAAACCTCTTGGCATGATCCCCCTGTCGAGAATTATGCCCCTGTTGCCTACATGTCTGCTATAATGCTCCGCTGACACCACCCTCACTTGCCTTGCCTGATTGGCTCTGCTCACCTCCTTATTTGCGTCCCTTCAAGTGGAAGCGATGGTCCTGATAGTAAAATAAAGAGGCATTAGCGACATCTGTATATGTCACCAATGCGGGGTTACCAATTAAGTGTTGCATGTTCCTCCAAGCTAATCCATCCATGAATTTTTCTTTATTCCGTTCCTCTTTGTTCACCTCGTCTGGCATAAAATTAGCTAAACGGGTGAACTCCTCCTCGTACTCTATTATGGAGTGGTCACCCTTTGTCACCTCATTGAATTTCTTCCACATTTTGGTCTCCATTACTGGTGGAAAGTACTTAAGATCAAACCTCACCCAGAACTCAGTAATCGTTATCATATCTCTCTCCTCAATGGTGGTAACTGACTCCCACCACTTTAGTGCCACCCCAACAAGTGTGAAAGTAACTAGCATCTATTTTTGTGTCTCACTTCACTCCACCATGTGCAGATGGCGCTATATATTTTTTTTTACTCACATGCCTCTAACACATCAGAACTGCCCGAAAACTCGGGCGGGTGGCCCTTATGAAACGTCTCTCTATCTCTCTGCAAGTAGATAGCCCTGTTTGGGCCTGAATCACTGGTGCCACTGGCTGTTGCGGCTGGGGCTGTGGGAAATGAATGACCATAGCTGTCATAATCGCATTAACCGCTTGGGCCACAATCTATGCCACCCGTGCTGTCGAGATCATCTCTGGTGGTGGTTGTGGCTGAGGCACCTCCTGTGGCTCCTGGAGAGCCTCCCTCACCTCATCCCTAGCCTCAACCCTAGCTTCCCGCTCTCTCCTCGGTGTCATCTGAAAATAAATCGAATTGTATAAGTACATAGTTTATACAAAGTTTAATAACATAAGCATGTTATCTCAAATACGTAAAGATAAAAGCAATAGTCCTAATAATATTTCTTTATATCCAAATAACGATATGCAAAAATCTTAATAAGCCGTAATGTTTCTATGGACACTAGAACCTTATGTTCTGATACCATCTGTGACACCCTGCCTAATTAAATATCGGGTGATCAGTTCTTTATTAATTAAAAGAGGTTTCTCATTTGGTTCATTCTCAGCATCACTATCGAAAACCATATTAATTATTAACCACCTATTAGTTAATTAAGTCGGTGTCAAAATTTTATCTTTCATTAAACAATTGATAATAATATGCTGAAACAAAATTAAAACATTCACTACATTAATATAGTCTCATCCATCACAATGAAATAAATAAATGAATAATGTCTTACCGAATAAACCACCGGCTAAAATCCAATCCAAATAATAATCCAACAATTATGAAAATAAATCCCAAATGATTCTGAAATGAATAACAAAAATAAATAAAGTCTTATTGGGGCAACATACCCAACTAAGATACTGGAATGAAAGCCTACACTAAGAATGAATGATATAAGCGTCTAAGGAAGTCCTTCAAGCCTCCACGGTGTTGTAGCTAATCGTCCCTGGAATGGATTTTCAAGTTTGGTGTCCCAGTGGCTGGACACCTAAAATGTTTTGAAAAAGATTCAAAACATTTTGAAATTATTTTGCAAGTTATCACAATTTAAAAATCAGTTATTGATTACACATGTTAAGTTCACGTACACTCCTTTGAGTTTCATCACCTCTCATCTATTGTGCACGCCTAACGTTTATACTTAGCCCACCTAGCCATACTACCCAAGCTAACTAGATATAAGTATCTAATTGGACTAACGACACCGATAAGTCCCCCGTACATCCCATATAGTACTCTATCTAAATTAACACCTCTTGTATGTTATTGATATCATAAGTACCATTCTCCATCCCTGGTTATTTAATCATTTAATTAAGTTTCATGACTTAATTCATTATTTATATGTACACTATTAATTCGTCTACTATCACACATAAGTACAATTATTCAAATGGTTATACATATTTCACTAAAATATATATAGTTACGATGTCTCTAAAAAGGACCATCGTATAAATAGGCATACTCTGAGTAAAATAAGGACTATTGATTCGTTATGTCTCCTCGAACCCAAATTAAATGACAAGCACTGGAGGTGGACATAGTTATAAGTCGTTGGGCTACGCACTTACCTAACGTGCCTAAATGACCTCCCATTCTCGCCATACACAAAACAAAGTGAGTCGTTCTAAGTTATATGTCTTGGGGCACAAATCCATACCTCCCTGGAATCGGCAAGGTGGGATCGCCCACTGCACGGAAACCTCCCCAATAGCAGGCAACATAGATATGTTCCCGTATAATCACCAATCATATATATATATATATATATATATATCATAAGGTATACACACAACCCCATTTATCATATTTTAGTACGTAGTTTTTATCCCTCGAATACTCATCGTAGTATCATGTTACGAATACTCTTTCTATCGTAATTAATCAAGCTTAATTATTTACTCTAAGGGTCCTAGTTTCCCTTCTATGAATTCAGTAACTACCTCAATTTTATACTACTGGTCTACTTCACAAGTTTGTTCGAAATATCTGTAATTTCTTCTCATTCTCACGAATTAATTACTTTACTATTTAAGCCCAATAAATTTAGCCTTAACTCTCTCTCAATAGACTACTACCTGCTCCTACCAAGGACTTACTATAATCCCATAAGTCCCTCATAATGGTTTAAAGAGGCCCCAAAGGTCACCCAATCATATACACAAAGTTTAAAGGCCTAAATAGGCAATATAAGCAATTCTAGGCTATCACAATTTCGAGGATCTTCCTTCAGTTGCTAGAGGTGCTCTCAAGCTAGACGGGTTAGGTTGCCACTAGATCAGATATGTTTAATCATTGTAATGGGGTTTATATAAAACCCCAAGTTTCTTTTAAGCTTCTCATGTACTGCTCTTTTTTTCCCTGGGAGAAGCTTTTCTCCTCTATTTCATAATAAACAGCTGAGGGTCCTATCCCTCTTTTATTAAAAAAATAAAAAAAAACAATTCTAGGCAAACCGAATCGATTCACCCTATGGCCGAATCGATTCGTTTTATACCAAATCATCTTCTTTCCCCATGCAAGTGCATTTTTCACCATTGTCATTAACATAATTCTCACGTTTCTCCACCAAACTTGAAACCAATTATCCCAAACCTTTTTTACATGAATTAGGATAGTTTCTAACAAAAATTTAACCTCAAAACATTAAGATTTCTATTCAAAAATAGATTGAGTCATCTACTCATAAAAAATCCTCGGTTTTAATATTCTCCATTAATATTCATATAAAATCCAGATTAAATTCGTAATCCCTAACACATAACCTCTGATATCTTATCCTCTATAGATATTAAATCATACTACATGCCATGTCTACCCAACAGGCATTCAAATATTTATTTTCTTCCAAAAATATCAATTTGAATCATTATATTTTAAAACCCTAACAATATGGGTATTATAACCTCAAAAAAATAGCAAATAAACACTTGCCTTTGATTAGTAGGGTCTGATTTCATGATTTGAGATGCTAAATGTTGCCTTCCCTTCCAATCCAGACTCCTAGGATGATAAGGGTGCAAGAACAAGGTTCAATTCTTCAAGGACTCTCTCTTAAGCTTCAAGAATGGACCCTCCTCCTTATCTAATTTCCTCACTAGGTTTTCTATCTTTATAACCCAAGCCTCTAACCTCTATATGCTGATAAAGGATTTAGAAATTCGTAGGTCTCCTAAACCTCATTTTCGAAATGACTAACATGCCCCTATACAGTGCCGATTTAGTCTAAAATTTCCCCATGACCCATACGACACCCCCGGGTATATATTCTCACTATTTCAACCCTTCCGGAGTCATCCGTGACCTATAAATCATCATCCAATTCACTCTACATAATTTTCCTATCTCGACCTCAATTTAGTCTACACGTGAATTTCGCCAATTTCACCCGTGTAATTTCCATAACTCATTTACTATTCACTTAGTAAATTTTTTAACATATAATATTAATAATAATTTCTTTATCTTGATTAATATTTAATAACCACATTTTCATTTAATTCCAGCAAATTACTTCTCTCACGTAATTTAAATAAATGAGTAATCTACCGAATTAAGTAAATTTCAAATATGCAGAAATACGGGGTACTACAAGTCATAAGTGAAAGAAATAGTCTTTGTCTTGGAATGGCTCATAGTATTTCCTAGGACCCAATTCATGGTTTCCTAATATCATATTGAAATGACTACCCAAAACACAAACCATTCAGGATGACTCCCAATGCTCCCACTATGACGTGGGACCACTTACTATCCAGTATAAGTGACACATGTATCCTGATTATCGATAATACTCCCACTATTGTTAGGCAATGTATTATCGATATCAGGTTCTATTTTACCTTGTAAGAGTGGTCTTGCAACATTAATAATATGATGTTCCTTATAATATAATAAGTCCAACTTATACTCGGGACTGTGGTTTATTACATAATCCTCTTATAAGAAACGAATATTGATTTAGTCAATGACCTTCTTGTACTTAAGAGCATGATATAAACTATATTTATACTATTTTGGATAACCGACAAAGAAACATACTTTTGTCCTTAATTTTAACTTTCTTGTCTCCTTCCACAGCACGAGTATTGGGCACCCCCAGATTCGAACATGCCCTAAAATGAACTTGCACCCACTCCAATGTTCAATGGTATTTTAAAAGACCGATTGACAATAAATAAATTCATAATTTATGTACCATATTTTATATAAAATCCTAATAAGAATGTTGCAGTCCTAAATAACCTCCAATGGACCTTATCATACCCAAAAAAGACGTATTCATTCCTTATCCTTTTCATCATTCCAAGATAGAATACCCTGTGTAGAAAACTAAGATGGAATACCAGCCTCAAATTAATGATCCCTTAACTATCCCAAGAGATATACTCCCCATAGTCAAATCGTAGAGTTTGAATTAGTCCACCTCACCCATACTCCACCTTAGCCTTTCACACTTTGAAATAATAAAAGCCTTAAGACTTGTTTTGCATAAGGTAAACATATCTACACCTTCAAGTGATCATCAATGGAATCGATGAAGCACTCAAAACCACCTCTTGACCTGATAGTCACGGAACGACACTAATCGAAGTGAGCCATTTCTATCACATTTTTGGCTATTTAGTTCTTGACCGTGAGAGGCCCTTTGGTAATTTTACATTCTAAACAATATTCAAGACTAGAAGTGCCTAAACTTTCAATGAACTCAATTGTCCATATTAAGCCATTCTTAGAATTAGTTTCAAAATAAAATGACCTAAGTGTTAGTGCAAAAATTTTGTTTGGTTATGCAAGGAAACTTTCTCTTTAATGAATGTCTATTAAATTATTTAATTCAGTAATTAATAGTATTGGGGAGACAAAACTTATAACGTATAAATTATTTTCCAATGTACTAGAACAAATGAAAGATATTCAATTTTATAAAATCAATCGAATATATGTTGAAAACTAATTTAGAAAATTGAAACCAACTTTTTCTATGACCCAGGTATATTAAATAATTTACCTACATTAACTTTATGTCTACATTAAAATTCATAATAATATTACACTGTTAATACCGTTTCTTTATTCTAATTTCCCATAACTAGGAACATCTCTCCTTTGAGTAATTTTTTGGTTACCCGGAACCTCTTTAACGAGTTGCAGTCCTGATTTGTGGTCCCTAAGTCCATATAGCAAGTTACCGTAGATCAAATCATAAATCATGCATTTAGTTTTAAGAGGTAAACCATTACCATGTCCTTTTCCTTACAAAACATGTAAAATTGTACCCCATTGATATAAATATATAACTACATGTAGTGATAATACATTCCTTTCTTCTATTTCACTACTACCGAGGAATATAAACTTTATTAACTCAAACAGTTATACCCGAGACTTAGCTTTATCCCATACTTCCCATTCAGGAAAGAAGTAAAGCTTTTCTCAAAAAACTACCACTAACCTTTGGCTACCGATGATCCTCACTCCTGAATTATAAAATGGTACCGATTTACCTCACCATGTCTAACCCAAAGAATACTTTATTCAACCAATGATAAAATAATTCTAAGAACACGATTCTTACTTGAACGACATGAACCAATGATATGTGTCAACAAATTCTCATCGATCAATTCTTTAGAATTAAAATTGTATATATAGAACTTCCCAGATGGGGGGACTAAACATATGTAATAATTAATTTAAAAGAATTACCATATATTTTAAAATATCATGATTTTGTGATTAAAACCATCCAATGGGGTGCCAAATCAGGTTGACAGGAGGAATTAATAACATTACACTTTTAAATTATTGATAGGAATTATGGGTTAAATGATTTTACTATCCCCTTAAGTTAGAGAAATGTCCGGTTATATATTCAGTCCTTACGTATTCCAGTTAAAACTTTAAGACTAACACCAGTGAGGAAAAAGTTGAGTACATTTTGAAAACTTAGAATCAAAAGATTGAAAAAATTAATTTACAATTAAACACGAGGGTTAATTTTATTAAATTTTAAAGTGGCATCCCTCAACTGCCAATTGAAAAACTAATCATGTCTGTCGTATATCATAGTTCCCTATTAGTGTAAGATATCGGTGGGAACTTAAATCACACCACCTCTAACCAAATAAATTTTCATCTTTCATTACGCTATCTAGATAGTTCAGGAACATTCTGTCAAATGTAATGAATAGTTGATGACTTTTGGTCCCACTCCTAATGACAGTTACACCGATAGGGAGGATATCAAAAGTTGTGTATAAGTGTATACCATTGGTTATTTCATTGAAATCAATCCCGCTCATAGGGGAGGGCCGAACTCACTCACATTCAATCTTATTGAACTATCATTTAAGAATCTCTAGAATACCGGATGCTTTATTAAATTCATCCAATGGTTGGCCAGATCAAGATGACATGAAGAAGTAATCACATCACAATTTCCAAGACACCAATGATGACCGCAGGGTTTATGCTGAAACCCCTCTCCCACTTAGTGTTTCAAAAACTTGAGGGTTTTGAAAAAATATAACACCCCGAGAGGTTCTACTAAAAAATATTAATAAATAGAGAATTATTTTAGACAAAATTACCATTTAGATTGAATATAAATTTGTGATAGCATGAATACATAAATCATCTGAATAAAATGTCTCAATTTTATTAAATCTCAAATGTCCTTTTATGAAATAATTTACAATAAACAAAACTATAGAAATAAATTTTGTAAATAAATATACAGAACCACTAATCATGATCCCAATCCCAACAATTCCATAAATATCATCTCGCATCAAGCTTGAAAAATAACAAACTATGGGGGGTGAGCGAGAAACTCAGTAGTCCGTATAAAGCTGCAAGTGTAACTACACATACTCGTGTGTACGTGCATCATATACAAGAGTGTATTCAATATGAACACTCAAACAGAAGTCCCAATAATATAATCATAATCTAGGATCTCACCGCAATCACTACACAACCCGAGACCCCATATTAAAATTTACGATTCACTTCCCACAGTACAGTATGGACTATCGTCTCCTATTCTGTTAATTATCCTGGGAACAATCCAAGCCCCCCCCCCCTAAAGAAAAAGAAAAATGACTCGGATACATGACCGATTATAACCTGGCATCCCCACCCTAAAATCTATGCATCACCGCCAAAATAACACTTGGCATACTCACCAACCGTGGTCCATGGCCTGGTCTTTTGATAATAAATGAAATTGCAGCCGACAGCACACCCTGTCCAACAGGTGATTTGGCTAAGGAATGTCTATGCATTCTCTAATAATAATCAGCATAATATAGTTTTCTCAGTTTTAATCAATTTCAAATTCAATTCCCATAAATGAAATGTACATATTGTCTACACAAATTATATAACTGAACAGGCTCATAAAATTAACTAGTTTTGTTACCCCAACCTATACGGCGTGAGAATAGCACATACAAAATGGGTGCAATAATGAATTTAGTATACGAGCATATAATACATATGATAAGACACATAGCATGAATAAAACTATACAATTAAGGTTTAATATGTGTAGCACAGTAAATTAACAACGAGAGAAGAAAACTATCGCAAGATAGTCAAAATCCACAATTGTACGCTTGTTTTAAAAATCCAAAAAAATCATATAAAAATATTATCCGAATCACGAATCCGACCCAGATTTGGATTTTACATAAACAATTGTGTCACGTATATGTTTCGAGTTTTTCTCAAATCTCATCCAAAGGCACTCAAAAAGAAGATCTAAAACACTCCAAAGTGACTCTTTGTGTTCATCTCGTTTTTGCCTCTTTAGATTTCATTTTTAGCATTTTTTTCATCTTTCTTTCCTTAAAATCATCCCTAATATTCCTTATAAATCCTCTTTATCAAAACCTAGCTTGGGCCTAAGCTAACACATATTACCATATTACCATTTAATTCAAATTATCTAGTTTACATATTTAAACCATTACAAAATATCCAAAAACCATTTATATTTATATTTTAATATTTGTTTGGATTTCAAACCAAAATAAATTTTTTATTTAAAATAAAATATCTAGACTGGAATCTTATATAATATTCATAATTAAGACCTCAAAATAATGGGGTATTACATTCTTCCCTCTACAAAAGAAATTTCATCCTCGAAATTCACCCAAAATTTTCTTCCATTAAATTCAAAGGGAAAGTTCGACATCACCCAAATAAGCGACAACATATATAAAATCTCTCTCAACGGACAAGGTAACGAACCAATAACCCCAAGCCCGAGAATATGAATAACTAATGTTTTTATACCACTTTGCAACACCCCGAGAGGTTCTACTGAAAAATATTGATAAATTAGATTATTATTTTACAAAAAAATACCAATTAGATTGAGTATAAATTTATAAAATCATAAATACATAAATCATCTGAATAGAATGTCTTAATTTTATTAAATCTCAAATGTCATTTTACAATAAACAAAACTATAGAAATAAAGTTTATAAATAAATATTCAGAGCCTTTAATAATGATCTCAATCCCAAAGATTCCATAAATATCATCTCGCATCAAACGTGAAATAAAACAAACTATGGGGGGGGGGGGGGGGGGAGAAAAACACTCAGTAGTTCGTATAAATGCTCCAAGTGTAAATACACATACTTGTGTTTGCGTGCATCATATACAAGAATGTATGCAATATGAACACTCAAACAGAAATTTCAATAATATAATCATAACCTAGGATCTCATTACAATTATTATACAACCTAAGACCCCATATCAAGTTTTTTGTCGCATATCCCACAGTACGGTATGGACTATCGCCACCTATCCTGTTAATTATCCTCTAAACAATCCAATGGCCCCAAAAATAAATAATATAACTCAGACACACAGACCATCATAACCTGGAATTACCGCCCTACAATCTTGGTATCAATGCCATAATAACACTTGGCATACTCACCAACCATGATCCACGACCTGGTCTTTGGATAATAAACAAAATCGTAGCCGGCAACACTCTTCATCCAATAGGTGATTTGGCTAAGGAATGTCTATGAATTATCCAATAATAATCACCATAATATTAGTCTCTCAATTCTAATAAACTTCATATTCAATTCCCATAAATCAAATGTACACATTTTCTACCTATAGTATATAACCCAATAGGCTCGTAAAATCAACTAGTTTCGTTACCCCAAACTATACGGCATGAGAATAGCACATACAATATGGGTGCAATAATGATATAGTATACGAGCACATAATACATATAAATACGACACATATAATGAATAAAACTATGCAATCATGGTTGAATATGTGTAGCGCAGTAAATTAACAATAGGAGAACGAAACTACCTCATGAGAGTCAAAATCCATAATTGTAGGCCTGTTTTGAAAACCTAAAAAAATAGATAAAGATATTATCCGAATCACCAATCTAACTCTAGATTTGGATGCTACATGAAAAATTGTGTGAGGTATGTGTTTGAATTTTTCATAAATCTCATCCGAAGGCACTCAAAAAGAATATTTAAAACACTCCAAAATGACTCTTGTCATTCCTCCCGTTTTTGCCTCTTTAGATTTCATTTTTGGCCTTTTTTTCATCTTCCTTTCCTTAAAATAATCCATAATATTCCTTATAAAGCCTTTCTCTCAAAACTTATCTTGGAGCCCAAGTTAACGCATATTACCATTATGCCCTTTAATTCAAAATTGTTTACTTTACATATTTAAACCATTACAAAATGTCCAAAAACCATTTATATTTATATTTATATTTAAATATTTGTTTCAATTTCAAACCAAATTAAAGTTTTTATTTAAAATAAAATTTCGAGAATGAAATCTTACATAACATTCATAAATAATCCCTTAAAATAATGGGGTATTACAATTAACTTTTCATTCAATTCCAAAGTTCTGAATTTAATCCTGGGCAATTATCAATTTACAACGATAAATTAAATCATACGATGTCACTACTTTAATTTTCCAAAATAAAACTATTTTTATATTAAAATAAAATCCGGGGATCGAAATTTAATTTGCACCTTAATGTGACACCCCGACTAATTAAATACCGGGTAGCTACTCCTTTATTAAATTAAATCAAAATGCCAAGTTGGCTCAGTTAATAGCATTACTATCGAAAACATTTTTATTATTACTAACCACCTAGTATTTAAAAAGTAAGTTGTCAAATTTTAATTAAAGTCTGATTAACATGCAGTAAAAGATTTAAAGCAAGGATAATATCACCATTCACCATAACGAAATAATAGAATAACCATCACATGATATAAATAAATCCGGAGGAAAACTCCTCACAACAAATACCACCACTGAAATAAGTAACGAAATACTGAATACTGAATTAATACATGCCAAAGTCTGAAAAAAACTGAAATGGAAATGTCTCTAATAGAACTTGGGCAACATGCCCTGCAACTGAGGAATACTGAACATGGAATCCAAATGATAGAAGCGTCTAAAAGCAAATCCCTGTAACTTCCACAAACAGCTACAGCTCGTCATCTGAGTGAGAATCCTATGCATGGTGTCCTTGTGGCTGGGCACCTAAAAATGGTTTTACAAGAAAATAGATTTGAAAGAAAACGGGTCAGAGTCCGAATGTGGAGATATTTTAAAAACCTACAAGTGCTTTAAAAACATTTAAAACATTAAATGCAAAGTACATGTTAGGACGTGCACTCACATGAAATTATCACCTCTCGACTAAATGTGCACTCCTAACGTAAGTACCCATCTAAAATGACGTTAATCCCTAGCTAAGTGACATCATATCTAGCTAGACTGTCATAGGTTCTACCCTTATTACTCGGTTCCCATTAACATTATAACGATCGCAATTAAATAGGGGCTTAACGAAAATTCAAGTTCTCATATAAAAGTAATACAACTCATTATAGATTATCCCTTTTATGTTATTCCATAGTTATACACACGATACCATATGAAAGTTCCCATTTTATTAAGTGTATATTTTCCACAACATAAATATACAACACAAGCATCCCGAGACTAAGCTGCGGTGCACACATACTCTGCTATCCATCCCGGTACATCATGTACATAAGGATCACATATTCCGAATCTCTCAGGAATAGTTCACAGATAACAACATCACAAATAATGGAGGCGAACACAGTCACATCACATGGGTCACGCACATACCTACGCTCCCACGATCAGCAGACTTATTAACATCCCAATAAGTCCTTCTCTGACCTATGTTCATCGAGGTAACCAGTCTAAATTCGGGCAACACAAGGATTAGAGGGCCCTAAGCGAACGCAAACCTCCCGTGATAGCAAGTATGGTAGGTATGTCATACACATAAAGTCAATACATATATACTAAGTATGCACACGTCTTAGTAATCACCATAATATATATAGGTACATATCTCTTCTCTTACTGACATATAATACTATACCATTTATATGTTCCCGGCTAATATAATTAATTAGGCCGTCAATAGCTCACATCGTAATAGACACTCACGTCCTACTTCACATTTTCCCTTAGGTTCAAACTACACTTCTAGGTTTGACTCCTCATTATATCCCAAACACATTAATTACTCATCCAGGAAAGGCTATCTCTACCTATACACAAGGTTACTGGGCACTCGGGATCAAAACAGGCTAAAAAGCCTAAACTGTCAACTCGTTCGAAGTCTTGTTCGAACGAGGATGTTCGAACGAGACTTCGTTCGAACGAATTGAATCTTCTAACGAGATCTCGTTCGAACGAAGTGGGCTTTCTAACGAGATCTCGTTCGAACGATCTTATCGAACGAACTTCACCCTCGTTAGAAGTCAATGGTCAACTCGTTAGAAGCTCGTTCGAACGAGCTCGTTCGAACGACCTGGGTAGGTCTTCTAACGAGTGGCCAGATTCAAGCCCAGAATTCCTACTTTCGTTTTTCACCAATTTCTACTCCTCAATACTCCTCTAAAATTCGTCCCAACAATGTTTTAAGGTCTCTAATCAATCCTAAACATATCAAGGTCACATACTAACGTGTTTTAAAGGATTAATTTGTCCTAATCATCATTTAATCACAAGTCTCTACACTTTTCTCCAATTTATTTCAAGAACATAAACCCTAAAATTTTAAGTCTTTAATTTATCCACTTAAATCCGTTTTTGTTTCTTGCAAGATATATCAACATCAGATTAGTCCTCTAAATACGATTCTACATGCAATCCTTTCCTCAAAATATAGTATTCTAATTCCAAACTCATGGGTTTTTCATTAACTTTCAAGAACAAATGTAAATCTTAGAATTATCTAACATGGAAGAAACATTCTCTGAATTAAACGGAATTAAATCACTTGCCTTGATTCAATCTCAGATTTTGATGACGATTTGATGAAGCTCTCTCTCTCTCTCCAAGCTTTCTTCTCCAATAGCTATGGTGGCTAGGGTTTGTTTTGGGAAAAATTAGAAACCTAACTTCTAATAACCTACGTAGCCTATTGGGTTAACATGGGTTGGTTAGTGGTTTAGTGGGTCAAATCCACATCAGATATAATTTACTAATTTTCGTCACTTTTAATTCCCAAAAGTACAAAATTACCAAAATACCCTTTATGTTGCCGGTATGGCCTAAAAATACCCCGGGACCCAAACTAAACCCTTGGCTAGTGTTTTCTGACTATCTCGACCCTTCCGGACGCGTTGGCGCACTTAAAACGACCATACGGTTAATAGAATTTAATTTCACTTTTATAATTAAAATAATTATATCCTGACGCGACTGTCTCACGCGTCCCAATAAAATGTCCAAATTGTCGTATATCAATCTCACGACAAATTTCATAATTCAATATTCATATATCATCATATATACTCAATATAGTCAAATACCAACTCACGTCTCGCTAGTATTTTATCCGTATTAATTCCCAATTAATTCTCATTTAATTAATTAATCCCAAAAATAAATATAGTCAAAAATACGGGGTATTACATACTTCCCCCCTAATAACAGAATTTCGTCCCGAAATTCGGAACTAGAAAGTACCTGATAAAAACAACTCTGGATAACGTTCGTGCATCTCATCCTCGCGTTCCCATGTGGACTCCTCGACATTGTGATGTCGCCACTGAACACGCACTAACGGAACTATCTTTGACCGCAGCTTCTTCTCACTTCGGTCCAAAATAGCAATTGGCCCTTCCTCGTAGGAGCTATCAGGCAGTAGATCAATATCCTCCAAAGCGATGTGAGAATGAGCCAAATTGTCCCTGAGATATTTCCTTAGCGAGGAAATATGAAACACATCGTGAATCCGGTGTAAATGATCCGGTAACCCGAGTCTATACGCAACTGGTCCAATTCGCTCAATAATAGGAAACGGCCCCACATACCTCGGTGCCAACTTCCCCTTCTTCCCGAAACGCATAATCCCCTTCATAGGAGATACTCTGATGAAAACCTGGTCCCCCACTTGGAACTCCCTGAAAGATCTCTTCGCATCAGCATAACTCTTCTGCCGGTCTTGAGCTACCCGAATGCGACTCCGAATCAACTCAATCCTTGCCGAAGTATCCTGAATCACTTCCTGCCCAAGCAGTTTGTTGTCCCCCACCTCTAACCAACATGCTGGGGAACGACAAGGCCTACCGTACAACGCCTCAAACGGAGCCATGCCAATAGTGAACTGGTAGGAGTTATTATAAGCAAACTCTACCAGTGGAAGGTATTGCTCCCATCCACCTCCAAAGTCAATAATGCACATGCGTAGCATGTCCTCCAACATCTAATTTGTGCACTCGGTCTGCCCATCAGTCTGCGGATGATAAGCCGTACTCAACCGCAATTCCGTGCCCATGGCCTCCTGGAAACTCTCCCAAAATCGCGAAACAAATATTTTGTCTCTGTCAGACACGATATTTAGGGGCACACCGTGAAGTCTCGCAATCTCTGAAATGAAGAGCTGGGCATACTGTCCCGTAGTGTAGTCAGTCCTTACGGGTAAAAAGTGAGCGACTTTGGACAACCTGCCCACAATTACCCAAACGGATTCATGACCCCTATGCGACGTAGGCAACCCCGTGATAAAATACATGGATATGCTCTCCCACATCCACACCGAGACCTCCAACGGCTGTAGAAGTCCTGTCGGTCTCTGATGATCCACTTTTACTAGCTGGCAAGTGGCGCATTTCGAAACAAACTCAGCAATATCTCTCTTCATACCGCTCCACCAATACTTCCGTCTCATGTCTTGGTACATTTTGTCCCCTCCGGGATGTACCGCGAACCGTGAGCCATGCGACTCTGCCATCACCGTGTGTCGCAATTCTTCCCCTTCCGGAACCACCAATCTCCCATTGAAGCGTAATCCCCCGTCTGAGCTAACGGTATGGGACTCGGCTCCCTCTGCTAGTAATCGAACTATCTGCTCCTGACAGAACGAGTCATTAGCCTGTGCCCATACTACCTTCGTGACAATCTGTGGTGTAACGGTCATCACAGACATGAAAGATCGGGCCACTGCATCCTGGTGTCCCAACTCCTTTCACTTTGCCTTCCACACCCCTGCCACCTCATCTGCTGGCCTACGGCTCAACGCGTCTGCTACCACGTTAGCCTTACCCGGGTGATACTGGATATCGAACTGGTAGTCCTTCACAAACTCAAGCCACCACCTTTGTCGCATGTTCAACTCCTTCTGCGTGAATAGGTACTGTAGGGACTTGTGGTACATGAACAATTGGAACTTCTCCCCCAAAAGATAGTGCCTCCAAATCCGTAGGGCAAACACCACTGCCGCTAACTCCAAATCATGCGTGGGGTAATTCTTCTCATGAGGATTAAGCTTACGGGAAGCATAAGCTATGGCCTGTCTCTCCTGCTGTAATACACCTCCAAGTCCTTGCAAAGACGCATCAATGTAAACCAAATACTCGACTCCCGGTCTCGGCAATGCTAAGACAGGTGCTGAGGTCAATTTATCCTTCAATTCATCGAATGCCAACTGACAGGCATCACTCCAGATGAATGGCACACCCTTTCGAGTCAGATGTGTCAAAGGACCTGCTATCTTCGAGAAACCCCGAATAAACCTCCTGTAGTATCCTGCTAGACCCAAGAAACTACGAATCTCCATTGGTGTCATGGGCTGTCCCCACTCCCTCACCGCGGATACCTTCCCCGGATCAACAGATATTCCCCGGTCGGAAATAATGTGTCCCAAAAAATGGACCTCCTTCAGCCAAAACCCGCATTTCTCATACTTTGCATACAACTCGTTCTGACGTAGTGTCTGCAAAACTTGCCTCAAATGCTCGGCATGCTCCTCCTCTGTCTGGGAGTAAACCAGAATATCATCGATGAAGACAATCACAAACTGATCTAGGAAATCCCTGAACACTCTGTTCATCAAGTCCATAAACACTGCTGGAGCGTTGGTCAAACCAAAAGGCATAACCCGAAACTCGTAAGAACCATATCTCGACAAGAACGCATTCTTCGAGACATCCTCTTCCCTGATACGCAACTGATGGTATCCCGATCTCAAATCAATCTTTGAGAAGAAAGAAGCTCCTCTCAACTGGTCAAATAGGTCATCGATTCGAGGCAACGGATACTTATTCCGTATCGTGACCTTATTCAACTCTCGGTAGTCCACACACAATCTCAGTGAACCGTCTCTCTTCTTCACGAACAACACAGGGTCTCCCCACGGCGAAGTACTCCTCCGACTAAACCCCTGACCCAACAACTGCTCAATTTGATCCCGTAACTCCCTCATCTCAGCTGGAGCCATACGGTATGGTGCGCGTGCTATAGGTCTCGTACCTGGTAATAAGTCTATAACAAAGTCTATCTCTCGACTGGGGGGTAGGCCTGGTATCTCCTGAAACACATCAGAATACTCCCTGACAACTGGGATTGAATCTAAAGGAATCACAACCTCCTTAGAGGTATCCTCCTCTAGGTAATACAAATGAGCGGTCGAGCCTCCCTCTGGGCGAGGCATCGCCACTACAAACATCTCTTGCCCCGGAATGGCAAAAATAATGCTCCCGCTGAAGCAATCAATCATAGCCCTATAAGCTACGAGCCAATCCATTCCGATAATCACATTGTGCACATGCATATCTAATACCAACATGTCTGCAGGTAATACCAAACCACCAATCTCTACCCCCACTCCCCGGCATATAAAGAATATAAGTGATCCACTCCCCAATGGTGAGTCTACACACGTCACTGTGCTCTCTGCCGTAGCTAACAACCCTAAGGCTTTCGCGAAATGTGTAGCTATAAAACAATATGTAGCCCCCGTATCAAACAATACCCGACCCATAGTGCCATGGATAGGAAACGTACCCTCAATCGCGGGCGGTGCCTATGGAACTGCTGCCTGGTGGACGTTATAGACACGTCCATACTGTAGCTGCCCCTGTTGAGCTGGGACTGCTGGAATGGGTGGCAATGCTTCCATCTGTGGTGGTGCGGGGAGAGCGGCGGGAAACATAGGCCTCTGTGGCTCCTGGCGAGCACCCTGATGCTGCTGCTGTGGGGCCCTTCCCCTATCAGGACAATCCTGTCATTTATGGCCAGCCTTGCCACAAACATAACACTTCCCTGGGAAGTTCCCTCCTCTCTGCCCCTACTGTTCCCGGCCCTGGTGGCCGTTACCATTCCTCCCTTGGCCCTGCTGGCCCTGCTGAAACTGCTGCCCATTCTGCCCCTGTTGGCCCTGATGGCCGTTTGGACCCTGATGGCCTTGACGGAAACCTCCCTATTCGTGCCTGTAATTCCCTGATCTGAACCTCTTTTGATCCCCCTGCTGGGAACCCTGCTCACCCTGTCTCTGCCCCTGAATAGATTGTGCCCCACCGGCACCATGTCCTCCAGTCCTGCCCTGATGGCTAGACTCTCCCGATCTCTTGCCCTCAGCCATATGAAAGCGGTGATCCTGGCAGTGTAACAAGGCAGCGTTAACCACATCAGAATAAGTGGCCAACGAAAGGTTCCCTAACAGATGCTGACGGATCCTCCATGTCGACCCGTCGGTGAATTTCTCAATCTTCTTCTTTTCTGTCGGTATCTCATCCGGAACGATATTCAACAGATTCGTGAACTCGGCCTCATACTCGGCCACGGTCTTACCCTCTTGCTTCAGATTCATCAGTTTCCTCCTCATTTCCGTGTGAACAGCTGAGGGAAAGTACTTGCGGTCGAACCGCACCCAAAAGTCCTGAATCGTGAGAGTATCCCTCTCCTCCACGGTGGTAATAGACTCCCACCACTGCAGTGCAGATCCAACTAGCTTGAAAGTAGCTAGCACCTGCTTCTGAACATCCGTGCACTCATACATCCTCAAGTGCCTCTGCATATCCTTCCTCCACTGGCTCGAGACTACCACATCTGAGCTACCTGCAAACTCTGGCGGATGCGCTTTCTGAAAAGCGTCACGTACACGTTCCCAAGCAGACGGAAATGCATTTGCCTGTACTGGCGCGGCAACCGGCACTTGAGGTGGGACCTGCTGAACTACGGTAATTGCGGCATTCACCGCTTGGGCTACAATGGCTGCAACCTCAGCGGCGTTCATCATGCCCTGAACTGGAGCGGGCTGGGCTTCTGGCGTTGCATCCCTGGGAACTCGTCGTGCACGTCGTGGAGGCATCTGAAATAAGTATAAAGTTTATAAGTTCACAGTTTATAAATTTAAAATAGATGAAGAACGAAGCATACACAAAAAGAGTACAACAGTCCTAAAATATAGGGCTCTATATCAAAGAAAACTTAGCGGAAATATAAGAGCCGTACAGATCCTTAAGGACACTAGAACCTGATGCTCTGATACCACCTGTGACACCCCGACTAATTAAATACCGGGTAGCTACTCCTTTATTAAATTAAATCAAAATGCCAAGTTGGCTCAGTTAATAGCATCACTGTCGAAAACATTTTTATTATTACTAACCACCTAGTATTTAAAAAGTAAGTTGTCAAATTTTAATTAAAGTCTGATTAACATGCAGTAAAAGATTTAAAGCAAGGATAATATCACCATTCACCATAACGAAATAATAGAATAACCATCACATGATATAAATAAATCCCGAGGAAAACTCCTCACAACAAATACCACCACTGAAATAAGTAACGAAATACTGAATACTGAATTAATACATGCCAAAGTCTGAAAAAAACTGAAATGGAAATGTCTCTAATAGAACTTGGGCAACATGCCCTACAACTGAGGAATACTGAACATGGAATCCAAATGATAGAAGCGTCTAAAAGCAAATCCCTGTAACTTCCACAAACAGCTACAGCTCGTCATCTGAGTGAGAATCCTATGCATGGTGTCCTTATGGCTGGGCACCTAAAAATGGTTTTACAAGAAAATAGATTTGAAAGAAAACGGGTCAGAGCCCGAATGTGGAGATATTTTAAAAACCTTCAAGTGCTTTAAAAACATTTAAAACATTAAATGCAAAGTACATGTTAGGACGTGCACTCACATGAAACTCTCACCTCTCGACTAAATGTGCACTCCTAACGTAAGTACCCATCTAAAATGACGTTAATCCCTAGCTAAGTGACATCATATCTAGCTAGACTGTCATAGGTTCTACCCTTATTACTCAGTTCCCATTAACATTATAACGATCGCAATTAAATAGGGGCTTAACGAAAATTCAGGTTCTCATATAAAAGTAATACAACTCATTATAGATTATCCCTTTTATGTTATTCCATAGTTATACACACGATACCATATGAAAGTTCCCATTTTATTAAGTGTATATTTTCCACAACATAAATATACAACACAAGCATCCCGAGACTAAGCTGCGGTGCACACATACTCTGCTATCCATCCCGGTACATCATGTACATAAGGATCACATATTCCGAATCTCTCAGGAATAGTTCACAGATAACAACATCACAAATAATGGAGGCGAACACAGTCACATCACATGGGTCACGCACATACCTACGCTCCCACGATCAGCAGACTTATTAACATCCCAATAAGTCCTTCTCTGACCTATGTTCATCGAGGTAACCAGTCTAAATTCGGGCAACACAAGGATTAGAGGGCCCTAAGCGAACGCAAACCTCCCGTGATAGCAAGTATGGTAGGTATGTCATACACATAAAGTCAATACATATATACTAAGTATGCACACGTCTTAGTAATCACCATAATATATATAGGTACATATCTCTTCTCGTACTGACATATAATACTATACCATTTATATGTTCCCGGCTAATATAATTAATTAGGCCGTCAATAGCTCACATCGTAATAGACACTCACGTCCTACTTCACATTTTCCCTTAGGTTCAAACTACTCTTCTAGGTTTGACTCCTCATTATATCCCAAACACATTAATTACTCATCCAGGAAAGGCTATCTCTACCTATACACAAGGTTACTGGGCACTTGGGATCAAAACAGGCTAAAAAGCCTAAACTATCAACTCGTTTGAAGTCTCGTTCGAACGAGGCTGTTCGAACGAGACTTCGTTCGAACGAACTGAATCTTCTAACGAAATCTCGTTCGAACGAAGTGGGGTTTCTAATGAGATCTCGTTCGAACGATCTTATCGAATGAACTTCACCCTCGTTAGAAGTCAATGGTCAACTCGTTAGAAGCTCGTTCGAACGAGCTCGTTCGAACGACATGGGTATGTCTTCTAACGAGTGGCCAGATTCAAGCCCAGAATTCTTACTTTCGTTTTTCACCAATTTCTACTCCTCAATACTCCTCTAAAATTCGTCCCAACAATGTTTTAAGGTCTCTAATCAATCCTAAACATATCAAGGTCACATACTAACGTGTTTTAAAGGATTAATTCGTCCTAATCATCATTTAATCACAAGTCTCTACACTTTTCTCCAATTTATTTCAAGAACATAAACCCTAAAATTTTAAGTCTTTAATTTATCCACTTAAATCCGTTTTTGTTTCTTGCAAGATATATCAACATCATATTAGTCCTCTAAATACGATTCTACATGCAATCCTTTCCTCAAAATATAGTATTCTAATTCCAAACTCATGGGTTTTTCATTAACTTTCAAGAACAAATGTAAATCTTAGAATTATCTAACATGGAAGAAACATTCTCTGAATTAAACGAAATTAAATCACTTGCCTTGATTCAATCTCAGATTTTGATGAAGCTCTCTCTCTCTCTCTCCAATCTTTCTTCTCCAATAGCTATGGTGGCTAGGGTTTGTTTTGGGAAAAATTAGAAACCTAACTTCTAATAACCTACGTAGCCTATTGGGTTAACATGGGTTGGTTAGTGGTTTAGTGGGTCAAATCCACATCAGATATAATTTTCTAATTTTCGTCACTTTTAATTCCCAAAAGTACAAAATTACCAAAATACCCTTTATGTTGCCGGTATGGCCTAAAAATACCCCGGGACCCAAACTAAACCCTTGGCTAGTGTTTTCTGACTATCTCGACCCTTCCGGACGCATTGGCGCACTCAAAACGACCATACGGTTAATAGAATTTAATTTCACTTTTATAATTAAAATAATTATATCCTGACACGACTGTCTCACGCGTCCCAATAAAATGTCCAAATTGCCGTATATCAATCTCACGATAAATTTCATAATTCAATATTCATATATACTCAATATAGTAAAATACCAACTCACATCTCGCTAGTATTTTATCCGGATTAATTCCCAATTAATTCTCATTTAATTAATTAATCCCAAAAATAAATATCGTCAAAAATACGGGGTATTACACTTAAAATTAATTGCTCCAATTTAATTCCATTTATAAAAGAATAAATAAAATAGATTTTTCATAAAAATGGTGATCCAGGCGAGTCTCAATATAAATCCATGCTATCCATAACATGGGTATTCATAATTAATCAAATTAATTAGTATGTGAAATTGTTCAACATAATAATAAAAAGACATACATGAAAATATAAAATAATTGCATAAAAAAATAAAAAAAATAAGGACAAAATTGCACATATCCATCATGGCCAAGAATCATTCTTCGTGTAGAAGTCTTGAAGAATAATAAGCCCACTTAAAGTAGACTTCTTTATGGAAAAGAATACTTATTAAAGTAAACCTCTTTGTATCTTAGAGTTCTTTATGCAATGATCTTCTAGAAATTACCCTTTATGGTGTGGAAGGATGAAGGAGGAAGAACCGCCAAGAAAATCATTCAAAAAAAACCATAAACAAAAACCACTAGCCACATTCTGCCACATATGAATGATACCATTTGGGGACAAATAAATTCGAATATTTTTCGAATCGATGCAAACATCCTGTGTTGATAACTTCGTCCCAACTTCACAAAACCATGAAAAATGGCCATAACTTCCCCGGATCTTCATGAAACTTCACCAAACTTTGTCTATCACCCAAACACATGTAAATACATGATTCTAAGTATAAAGAAACACTAAATCCCCTCACAATCGCCACTAAATACATCGATAACTAAATAATTATAAAAATCTAATCATTACAATCATATCAAATCTACGAGTGAAAAATAACTACGGATAAACCACCGCATGATCCATTCACATAAAATAAACATATGTGACCATGACAGAAGGGATATAAACATAGAATTTCTGGGAAAATATGTTAGTTTGATACCATACACAAGATTGTATAATCATACAACATGTCAAAATTAGGATTTTATCATAGACAACATGGATCTTTCCAAAACATGATTAATCTCAACTAGGGCTCTAATACCAATTGTTGGGAAAATAACCTGAGATTGATATTTAAAACGTGAAATTTTTTTAGCTCTAAATATATTTTATTAATCATTCATTGAAAAGAAAATCCATAACTAGGTTTAAAGATTAAATCTAGGGTTTCAAGAATATAATATCATAGCGAATCATGTTGTGATTCGTACGAGGAGACAAAGTTTGAAGAAGATGAAATTTTTATTGATCTCCAAAAACCTTATTAAAAAGATTTGAATGACTCTAATCTTCTAGCACATGATCCATTCAATGTAAACCTTGTGTGTGAGCACTCTTGGAGATGATACCATGTTGGAATGTGAGAAAATTGACCTTCTTTGTCCTCACCCCTTCATAAAAATGTGAATAGTGTTTTTCTCTCCCTCAATAACTCTCCATAATAGATCCTTAGTTTGGTATTGGCATTTAAAATGAAAATTTTTTTTAATCCTAAAGATCTTTGATTAATCATGCATTAAAAAGAAAATCAAAAAGTAGGTTTATAGATTAATCCTAGGGTTTCAAGAATACAACACCATAGCGAATCATGTTGTGATTCATATGAGGAGACAAAGGTAAAAAAAATATGAAATTTTTGTTTCCCTATAATTTCTCCAAAAACCTTATTACAAAGCTCTGAATGCCTCGAATCTTCTAGCATATGATCCACCTAAAGTAAGCCTCTTGTGTGGGCACTCTTGAAGATGATACTATGGTAAAATATGAGACAATTGACCTTATCTCCCCTCACCCCTTCAAAAAATAAGAATAGTATTTTTTTTTCTCTCCCTCTCCAACCCTCATAATGGATTGTTAGCCTAAAACTCTACCTTACACCAACATATATAGGTATGGACTTTAATCAAACTAGGCTTCCAGAGAGTTTTTGGGCCTACTACTTAGGAAATAAACAATACTAGGAATCCAAGACAAATAATTAAATTGGGTTATAAATAAATACTTGAAAATCTCAATTACATTTATTGTAATTATTTTCTTTATTTATTTAATTATAATTAATTCCACATGATTATTATGACTGCACTCCAATTTAACTATCTCTAAATCACTTAGAATAAAAAGATTTTATTTGCAAAAATGATTTTAGTAAATAATATGATTCTCCATGCTAAGGGTCTGATACCCATTTGGTCAAATCAATTTACTATTAATCAATTTTGACCAACATCTAATCAATTTCTTAATTCTCAGATTTGACTTATCTACTGTGCCATTAAGATTCTAAAATAATCTATTGACCGTGTTTTACTTGGTGGAAACAAAACATATATAAATATATCAAGTTGTATCACAATCCACAGTATCCCTTGGATGTGGATTACTCTGAATTATGATATTTATCCTACTCATACAACTATCCCCCAAACTACTTGGTTGACCCGATATTTCAAAGTGATATTTGTGCATACATTTCAATACTCGTACTTCTCGTGATTAAGAATTTGTGCATCATTTTCAAATGGTGTAATATTGCTTGATACCAATTAAGAAAACCCTCACAATCAAATTTCATGGGTAGTCGTGTTCAATACATTCTCGGGATGTACCGATCACAATCCTCTGTCGAGCTATCATACAAGTTCTCGAACCATCATACAGGTTCTTTTAGGTTGCTAGGATTGCATCATAAATATTCCGATAGGATGTCAATTCCCTATCTAGGTTCTGAGTGTTTCAATAATGCAGAACCAAAATTTTGATCTCTTAGTGATCAACTTAAATTAGACTCACCGAAATTCCTATCGAGCTTTATTAACCTACATGTCTACAGTATATTTAAACCTAATGTATTCTCTCAACCATGATTCTTATTTCAAAATGAAGTGATACATCTTTACTTAAAAGTAAACGTCATATATGAATTTAAGAATAAAACTCCAACAAACACAACTAATAAAAGAGCATGGTGTTAATACACTACAACGTTTTATAGGCATTTCATTACGGTGTATTTATTATTACTGCAAACTTTTAATTTATCTTTGGACATGAAACCTATTTTCTCCGTATCTTTGGATATATGGTGCTACTAATAATTTCGAAGATTAGATCGATCTGGATAGGATTGAATAATATCATGTATAAGGAAAATTTTATTTGCGTTTGAAAAGTTACATGAAAAGTCCAAAAGTTAATAGCATGAATGTTGAAACCCATATAGGCTTTATTGGATGTATCCACTTGAGTTATATGTTTGAATGCACTAAAATACGTTAGGTTGACCAAGAGAATATCCAATGTTATTGTGAATTCGAAGAATGTGGATAGCCATATTAGATTTAAAGACAATGAGAATAAAAAGTGATCTTCAATAATATACTCATGATAAATGTGAAATTGATGTATCAATAATGATTATCCATGATAAGGAATCATATACTTCACATTGTGAATGAATTAGACATATGATTTATAATCATTAAATTCAAAACCCCGTTACCAATGCAACTATGATTGTGTTTCTTTGAAAATGTGTCATGTGCTTTAAATTTGAATCGTAAGTGGGTTAGTATTATCATGTCTTATGTCATGGTAACCACCATGTCTATTGTTTGGAATATGAATCCTATCCTAATTTTCAACCCACCTAAAGGGCTGAGACAGGAGAATCCACTCCCCCGTATCTTTTTAGTATTTGCATGTAGTACCTTTCAAATACCCTTAGTGAAAAGATTCGTAGAACGAAGTGCATGGGTCTAAAAGCATTTAAAAGCAGTCCCATTATTTCCTACCTTTTCTTTCCAGATGGATTGATTCCCTTTTACTAAAGCTAACTAAAGAAACTATGATATCATTATGGATACACATAATGATTTTGTAGGGTCTTCGGTCTAAGAGCTAGTTTTCCCAAGTACTAAGATTTATGTTTCTCTGAATGTACCCCGAAGGGAAGCTTTGGCCTTAAGATAGTCTGTTAAATGAGTCTTATAAAACATTAGGGAATAAACCTGGGCTTCTCCTTGGTCCATAGTAGGTCTCATAGGGGTCCTATTAGAAGAGTGGTAGAAAAAGTCCAAAAAATATAGGCGGGTTAGAAATTGAGAATGCTCTCGTTAGATGGGAACTACCCTCGTTCAGGAGGTCACACCCACTATCCTATCATATTGTAGGTAAACTATGATGTTTCCTAAAAATGTCCACAATACCCTTGATAAGATTAATTATTATTTCATTTGGGATGAGGAAAAGGGGAATCAAAAAGTCCATCTTGAGAATTGCGAAACTGTTTATAGTCCTAAAACTTTGGGAGGTTTAAACACGAAAAGTAGCGAAAATAAAAACTTGGATCTGGTTGCTAAACTTGGTTGGAGACTTATGAATGATCCTCTCCCTATTTGGATTCAAGTCTTAAAAAATACAATTAAAGATTCTAACACAAATAGGTGGCCTATAATAAAAAATGCTTCCCCAATTTTGAGAAGTATGCATAAATCTATCGACGTCCTCATTAAAAATACAAAATGGGTCATTCGCAAAATGGATCAAATCTATGTTTTCAAGGATTGGTGATGCGTAGATGGGATCATTGATTCTATTGATGATGTGCCCATTGTTAAATATATTTTAGTTAAGGATTTAATTTCATTCAAACAGGAGTGGGATATAAATAAAATCAATATTTTCTACGATAGAGATGTCTTGAATAATACTTTATGTACTCAACTTCCCCGTTTTGCTGATGGTAGAGATAGACTTATATGTGTAACAACCCTCACTTTTGATAGCCTATTTTATATTTACTTACTATATGTAGTAATTAATTATAAAATGATGGATTTTGAGTAAATATTAATTTAATATGGAAAAGGTTAATATTTACTGAAATGTTGTATAATTACCTGATGAGTAGGTAAAAATATCCATGTGGTGATTGTTGTGTCATAAGAATTAAAATGACATTTTGGTTTAATGAGAAACCGGAAATAAAATGAGTTATAAAATTTCCAAATGATAATTTGGAGGGTGTAGTTGGTCTCGGTAGGTGCGAGACAGTCAAAATAAGTGTTATATTGCATTTTGGTATTTCGGGAACTTTTGACTGTTTATAGCTTAAATGTGTAGTTGCGATTTATTTTATCGCGTATTAGCCCTTAGAGTTGGGCATTTTAGACTTAAGGCCCGATTAAGTCTTGCTAGCCCTATTAGTTTTTTCCCTCATTTCTCTTAAAACACAATTGAGCCCTAGAGAGAGTGGAGAGAGACGAAGAGAACATTGGAGAAAAAGAGAGATTGGAGCTTGGATTGTTGCCTCCACCAAATCAAATCTGAATTTGCAAGATCAAGGCAAGTTATCTACTTGCTACTATATGATTTAAGTTGATTAATTAGCATTGATAGTTGTGGTGGTTATGATGATTTAATTTTAGTTAGGGTTTTATTTGGATTTATGGGTATTAAACCCTAGGGATGTGATTTGGATGATTAAAATTGTAAATGATGTTAGTTAGAGGCATTTATTATGTATTGGTGGTGATAGATGATCTTGGTTTGGGTTGGTTTTGGGTTGGAAGAAAATTTGGAGTTTAGAACTCCATAGCCAAAACTTGGCAAATTTGCAGACCCGAATCGATTCGCCTTGAGGCAGTTTCCAGGTTTGAGTCGACCGAATCGATTCGGTTTGTCCGAATTGATTCGGCAATTATGCAGAATCCCATATTTCCTTGCCGAATCGATTCGAAAATCCTGCATTTCCATTTTTTTTATTTTTTATTTTTAACCCTCTTTTCCTTAAGATTAGGATCTAGGAACCTTCTTGCATGAAGTAAACCTAGAGCCCTAGAGTTGTAGTTGAGTTTGGTCGCCACCCTAGACTAGAATTAGGTCATCTGGGGTTTATTCCGGGGAGGCTTAAAGTGATGTTAAGGAATTACTTATTTTAGTCAAACTTTTTGAAGCTTAGGAAGTTAAATGCCCATGCTTGGAGACTTTAGGGCTTATCAAAATCACATGAACTCTGAGGACTTGTACGATCAAAATGTCTATTTGGAGACTAAACCGAAACTTGTAATTTGAGGAATATTAATGACGATATTCGATGGGAATAGGTTCGCATAAAATGAACCCAAATTGTTTAAAGATAATAGGTTCAACTAAAATGAACCCAAACTGTGTTAAGGATGATTAGTTCAACTAAAATGAACCCAAACTGTGTTAAGGATGATTCGTTCAACTAAAATGAACCCAGTTTTTTAATGATGATAGGTTCGAATAAAAAGAACCAAACACATGGATAATGGAAATGGAAATTGTGGTAATGGGAAATTGAAAATGAAAATGAGATTTAAAATGGTAAATGTTAATTTACTTAAACACACCTCTCTAAATGACATCATAAGGGAAGTTAGCGCGCTTGGTGATGCCCCCTGGCTAGTGAATGCAGGGTGGATATAGTCCTAGGCCATATGCGGGGTTTTTTATATGTTTTCTGCGCTGGTGAGGGGATTTCGGGTGTGGTCCTGACTCTCCCGCAGGCATATGGCCGCTTCCCGACGTTGCGTTATGATCCCAGGTTGTCTTGTATAGATAGTCCCTGGAAGATGATGGTCATTTAGGGGCGCGCCCAGTGGGGAAACTCGGAGGAACGGTCTTAGAATCGTTATATGTATATGAATATAACTTTTCTGCATCTAGTGGGACTTGATGGATATATGCCATAAAGAGCATGGATACGTGCCATAAAGAGCACGGGAACGAGATTAATGAGATATGTGCCATAAAGAGCACTTGATTACTAATGGTATTCCTATTAAGGAATGGAAAGATGAAATGGAAAAATAATCAACTATGGAAGTTAACAAATGGTTTTATTCCTATTGAGGAATATAAAAGGAAATGGAAATTGGATAAATGAGGAAAGGTTTTCAATTAAAGTTATTTACTTTTAAATTCTCTTTTGCATTTTTGTTACATTTCATAATTGTAGTTTAACATGCTAGATAACATGACATATTATCATCCTTCTCATTCATGCATAACTGTTCATTTCTATCATGCTTTTTATTTCTTCTGGTGATCAATAGAAATCCAGCCCTGACCGATTTACTTTCCTTGTTGTATATATGATTGTATCCGCTCAGGTGCTCCACCACAAGGACGCCCCTTTTGATGTTCCCATTCTTTTGCTTTCGACGAGCTGTAAGATTTTGTGGATATTACAGGACATTGAATTAGACGCCTCCATTTTTGGTATTCTAGATATGATCGGGTCTTTTCATCGGGCGTGTGGCCCAAACTTTTGTACTTGTTTAATGAATGTAATAAGTAAGATATTAAACTGTTGTACTGTGTCCTTTGTAGCTGTGGACCGACAGCCTATTCGGTCCTTTTGTATACATTTGTGTTAGATGTATTATATATATTCTTGTGGAATTCCACTTCCTTGTCAGAATGGGTTGTTTAATTTAATTTTCCTAACTTTTTTTTTATTTCTAAATTTTTAGCAACCCGTTTTCTGATTTATTGGGTGGTTTTCCAGTATACTCAGTTTATTTTTGTTGATGCTGAGAATGATATCCATCCATGATTCTTGTTACGTTTGAGTATCGGGCTGACCACCCCTTATCTCTGATCGCGGGTTGTCACAGATGATATCAGAGCATTAGGTTTAGAGTCTTTAGGATCTATGTGGATTTGTCACGTTCTACCGTAGCGTTTTTTGATATAGAGCCTAATGTTAGGACTGTGTAGTTGTTTAAGTTTGCGATCTTCTGCAAGACAGATAGTTTCAAATAGTATTTTAACTCTATTATTTCTACATATCAAATGCCACCTAGAGGGGTCGCCCAGCGAGACGTAATAGGGTTTTAGAATAGGAGGTAGGTCCTTTACCGCTGCCACATGGGACCGTTAATGTCGCCATAGTAGTAGCCCAAGCGGTTAATGCCGCCATAGTAGTAGCCCAAGCGGTTAATTCCGCCACGACCGCAAACATTGTAGCACAAGCGGTTAATGCCGCCATGACCGCAGTGGTCTAATAATTTGCCACAGGCTCAACAATGGGCTCACGATGTTCAAGCTCCTATGGGACTTACTCCGTGAGAAAGGGTTGGAGAGTCCTTTCTAAAGGCAATTCCCTGGAATTCGAGGGAGGCACGGATGTTATTGAAGCCAATACATGGAAAGAGAATAGACAACGCCACCTTCGAATGATAGAATGTAGCGAGGAGAGAAAAAAGGCCTTGCCACTTTTAAGGTTGTTGGATCTGCATTATACTGGTGGGAGACAATGACCACACCAGAGCAGAGAAACCCAATGACGATTACTGAGTTCTGGGCTTTATTCGATCGTGAGTATTTTCCTCCCGCAATTCAAAGGGAGATGAGAAAGAAGCTCCACGATGTTGTGTAAGGAGAGAGATCTGTGGATGAATATGTAGAGGAGTTTACACGGTTGGCGAGTTTTGTACCAGATGAAATGGCTCCGGAAGATAGGAAGATCTCAAAGTTTATGTGAGGTCTAAACTGGGTAATCCTACTGCAATTGCTGGGTAATCTAGCTTTACAAACCTTTGGTGAGGTTATGAATGCAGCCTCACCCCATTGCCATGAGCATCGGTTATATACACCGGGTAGCAAGAAAGCTACTGTCGTGGGGCAAGCAGGAAAGCTTGGAGAACATGGGATTGGAGGAGGAGTATTTCCCTCATCCCAACCTTCGGGTAGTAAGCAGAAAGAGAGGGACCCTTGAAAAGGCATTTCGTCTAAGAGACAACGTTTTGGAGGGTTTATTGCGAGTGGCAATAACATTTGGCACGGTAAGGGTGCTTCCCAACATGTAGGTCGGGGTGGTCGTGGAAGAAAAGACCATCTGGGCCAAGGCATTACCCAATTTAGAAATAATGAGGGTCGAGGTCGGGGGGATATGAAGGGACGGTGCTTCCAATGTGTGGAGGCAGGTCATTACAAGATGGAGTGTCCTCGATGGCTTGGGGGTCAGTTTCCTAGGACTCCGCAGCAGCCACATGTTTAGTTTCCACCTCAGGTATCTGATCCAGATGTTCCCATGCAGCAGGGACAATTACTTTATGGGAGAGTTTGTCAAATTCAGGACGCTATACTTCCTCCAGCTTCGTTAGCACCGCCCGCTATTAAGGGTATGTTTTATTTCGGAGGTACTTGAGTAATGTGTTATTCGATGAGGGTGTTACGCGCTCATTTATTTTATGAGCTCCTCTCAGACTACAGATTTGATAAGATCTGCTGAGAGTATTTGTATTAAAATTGAGTTTCTACGAGTGATGGTTTGCTCGATTCCTTGTTTGTAAACATATAGGGATTTTTGTGGTACTTTGTGCTTTGAGGCCGATTTACACGTCCTTGACATGGTCGGGTATGATGTGATTGGTATGCCTTATCTCCACGACCGACAAAGTTGAGTAGTAGCGTATAGGAGGGGTTTCTTGTTTGGATTCCTCTTTTTCGGGACGCTCCACGCGTGAACCTCGACGACGTTGGGAATGGAGAGATGTTGTTCTTGTTTCTTTTAGTTAATTTTATTTTATTTTATTTTATCTAGATGGGTGGAAAGGTTTAGCCGAGAATCACATAGAAGAGTGATTAATGGCTATTAAAGTGCGAAATAGAAGCACTATATATAGTTCTCTCCTTTGAACGATGCGAGGGAGACTGGGATGCGAAGTCGAATTAAGACTTCGGGTTATGCCTTGATAATAAGGCTATTTGAAAAGGTATATATATGTGTTGTGGGGTATGTAATTATAAGGCTTTATAAAAAGTGAATGTTTAATTGTTAAATATTTAGTTATTTAAATGGTAATGGATATAAGTAGAATCTTTTCGGTCCCGAATATGTGTCTTAGACCTGTATATCTTGATGACCGACAACGCGAGGTAGTAGTGTAACGGGAGGGTTCCTTATTTGGATTTCGATTCGGCGAGACGTCCCACGCACGAAACCGAGAAAATGTCGGGAGTTGAGAAAGGTCTTGGGCACTAGGGATATACTCAGTATTATGTGTGTACGACTTAGATAGATAGGATATAGGTAGGTAGACCTTAGGATTTTGTGGACATAAGGCCTTTAGTATGTGACGTTAGTTTAGGTTGGTTGTCGGGAGTTGACCACGAACAGATTGTGTGTTAACTCTAAGAGGGATTGTTTCCTAGTAACGAGAAGTGTGAGATTTTGAGAAGTTTGGTTGCTTAGGCCGAAGGAGATGAGGCCTCTCGTAGTTAGAATGTTACGTTGGCACTCAGCTTTTGTAAAGAAGGGTGAATTGATTCTCCCTCCTGAGCCCATGTTTTTAAGCTCGAGGGTGGATTCAATTGACAAGCCTCTACCAGGATGGGGAGTAATAATATTGGAACACGGAACTAATGTTTATGCTCCACATAAGCTAAGACTGGAGAGGAGCATTATCCCGTGCTTGAATTAAAATTCATCGTGTGGGGTGATCGCCGTATGGGAAAGAAGGTATTACTTCCTGGGCAGAACTTAGTCTTTCGTGCGAGCAACATTTTTGTTGCAAGATGTCGTAGGAGAGACAAGGGTGGTTAAAACCACATATACAAGCTATTGATTGAGGGAACAGTATCCTGCTCTATTGGCTTTGAGAGTGGGGTGCGTTTCCATAAGAGAATTTTTGTCCCGAATGAGAAGGAATAAAGAAGGGAAGATATGGCAAAATCTCGCGGTTCTAAGGTTGCGGTGCATCAGGGTAACGACTTATGTGTCAAGTTGTGCGCCGTCAGAATTGGGGGCCGGGCATGAAGAGGTTGTTGGACTGCATGGGGTGCCTTCGATTGTAGTTTTCGGTCGAGACAAGACTTTCGTTTTCCCAATTATGGTGAAGTTTTCAAGTATCCATGGGAATCGGATTGAAGTTTAGTACTTCTTATCATCCTCAAATAGATGGCCAAACCAAAGGGGTAAACCATATATTGAGGCATATACTCCTTATGTGCATGCATGACTTCAAGAGTAGTCGAGAACAGTATCTTCCACTAGTTGAATTCGCTTATAATGATTTGTATCAATTCACTATTGGGATGGCGCTTTAAAAAGCCTTGTATTGTAGGCCTTTTGGATCTCCCGCTTGTTGGTTAGAGGTGCGAGATAATAAGTCTCTCGGACCTGGAATGATCCGAGATACTTCTTCGAAAATTGAGCTTATTCGGAATCGCATTCGTATAACCAAGATCGACAAAAGAGTTAAGTCAATGCGGGGAGAAGTCATGTGGAGTTTGAGGTCGGTGGACCAAGTGTTGGTGCGAGTGTTGCCTATGAAGGGAATTAAGCGTTTCGAGTAGAAGGAAAACTTGCACGATGTTACGTTGGACCTTTCCTATATATGTTAAGGTGGGTTCGGTAGCCTATTAACTTGCTCTACTGAAATATTTGCAGCAAGTTCAAAACGTGTTCCATATCTCTCCTGTATGGAAATACAAGAGATGTGATGGTGCCCTTAGGCACATTTCTTTCGAAGTAGATGCAACTTGACGTTCCTTATGAGGAGTAGTCGGTTGCTATTTTAGAGCGTGGAGAGCGGCGATCGAGATCGTCAGTAGTACCGTTGGTTGTGGTGCAATGTATTCACCATAGTGTCGAGGAGTCGAAATGTGATCGCGGGGATGACAAGCGGGAAAATTATTCGCATTTCTTCTTGCGAGGTATGCCTGAATTTTTGGGGCAAAATTCCCTCATAAGGGGGGGGGGGGAGTATGTAACAACCCTCACTTTTGATAGCCTATTTTATATTTACTTACTATATGTAGTAATTAATTATAAAATGATGGATGTTGAGTAAATATTAATTTAATATGGTAAAGTTTAATATTTACTGAAATGTTGTATGATTACCTGATGAGTAGGTAAAAATATCCATGTCGTGATTTGTTATGTCATAAGAATTAAAATGACATTTTGGTTTAATGAGAAACCGGAAATAAAATGAGTTATAAATTTCCAAATGATAATTTGGAGGGTGTAGTTGGTCCCGGCAGGTGCGAGACAGTCAAAATAAGTGCTATATTGCATTTTGGTATTTCAGGCACTTTTGACTGGTTATAGCTTAAATGTGTAGTTGCGATTTATTTTATCGCGTATTAGCCATTAGAGTTGGGCATTTTAGACTTAAGGCCCGATTAAGTCTTGCTAGCCTTATTATTTTTTTCCCCCATTTCCCTTAAAACACAATTGAGCCCTAGAGAGAGTGGAGAGAGAGGAAGAGAACATTGGTGAAAAAGAGAGATTGGAGCTTGGATTGTTGCCTCCACCAAATCAAATCTGAATTTCCAAGATTAAGGCAAGTTATCTACTTGCTACTATATGATTTAAGTTGATTAATTAGCATTAATAGTTGTGGTGGTTATGATGATTTAATTTTAGTTAGGGTTTTATTTGGATTTATGGGTATTAAACCCTAGGGATGTGATTTGGATGATTAAAATTGTAAATGATGTTAGTTAGAGGCAATTATTATGTATTGGTGGTGATAGATGATCTTGGTTTGAGTTGGTTTTGGGTTGGAAGAAAATTTGGAGTTTAGAACTCCATAGCCAAAACTTGGCAAATTTGCAGAACCGAATCGATTCGGCTTGGCCGAATCGATTCTCCTTGAGGCAGTTTCCAGGTTTGAGTCGACCGAATCAATTCGGTTTGTCCGAATTGATTCGAAAATTATGCAGAATCCCATATTTCCTGGCCGAATCAATTCGGAAATCCTGCATTTCCTATTTTTTTTTTTTTTTTAACCCTCTTTTCCTTAAGATTAGGATGTAGGAACCTTCTTGCATGAAGTAAACCTAGAGCCCTAGTGTTGTAGTTGAGTTTGGTTGCCACCCTAGACTAGAATTAGGTCATCTGGGGTTTATTCCGGGGAGGCTTAAAGTGATGTTAAGGCATTACTTATTTTATTCAAACTTTTTGAAGATTAGGAAGTTAAATGCCCATGCTTGGAGACTTTAGGGCTTATCAAAATCACATGAACTCTGAGGACTTGTAGTATCAAAATGTCTATTTGGAGATTAAGCCGGAACTTGTAATTTGAGGAATATTAATGACGATATTCGATGGGAATAGGTTCGCATAAAATGAACCCAAATTGTTTAAAGATAATAGGTTCAACCAAAATGAACCCAAACTGTGTTAAGGATGATTGGTTCAACTAAAATGAACCCAGTTGTTTAATGATGATAGGTTCGAATAAAAAGAACCAAACACATGGATAATGGAAATGGAAATTGTGGTAATGGGAAATTGAAAATGAAAATGAGATTTAAAATGGTAAATGTTAATTTACTTAAACACACCTCTCTAAATGACATCATAAGGTAAGTTCGCGCGCTTGGTGATGCCCCCTGGCTAGTGAATGCAGGGTGGATATAGTCCTAGGCCATATGCGGGGTTTTTTATATGTTTTCTGCGCTGGTGAGGGGATTCCGGGTGTGGTCCTGACTCTCCCGCAGGCATTTGGCCGCTTCCCGATGTTATGTTATGATCCCAGGTTGTCTTGTATAGATAGGCCCTGGAAGATGATGGTCATTTAGGGGCGCGCCCAGTGGGAAAACTCGGAGGGGCGGTCTTAGAATCGTTATATGTATATGAATATAACTTTTCTGCATCAAGTGGGACTTGATGGATATATGCCATAAAGAGCATGGATACGTGCCATAAAGAGCACGTGAATGATATTAATGAGATTTGTGCCATAAAGAGCACTTAATTACTAATGGTATTCCTATTAAGGAATGGAAAGATGAAATGGAAAAATAATCAACTATGGAAGTTAATAAATGGTTTTATTCCTATTGAGGAATATAAAAGGAAATGGAAATTGGATAAATGAGGAAAGGTTTTCAATTAAAGTTATTTACTTTTAAATTCTCTTTCGCATTTTTGTTACATTTCATAATTGTAGTTTAACATGCTAGATAACATGCCATATTATCATCCTTATCATTCATGCATAACTGTTCATTTCTATCATGTTTTTTATTTCTTCTGGTGATCATATAGAAACCCAGCCCTGACCGATTTACTTTCCTTGTTGTATATATGATTGTATCCGCTCAGGTGCTCCACCACAAGGACGTCCGTTTTGATGTTCCCATTCTTTTGCTTTCGACGAGCTGTAAGATTTTGTGGATATTACAGGACATTGAATTAGACGCCTCCATTTTTGGTATTCTAGATATGATCGGGTCTTTTCATCGGGTGTGTGGCCCAAACTTTTGTACTTGTTTAATGAATGTAATAAGTAAGATATTAAACTGTTGTACTGTGTCCTATGTACCTGTGGACCGACAGCCTATTCGGTCCTTTTGTATACATTCGTGTTAGATGTATTATATATATTCTTGTGGAATTCCACTTCCTTGTCAGAATGGGTTGTTTAATTTAATTTTCTTAACTTTTTTTTTTATTTCTAAATTTTTGGCAACCCGTTTTCTGATTTATTGGGTGGTTTTCCCGTATACTCAGTTTATTTTTGTTGATGCTGAGAATGATATCCATCCATGATTCCTGTTACGTTTGAGTATCGGGCTGGCCACCCCTTATCTCGGATCGCGGGTTGTCACAGATGGTATCAGAGCATCAGGTTCTAGAGTCTTTAGGATCTATGTGGATTTGTCACGTTCTACCGTAGCCTTCTTTGATATAGAGCCTAATGTTAGGACTGTGTAGTTGTTTATGTTTGCGATCTTCTGCGAGATAGATAGTTTCAAATAGTATTTTAACTCTATTGTTTCTACATCTCAAATGCCGCCTAGAGGGGTCTCCCAGCGAGACGTAATAGGGTTGTAAAAGAGGAGGTAGGTCCTTTTCCGCCATCACATGGGACCGTTAATGCCGCCATAGTAGTATCCCAAGCGGTTAATGCTGACATGACCGCAAATATAGTAGCCCAAACGATTAATGCCTCCATGACCGCAGTGGTCTAACAATTTGCCGCAGGCTCAACAATGGGCTCACGATGTTCAAGCTCCTACGGGACTTACTCCGTGAGGAAGGGTTGGAGAGTCCTTTCTAAAGGGCAATTCCCTGGAATTCGAGGGAGGCACGGATGTTATTGAAGCCAATACATGGAAAGATAACAGACAACGCCACCTTCGAATGATAGAATGTAGCGAGGAGAGAAACAAGGCCTTGCCACTTTTAAGCTTGTCGAATCTGCGTTATACTGGTGGGAGACAATGACCACACCAGAGCAGAGAGACATAATGACGATTACTGAGTTCTGGGCTTTATTCGATCGTGAGTATTTTCCTCCCGCAATTCAAAGGGAGATGAGAAAGAAGCTCCAGGATGTTGTGTAATGAGAGAGATCTGTGGCTGAATATGTAGAGGAGTTTACACGGTTGGCGAGTTTTGTACCGGATGAAATGGCTCCGGAAGATAGGAAGATCTCAAAGTTTATGCGAGGTCTAAACTGAAGAACCCGGCTGCAATTGCTGGGTAATCCAGCTTTACAAACCTTTGGTGAGGTTATGAATGCAGCCTCACCCCATTGCCATGAGCATCGGTTATATACACCGGGTAGCAAGAAAGCTACTGTCGTGGGGCAAGCAGGAAATCTTGGAGAACATGGGATTGGAGGAGGAGTATTTCCCTCATCCCAACCTTCGGGTAGTAAGCAGAAAGAGAGGGACCCTTGACAAGGGGTTTCGTCTAAGTGACAACGTTTTGGAGGGTTTATTGCTAGTGGCAATAACATTTGGCACGGTAAGGGTGCTTCCCAACATGTAGGTCGGGGTGGTCGTGGAAGAAAAGACCATCTGGGCTAAGGCATTACCCAGTTTAGAAATAACGGGGGTCGAGGTCGGGGGGATATGAAGGGACGGTGCTTCCAATGTGTGGAGGCAGGTCATTACAAGATGGAGTGTCCTCGATGGCTTGGCGGGTCAGTTTCTTAGGACTCCGCAGTAGCCACATGTTTAGTTTCCACCTCAGGTACCTGATCCGGTTGTTCCCATGCTGCAGGGACAGTTACTGTATGGGAGAGTTTGTCAAATTCAGGAGGCTATACTTCCTCCAGCTTCGTTAGCACCGCCTGCTATTAAGGGTATGTTTTATTTCGGAGGTACTTGAGTTATGTGTTATTTGATGAGGGTGTTTCGTGCTCATTTGTTTTATGAGCTCCTCTCAGACTACAGATTTGATAAGATCTGCTGAGAGTATTTGTATTAAAATTGAGTTTCTACGAGAGATGGTTTGCTCGATTCCTTATTTGTAAACATATAGGGATTTTCGTAGTAGTTTGTGCTTTGAGGACGATTTACTCGTCCTTGACATGGTCGGGTATGATGTGATTGGTATGCCTTATCTCCACGTCCGACAAAGTTCAGTAGTAGCGTATAGGAGGGGTTCCTTGTTTGGATTTCTCTTTTGCGGGACGCTCCACGCGTGAACCTCGACGACGTTGGGAATGGAGAGATGTTGTTCTTGCTACTTTTAGTTTATTATATTTTATCTAGATGGGTGGAAAGTTTTAGTCGAGAATCACGTAGAAGTGTGATTAATGGCTATTAAAGTGCGAAATAGAAGCACTGTATATATTTCTCTCCTCTGAACGATGCGAGGGAGACTGGGATGCGAAGTCGAATTAAGACTTCGGGTTATGCCTTGATAAGAAGGCTATTTGAAAAGGTATATATATGTGTTGTGGGGTATATAATTATAAGGCTTTATAAAAAGTGAATGTTTGATTGTTAAATCTTCAGTTATTTAAATGGTAATGGATATAAGTAGAATCTTTCCGGTCCCGAATATGTGTCTTAGACCTGTATATCTTGATGACCGACAACGCGAGGTAGTAATGTAACGGGATGGTTCCTTGTTTGGATTTCGCTTCGGTGAGACGTCCCACGCACGAAACCGAGCAAATGTCGGGAGTTGAGAAAGGTTTTGGGCACTTGGGATATACTCAGTATTATGTGTGTACGACTTAGATAGATAGGATATAGATAGGTAGACCTTAGGATTGTTTGGACATAAGGCCTTTAGTATGTGACGTTAGTTTAGGAGGGTTGTCGGGAGTTGACCACGAACAAATTGTGTGTTAACTCTAAGAGGGATTGTTTCCTAATAACGAGAAGTGTGATATTTCGAGAAGTTTGGTTGGTTAGGCCGAAGGAGATGAGGCCTCTCGTAGTTAGAATATTACGTTGGCACTTAGCTTTCGTAAAGCAGGGTGAATTGATTCTCCCTCCTGAGCCCATATTTTTAAGCTTGAGGGTGGATTCAATTGACAAGCCTCTGCCAGGATGGGGAGTAATAATACTGGAACATGGACCTAATGTTTATGCTCCACATAATCTAAGACTGGTGAGGAGCATTATCCCATGATTGAATTAAAATTCATCGTGTGGGGTGATCGCCGTATGGGAAAGAAGGTATTACTTCCTGGGCAGAACTTAGTCTTTCGTGCGAGCAACATTTTTTTTGCAAGATGTCGTAGGAGAGACAAGGGTGGTTAAAACCACATATACCAGCTGTTGATTGAGGGAACAGTATCCTGCTCTATTGACTTTGAGAGTGGGGTGTGTTTCCATAAGAGAATTTTTGTCCCGAATGAGAAGGACTAAAGAAGGGCATATATGGCGAAATCTCGCGGTTCTAAGGTTGCGGTGCATCAGGGTAACTACTTATGTGTCAAGTTGTGCGCCGCCAGTATTGGTGGTCGGGCATGAAGAGGTTGTTGGACTGCATGGGGTGCCTGCGATTGTAGTTTTCGGCCGAGACAAGACTTTCATTTTCCCAATTGTGGTGAAGTTTTCAAGCAACCATGGGAATCAGATTGAATTTTAGTACTTCTTATCATCCTCAAATAAATGGCCAGACCAAAGGGGTAAACCATATATTGAGGCATATACTCCTTATGTGCATGCATGACTTCAAGAGTAGTCGGGAACAGTACCTTCCATTAGTTAAATTTGCTTATAATGATTTGTATCGATTCACTATTGAGATGGCACTTTAAAAAGCCTTGTATGGTAGGCCTTGTGGATCTCCCGCTTGTTGGTTAGAGGTGCGAGATAATAAGTCTCTCGGACCTGGAATGATCCGAGATACTTCTTCGAAAATTGAGCTTATTCGGAATCGCATTCATATAACCAAGATCGACAAAAGAGTTAAGTCGATGCGGGGAGAAGTCATATGGAGTTTGAGGTCGGTGGACCAAGTGTTGGTGCGAGTGTCGCCTATGAAGTGCATTAAGCATTTTGAGTAGAAGGAAAACTTGTACGACGTTACGTTGTTCCTTTCCTATATATGTTAAGGTGGGTTCGGTAGCCTATTAACTTGCTCTACTGAAATATTTGCAGCAAGTTCATAACGTGTTCCATATCTCTCCTGTATGGAAATACAAGAGAAGTGATGGTGCCCTTAGGCACATTTCTTTCGAAGTAGATGCAACTTGACGTTCCTTATGAGGAGTAGTCGGTTGCTATTTTAGAGCATGGAGAGAGGCGATCGAGATCGTCGGTAGTACTGTTGATTGTGGTGCAATGTAGTCACCATAGTGTCGAGGAGTCGACATCTGATCGCGGGGATGACATGCGGGAAAAGTATCCGCATTTCTTCTTGCGAGGTATGCCTGAATTTTGGGGGCAAAATTCCCTCATAAGGGGGGGGGGGGGGGGGGGAGTATGTAACAACCCTCACTTTTGATAGCCTATTTTATATTTACTTACTATATGTAGTAATTAATTATAAAATGATGGATGTTGAGTAAATATTAATTTAATATGGAAAAGGTTAATATTTACTGAAATGTTGTATGATTACCTGATGAGTAGGTAAAAATATCCATGTGGTGATTTGTTGTGTCATAAGAATTAAAATGACATTTTGTTTTAATAATAAACCGGAAATAAAATGAGTTATAAAATTTCCAAATGATAATTTGGAGGGTGTAGTTGGTCCCGGTAGGTGCGAGACAGTCAAAATAAGTGCTATATTGCATTTTGGTATTTCGGGCACTTTTGACTAGTTATAGCTTAAATGTGTAATTGCGATTTATTTTATCGCGTATTGGCCATTAGAGTTGGGCATTTTAGACTTAAGGCCCGATTAAGTCTTGCTAACCTTATTATTTTTTTCACTCATTTCCCTTAAAACACAATTGAGCCTTAGAGAGAATGGAGAGAAAGGAAGAGAACATTGGAGAAAAAGAGAGATTGGAGCTTGGATTTTTGCCTCCACCAAATCAAATCTGAATTTGCAAGATCAAGGTAAGTTATCTACTTGCTACTATATGATTTAAGATGATTAATTAGCATTAATAGTTGTGGTGGTTATGATGATTTAATTTTAGTTAGGGTTTTATTTGGATTTATGGGTATTAAACCCTAGGGATGTGATTTGGATGATTAAAATTGTAAATGATGTTAGTTAGAGGCCTTTATTATGTATTGGTGGTGATAGATGATCTTGGTTTGGGTTGGTTTTGGGTTGGAAGAAAATTTGGAGTTTAGAACTCCATAGCCAAAACTTGGCAAATTTGCAGAACCGAATCGATTCGGCCTGGCCGAATCGATTCGCCTTGAGGCAGTTTCCAGGTTTGAGTCGACCGAATCGATTCGGTTTGTCCGAATCGATTCAGCAATTATGCAGAATCCCATATTTCCTGGCCGAATTGATTCAGAAATCCTGAATTTCCAATTTTTTTTTACTTTTGAATTTTAACCCTCTTTTTCTTAAGATTAGGATCTAGGAACCTTCTTGCATGAAGTAAACCTAGAGCCCTAGAGTTGTAGTTGAGTTTGGTCGCCACCCTAGACTAGAATTGGGTCATCTGGGGTTTATTCCGGGGAGGCTTAAAGTGATGTTAATGCATTACTTATTTTATTCAAACTTTTTGAAGATTAGGAAGTTAAATGCCCATGCTTGGAGATTTTAGGGCTTATCAAAATCACATGAACTCTGAGGACTTGTAGGATCAAAATGTCTATTTGGAGACTAAGCCGGAACTTGTAATTTGAGGAATATTAATGATGATATTCGATGGGAATAGGTTCGCATAAAATGAATCCAAATTGTTTAAAGATAATAGGTTCAACTAAAATGAACCCAAACTGTGTTAAGGATGATTGGTTCATCTAAAATGAACCCAAACTGTGTTAAGGTGATTGGTTCAACTAAAATGAACCCAGTTGTTTAATGATGATAGGTTCGAATAAATAGAACCAAACACATGGATAATGGAAATGGAAATTGTGGTAATGGGAAATTGAAAATGAAAATGAGATTTAAAATGGTAAATGTTAATTTACTTAAACACACCTCTCTAAATGACATCATAAGGTAAGTTCGCGCGCTTGGTGATGCTCCCTGGCTAGTGAATGCAGGGTGGATATAGTCCTAGGCCATATGCGGGGCTTTTTATATGTTTTCTGCGCTGGTGAGGGGATTCCGGGTGTGGTCCTGGCTCTCCCGCAGGCATGTGGCCGCTTCCCGACGTTGCGTTATGATCCCAGCTTGTCTTGTATGGATAGTCCCTGGAAGATGATAGTCATTTAGGGGGGCGCCCAGTGGGGAAACTCGGAGGGGCGGTCTTAGAATCGTTATATGTATATGAATATAACTTTTCTGCATCAAGTGGGACTTGATGGATATATGCCATAAAGAGCATGGATACGTGCCATAAAGAGCACGAGAATGAGATTAATGAGATATGTGCCATAAAGAGCACTTGATTACTAATGGTATTCCTATTAAGGAATGGAAAGATGAAATGGAAAAATAATCAACTATGGAAGTTAATAAATGGTTTTATTCCTATTGAGGAATATAAAAGGAAATGGAAATTGGATAAATGAGGAAAGGTTTTCAATTAAAGTTATTTACTTTTAAATTCTCTTTTGCATTTTTGTTACATTTCATAATTGTAGTTTAACATGCTAGATAACATGCCATATTATCATCCTTATCATTCATGCATAACTGTTCATTTCTATCATGCTTTTTATTTCTTCTGGTGATCATATAGAAACCTGGCCCTGACCGGTTTACTTTCCTTGTTGTTTATATGATTGTATCCGCTCACGTGATCCACCACAAGGACGCCCCTTTTGATGTTCCCATTCTTTTGCTTTCGACGAGTTGTAAGATTTTGTGGATATTACAGGACATTGAATTAGACGCCTCCATTTTTGGTATTCTAGATATGATCGGGTCTTTTCATCGGGCGTGTGGCCCAAACTTTTGTACTTGTTTAATGAATGTAATAAGTAAGATATTAAATTGTTGTACTGTGTCCTATGTAGCTGTGGACCGACAGCCTATTCGGTCCTTTTGTATACATTCGTGTTAGATGCATTATATATATTCTTGTGGAATTCCACTTGCTTGTCAGAATGGGTTGTTTAATTTAATTTTCTTAACTTTTTTTTTTATTTCTAAATTTTTGGCAACCCGTTTTCTGATTTATTGGGTGGTTTTCCCGTATACTCAGTTTATTTTTGTTGATGCTAAGAATGATATCCATCCATGATTCCTATTACGTTTGAGTATCGGGCTGACCACCCCTTATCTCGGATCGCGGGTTGTCACAATATGGCTTCTTAACTCTATTGTTATATGACTATTATTGACCTGCAGCCTATCTATAGTTCTAATACACTTTAGAAAAAATTTGGGAGATAAAAGCCCCCCCCCCCCAAAAAAAAAAAAGAGTAAAATGTTCCTTTAGCTCACTCTTTATTATACATTGATTACCAATCACCATAGAGCGATGGGAGTTATGACAAATGTAGTTTGTATGAGGATATGACCATATTTTTAGAAGTTGTCACAAATTTTAGACAATTTGGCTGAATTTTATCACCATTGAGAAATGGCAAGAAGGTATGAATCTTAACTTATTTAAGTGGGTAGTGGACAACATCCTGTTTAACAGAAAAGAAATTTACAAAGGTATGCTTTGTCATATCATATTCATTTCGATTTTGTGGAATGTTTGGAAAGCTAGAAATAAAATGAGTTTTGATAAAACTGATATCCCCCATCATGTGGTGGCTAAGTTGAGTTAGGAACTTGCGAAGGATATCCAACAAGATTGCTCAATAAAAAAACCACAGCGGAGGGATCCAACTTCTTTAATGATAACTTGGAATTTTCCTTTTGTAAGTACAATGAAAGTCAACACGAACGGTAGGTTGGGATAAAAATTTTGGGCATGAAAGTTATGGTGGTTTGGTGCGAAACGATCAAGGCGCTTGGGCCAAGATAGCGAGAAATGTCACTGCCCTCAAAAGTGAGCTAGTGGGGATTTTTCATAGGCTTAAGCTCATCAAAGATAGGGGATAGAGTGGAGCTACAGTAGAGATAAATTCTTCCACGACGTTGTCTTTAATTTTAAAGGAGGATGCGGAGAACCACCCTCTTTGCACCCTTATTGAGGATTGTATAGGACTCATTTGAGATATCAGGGCGATTGTTATATATCTAATATTTTTTTAAAATAATAGTTTTTTGTTATATAAAACCTTTTTTTCTATTAAACAGTTTTTTTTGTTGAATAAACATTTTTTTTAATAAAACAGTTTTTTAAAACAAAACAATATTTTAATAAAACAGTCAATAATTATTTATATATATATATTTTTTTATAAATAAAACACTTTTTTAACAAAAAGTGATTGTTAAAAAAGTCTAATATAAAAACAAACCATTGATTTTAACAATTTAGAAAAATAATTAATTTAACAAAAAGAAAGTCGATAAATTTATTGTGGCAAAATTTTCTGTGTATAATGTGGGAAAATTTTACTATCAAAAGATGACAAATTATGGGTGAGCATGACAAATCATGGGTGCCATGACAAATTACGCCTATCACATGTACCCAAAAGTCGACCCTCATTTGTCATTTTTTTGTATTTGTCATGGCAAATCATTCATATTAAATCGGCCCTAAAAGTATTTTAAATGTCGTAGCAATGCATTGAGATGTTGTATAATAGATAATTGTATGACACTATACAACAATTTACTACAATGCCAAGTTATTTTGTTTAACCCTTGGTATAGAAAGTAATTTTCTTTATTTTATTACCTATGTCAAAATGTGCCGACAACATGAAATGCAATAATTAGAAGTTAGAATAAAAAATTTCATGGCAAATCTTATAGTAAAAAGGTTAAGATTGTTGACAAAGGTCAAATGTTTGATAGAATTAATGGTAAAAGTGACAAATGTAAACAAATTGATATATATATATATATATATATAGTTTTTAACCAGAAATAACAATTCTTAACAAAAAAAAATTATTCATATAAACACAATCCTTAAAAAAAAATAGTTTCTTAAAATACAATTTTAGCAACAAAAACAAGATACAACCGAAAAAACAGTCTTAAAAATAGTTTTTTAACAATAAAAAAAAGTTTACAACGAGGGGAAAAATATTTGTTTCAACAAAAACAATTTGCTCAAAAAAAAGTTAAGAAAAAAAAAATAGTTTTTAGCCTATACGTGAAACAATTATAACACAATTTTTTTTTTTAAATACAGTTTTAACGCACAAAGAAATAAATTTTTGCCCAAAAGTGAAACAATTTTAAGAGAAAAAAATAATTTTTAATGAAGAACAAATTTTAATAATAAAAAACATTTTTGACAAAAACAAAACATTTTTTTAACAAAAAAACTGTTTTAACACAAAAAATAGTTTTTAGTGAAAAAGAATTTAAAAAAAAAAGTTTTTAGCCAAAACAATTTGTTATAACGAAAAATCAAAAAATCAAAAAAGAAAATTTTGTTGAAAAACAAATTTTAACAATAAAAAAAACAGTTTTGGCAAAAATAAAATAATTTTTTAATGAAAAAAAGTTTTATGTGAAAAACTATTTTTTTTTTAGAAAAACAGTTTTTATACAAAAAAAAACAGTATTATAAAAAAGTTTTTGGTCCCTCCACACAGACACACACCCAAAAAATAGTTTTTAACAAAATAAAAAAAGTTTTAACAAAGAAAAATAAGTTTAAAAAAAATTAATTATCATAAGGACGACAAATTTGTGGGGAACTTTGTCATCCTATATAGGTAAGTAAAATTTTCTCACAAATTTGTGAAAAAGATGACAAAACATACATATGAATATGGTATCCATGCAAAATTTACCATAGAAAAAAAAGACGATTAAACACATAAAATAATTAAGAAAATTTTCATTTACCACCATTTGTCACATTTATTTGCCATAACAAATGTGACCTATTAAATGGACCCTTATACTTCTGAGGTAGAGTTTCATTTTAGAACTTTTTGTTGCATTTAGTATCATGCTTTTATTATGATATGGGGCACATGATATTCTCATCACATTAGATGATAATCTCTTTTTATCGGTTAGAGGACTAATAAGAAAACAACAAGAAAAAAAAACTTGGGACGACTTATAAAAGAAGGGATCACACTTATTTAGTTCAAATTTTAAATATTTATTTATAGTCACTTTCATATTTTTATTTTTTAATTATTAGTCTTATTGTAACAACTATAAGATAAGTGTCATTATCTATGGAAAGAAAGATGAATGGTCATAAGACGGTTGAATGCGATTTTGAATGGATATGAGACGTAATATAATATAAAAAAATAAATGGGAGAGAAGCGTGATGAAATTTTGAAAATGAGACTAAACTAAAAAAAACTATAAAAAATACTCAAATGAAACTATATCCATATAAGAGTAATATTAGAGAGGCTCTTTTTTGGACCGCCTTTTTTTAGATTTGTGATGCAGTAAACATACATTAATTGTTGTTTGTAGTTCACGTGAAATTCATTACAAACAACACTCAATTTATGCTAGACACATCACTGAGTTTGAAAAAAGAGTTCAAAAAAAGAGTTCCCCTTATATTATTGATCAAAACAATTTCTAATAAACTTAAAATAAAAGATTATGGGGTAAATATTATACAAATAGTAAAATAAATAAAAATTAATCTGAAATAAAAATATTAAAGCAAGAAGATAATTATATTTAAGTCCCATTTGTCGGGTCAACATTCATATAAGTCCTATTGACTTTTCAACAATCATGTAGGTCCTATTCCAACTTTTTAGGGAATTCTTTCACAATTTTACCCTTTTATAACTAATCATCCGTAATTTCCTTTAGAAAGTTACATAAGTGGTTGGATTTTTTTTTTAATCTTTAAATGATCATAACTTTTGATTCACAAATTCGTTTTTTGCAAAATTACTATTTTTGAAATCTGCTTGACGACATCTATCAAACAAGATCTATAAAGGCTATAAAATTCCAAAGAAAAAAATTTACACAAACAGTAAACTTTACCGTGGTAATATTACACAGTATATATATATATATATATATATATATATATATATAGAGAGAGAGAGAGAGAGAGAGAGAGAGAGGCAGGTTCCTGTGCACACTAAGTGTGCACACTAAGTTTGCACATTACATTTTAAAAGTGTGCAAACTTAGTGCTGGCGCACACCAATTTTTTTATGTGATATTTTAACATTTCAACGGACTCACATAAAAAAAATCAGCTCAAAAAAACTTTTTTTGCTATTTTTAAAAAATCGGTCAAACTTTCGCAGTTTTTAAAGGGCTTAAAACTGCGAAAGTTTGACCGATTTTTTAAAAATAGCAAAAAATGTTTTTTTGAGCTGATTTTTTTATATGGGTTCCTTGAAATGTTTAAATATCACACAAAAAAAATCAACTCAAAAATATATTTTTTACTATATATAAAAGGTAATGTACAAACTTAGTGTGCAAACTTAGTGTGCACAGGAGCCTGCCTCTCTCTCTCTCTCTCTCTCTCTCTCTCTCTATATATATATATATATATATATATATATATATATATATATATGGTGGATTCAAATCCTCTTTTTTCAAAATTACCTTATATTTAAAGGGTCGCGCTGGCGATATCCAATCCTTACCACCATTGTTGGAGCTTCAAAGACCTTCGTCAGAGCTCCGATTTGGGGTGGGTAAGGGTGGCATGTGGTGCCGCTGGCGCGGACCTTTGAAAATAAGAGACTTTTGAGTAAATGAGTTTTGGATCCACCGGAGTATCATGGGGTGCCGCTGGCGCGGCCCTTTGAAAATAAGATTGGATAAATGGGATCGGGATCCTTTGGAGCGTCGGTTTGGGGTGAGTAGGGGTGACATTAGGTGCCGGTGGTGCAGAACTTTAAAAATAGGAGCATATTGAATATATATATATATACTGTGTAATATTATCATAGTAAAGTTTACTGTTTGTGTAAATTTTTTTCTTTGAAATTTTATAGCGTTCATGGATCTTGTTTGATAGATCTCGTCAAGCAAATTTCAAAAATAGTAATTTGTGAATCAAAAGTTATGATCATTTAAAGATTAAAAAAAAAAGTTCAAACACTTATGTAACTTCCTAAAGGAAGTTACGGATGATTAGTTATAAAAGGGTAAAATTGTGAAAAAATTTCCTAAAAAGTTGGAATATGACCTATATGATTGTTGAAAAGTCAATAGGAATTATATGAATGTTGACCCGACAAATGGGACTTAAATATAATCATCTCTAAAAAATTTTATAAGTGTAATTCTCTAAAAAAATTATATATATATTTTTATCTGGCTTAAATAATGTTTGAATGATCTTAAACGTCCAAATAAAGATTGCATCATAACCATTACTATAATTAATATAGAAGAACAAAGGTAGTTGGTTTTAAAATTTCTGAAATTATTTTTAAAATTTTGAGAATAATTAGAATTTTTTTAATTGTCCCCAAATTAATCAACAAGAGGTCTTGAGAAGTAAAGACCTGTTTTTGAAGGCCACATCCACATAGGATACCAATGAGATTTAGGCCTAAAATAGTCATGTTCAATAATAATAATAATAATAATAATAATAATAGTAGTAATAGTAATAACTTTCCCGCTCTATGTAATAATAATAATAATAATAATAATAATAATAATAATAATAATAATAATAATAATAGTAATGGTAATAACTTTCCTGCTCTATGTATTCGCCAGCTATTAAAGAAAATAAAAGATTTTGTACTTACAAATATTCATTATGGCATCTCAAATAATTTGATAAGTTATCTGTTCGATTTGTCAACCATTGATATAATTTTAAGGAGATTTTTAATTCACTCTTTAACCAATATTATTTTTTGGCTCTAGTCCAATAAAAGTTCTTCGACACTAAGATCTCTTACCTTTAACATATACACAAACCTAAAATATATAAATTACAAAAAATCCCATATGCATAACTAAAATTCAAGTATAAATAACAAAATTTTATGTATACATTACAAATAAAATCATGTCATTCAAACGCTCAGCTACCGAATTGAAATGCTTTAGTCTCGTAATTCTATATTTAAATTTTTTTCATTGGTATTAAACTTAAAAAATTATGTAAATATTCTAGCAGGTTGTAAAGCCAACTTCTCATCATTTATGAAGGGATAACCAAGTCTTTTGGTCAAGCGGTATAAGGCTGTCACTGGGACAGTCTTGCGAGTGGATTGAGATTGGTTTCCAGTTCGATCCCCGACACTGTCAAAATAAAGCTTGGCCAACGAAAGCCACGAACTCCGAACGTGAATTAGTCGAAGTGCCCTTACAGCTGTTCCGAACACCAAGTAGTATGATACAAAAAAAAATTATGAACGGATGAGATGTATATTGACTTTTAAGAAAGTAGTTGGTTGTTAACTTGTTATTTTGTCCGTGGGCCATCCGGCTGAATTACTAACCAAATCACAGTGTAGAAGCAATCAATTGAGTGGGTCGATTCTCATTTGGGTCCCTATAGTTTTTGGTCTTATATAAATGTGGGCCTCATCTCGGTTGTATGTTTGTGGCTTATATGGGGCCAGAGCTAAAGACTTGAAAGAAAACAATTTTTAGAGTTATTTTTTTGCACCCGATTTTCACACTAAAATAACAAAATTTATATAAATGAAATATCTTTTTCTAATTTTCTATTCGATTTGTTTTTCAAAGTAGTAGAATTTGTATTATCATCTGAGCATAATTTATCCAACTATTATGATATATATTTTTTAAAAGAATGTTGTATTACACTAACTTCGAAGGGCAAAAATGCTGTTGACGTCTTTCTTTATTGATAAGATATTGAGAGAGGATACGCACAAGTGCTCACACTTTTCTATTGTAAAATATTTTGAAGTGTTCATTAAGAATAAAGTGACAACATCACATGTTTCTCATTGTGAATCAAGATTAGTTCCTCAAATATTATTAATCAATAACTTTTTCCACGTCATGTATTGTTTTTCTCAATTAAAAAGCCCAACTAAAGTTAGTTGTGTGATTACATATTCTTGCTCCTTTAATTTAAAACTTTGGATTGGGCCAGCCTGGAAAAGTAGACCCCCTCCTGCTATGAATGGGCTTGAACTAAAAGAAAGGGAAAAAGGAAAATTTTGGGGATGCCAATAGAATATTTCTCTTGAACATCTCCGACCAATAGTTATTGTCATGCAGGGGACGAAGGCAGGAATTTTTATATTTTTTTTGGGAGGGGGGGGTGGGGGGGGGGGGAGGTGCGTGGTGGACAAAAGATTTATAGTGAGGTGGTTCAGGGTGAGAAAATACCAAAAAGTCTCTTAAACATTTTTTAATACACACTTAGTCCAAGTCTTTTATTTTGTACTAAAATGCCCCTTATTATCTTATCTTTAAAGGTCCGCGTCAGCGGCATGGTAAAACATTTTTGGCATGGTGAAGGACTTTTTGGTGAAAAATAAAAAAGCTTGGACTAAACGTGTTTTAAAAAAAGTTCGAGGGACTATTTGGTATATGCCCCATTTTTTATGGTTATTTATAGTTTTATGCAATTTTTTAGCACTATAAATTTATTAATTGATTTTAAATTTTGTTATTCAAGTGTTTCAGGCACTAAAATTTGAACATTAATTAATAACAGTAATAATCAGAAATTAATAACAGCGATAAAATAAATTAAATATATTTTTTTATAAGCATAACTTACTAACAGTGGTAGTTTATTAAAAAATAATAATAAAAATAATAAAATAAGAAATAAGAAATCTATAATCTATTATATAGATTATAATACGATAGTATTAGAGGTATAATGAGGCTTTAATCCTCCTCAGCTATAATTATCCACGTCTTTTTCTCTTCCGTAATTCTTCCATTAAACATTTGTCCCTCTCTCTTCTTTTCTCTCTCCATCCGTTTTATCTCCTAAAATTCTTTATTAACTATGTAATCTTTACCCAATGATTTTCCTTTGGAGAGCCTTGTGACTCCTGAAATGCCCAATAGAAGCAAGATTAAAGTTTGGAAATGAACCAAGGTATTGTTATTCACATTTTATTTTTTATCACGAAATTTGTAATATCACTATCACTCCTTTTTTTCTTTTTCTGTTACAGTTTCACGGATTGTTAAGAATACCTAATCTCAGTCATTCCCACAACCTTAACCTTAACGTTATTGGAGAGAGTAATATGTTAACATTTTAGATTGCATAATATGTTAACATGTTTTCTTATCATTCCATGTTGCATGCAATTGGACAACAATTATTGAAGCTCAACTGATTCTAGGTGCTTTCTATATTTAAGTAATTTACTTATATTTTCTTTTATGTAACATAATCTTATATATAGTTATCACTTTTTGGTTAACTGTTGCGTCCGTGTTCACCCTTCCATAACTGGTTGTTGTTTGGATGAACACAAATTACTAGAAGGGTTTACACATTTAATGTACACGTAGTAATTTTAGGATTAATTTAATTAAAATGAACTTAAATTGGACATGTTGACTTTTTATGGGTGAATGTTAATGGATATATGTGTTTAGTTAACTGTTGTGATCGTGTTCACCCTTTCCTTCATTGGTTGTTATTTGGATGAACACACTTTATTGGAAGGGCTTGCCCATATGGTGAACACACAGTAATTTTATGATCAATTTAATTAAAATGAACTTAAATTGGACCTGTTGATACTGTTTAGATGATTGTTGATGCATATAGCTACTTGGTTAACTAAAATGGTTGTGTTCCCCCCTTCTTTAACTGATTACTATTTAGGTTAACACAAATTGGTGAAAGGGCCTGCATTATTAGTGGACACATAGTAATTGTAGGATTAATTTAATTAAAATAAAATTAAATTGGACTTGTTGTGTATGCTTGATCGGTTGGAAAAAAATAATTAGTTTAGGATTAATTAGAGTTATTACCATTAGGACTCATATTCATACTATATTTCTATACAGTTTCTCTGAAAAAGGACTCACCGCATTTTTTTTCTTTCAACAAGAGTACGAGAGGTTGTAATTGGAATGCACTAAAACATCTTTTATTGGTGTAGAAAAATTGAACAGTTCAACTACCTTAAACATCGTGAAGTTGTTCTCTTGCAACCGTAACTGTTTGGTCGTATTTTATTTTCCTTAACAAAATACTGGGATGAGGCAGTATATAATATATTTCTCCTATTATTTCGACAGGGCACTGAGGTTAGTGACACTGCTAAAAAGGTAGAAAAAATGATTCATCCATTATGGATACAACTCCGTAAAGAGAGCATTCAACCAGATTGTGACATCTTGCAACATATGCATATTAAACATGAGTTTGTAAATAAATTGACGAAAAAAATATTTCTAGTTTCATTTATGGTCCTTTATATGTCAATAATAGATACGCTTCTGCCCAATTGGGCGTGTGCAAAATTTCATAAATTTTTAAAAGTTAATACCAATTGGATGGAAGTCAGACACATCAAGCATGTTTTGAAAGTTGTTAAAAAGGTGTATACAAATATATAGTCGTAAACATGACTATCATACATTCATTGCTAAATGTTTTTTTAATTGTAGGTAATGTTAAACAGGAACAAAGATAATCAACCAAATAACGAAACAACTCTAACTTAATCCTCTCCTACACCCCAACCTCGATTCTTATCACCTTTACGTGGGCAATACTCTACTCTGCCAATGGTTCAGTCTACCACTCCATCTCCGAGTCATCAACTCAAAAAACCTCTATTAATCCAATACTCCTACCTCCCGCTATTGAGGGGTCCCATGCAAATGATAGGAATCCTATTGGGTTCTCCGATTTTGGGAACCGATAAAAAACTGACGCCAAAATTTTTGAAGCCAATTTTTTGTTTCTCATAAATATGACTATGGGTGTCGGGGCTCAATCAACTAGAATTATTTTTATCAAGCTATCAAAAGATGACATGTGGGATCAATATTATAAGAGTTTAACCTACCCGGTTCGAAGGCAATGGTTCTTTCTCGAGTAGGGGAACATATGAAAACTTATTAGAAGAACCTTCGGAAGAATTTTTTCCCTAAGGAGGCATCAAATTTTGATATTTTAAGGTTAAAAGGAAAAGTTCTCCAAAATTTTAAAATGACCTTCGACCACTGGAACTTCTTGGAGAATGAGGCCCGTAAGGAAAAACTACCCGAGAGGGAGACAAATAAACATAAGAAGGCAAAGAAAGTTGATGTCCACAAACTTGGGGAAAAATTATATGATGATCTGAAGGGTGAATGGGTGAACTGGACCAAGGGGACTCCGAAAGAAGGTATAGTCCCAAATCGGGTCAACTTGTACTTGCATGCCCAACAAGATAAAGGGGCCAATAAATTCGCAGACAAATATGCTCCAACTCTGGTGAGTTTGAATTTAGTTATCATATATACATACATATGTGTATATATGTATATATATATATATATATTATAATAAAATAATGTTAAAATCATAGTACTCAATATAATATTATACTACAGGGTTTGATTGAAGTTATGACGAACAGTCAGCCCGAGTGGTGCCCCTATGACATTCAAGCATATGCCTTATCCAATATATTTGGAAAAGAGAAAAGGGCTAAGACAAGAGGTTTGATCTCACGTATGCTAAGTAGAAAATTACAGCGTAATGCAACTTTATTTGATGAGATCTCTATTGTGATGAGTCGCATGTTGAGCCAGACAAAAGAATAGTCCAGAATAAAAAGAGAAGTGCCAGACCTTAGGTGAGACATGGGCAATGTTACCACCCACTTGGTACTACTGAAGAATGAAATCAAGTTATTGGACCAATTATTTAGTCAATAATAACATGGTACCCCTCCCAAATGCCCCTTTAAACATTCCCCTTTCCTATGCCTCAAGGTTTCTCCTCCTAAGTGACTCCTCCTATTATATTTCCCTCACAAGTGCCTTTTCCTTCAACATTCCATGGATCTTCATCGTCCATGCATGGTGAATATGATGAAAAGTATTATATAATGGGTTACCCATGGTTAACCCGGTGTGCCCTGAGCGTTAAGTGTGAAGTGCAATGAAACGACCTACATAATGTTTCTAGTCTAGTTTTATTTAATTAATATTTCATTTATTGAGCATGCGATTTATATTTCAAATCAAGACATGTGAGGGACCCGTGGGAAGCCTCCCCGCAATCCAAGAATATAGTGCTACTAACGTAAAAATAAAGAATAGTTACCTATACAACGCTCTCAAAATACGGACAACCAACCTACAGTAACGAAGGAGGGGGAATGATCCAAATGCCCAGTGCGAAATTACAATAATGAAATATATAACCGAACGGTAGAAAGGAGAATCTAACACATTATATCTACATGTACACGGAACTACCTTATGTATGTACATATACATATATATACTTTAATGCATGAAACTATTTTTATTTCAAAAATGTTACTTACCTTGATTAATTCACGTTAATATTGTAAAAGAAATCCCTTTTAATTGACTTGAAATTTATTTCTTGATTTAACACACTCGGTTAAATATCTTAAATAATACCCCTTGTTTAAGGAAAATCATTTCTTTTACCAAAATTTCTTTATTACTCATGCCAAACTTATATTAGTATTTTCATTGAAAATCACCTTTCAACATACACAATCACCGTGTTAGAAAATACTTATTTTTCTTTGAACACTTTCATAGATGCATGCTAATTATAGGTTAAACCTCTTTATGTTGCTTAACTACCCATTTAATCCCTTCACTTTACCATTCCTTTACTTTATACACATTAATCAATTTTCACATTACTTGTCCACTTTATCCTTTAACGAAATATTTATTAATTCATTCAAGTTAGGCCGTCTTTTCACATATTTACCACAAGACCCATTTCTTTATATGTTCTATTTTCATTATCTTTTTCTTGAAATCTTCTAATATCCGCATACTTTAATGGGCTCCACATCGCCGACCATGCTACCATATGCCCTGGCCACTGATTTTTGGTATTTCACCTTAGGGCTTCGAGCGCTCCTTAATTATCTTGGTATCATTTGAGTTCATATTAATATGTTTTAACATTTTTCAAATATCCACATTATTCCACCATTTCCCTTTTTCTGACTGAAGCAAAAATCTGGGGTTTCACCCCAACCTGTGTTACACTTTAAAATCATAATTTCTTGTCCTTTTTACTCTAGCATTGATTTTATTCAAAAAATCAATTTCATTTAGGTCCATTTTGTGTAACACCTTTTTCACCATTTTTATTTCATAAAAATATTTCACTTTAAGTAAAATTACCATTTTATCTGTTTATTTCCAAACTTGCCATATTTCTCTATTTCCACAAGTGTTATTTTTCAAACTCCATTAAGTTACCCACACTAACTTCTTAAGTATCTTTAGCTCATTAACACTTATTTAACTCTTTTGGAGTAACACATTTCTCAAGTTGAAAATTTCTTTAGTTCATTACTTTATTTCACTAAGAAATCATTGGACATTTAAAGACTACTTTATAAGAAGAATACCACTTTCTTTCATTAACACATATAGTCTGAAAACCATATACTTATCACCCTTCCAACACCTTTTTCACACACTTTAAGGGATAAAATATCTAATTTTTTTATTTCATATTTAAACCCAATAAAACCCTCATTAAACTTGTTTATATGCTCAACCTTAAAATACTACAAGTTTGTATGCATGAGAAGATTGATTTTAAGTCCAAAAATCCTATCAAATGGGTCTAACATGTGATTTACTCTAGACATTTCATAATGTTAGCACAAACATACTTTTCAAGGCTAAATATGTTTTTTCTTCTTCAAAACATGAATAAAATGTCCATTTATATAAAATCCCAATTTTTTACAAGAAAACTTTGAAACATTTATTCACAAAATATTCACAATTAAAATAATCTTTCTCCTAAGTTTTCTTAAAATAGATCATTTTTCTCAAACCATTGAAACACTTTGTAAACCCATTTTTACAAATTATAGGCAATATAATTTGTATATCATAAATGCATCATACTTTTACAATTTTAGTTACGAAACCTCTATTATGCAAAATTGAGTCTTAAACTATAAAAAATAGTGGATGAAAAAGAAGATAATGGAAACCCCCACCTCTTAAGGTGGCCTCAAGGAGGTTTCCTAGCTCCACAAGCATGCTCCAAGAAATATCCAAGAAATATTCCCTTCAAAACTCTACAAATTTCTATTCTTCTTCTTCTTATCCAAAACCCCCAACAACATCTATAAAATTCATAACTTTTCTCAACAATGGTGGAAATGGGTGTGTTGGGCTTAAATAGGGTGGAATACTTGTAAACTATGGTAGCACAAGGTGGATAGGTGGTGGTTCTTGGATTGGAATGGTGGTTAGGTTCCGTAGGATCTCTAGAGAGCTTAGAGAGAGGAGAAAAATCTGATATTTAATGCCCAAATAAGCTAACACACACTTATATATTCTCCAAAATCCTAAGGGGTAAAATTCCCCAAATCCCCCCCCCCCCCCCCAAACCCTTAAAAACTCTCCCCAAACATTAAAATCTTGATTTTATCATTTCAGTTCACGAAGAGATAACCCTTCATTGATCTAATGGTCCAAATTTTGATAGCACACAAGGAAAAATCGAAATGATCGATTTCTCCCCAGGTCATATGAACGAGAATGGGACCTCGTTAGAATGAGACTGGGGTCTCGTTCGATCGATCTTTCAAACTACCTTCTAATGAGGTGGTGCACCAATGAAGTGGTGGTCAAACGAGGTGGGCTTCTCATTTGAACTACTTATTCTCCTTCGATCGAGAAAAGGACCTCATTCGAACGACCTTCAATTTTGTTTGATCTACTCAGATTCTTTAAATCTTCATTTTTACCCAATAACTTCCAACAATTATCATCAAGGCCCAAAAAATATTCACAATATGCTAATGATCCAAATCCAGGAGTTCATATGTTTACAATTTACACGAAAAAATAATAAAATATTGAGGGGTGGGTATTATAGTTGGCACATGAATGCTCATTTCCATGATTACCGGAACACCTGTCCACGGTCTCCCTTTGGAGGGGATGAAGCTCATATTTTGGTTGATAAAATATTACAGGGTTGCAGAGAGCATCCTGTGCATGTTGACTCCGTGAGGGGCCTATATTAAAATGTTATTGAAATTGTTATATTTTCTGGCCAGTTTATTTGTTGGTTAGGATTAGGTAATGAATAATATTTTATTGGGGAATAAGTTTGTAATGTTTTAATTATGTGGGATATCTGTTAACATCATAAGTTATTTTAATTTTAATTTGTTGGGGTTTAATGGACATCTAATTTGTTTGGTTTTATTTCATATTTATTAAATTCTAGAGTTTAATCAATTTTCTTGAATTATAAATTGAGAGTTCTTGTATCCAAGAAGACCTCCGTTTCAACCTATTTATATAAGTGACTTGAATTTTGAGGACAATTTAATGATTTTTCCACAATACAAAGAGTGTATGGGGGAGAGTAATAGAGTCTTTGATTATCATGTAAAGAGCATTTGCAAATTTATTAAATATGCAGATACAAATTTTAAGAGTGATAAGATTCTGTATCCGTGCAACCGTTTTATGAATGTCAAATTTAAGTCTTTAGGAGATGTTGAGTTGCATTTACTAAGGTGGGTATGTCAAAAGACTATAATATATGGACATTTCATGGGGAAAATAATGTACCACATGTTCCGAAAGAATTACTGGTACCCGATCACGTAACGAAACCCCACGGAGTGGAAGTGATGAATAATTATCACATCATTCCTCCTTGACAGATCTAATTGATAATGCTTACGGAGTCCACCACCATCAAGACCACCAGCCTATGGATATGGATAATATGCATTATGACCAAGTCAATGAACAAGTAAATGCTGAATTACCCAAAGATCAAGAATACATATGGATTAAAGACGATGCTGTTAAACCTTTGTACAAAAATTATAAAGGGGATCTCTCGGTGTTATATGAAATGATAAGTTTGTATAATTTGAAGAGTTAATTTGGTTTGTCAGGCAATATCGTAACCAGAAATCTTAAGTGGATCAAAGACATTCTCCCAAAAGAGAACACCTTATTAGATAGTTATTCGAGCATGAAGAAGATATGGAAGGGTTTGGATTTGAATTACAAATTTATTCTTGCATACAAGTATGATTCCATATTATACCTCAACGAACATAAACTGAAGGATGGGTGCTCTGTATGCAATGGCTTAAGATATTAGGTTGTGAGAGTGGAAAAGATAAACCTGCAAAATTTCACAAGTTCTTGCAAGTTCCACGAAAGGTGTTGAACTGTTTTCTCCCCTGGCCACGATTACAAATATTTTTTTACTTTATCGTGGATAGAAGAGACCCTGACATGGAAAGCTTGAGCCAAGGTGGGTGGAAATATCATGCGTCATCCGATTGATTCATTCATCTGACAACTTTCAAATACATGACACCCTAAATTTGAAAAGGAATCGTAGAATATTCGTTTTGCATTATCAACCAATAGGTTTAACCCTTTACGTAATTTAATAACCAATTAGAGCTATTGGCCAGTTCTCATGACGCCTTTAAATCTCCCTCCATCACTATGCATGAGAAAATAGTTTACATTATTGTAGTTGTTGATACCTGGGCCAAAAGCTCCCAATAATGATATTGATATTTTTTAAACCCGTTAAATGAAGAACTTAAGGAGTTATGGATGAAGGTGTGAGGGTGTTTGATGCTCATAAGGGTGAAAAGTTCACACTTAAAGAAATGGTGTTATGGGTGATCCATGACTTTCTTTCCCATGGGACCTTGCTCGGTTGCAATGTTCATGATTATTATAGATTCCCATTTGTGGAGAGAAACTAAATCCACTAGCGTACATCATAATGATAAGATGAGTTATGCTTGTCATCGTAGATTTTGGTAGAATAGTCACCCTTTTAGGAATGACAAGTCTAACCCCTATCAATCACGAGTGTAGGGTGGAACCTTCTTGACTTTCTAGTTATCAAATCGATAAGGAGACTAAGGCTAGGATTTCGAGAAATACGTTTGTAGGTAAACACCCCCAGTTTTTCTTCTAGAAATGTGAATCAAGGGAAGGTCCAAAATATCCTAGTAACAGGAAGGAATGGTCCTAATAGTCAATCTTATTTGACTTTTATTATGGGAAAGAGAATTGTGAAAGGCATGTAATTGTTGTGACGCACATGGACAAGAATTTTGCGAAATATTTGATAAGAACATGACTGGGTGGATCTCATTCGAAAGATGGAGAGATGGTGAACCGTGATTTAAAGGAGATGAAAAAATGTGGTTAAGAACTGTTCCTACAATAGGAAGAAATTTTATCCCCATGGATGCTCTGAGAGTTGTTGTTCAACTTGAAAACTCATACTAGTTATTTTGATAATTTATGCAGGGTTGTAAGCTACTAAAAAAATGACTTGAAATAGTGAAAGTCTCACAACTGGCACGTCATCATTTAATTAATCCCTTTATTGTTTAAGCATTGCTTTTCTAAGCATAAAGATCTCCGTAGGACAATTATTTAGATTAGTTTTTGTTTACCTTACTGTGTGCAACAGTGGTAAACAAGAAGCACATTAAGGCTATAAAAACAACTTTAGTCGAGGGGACTTATGTCTCAGAAAAACATTTCCTCCTTTGTTCTTTGACATCAACGTCGACCTGCTTATGCATCTATGTGACGAGGCTTTGTTGTGTGGACTCGTCAGGTATCATTAGATGTATCCTTTTGATCATTTGATGAAAACCTTCAAATATTATGTTATGAATACACGATATATTAGAGGTTGAATTGTGGAAGAATATATAACAGAATAATCATTGTTATACACTCAGGAACATATTACGGAACAAGGGCTTTAGAGGTTCAATCTTCATGAAAAATGATTTATCGAGGAACCTGATGAGTTTGAGGATGAATTGTTTAAAGAGAACCCTAAATAGGTGAAACTCACCAATATGAAATACAAGCAAGCTACGTACATATCTTATTTTTCTAAGATTAAAAAGAGTAAGTAGCTACATATATAAATTATTTTTATTTGATTATCTGTATTCTCTATATTACCATATAAAATCTACAATTTCATGAACATGTTTAGGAATTACAAGACCGAAATTGTCTGAAATCAGAAGAAATTGCATGATGAATGATTTTAGGGCACATGTATCAAAAGAGGTAATTTCCATCTCTTCTATTGCTGTTGTTTATGTATATGTTGTAAAACATTCCCGAATACAAATACATTAGTAAATGCAACTTTTAAAAAAGATGATGTCACCTCAAGGATTTCACGCCTAGCCAAAGGTCCCGATTTTCATGCGAATGAGTTTAAAAAAATATAGTCAATAGTTTTTATTTCATCTCATACCTATGCGAGGAAAAATGTTGGCACAAAATAAAGAAATTTCAATTTATAACTTGACTTCTTGTGTAGCTAGCAAAAATGATAAAAATCCAAAGGATACGGTGCTGACCTATTAAGGAATTATCCAACAAATTCTAGAATTAGATTAAATAAATTTCAAATAATTCATCTTCTATTGTAACTGGTTGACGATGGAGGGCACTATCAATGGTTTTAAAGTTGATGATTTATCTAAGATGAAGAGTAAAGATCGCATGGTCAAACAACCTTTTATTTGTGCCTTTCAAAATCTGAAGAAGGTATTTTACTCAAAGTGGATAAACGATGATAATTGCTCTGTTGTTATGCATGCACTAAAAGGTTGGATTACTTAGGCAAACACATTGAAGGCTCCTACCGAGTTTCGACTTGCTCTTGATGATAATCCTAATTTAAAGGATCTTTTAGTTGATTTAGACAAAGGTTGACTTTCAAAATATTATTTTATTACTATTTAGTTAACCCTTGTATGAAAAACATTATTTGAAACAACCTTTGTATTTACTTACGTTTGTGCATATTCTAATCATATATTTAGTTCTCTTGCACTTGCTTCCTCGTTGCTCACATTTTGTATGTTTTTAGATATTATTAAGTTTTTGCAAGACATTGATAACAAACCACCAATTTGAGATGATCATATGAATGGTCACTTATTTTATTGATGTTCACTATTTGTGTGATTGTCTTGATTGGTGGTTTGTGTTATGTGATGTTCATTGAAATACAAGGCATCAATGTATCTTGTTGGAAATACTAATTCCATTTTTCAATATCCATTTTAGATTGTTTATAATACTTATATCACTAATCCTGCTTTTCTTTTAATTATCATGTGTACATTTAAATCTATTTTCATAAATCGAAAACCTAAAGAGGGGGCTTATACCATAATTCTCAATTTAAAGTGTTCACACAATTTTTTACATTTACAATACATTTGACATCTATTTTCATAAATAAAAAGTGACACCCTAGATTCGAATTATGGGTTAGACCCAACCTTGTTCATTGTACGAACTACGTGGACTTTGATGCCATTTGGCTATCATTTTTGGATTCAAATCCTATCTTCTTACGGTTTGAAATATTTTGAAATACTTGCTGACCTAGTTGGAGAAGGAAAACTTTGAACATTTTGCATATGTTTTGTGGAAGGAGTGCATTGAAGATTCAAATATTTATTTATGAAAATGTATACAAGTTATGACCTATTATTATTTGTGGAAATGTATACAAGTTATGTTGTATTATTATTTGTGTTGAATAATTTGATGGCTTAATAGTTAGTCAATTTGTGTCGTATTATTATTTTTTAATTTAGGGATTAGTTAGTATCTTAATAGTTAGTTTAGTTTTGTTGAACAATTTGATGGCTTAATATTTATTTGTAAAAATGTATGCAGGTTTGAAAACATGTACATGTTAGTTTTAGGAGGTAGAAACTTATAATTTAATTATTTTAATTAAATTTAATAATGGTCACACTTCAAAGCCATGACCAAAATTGTGACCATATATTAATGCAATTTAAATAGTGTTGGTCACAACTCAGAACTGTGACCAATTTGGTCACAACTGAGAGTCACGATTTGAGACCATGATGAACATCATAATTCCACCATTGATGGTCATGGTTGGGGACCATTATGACACTCCGACTAATTAAATACCGGGTAGATACTCCTTTATCTCATTAATACAAAATATCAAGTTGGTTCAGTTCTAGCATAACTGTCGAAAACATTTTCATTAATTACTAGGCACCTAATATTTAAAAAGAGTGATGTCAAATTTTATTAATTAAATTAACCATAAACCAAATAATTTAAAACATCATTCAACAATCGCATAAACCATCTCATCTGAATAACTAACGAAATGAAATAAACTGACGTCTGGAATAAACACCCCAATAAAATAGTAGCAGAGTTAAATAAACCCAATTCAATCATCTGAATAAAAATAAATAAATCCAACAACTGAAATGAAATAGATGACTAAACTACTGTCTCTGGATAGAGATGGGTGACATGCCCTAAAAGATGCAGATACTCTCTAAATAGAAATCAAAGGAATGTGGAGGCGTCTAATACCGAGGTCCTGTAACTTCCACAGAAGCTACAACACGTCAACAAAATGGAACTCTTAAGCTTGGCGTCCTTGTGGCTGGGCACCTAAAAGGTTTTTACAAGAAAAATATATTTGAAAGCAAACGGGTCAGAGCCCGAGGTAAAAATATTTTTAAAATAGCAAGTGTTCAAATTACAATTTAAACAACACATATATTAAACATGTTAGTCACCTGCCTTCGCTTGAGAATCTCACCCCTCAAGTATTGTGTACGCCTAATGCATATTTATATATCTCTATACCCAATTACAAGTTACACTTTCTAGCCTAACTAGTCTCTATCCGTTCTATACGTAATCGGATTACCTTAAGTTTTTTTTTACTTGACAATCCCCAATTATTAAATACTATCATATTCCATATTTCATTAACCAAATTCACATAATTAAAATCCAGGTTTATTTCTCACGTACTTTCATTATCTTGGAACCTCATTTTATCTTTTCTACTCAGTAACATAGTAGAACAAATACAAGCATATATATATATATATATATATATATAATAGAGAACCCTTATTCCCACTCCAAAAAATATTTCCCCCACTCCACCTTTAACTCTAAACACAAAAATGACTAAAATGTCCTTCTATACATATAACTTAGGTTGAACAATTTATTAATACATTTACTTATTAAAAAAAATTATTTTGAACAAATATAATGTTTTATAAAAAATCTATTATTTATTTTTAAATACATAATATTCTAAAAATAAAAAAAAAGCATAATATTTTGAATATAAACAAATCTAATATTCTGAAAAATAATTTTAAATATTCTGGAAATAAAATTATTAATATTTTTTATAGAAGTGGAAGTTAATCAAAAAACTCCGATATTATTTATTTAAAAAAATGAACATTCTTTTTCATACAAAAATACTAGACAACATTGTTTTTAAAAGAAAAAAGGGTCGGAATTTTTATTATAAACTATATTTTTTTAAAACTCAATTTTTTATAATTTCTTATAAAACATAATTTTTTAATAAAACTGTATTTTTTTTGTAAAAAATTAAGAAGTGACTTTGACACATTACTACTTTTGTATTTTATACTTTAACACGACATGAGATAAATAGCAGGTTTTATAATTTTCACACTACATTAAATACAACATACCACAAATAACACGAGTAAACTAATAAATTTAATATTGTGTCATTGACACCAAATTATTCGTGATATATTATGTTCAATTTGGTGTGAAAATTATAAATCACACTATTCGTGTTGTGTGTCGTACATTAAATTACAAAATGCAAAAGATATTAATTTATCAAAATCACAACTTAGTTTTTACAAAATGCAAAAAATACCGTGTATTTTTTTTTTTGGTAAAAAACTAAGTTGTGATTTTGATAAAGTAATATTTTTTTCATTTTTTAATTTAATGTACGACACATAACACGAATAGTGTGATTTATAATTTTCACACCAAATTGAATATAATATATCACGAATAATTTGGTGTCAATGACACAATATTAAATTTATTAGTTTACTCGTGTTATTTGTGTTATGTTGTATTTAATGTGGTGTGAAAATTATAAAACCTGCTATTTATCTCATGTCATGTTAAAGTATAAAATACAAAAGTAGTAATGTGTCAAAATCACTTCTTAATTTTTTACCAAAAAAAATACAGTTTTATTAAAAAATTATGTTTTATAAGAAATTATAAAAAATAGAGTTTTTAAAAAATATAGTTTCTCGTAAAAGTTCCGACCATTTTTTCTTTTAAAAACAATGTTGTCCAGTATTTTTGTTTGAAAAAGAATGTTCATTTTTTAAATAAATAATATCGCATTTTTTTGATTAACTTCCACTTCTATAAAAAATAATAAAAAGTTTTTTTTCCCAGAATATTTAAAATTATTTTTCAGTATATTAGATTTGTTTATATTCAAAATATTATGCTTTTTAATTTTCAGAATATTATGTATTTAAAAATAAATAATAGATTTTTTATAAAATATTATATTTGTTCAAATAAGTTTTTTTTTTTATAAATAAGTTTATTAATAATTTGTTCAACCTAAGTTATATATATATAGAAGGACACTTTGGTCATTTTAGTGTTTAAAGTTAAAAGTGGAGTGGAGGAAATTTTGTTTGGAGTGGGAATAGTGGTTCCCATATAATATAGCACCCCTACGCTGAGCTGCAGTGCATACATACTCGACTATCAAGTCCCGGTACATCGCAAACGTGAGGATCACGAATTCCGAATCTCTCAAGAACCAAATTAAAACAAATCGCACATATTAGAGGTGAACATAGTTCATATATCCATGGGTCACGCACATACCTACGCTCCCATGGTCAGCTGACTTATTAACTCAGAAATAAATCTTCACAGTCCTATGTTCTTGAGGTACCAATCTAAATCCACCCAAAGGCACACAAAGATAATATGGCCCTTTCCCGAAAATCAACCTCCCGTGATAGCAAGTATAGTAGGTATGTCATACACATAAAAATCCATATACTAAGTAGTCACACAACTTAGATAATTATCATATTAATATAGGTATATTCCAACCCTATATTATAGTCTCACACGTATCACAGTATCATCCCTATTATCTCACGTAACATTTTTAGCACAATAACTCTCGTCATATAATTTCGTGTACTTAAACCTATCCCAAAAGGTTACTAAGTCTCCAGCTCGTCTCTAAGGTTATCTCAGTAATTCATAGTACATTACTACTGTTCCATCCCTTAAATTATTTTCTAACAACATCAAATTCTCAATATACACACTTTCGAATCGCACCTATTCGATTAATTACTCTTCTTTTCCCCCAAGTCAATCCCATATGAACTAACCTTTCTCGAGTCGTAAGTGTATCCTACTGGTCTCCCCTAAGTCCCAACATGTTAAATCAATCATCTCTACCAAGTTCTAAAGGTTGTATATCAATTAATTTAATAAGGGAAATAATTCACATTTTCCAAAGGGGTCGATCGATCGAACAGTTGATCGATTGACATTCTTGAGTCGATCGATCGATCGAACAATTTTCTGCCCAGAATTCCTTTAATAGTTACGGGCTTCCTATTTTTTCACTTTCAATTCTCCATTACAATGTCCTAAACTCCCAAACAAGTATATGGATCATTACACTAATATAGATATACAGTTTTTAACATAAAAGAATCATTAAATCCTTACTTAGTATTGATTTCTTGGATAAAAAGCCATGAATATTTCTATAACCCTAGTTCTTCAAGATTTCTTCAAAAGAATCTTCAATCTCAGGTATTTCTCATAATTTACAACATTAAGATTATGATTTCATAAATCCATAATTTACAGAAACTAATCTATATGAAACCTGCCCTTATTCAATGATTAATTCTCCAATTTCACAATATTTCTATTTTGCATAATTTGTCCACAATTCTAAACTATCATGTAAAATATATGCCTTAAATCATTGCAAGATAAATCACTTTCCTTGAATTAGAGATTCTGATCCTTTGAAGCAGATGGTACGGGAGTAATCCTCTCTTCCCGATCTATCCGATGGTGGTGACGGTGGTGCAAAAAGTCTCTAAGTGGTGGTTCTTCTTTAGAAACTTACTCCTCTTCCTCTCTAATGGCCGTTTGTGAAATTTGATTGTGAAACACTAAGGAACCTAAGTGTTAACTGATATAATCAACCTAAAATTCATGGGTTACTATTCCTCAAAAGTCAAAAATGACTAAAATACCCTCTCGGGTTACCGGTCAGGCCTAAAATGCCCCGGGACCCAAACTAAACCCCCGACTAGTGTTTTATGACTATCTCGACCCTTCAGAACACGTTGGCGTGCTCAAAATGACCATTCGGATGATATAAAAATAAGTTACTCGTAATTCCATTAAATTAGGTCTTAACACGACTGACACGCGCATCCCAACTTAATTTTCGATGTTGCCGTACTTTAACTCGTGACAATCTTAATAAATTCATAATCATATATTACCATATTCACTAAGTAATGTTCAAAATTATTATCATAATCAAATATTAACTCTCTCGTCTCGCTAGATTTGAATCCAGATTAATTTTCAATTAAATATCCCATTTAATCCCAATAAATAAAAGCAATAAAAATACGGGGTATTACAACCATGACCATTAAAACAACACAGTTTGGGATCACAGTTGGAGTCATGGTTCTGAGCCATGACCGAACCCCAATGTTGATGTTACCCCAAAAACCTTGACCCTATATTATGGTCACGATTTTCGATCGTGACCCCAATATGGCCACCCTTAAATGGTCACGAAACCAAATAATGACCCAAAAGTCTTTGTCACGGTCCAAAATCGTGACCCTTCTTGGTATATGTCATAGTGCAATTGTATTTTGATAGTGGGTTTGCTTGTTGAAAGAATTGACTTTAAAATATCACTTTCCCCATTATCTTTGGTTCACATTTTTTTAGGAAAAAATGAACTTAAACTACATCTATGTATCTAGATATAGGATTTACATCGCCATAGCTTTTGTGGATCTTATAGATGATCTAATAAACGAGAAAATAATAATGAAGACCATGAAACATAAGCATATTTCATTTTGGGGTTTTATTACTTTATGAAGTTTGTTATTCAATAATGGCATGTCATGTTCATTTTGAAATAAGAATCATGGTTGTGAGAATGTCTTATATTTGTTTTCTATGTATTGTATAAATGTCGATCAATTGGACTTAATAAGAATTCTGGTGAGTTATGTTCTAATTGATCACGGAAGATGTGTAACAACCTAAATATTCTAATACTAGGGTTGGTCAAATAAAAATATTAGGATCTAAAAAATTATTTAAAAAATTTAAATACCATTATCGGGATGTAAAGAAATAATAAAATGTGATTCATCAAAGTAAAGAGTACGACATGATAATATCCTCAGACGAAACAACTAAATAATCACCATTAATAAATATTTTCTCTCTTGACACACATCACTATAAAAATTCCATCTACATATTCTATTTTAAGCAATTTCTTTATAAGATTCTACAATATTAATTCATTATACCAAATTACATTACCACATTGTTCAAAGTTTCTTATTCTCTCTTTTAAGCATTTCCTTTATACAACGTCTAATATAGGTTCATTACATCACGTTACAATTACCATTTCTATATTTTTACCCATACAAATAACTACCATAGTTTATATCTCAAACCTTTCCACTCATATTCAATGAAATACATTTCTCAAAACATGAGTATTTCCCCTTTATCTTTATTAAGTCATAAACTAATAAACATTACTATCATTTCAAACCACTTAAACTTAGTCTATTTACCTTATAGAAGAATTCTACTACGAAGGAATAATCGTCGTAATCAATAATATTTAAATTGTTTTACATTATATATGCCAAAAGGGGTAATCAAATCTTAGCACATTAATAAGAGATTGTCGAATTTTTTCATTAATAATACAGTCTATCCATATTCGTGAGTCATAATCAAAATTATTTATTCTTCTTTTAAACATCATACCTTATAAGGTTCATGATTATTAATTCATTACAAATTTCATAATTAACTCATATCCCTTCAGCTATAGTCACACGATACTACAGTTACTCCACCCGATGAGTATTTCCAATTTTAAGTTCCAAAAACGTCATTATGCTACCCAATTATCTTCATATTAATCATCACATATTGAAATAATATATGTTATTTTCGTAGGGATTTTCAACATCCAACACTAATCTAAGCCTCATAAGCTATGGGAAAAATTATAAAGGTGAAAATCATCCTCTATTAACTAATTAGTCCATTACTACTGAAATGATGCGTCATTAGGGGACTAACAACTTAAACCACATTTTCAAGTCAACATAATAACTCATTAACAAATTGAATAAAAGGTATAATCCCATAAATTAGTAACCACTCAAACTATTAAGTACAACCCACTAGTTCAAAACCATTCCAACTAATAAGTACAACCCACAAATCCATAACAAATCCAGCTATTAAGTATTGTAGAGGCAATTATTATGCAACACAAATAAAATATGAAAGAGGTGACAACCAAGAAAAAACAGATAAAAGACCAATCACACAACAACGGGGATACGTGGTTCAGCAAAGAAGTGCCTACGTCCACGGTGGTTCAGTTAGTGTTATTTCTCTATATTCTGAAGAGTAAGTACAGAGAATACAACTTGTCATTTGCCCCGGACTTGGGGTTTATTTATACATGTATGTCTTGAAGTAGTGGGGGTGATAGGTTCCTCTTTATTAGCCATCTCCCTTTCATGGGATCGTGTACCCCCACAACTCCTCTTCATGGCATCGTGGAGTAAATGGATGAATACCAGAAGTGATGGGCCTGGGTTATGGGCCGCTGAGGATGGGCTACTCGTCCAGGCCTTATGGTGATAAAATCGGGGTACCCACAATTGCCCCTGAATTTGTCGGGCCGTTCTTTATGGGTCCGATGAATTTAAATGATCAGCAATGATGGTTGATTTCTTTGAAAACTGTGAAGTTGCTTTGGCGGCACCCGCTTCGCTATCTGTGCGTTATGATTAGTTTTGAAGGCTTGTTGGAATAAGACACATTTTTTCTTCGTCGTTCCAGTTCTTCCAGCAATCTTCTATCTTTTGAGAACTTTTGAGTTTTGTACCTTCTGTTTTCGGTCTTCACTCTCGTCGCTTCTTCGCCTTTTGATCTGATCTTCTGTCCTGTAAGTCTTTCGTGCCCTTTTTCTTGAGTTTATAGTTTTTCTTGTATTTTTCCAATGGCGAAGATTGGAAATAGGTCGGTAACTGAGTTTAGAAAATTCTATGGTATTCCTGAGTGGGTAGAGATTGAGTGTTGTGTCTCGCCGCCTAGGAACGTTAGGGACATAGAGGATGCACATTGGATTCACGTCCTGTTGCTTTCCCAGGGGGGTCTCACCTTTCCCCCTAATGGTTTGTTTCTGCACTTTTTTAGTTATTTTGGTATTGTGCCCGCACAATGTTCACCCAACGTATGGAAAATAGTGAATGGTGTGCACAGGATAAATCAGTTGTACGGCACGAGGTTAGGGCTTACCGAGGTCTGTTTTTGTTATTCTTTTTCTCGAACGAGTTCAGGGGTCTTGTACCTTAAGGCCAGGAGCCCTGATAGGGTATTGGTAGTGAATTTACCTGATTCCCATAAGGACTACTGGCAAGAAGGTTTTCTCGTTAGGAACTGGCAATACTCCCCTCAATTTGAAGGGTCGAGGTCCGAGAGGTTTACTATTCCCTTTTATGGGGAAGAATATATAGGTAGATGTTGTATTGTTGTTTCAACCTTTGCTAACTTTGTGATTTTTCTAACTCCTCCTTGCTTTCTCCTTTTCAGCGAAGATAAAGAACTTGGAGCCAGCTCTCAACGAGGTTCGTATCTCGGAACTGGTGAAAGCTTGGAACATCAGGGAACATTTGGGTGACGGCGAGTATCCTAGGTCTGCTGCTTTTCTGCTTGAATACAAGAACACAGGCTCCAGCTTCATAGCCCGACCTGTGGAAAGTGTTCCGGACTTTGACTCTTTCGAAGAGATTTCAGCTGAGCCCATCCAAGTGGACGAGGAGGAGAGCAGCTCGGAGAGCGAGCCTGCAGGTGTTGTGAGTAACTTGGGTGGAGGCAGTGCTGATAGTAGCAGTTCATCGAGTTCTACCAGCAGTCCAGGTGAAGAAATGCCTCCCAGGAAGAATCTGATCCGGGATGATGATGATGATGATGATGTGCTTCTTGCACAGAGGTCCAAGAAGTCGAAGACTGTCTCCGGGGCCATAGCTACTGGTTCTCGGCCTTCCTCTCAAGAGCAAGAGAAGAAGAAGAGAGAGGAGGAGCAGGCGAGGGAGAGGGAGAAGAAAAAGGAGGAGGAGAGGAAGAAGGTGGAAGAGAGAAAGAGGAGGGAGAAGGAGAAGGAGGAGGAGAGGAGGAAGATGGAACTGAGGACCAAGGCTGGTCAATCCTTGGTCCCAGTATCTGCTTTGCCTGAGGGGGCTTTGGTGGCCACCTCTCCTCAACTTGCCCCTGCGCTGCTTGAGAGGGCAGTCCTCCCTGCAGATCGGGAGAGGGCGTCAGGGTCTGATCAACTGGCCTTGCAAGCTAGCCAGAGGCTCGCCTTGGTAAGGTTTCTTTTCTACTTCCCAACTTCTCCTAATCTGCTTTGATGGTTTCTTCTTTCTGATCTTTACCTTGTTTTCTGCAGTTTGTGACTGACTTCGCCGTGCTATATCGCTCTCGCGACGAGCTGTTGAGAAGGAACAGCAAGCTGGAGCAGGCGAATTCTACTCTGGTGGCCAGGGGTTCTCAGTTGGAGGCCGATCTGAAGGCTGCTGATGCGGCTTGAGCTTCTTCTGCCTTGGCCCTTGCTAATTCTGCTCGCGAGAGAGATAATGCTGTCAGGGAGCTCGGCGAGCTAAGGAAGTCGTACGACCAGGTCTGCTCTAGCAAGCTGGACTTTGTGGAGAAGAACAGGGTTCTTGCCGAGCAGCTGGAAGCGGAGAAGGCCCAGGCAGCCACTGTTAAAGAAGATTCATACAATTCTGGCTGGGCTGCTGCGTATGAAGACGCCGAGGTTCAGATAGGCTATATTAGCCGTCTGAACTTCAAGAAGGGGTGGAACAAGGCCCTTGTGGCTGCAGGGGTGGATGTTGCATCACCACTTTTTGACGAACATGATCCAGGGCCCAAGCCAGTTGTGGATGAGGAGCCAGCCCCAACTGCTGAAGGGGTCAATCCTGCTTCTCAGGCGACTCTTGCTGATGCTTCCTTGGTCGAGGGGGAAGTGCACACCTCTGCAGAGGGTAACGCCCCTGCTGATGCTGATAAGGACGAGGGTCCGTCCACCGAGGTTGCTAAGTGATAGGGATCTCTTTGTAATTTTTTCCCTTTTTTTGTTCTGATGTAACCTCGCTTATTATCAATAAAAAGGCTTCGTTTTTGTTTATGCTGATTTCTTTTTGTTCTCTTCCTTTCTTTGTAGTTGGTTGATGTGGATGATTATATTCCTGTTACCTCCCAATTGGGTAGGACTCTGGGTCCTAATGCAAGCCCTGCAGTTCGTCAGGCTTTTGTTAAGCTCTGTAGGTTTGCTAAATCAAGGAACCAGAAGTATAAGGATCAGTCCGAGCTGGTGGCTAAATTGAAGGACAGGCTCCAGGAAATGGGAGAGATCGGAGCTTCAGTGCAGGAAGAAGTCAGCGAGCTGAGAGTAAAGTTACTGGAGGCTACCGAGATCAATCAGGTCGTGGAGTTTCTTCAGCGGGAGAATGACGACCTGAGGCGGGAGGTCTTGAAGCATAAGGAGCATTCGCCGAGCACCGCTTCGGCAGTCCTGCAAGGTTCTTCCTCGTCGCGAGCTGCTCGGCCACCCCTCCCGCGAGCTGGCAGGAGTACGCGGGGTAGGAGTAGGGAAGCTGAAGAGCAGTGTGAGAGGGAGATGGAGGAGCTGCGCGACGATGTTCAGCGAGCTTACGTAACTGCTGCTGGGCTTCAGAGGGATGTCACCCGACTGCGGCATTTATTTAAGAAGGGCCCTCGCCAAGTGTGGACTGATGGCTATGATTAGGGCTGGCTAGATGCTCCCACAAGATTATCAGAGTTCGAGGAGCTTTCCTTCATCAAGGGGTGGTTGAGTGCTCTCAAAGAGCTGCAGGTGCCGAGAAATTCGATATTGTGGTATCGGCATGAGATGTCTCCCTCTACTCTATTGCCCAATCCATTTAGGCGAGATGACCGATGGATTCCTATCGATGCTATTCCTCGGCGGCTACTGGAGTTGGACACAAATGAAGTTGTTGAGGAATTCGATCCTGCCCCTGATGACGGGAGGAGAGCTAAGGTTGCTGATTACCTTGCTCGGAGGATTCCCCCTTCTTGATTTTTTGTTTTTTAATAATTGTAAATGCTTTGGGCGAGTCTTTGCCGACTAAACATGTACCATTATTGTTTGTAAATATAAAAGATTAATGGAAAGTTTGAGTTTTGGGCGTTTTTGCCGACTAAACGTGTTTATCCAATCTCTGTTATATTTTTGCAGCTTCACAATCTTTATCTTGCCATGTGAATGTCCGCCCAGTCCAGTATTAAGAATACCATTGTGCTCTCCCTTTACCTTTTAGGTCGTGTCGTCACACTCCCTTAGGTCTAAGAGGGGCAATTGGCGAGGACACACCTGTTTTTGGATGTCTTCATCCGGTCAGGATTTTGTTTAACCAGAGTAGGTTCGATGCCTAAGAATACTCTGTAGGGCTTCATATATTGCCATGGGCAATGCTAAGAGGTCTGTCGTGCTTCGTGACGATGACCTGAGGAGGGGTGTTCCCCTGCTATGTCAACTATTATACCTGTGATTTGAAAAAGATGTGCAATAAGATATAATTGTTATACTTTTAGAGAGTAATCAACTGAGAGATTTTTATTGGTGAGTAGAGAAATAAACTGTCTTTTCCCAAAATGAGTACAATAAAAGATCTAACAATAGAACTCCTAAAAGTAGAATTTCTTGAGATTAGCTGCGTTCTATGCTCGTGGTATCTCTCTGCCCTCCATCGTTTTCAAATGATAGGCACCTTGCAGGTCGTCTCTAATTATTTCATAAGGTCCTTCCCAGTTTGGGCCCAGTTTACCATCTGATGGCTTTACTGTGTTGCCAAGGACCTTTCTTAGGACATAGTCTCCAATTTCGAACTTCCTCGGATTGACCTTTTTGCTGTAGTGCTTCGCGAGCTGTTGCTGATAACTCGCTAGTTTGACTAGGGCAAGTTCCCTGCGCTCGTCGGCCAAGTTGAGTTCAGCGAGCAAAGCCTGATCGTTCTGATTCTGCTCGACAAGGTCGGATCTCATTGTAGGCAATCCTGCTTCTAATGGGATGACCGCTTCCATACCATATGCTAGTGAGAATGGCGTCTGACCTGTGGCTCGTCTAGGAGTCGTTCTGTATGCCCATAGGACATGTGGTAGCTCGGTAGTCCACGCACCTTTTGCTCGTTCTAACCGCTTTTTTAATCCAGCGATCACTATTTTGTTGGAAGCCTCAGCTTGTCCGTTGCTCTGAGGATAAGCTACCGAGCTGAAGTGGTGCCTGATTCCGTGTTGGTCGCAGAAGTCCTAAAAGGGGCCACTTTCGAACTGTGTCCCATTATCAGTGATGATGGTTCTGGGGATCCCGAATCGAGTGATTATATTTTTCCATATGAATTTGATCATGTCAGCATCTCGGATGTTCGCCAGAGGTTCTGCCTCGATCCACTTGGTAAAGTAATCGGTGGCGACCAACAGGTATTTGCGATTGCCGGCAGCGGTGGGTAGAGGTCCCACGATGTCCATTCCCCACTGGGCAAAAGGCCAGGGGCTGGTCAGGGATTTCAATTCGCTGGCAGGCTGGTGGACCATGGGGGCGTGAAGCTGGCATTTTAGGCATCTGCGGACATATACTGCGGAGTCCCTTTGCATATACGGCCACCAGTAACCTTCATTCATTGCTCGGAAGGCTAGAGATCTTCCTCCGACGTGACTTCCGCAGATTCCTTCATGGAGCTCGTGAAGCACTGTCTCGACCTCGCCTAGGTGGACGCATCTAAGATAGGGGCCGGAGAAAGATCTTTTATACAAGTCGCCTCCCGTGGATAAGTGAAAGCGAGCAGCTTTGACTCTTATCTGGTGGGCGGTCCTTTTATCATCTGGGAGCGTTCCGTTCTTCAAATAGCCTTTTAAGGGATCCATCCAGCTAGGGGCTGGTTCCAATTGGAGTATTTGTTTCGCTTTTGTTAGCTCGCGGTGAATACTCGGGTAGCTAAGGAAATCGATAGGGATTATCCTTTTAAGGCTGGAATCGACTGCCGAGCTCAGGGCTGCCAAAGCGTCAGCGTGGCTGTTCTGCCCCCTGGGGAACTGCTGGATGTTGATTTCTTCAAAGTTTATCATCAAGTTTCTTACCAACGAGAGGTAGGCTGCCATCCTCTCGTCCTTCGCGTTGTAGTCTCCACTTATCTGATTGGAAACTAGTTGCGAGTCTCCGAATACCTGTAAATGTTTTGCTCCTAGAGTTTGCTCCCTTTGGAGACCTGCAATTAAGGCTTCGTATTCTGCTTCGTTATTGGAGGCTGCAAATCCCAGCCTAATTCCTTGCTCGAGGACTGCATTTTCTGGAGTGATGAGAACAATTCCTACTCCTGCCCCCTTTGAGTTGGAGGCTCCATCAACGAATAGCTTCCAGCTTCCCCCTGTAGCCTGGCTGTTTTGTTCTGTTGGTTTAGGCTGGTCGAGAGGTTCTTCGCCCGTGAATTCAGCTATGAAGTCAGCGAGGACTTGACCCTTGATAGCTGTCCTTGGTTGAAATTGGATGTCAAACCGGCCGAGCTTGACTGACCACTTAGACAGCCTGCCTGACAAATCTGCCTTCCTTAGGACAGCCTTGAGGGGGTGTGATGTAAGGACGATGATCGTGTGAGCTTCGAAGTAATGCTTTAGTTTCCTTGATGACATTACTAGGGCGAATGCGAGCTTTTCCAATGGCAGGTATCTCTGCTCGGCGTCTAGTAAGGTTTTGCTCGCGTAATAGACTGGATGTTGGATCCCTGTGACTTCACACATTAGCGCTGAGCTGATAGTATGGCTGGATACAGAGAGGTAGAGGTACAAAGGGTCCATTTGCTGTGGCATGACGAGCAGTGGTGGGGAGCTTAGGTAGGATTTGAGCTCGCCTAATGTTTGCGAGCAATTTGGGGTCCATTCTACCGTTTTGCTGCCTTTTAAGAGTTGAAAGAAGGGCTTGCATCTCTCGGAGGATTTAGAAATGAAACGATTCAGAGCAGCGAGCATTCCAGTGAGCTTCTGTACATCGCGGATTGTGCGAGGAGGTTGCACCCGTTTAATTGCCTCAATCTGGTCCGGATTTGCTTCTATGCCACGCTTGCTGACCAAATACCCAAGGAACTTTCCTGACTGGACACCGAAGGAACACTTGCTCGCGTTGAGTTTCATTCGGTATTTCCTGAGGATTTCGAAGGTACTTGCCAGGTCAGAAAGGTGGTTTTCTTTCTCCTTGCTTTTGACGAGCATGTCGTCGATGTAGACCTCCATCGTGTTTCCCATCTGATTTTTGAACATTTTAGTAACCAGCCGCTGATAGGTTGCCCCTGCATTTTTTAGCCCGAAAGGCATGACCTTGTAACAGTATAAACCAACCGTCGTGATAAACGCCATTTTGTCCTGATCTGGGGCATATAAGGGAATCTGGTGATAACCCGAGTATGCGTCCAGGAAACTCATTCGCTCGTGAGCTGCAGTGGCGTCTACTAGTTGGTCTATTTTTGGAAGAGGGAAACTATCCTTGGGGCAGGCTTTGTTGAGGTCAGTGAAGTCTATGCAAACTCTCCACTTACCGTTGCTTTTTGGAACTACCACTGGGTTGGATAACCATTTGGGGAACTGCACTTCCCGTATGGATCCTGCATCCAGCAGTTTTTCGACTTCCTGTTCTATTGCTTTGGCTTTCTCGGGAGCATTTCGTCGTGCCTTTTGTGCTATCGGTTTGAATGTGGGATTGACGTGCAACTGATGGCAGACCATATTGGGATCGATCCCTGGCAGCTCGTAGGGTTCCCAGGCGAAAACATCTATGTTGCTTATGAGTAAGGTTAACAAATCCTTTTGCTCTTTGTTAGTGAGTGAAGTCCCGATCAAGAAGACTCTGCTGTTGTCGCCTTCCCTAGCAATGACTTCTACCAGGTCCTCTACAACCCGTTCGGAGGGGAGGAGCCTGGTCTCTTCCACTCCGGGCCTTCCATATTTTAATTGCTATTTGGAAGGGATTGCATCTTCCTCCACTTTCTCGCTGGTTCGAACGTCTTTTTTCTCTGGCTTCGGTCGGATAGCCGCTATAAAGCACTTTCTCGCCATCGCCTGGTCGCCATGTATCTCCATCACTCCCCGCTCGGTGATATATTTGAGTTTCTGGTGGTAGGTCGAGGAGACTGCCTTCATTGCATGGAGCCATCCCCTGCCGAGGATGGCTTGATATGGTGAATCGATGTCGACCACCAAGAATTCGATCATTTTTTAAACACTCCCAGCGAGCACTGGTAGTACTATCTTGCCCAAAGGCATGGTCATTTTTCCAGCGAAGCCGACCAGAGGGACAGTGGTTCCCTTAAGGTCGGCGATGTCCAACTTCAATTTCCTGAACAGGTCGATGTTCATTACTTCGGATGAGATTCCTTGATCGACGAGCAGTCTGTCGATATCAAAGTTGGCTATTCTGAGTGTAATGACTAAGGCATCGTGATGTGGGGTCCTCACTCCCACAAGATCTTCATCCGTGAAGACAATATGCTTGTTGTAGTTGATGTCCTCTGCTCGGCGGCGTTTTCCTGCCTGTGATTTCGCTGGATCAATTTGAAAAGCTTGCATTACTGCTGTTAGCTTCTTTATCTCCATCCGCACTGAGTTGCCCTGGATTTGCTTAACATCGGATACTCCATGGATTACTGCGAATTCGTGTCCGGTGTCGTCTTCTAACACGTTGTCGGGTTTTGCCTCCTTGTGGACAGTCACTCTCTCTACCTTCCTTTCCACAAAGTTATTCAAATGTCCGGATTGAGCCAACTCCTCGAGGTGGGACTTAAGAGCCTTGCAGTGCTCGGTCTTATGTCCCCCCTCTTTGTGGAAGGTGCATCTCAGCGCATTGTTTCTTTTCGATGGGTCTCCTCCCATTTTCCGGGGCCATTTGACGAACGGCTCATCCTTGATCTTAGCGAGAATTTTGTAAATTGGTTCTTTGAAGATGGTGTTGACTGCCTGGAACAATTTTGCAACGTCAGGGCCCCTTCCGTTTTTGGGGCCATTCTTGCTCCCATTCTTTCCTCCTTTTTTCTGGTTATCAACTTTCTCACTTCCCTTCGTGGCGAGCTTGGCTCGACCGTTTTCCCCTTCGTTAAGGCGGGTGACATCTTCCACCTTTGTGTATTTCTCAATCCGGGCCATCAGGTCATCAATGGTGGTTGCTTCCTTCTTTGTCAAGGACTGGTAGAGGAGGAAAGAGCTAGGTAGCCCAATTTTGAATGAAGCCACTGCCACTTCTTCTGCGCAGTCTTCGACTTCGTTGAATAACTCCCAGTACCTTTTCGCGTAGTCTCGAAGTGTCTCCTGAGGAGTTTTCTTCATCGTCAATAGAGCATCCATCCTTTTGGGATGGGAGCTGCTGGTGATGAACCTGGCCGTAAAGAGCTCGGCCAGGGATTTGAAATTTCTGATGGATCGGTGAGGGAGTTTCTCGAACCATTTCTGGGCCACGTCATGAAGGGTTGAGGGGAAAATACGGCACATCAACGCATCTCGGTGATTCCAGAGGGTCATAGCCTGCCGGTATTGCCTGATATGATCAATGGGATCAGTCTTCCCGTCATAAATCTTGAACCTTGGAATAGCAAACTTTTTGGGAGCTTCTTCTTCTTCAATTTCCCTTGTGAAGGGAGATTTCATCTGGGTCTTGAGGGCTCTCCTGGCGAGTTCTCTGGTTGACCTGGTGCCGCGGTGAGCTGGATGTTGGTCCATTTCTCTGCGGACTAGGTTCCGTATGTTGTCGTCGCTGCGAGCAGGGCTCTGATAGCGGCGAGCTTTTCTTAGTTGCTCGCGGAGGTCGTCGTCTGAATCGCCACCTTCGAACCCTTGATGTTGCCGCCTAGGGCTCCTTCCTCGGCTGCGAGATTTGCTCGCCTGAGGGCTAGGAGTGCGATAGGGGCGTCTCCTGGTATCAGGACGTAGTTCTTTTTCCAGTTTTTCCAGTCTTCTTTTCAGGCGAGCATTCTCAGCCTCATACCTGCGAGAAAACTCCCTCTGCTCGTGGAGCCTTGCTTCATATGCATCGATCAATCTGGATATCTGAGTGAACCTCGCTGGTCCTTGACTTTCTTCTGAGGCTGGCCTTTCTAAGCGAGCCCCTTGATCGGAACGTCGGACTTCAGACCTAATCCTGCGAGGAGCGGGTGGCTCCTGAATGTCTCCTGCTTGAGGAGCGTTGCTGCTGTGATCAGACATCTTAGATTTTTTTCTCGGTGTGGGCTCTTCTCAAGGAAAGATAAACGGTTCCCACAGACGGCGCCAAGTATAACTCACCAATACATAGGGGTGGCCATAGGCTCGAGGCCCGCCCAGCCAGCCCAAAAAAATTAGCTCTTGGGTAAGGTAAATAGGACCGCGAATCGGGCTAGCTTGGGATGTATTCTTAGGCCCGCATGAGCCCTGCCCGGCCCGAGAATTAGATATAATGTTGATCATTTATATATATATATATATATATATATATATATATATGTGTGTGTGTGTGTGTGTGTGTGTGTGTGTGTGTGTGTGTGTGTGTGTGTGTATGTGTGTATGTATGTATGTATGTATGTATGTATGTATGTATATGTATATTATTAGTTTAGTTTTATTCCTTTAAGGTTAAAAGTTACAAAAAAGAATATAAACAGAGAACATTTAGAAATATCAATTTTAGGCTTTATTTACGCTTAGCATTAAGAGTGCATTCTAAAATAAATTTTCTAAACAATAAAATAAGTCATAAATCAATAAAATTTAAGTAAAAAAAATGTGGTCGGGCCTAGACAACGGGCCTGGGCAAGAAGCTTCCAGAGTTGGGTACGCTTGGGATTACACAATAAGGCCAAAGTCGGTCCTGGATGGGCTTGGAATTGCTCAAATATTTACAGACCCGACCCGAGCCGACTGGGCCCGCCTAGGCCCGACCCACGTCCACCCAAAATAATACATAACTGATCAATCTAATAAGTACAAGTCACAAATACATAACTTATCAATCAATAAAGTTCATGTAGCCAATATATAACTATTCCAATTACTAAGTACAACTCACACATACAATATTAATCCAAATATTAAATACTACTCATCAATCCATAACTAATCGCACTTCTAATTCAAATCCCAAAAATTTATAAGGAAACTCTATGGGTATAAAATCACGTTGTTTTAATTATGCCATCGATCTAATGACCAAGAATATATATATATATATATATCCTTAATCGAAATCGCAATCGCAATGAAAATATAATATGTTGATAGTTTAAGACTCTTACTTTAGGTTACCCAATTGTAATGATTTCCATTAATGTAAAATGTATCATAGAAATTAATTTCAGTTACTTATCAAATTACAATAGCCTATAAGATTTAAGTAATAAATGATAACAAATTCATCAATATACAACATATGAAGCTAAGGGCACAAGTTTATTATTCATTTTATATCAATTACCAAATTACATGTTTCTAACATAAGTATTAACAATTATTATAAATATAATTATATATATCATACAAATCCCCTTTTTACATAAACTAATAGGAGAATTGTTAATTATAAACATTAATCAAATTAATAACTTCAACAATTAAAGGATAGTCCATAATAATCACGCGAGTCTTAAATTAATCTCAACATATGAGAGATATAAATGAGAGAATGTGAAAAACCTAGTTATCTCTACTTATTTTTAGACCTAAATCATGAATTTAGGAAAATATAGCATTTATATATATGAAAGGAGAAGGCTAAATTTATATCTTTCCATGAATTAATAAAATTCAATATTAGTTTCTTGAGTCACAAACTAACCTTGAATCCTCTTGAATTCCTCCTTAAACCCATTTAGGTCTTTCCTTGATTCATTATCTTCATCACTATGTTCTTGGAGCTAGGTTGTTAATGGTGTAATGTCTTATTTAGGGAAAGATGTAGAGAGGAAATTAGGGTTCCTAATGTTAGAGAAAAGTGGGTATGAAATTTGATGCGGAAATGGGTGATATTTGCACCTAACAAAATATATGAGAGAACCCACCAAAACAAGTCGCGTCCAACCTGGGCCTTACACTCTAGCTATCACGGGGTGTTTGGCCTGCGGTTATAGTTCGTAAGTCTATAACTCACTTTAAATCGGATTCTACCCAAGTTATTCATTCAGTTGAATCCTAATCTTTCTCCCCAATAAATGCACTAACTACCATTATAATATTTTCCCATATTACATTTTAAGAATATTCCAGCCCTACGAAGATGAGCCCACCAAACCAAATCAACCTCATTACTCACACATGCCTATATTAAATTTTGCACTAATTAAACTTAAAAATCTTTAATGAAATTCAGCCCATGAACAAATACAATTTCAATATCTCATTATTAATATTTAAGAATTTCATTTTAAATTCATTCAAAACTGCAAAAGTTCCAACTTAATTATTTATCAAGTAATTTATTTAATTCTAAAAATACGGGGTATTATATTCTTCCCCTTAACAAATAAAGTCCGTTTGTAAAATTCACATAATCATATGTGCTTAAACAAGTGAGTATACTTATACCACCTTGTATCCTCATGTTCCCACATGGACTCAGTCTCGTTATGATAACTCTACGCTCTAATATACACATATGACACAACTATGTATAGTATTAACTGCCAAATCAATCACTCCTAAGTATTTATACTAATAAGCAGCCTTACTTCGAATATATATATATATATATGAGATATGGATACAGAAGATACTCTATGTACTCAATTTAAATGGTCCATATGCTCTAATCTATAAGCAAGAGTCCCTACTCGACCCCTCGTCATGAAAGGCTAAAAAACATCATCCATAAGATACCATAATGTAAATGTCTTTAACAATAACCTAAGTTTTGAGCAACGTCAATATAAATATCCATCATCTTTAAGTTCCAACAATATTAAAATCTCTAATATAAGCCAACACGATCAAAAGCCTCCTATACAATCCCCAAAACAATTGTGTAATCATAAATGACACACTAATCCAAATAAATATCTCATGTAAAAGAAATTGACGGTAAAAAAGGCCAAGATAACTATAGTTGTAGGAAAATCCCACTAAGGTTAAGTGTTACATTGAAATATCCCTAGAATCAAAAAACAAATATTCACAGCATATTCCCCAAAAATTCGGGTTTCCCTCTCTATATGCCAATCTGTCTCAAAATGGTATGACATAATAAGGTGAAATTATGTCCCCATTACCTTAAACTATTAACCCTTAATGAACTCGAATTACCAGCATTGCCTCACATTTAAACCCTTATAAGTACACAAATACTGTAGGTTCTTCTCAACCCACCAATAGTGCATTTACAAATATAGTGTTAACATCACCTCCACCAATTCCAAGTACGATTTCTAAGGCTCAATTGAGATACTAAATCTAACATGACTCATTATCACCTGCATATCATAAATCAACTTCCATGCTGTCCTAGACATCAACACTTAACAATGACAATTAATAACCAAAACCTTGAAATCACAACCTCACGTTATCTCCTCACTCTTGAAGTTAATTAAACTCTGTACGCGGGACATCTCATAAATTAAATTCAAATAAGTGACCCACCGACCCACTTCTATATAGATCATCTAGTCATATAGAGCTAACCGTTTCCAAAACTTAACACCAATTATTGAGATAAAGTCCCCAAATTTTCTACCCATTTTTAGATAACTAATCACTAGCCAACTCATCCATATAAAACCTAGGATGCTAGCCTTAACATGACCCTGAACTCGTAAGAAACATGCCTAATCAATAATTCCATTTTAGGCATGCCCTCCTCCCTCTCCCTTAAGACGTGATATCCTAACCTCAAACCAAATCTTAGTGAAAAACATCCATCCTCCAACAAATAAAATAACTCACTGATCCTTAGAAATGTATACTTATAATTTACGATCACCTTATGCAAGCCCTTATAGATAATGCACAAACCTATAGATCCATATGCATTCTCCACAAAAAAAATTTGAGGTGGGTGATAGACCTGACACCTCCTCAAGCACATAAAAAACATCCTGAACTACGAAAAAAATCCAACGAAACATAAATCTCCTCATGTGTCCTCTTTTATATAATGCAAACTTGTTATGGCCTTCCCTTCCAACATAGGCATGGATACTACATACATCCCCTAGACTAGTTCAACAAATATCATTGTTTGATCATTATATATATATAAGCTCATACATGACTAACAAATCTATCTCCAATATAACATCATAATCATGGGTATCTAAGTCCAATAAATTGTCTATAAAATGTATCTTACCAATAATTATCCCAATCACCTCACACACCTCAAAAATACTAATAGACACAAACAAAGGAGTAATAATAAACAAAACCCTATCATATGGCCTCAACGACATACCAAAAATATCAAAAAATCTATAATATATCAATTGAAACCATGGCATTCACGGAATTTACTGAAATATAAACATAGCCAAATAAATCACATCATTAATACAAGCTCATTCACGCCTATCCACAAAAATGTAAATCGGGACAACATATGCCTTTACTTCATCGTCAAACAAAATTAAGTCTTATGTATGCATTTTCTAGAATTAAATCCTTTAAAAAATAACGTTAGTTTAACTAATCTTAATAATACCAGTGAATCCTCAAATGAACATAACAAACTACGACTACAAATCCACAATGGACCATACTTAGAGTCACTCTCTTCCCACAGTTTGCCATTCTAAAAGATGAGTATAATTATAATTAAACACCCAAATCCTAAAGAGAGTACAAATCATCAGAATGTATCAAAGATCGATACATGAAAAAATAAAACATACCGATAACCATCGAGACCTGAGACTATGCTCCGATATCAACTGTAACAACCCACATATTCAAATATTATGGCGGAGAAAGTGCAAATATTAGGATATACAAATTGCATAAACATTTTAAATACCATTCTCAGCATGTAAAGAAAGAATAGAATACAAGGCATCAAAGTAAAGAGTACGACATGAAAATATCCTAAAATGAAACACTAAATCATTACCATTTATAAATATGTAATAAGAATGTGTAAATAACCAAAATCTCAACATATTAATGATGTATCAAAATTCGAGACTATTAATAAAAGTTACTCGCCTTTAATAATACTCATATAATACATGCCAAATTGAGAAGAAGTGCAAAACCAACTCATATAACTGAAATGTTAATTATACAACTACTAAATACATCTACATCATATATACTCCTGTAGGAAGTGACTCAAAAAGGAAAGGAGAACTCGATGCTAACTGGATGAAAAAAAACTCTTTCAGCCCAAGTCGAGCACCTTAACTATTCCACGATATTAATTAAGTTATAATCCAACAAGATATTAAAGCTACACAACTCAAAAGACTTTTATATATATATATATATATATATATATATATATATATATAAAAATGATATGTTCACATTTATCTACTTAAAATAATGTATAAATAATCTAAAACGGAATCTCACATTCCATTTTAATTTATACTTGACGTTCATAATTAATTAATCTCTTGATTACTTAAAATGTAACCACATCCAAACATTTCTCCCCAGCTACCATCACACAGTACGCACACATAATAACCGTCACAACATCTAGACACCTTCATTCACTAGCACAGGTCCACCAATTATTTGTGACATACAAATAATAAACTTTACTATATTTAGGCACCACCGTTCACTAACATGGGTCCATCGCTCACATAGGGATGAAAACATAAACATTTCCCCATCCCATCGATTTTGTAATATAGATCAAGACTTCCATCATGGGTACAAACAAAAAAGGTGTTCTCTCTCAACACACATAAATATAAAAATTACAGTTACATATTCTCTTTTAAAAAAATTATTTTTATGATTCCACAATATTAAGTCATTAATCCAAGTTCATTATCACATTGTAACAAATTTCTGATTCTCTCTTTTAAACATTTCCTTTACAAGGTTTGATATAGGATCACCACATCACGTTACTGTTACCATTTCCATATTTTCATCCATATGAATAACTACTCATAATTTATGTCTCAAACCTTTCCACTTATATCGAATAAAATGTATTCCCCAAAGTATAATTATTTCCCTTTTATATTTATTAAGTCACAAACTAATAAGAACATTACTAACATTTTAAACAACTTAAATTTAGTCTTTATACCTTATAGAAGCATACCACTTTCAAGGTAGAATCATTCTAATAAATAATATTTAAAGCATTTTAGACTACATATACCAAAATGTATGATCCCATCCTATCACATTAACAAGATCTTATTAATTTTCCATTAATACAATGGTCTATCTAAAAATGTAAGTTTTTACTGTAATTGTTATATATTAAAGTTGGCTAAATTCCGTTACAAAGCATTTTAGTCATTGAGTCATTCGATCCACATAGGCTTGATACGTTTGAGTGAGGCATGTTCATTTGTTCAGAAGGAATTTCAAAGTTGAATATCATACAATCTGCTCAATAATTGTAAGACTACTGTTGACACATACCTTGAAGACTATATGCTTTTAATTGTTTTGTGAATTGACTTATGGCTACATGCATGTATGTAACACCCCACTCTTCCACCACCAATATTGCCCCTACTTTAACCACCGCACCCAGCGGTATGGGGTTTTATTAGCTCTATATCCACAAAAACTGGTGTCAGTGAGGTTCAAACCCCTGACATATACATCATCAATCACATGCCTTACTAGTGGAGCTAAAAGGCCTAGGTGCTAGAATAATGTAAATCTACATATATGCACCATTACTTTCCCTCATCCAGACTATGTGCGATGTAACTCTCTGGCTACCAAGTCAACCATGGCCCAATCTATTATAATCCACCCCCCTTAGGGAGCCTAATGTCCTCGTTGGGATGAATTCAACCATCACCCAACATGTTGGTACACTTATTCCGGCTGGGTACTAGCTCTGATACCATTCTGTAACACCCCACTCTTCCACCACTATTATTGTCCCCACTTTAACCACTGCACCCAGCGGTATGGGGTTTTATTAGCTATATATCCACAAACTAGTGTCAGTGAGGTTCGAACCCCTGATATGTACATCATCAATCACATCCCTCACCAATGGAGCTAAAAGGGCTCGGTGTTAGAACAGTGTAAATCTACATATATTAACCATTACTTTCCCTCATCCAGACGATGTGTGATGTAACTCTCTAGTTACCAAATCAACTATGGCCCAGTCTGTTACAACGTGCACATTATTTTTCAAAATATGAGTTTTAAATTGGATGGACGAGTGATTATTTTTCTTAGAGTATTATACAAACCATTTTTGGAGTTGACCTAGTGTTTTAGTGTAAGTTATAGGCTTTTTTCTATTTTCATCCTCAAACTGTTAACAGGATCATATATTGATCCGTGAGCACAGACGGTTCGCACAGCTCTATTTCGCCCTGTGTGACTGCGCCATGATTTTAGCATAATATGAAATCGTGCTCATACCAAAAGTAAACCATGTATATGCTGGAGAATTTTTTTTGAAAAATTCCTATAAATAGGTAATTTCCCTCCCATTTCAAATGATCTAAAAATTGCATAATTAAAAAACTTCTTTGAGTTTATTTTCAAGGTTAAGGCTATCGTTGCTTCTCTTTTTTCCAAAATTCACTTGTTCCCTTCAAAATTGTTCAAACTTAGACTAATGACTCGGTCTTTAATTTTATGAGTCAATTGAGAGTTTTTGGTTCAAATTTACATTTATCCATTTGAATTAAATGAACTACTTTTAAAATCACATGATTTATCACTCCTAGACCTAAAATTGGAGGTGCTTTGATTCAGTGGAGAAGTTGAAGCATGGAGTTATTTCAAGAAGAAGAGTGTAGTTTCTCATTCTCTTCGTTGATTTCCGAGTGGATTTTTATTCATCCATGGGAGAAATTTCAAAGCCCATAGGTAAACAACTCACGAGGGCATTAGTGAGAGGTACCTTTTTGCTTTGTATAAGTAGAAATGAAAATTAGAGTGCGTCGAGGTTTTTTACCCCTTAGTGGAGTTTTTTACTCATAAATATGTCTTGTGGAATGTTTATGAATGTTATTCATTTATTGAACATTTTATTCACAAAATACTCATAGATCGCATGTAGATCTAGTGTAATTGGTTAAAATCCAAATTAGGTTTCGAATTCTAGTTATTCTCTAGAGATCTACCTGATAAATGTTGTTGACTGATTAATTTAAGACATAAATATATTCACCTAGTTAATTCATGTGCTAGGATAATTGAATTTTTATGCAATCTCGTTTTAAATAAAAAAATTGTCCATGCTATGTGATCAAACTTATTCACCCCCTCTGGGTTTATTTTAGGTTGAACAATTGAAATATAAAACACATCCTTAATTGACATCATATCAAGATTCTCTTGTTTAACATTAGCATGCTTGAGTTGATTATATGCTTGTTGTGTATTTATTATGTTTTTGCTCTTAGACTATATTTTGATGATCGATTTTTCTTGTTCTAATATGCATAGTATTGATAGTCCCATGCCTATGAGTCTTAATGACAAGATGCATCTTTTGAAATCCAAAAAGTAAAAGGAGAAAAAAATCTTCTCATTCTTTTAGAAAATCAAAGTCTATTGATAATAACTTTGATGAGCATGATGACGTTGAATGTGTCCAATTTTTTAGTCAAAAGAATGGTGATTTAAACAACCAACTTATCAAAATGAAAAAGTTGAATATTAAATTGGATAATTAAATCAAACTCTTTGAACATGAAAAATAAGTTTTTAGTGAGTTTGATAAAACTAGTCAACTTTCCAATCAAAAGTAAAAAATAATTGAAAAAAATAAGAGTGTGTTATTTGAAGATATCATTACCTTGAGAGGATAAAATTTCAATTTGAGAAAATGGAATAGTTCAAAAAGTTTTGATTTCAAAAATCTCAAGGTTATCGAGCGAGATAAAAGTGATTTGGGTATTTGCAAAATGAATTTGACTTATTTTAAAGTTTGAAAACCAAGTCATCTGTAATACCCATACTTTTATGGACAATTAAATTACATGAGTCAGTGTAATTTATTAATTTCAGAATTTAAAGTGAATGGATAAATATTAATTGGCGAGTTTTGGAATAATATTGATGTGATATATTTACTTACGAGAATAAGTAAATGAAGTTGAATTATTTTATATCACGTCGTGATGGGAAAATCGACAAGTAATAATATTTTATTTGGAAAATACATGTGGAGCTGTATTGGGTTCATAAAGGTGATTTTTTTATAAATGACTCGGATGGGGATTTTGAGTGCCCGCTTGGTCTCTGATGGACAGGAATTGTCAAAATGTAGTACTCGGGGGTAGTGTTTGGGTTTTGGAGACTTTTGGATTAGTAGGAACTCGCATTTGTGTATACAAGTAAATTTTGGGTTAAATAAGGGGATAACCCTTATTTCTCTCTTATAAGACATGAGAGAAACAAAAAGAAAGGAAATAAAGAAAGAAGATAAAGGAAGAAGAAAAGGGAGAAGAAGAGGAGATTTCGGCCAAGCTTTGGCCAATTCTGGCACGAGGTCGTCGAATTTATCCAACGAGGCAAGTGTTTAACTTTCTTTAACTATTTATGTGTGTTAATTATTCATATTATAATTGGTGAAAAATATATGAATTTTTAGCTTGGGATTATTGAATCAAAATGGATTTTTGAAAATGATTTCTTATAAATTTGAGGTAATAATAACTCGATATGAAATCTGAGTTTAAATCCATGTCAATGGTGTAATATTTGGTGAGAAATTGGAAGAGTTAAATGAAATTGAGGGTTTAACTAAGTAAGGGTTTAAATCTTAGTTAAATTGATGAATCCCATGAATAAATTGTTATGTTGGGTAAATCATAGTGTGTAGATGATTATATTAATGGTTAGTGGTGTTAGAAACCATAAAATTTGGAGTTGGAGAAGAAGGTGAGATCCCGAACAGTTTGCGTTGAACCGGTGGATTGCAGTTCGGTTTGGGTTATCGAATCGATTCATTTTTGGGGCCAACGGTTTGGTTCGGTTCATTTTTGGTCACCAGACCGATTCATTTTTCTAGCCATCAGTTCGGTTCATTTTTTTAAAAAAAAATTAAGAAGTTTTTCTTAGACGAAAAGGATTGGAGAAGAACTCCTTTGGGAGATAAGTATTAAGCGATCCTAAAAGAGTGTGAGGACCTCAAAAAGATTTAATGAGTGACATTTAAATCTCGGGCTAGCGGGAATAAGATTCGGGTTATAAATTTTTAGAGTGTTTGGGACTAGGGGTGGAAGCGGAACGGGTTTTTACCATACCGTACTGTTTTGGTCCCGAAAAAAATGGTTTTGGTTTCATATATTAAAATACCAGAAACTGGTCTTACTGAAATCGAAATTACTGCAAAAAGTTGGTTATTTTTGGTTTTAATATTTGAAAAACTGATTTACCGAAATTATCATACCGAATTTACCAAAACCAGAAAAAACCATACCGAAATTATCGTACCGTACCATACCGAATTTACCGAAACCAGAAAAAATCGTACCGAAATTACCGTACCATACTAAATTTACCAAAATTACCATACCGAATTTACCAAAACTAGAAAAAGTTGGTTTGGGTTTTGGTTTTAATATTTAAAAAAGGTGGTTGGTTTTGTTTTTGGGTTTTTGGGGCTTTTAGTGATGTTTATCGAAACCAGAAAAAATCGAAACCAGAAACCAGAAATAACCAGAATTTACCGAAACCAGAAAAAACCAGAATTTACCGAAACCAGAAAAAATTGAAATTATCGAAAAAATTGAAATACCGGCCGGTTTGGTATTGATTTTTGTGTACCAGGTGGCAAACTGGTACGGTTTAGTTTTACCATCCAGAGTTTGGTTTTGGTATTGGTATCTACTATTTACCGACCAAACCGTACCGCTTACACCCCTATTCGGGACGAACAACACTCGGGAAAATCATTTCGACGAGTATATATATATATATATATATATATATATATATATATATATATTTATGTGTGTAAAATATGTATATGCCGATAGTATATGTGAGTGAAATCCGAATGTGCGAGTATGATGAAATTAGAATACTAGATAGTCGTGATAAGCTAATATTTAGAAGGAATAAATGTGATATTTGTATCATAAGTGAATAAATACTTATGGGATTAAAATAAGTTGTGTGTATGCTTATGAATTATTACGAATTGATATATTCGGGATTATAGGCTAATGCCAGTGACATAGACAGGAATAATCGGATTTGATGAGATATATATACGGGTATAGAGACAGTATATATATATATATGTGTGTGTGTGTGTGTGTGTGTGTGTGTGTGTGTGTGTGTGGAACAGATCCTTCTAGTGCTATCATGGGAAGTTGCACGATGTGGGTGATTCTCCAGGCTTGAGGAGCAGGGTGAGTATAGTTCCCAGGTCATAGCGTCCAGTTATTTATGCAGTGTGGCTCTTTATCATGGGTGAGACGTCTTGGGTATGATTCATTCTCACTTTAAGGTGACGAACTATGACCTCTTCCCCTAAGTTTGTGTTATGTTTTTATCAAGCTGGTGTGATATCCCGATCGGTGGTACCCACGTTGAGGTGTGTATTCCCTAGAAGATGATAGCATTCTAGAGACTGCATCCATTGAGTTATAGCTCTGAGGGATGGTTATTATACTTATATAATGTGTGATATATAAGTATGGATATACTTGAACTATATAGTATATTGTGTATATATATATGAAGATGTGAAAAGATATACATGTGTATATATATATTTGGACAAAATAAAAAATAAAGTGATCTATAAATTTTGGCATTCCTGAGAACAAAATCTGGAATAAAATGTGATATACGTATATAAAAATGAGAAACTTATATACGGGATCAATGACACTGAAATGAGAAGAGTGTATAATAACTAGTGAAAGTTATTTATTATGAATGGATAAATTATGAGTGATAATTATAATGCTTAAGCTCGTGCGAAAGCTTAGGATATTATATACGCGGGGTATGAGATAGCGTATGGTGACTTAGAGGATTTAAGAGAGATGTTAGTTAGGCTGGGTAGCGTAAGTAGGGTGTTTAAAATACATGCGTTAGTTGTGCACTGTTAGATGAGAGGTGAGGGGTGTCTCATGTGAGTTCAACACCAATTTAAATATGGAGAATATCATATTTTAAATGTTAAATTATTTTAAACACTTTCTAAATATTTTCAATATGTCTTGGGCTCTGACCCGCTTGCAAAATTTTTAAAAACCCTTAGGTGTCAAGACACAGGGATGCCTGGATGATTTTTCTTCTAGTCAGACGATGCTATAGCAACTGTGAATGCTAGCAGGAATTATTTAGATGCTTCTATCCTTGTGATCTAGACGGGACGTCCTGTGAGTTATATTCGGGCATGTTGCCCAAATGTTGTTCTTTATTTTATTTTTCACATTTTCGTTTACGCCCATTCAATTTGGTTGTATAAATGTATTACCGAGAGTTATCGATTATTGTTTATTTAGTTCAGTTGTTGTGTATATGACTTGTATGGATGGATTTATTGTGTGTTTTAATTAACATGACTATAAAGTTTAAAATTTGATGCCAGGCCTAATAGGTTATTAGTAATTAAATTGATTTTAGACAGTGATGCTGAGAATGATCCATATGAGAAATCCTATTTTATTTTGATAAAGGATTGATCAGCCGAGAGAAAAATAGGCAGGGTCTCACATCATCTTCTTCTCAAGTTGACGTATTGAGTGAATGTCCATAACATGATTCAAAGGATCCTAGAATTTAAAGAAAAATGATAAAAAACAAAAAGTGAAAGAGAATGTTATGATAAAGCAAGACGGGATTTTCTATGGATTTATTTATATCTTAGGTTACGCACACACAAATTCAATTTTAACCAAATTTTATTTTGATTACCAATTAGATGTTCATACAATAAAGTCCAAATTAAATATCCAATTCATGCAATAAAGTCCAAATTAACAATCCAATCCACCCAAATAATCAAACCAAACAAGTATAGAAGAAGCAAGAAAAATATCTTTCGGGTAAAAACTAGTATTTAGCAATGTAAAGAATTTGACAGACACAATCGACTTATAAGCTTCTTAGCACCACTAAGTATAATGCATAGGGTCTTCAAATCTTCTAGAGAATACAACATAGTCTTTCACCATCCATAGAAAGCGGTCTTCCCTCAATATCCACTGATCAACCTACTTCTTCAGTAGTAGAGTCTCGACTCCACAAGTCAGAAGTAGAGTAGGACTCTAAAAGGTTTTATGAAAGTGTATGGAAACTTGGGTTTGAATCAACTAAAAAAATCATACGTGGTATGAGTGATTTGGAAAATAAAAAGTGTTTTGTACAATACAAAGATGAGACCTTTTAGTTCAGATATTGGGAATTCATTTTAGCCAAAAGTCTTAAGAAAAACTCATCAAAATAGGTTATTATAGAGAAATCATGAATTTCAAGGAGGCGATACAGTTCAAACAAAAATGCAAGGTCGTTCGAAAGAGATTACTTTTTTGTTCTAACGAAACTCCAGTTCGTTCAAATGAGATAACATTCTCATTCGATCATCCTTTTAACGAGATGTACAATCCTTGGCAATAGATTATTATTTGAAGGCCAGTCGATGTCATTTAAATGAAAACTCAATTTCTTTCTAACAAGATCTCAACCTTGTTCGAATGAGATTAAAAAATAAAATATTTATTTTTCAAAGTTTATCTTAACGAAATGCCTCGATTTAAAAAATATATATCCCAGAATATAATTTGACTGAGAAGTAAAAATCACAAGTCATATACCTCCATAAACTGTCAGTGACAAATCCAACGGCTTGAAATCTGAAAAGGAGCTCGATCACTAACATGTCTTCAAATGATCATAGAGGCAATGTGGATATAATGTTCGATTTGAAACTCCGATTTGTAACGGGATATGCCAAAACTAGCAAAATGCCTAAGCTATGAGAAATCATTAATTTTTCTCTTACAAATCCCCCATTTGGCTATTCTGGTACAAAATTAAAATCGAAAACTAAATTACAATAAAACTCCTAAGACAATGATCCTAATGTCCTCCCAAACCCAAGAAAAAGAACAACATTTGAAACTTTGTCTTCAACTAAAATTGTTCTCTCCTTAGCCAACTTTGTTTTCATCTTGTGTAGTCCATGAAATAATTATTAAAGCGTAAGGGACCAACACACATGAAATAAGGAAATACCATGATGCGTACAAGTTTTAAATAAAATAAAACTCCCCCTCAACTTGTTCTCCCCCTTTTTGTCTGTAATAGACAAAGGGTTTGAATCTAAGCCTGAATAATAAGTATAAAATGAAGAATCAAAGATATCATCACAAAGATAATAATCAATTAAGAACATGTAATGATAATCCAAAAGGCATAGTGTGTTCTCTCCATATCAAACAACTATTTTTAAAGTTTTTGAAGAAAAAAATTCAAGTATAAGTATAAAAAGTATATATAGGTAAAAAAACACATAGCACCATGGAATGACACTAAAATACCTTAATTGTAAAATTGAATGTAATTGTGTGAACATTTTCCATAGGAAAATCAACATAAACATTCATAACATAGGTGCACGAAGTCACGAGACACTTCTAAAGAAAGAACTCAATTTCAACTTTAGGTGTAAAATATTGAACTTAAATGAAACTGACGGGACTTATGCAATATGCCATGAATTTTAATGATTAAAAATACAATAATGCCAAACTATTTAATGCTTTTCAAGAGCGTCAGTTGTGCAAATCCATTGATCTTCTACTTGATAACTCCCTAAAAATCTCACATATATAAGAATTCACTCTCAAATATTTTGAAGAAATCATAATGCTCATATGTAGCGAAGCATCAATGAATATAAAATTAATGGCCTTAGCACTTATGTTTTCGTATGCCGTTAATCTTTTTAGGATCTTTTTGTAAATGATGGTTTTTAACGTAAAGAGAATTTTGCTTTTTCGTAGCCCCTTTCCATTACTTAACATATATCAATATTTTTTCGAAATGAAATTCGAGAAATAGTTCTTATAAGCACAACTTATATCTTTTTACATTTTGTTCATTATTAAGCATGATTGAGATGAGAACACTATATTATACATATGATAATCAAGTACAATGTTCACAAATTTTGTGCACATGTGAAATAAAGGTGAAAAAGAGTTTAACATGTAGAAATAATCATCAATGATCAACGAAATGTTATCCACACATTATTAAGCACACTAACGAAACAACGTCATGTCTTAAACCAATACTAAAAAGTCACGTGAATGGATGGAATGTAGGGGTGATTCCAATATCTTAAATGTTCATCCATATACGGTGAAAAACAAAAATAGAAAAATCTTATCTTTTTGAATTTTTTATCAAACATAAAATCCTTTTCAATTTTTCAAACTTTTTCTTAATAAAAGTCTTTTTGGATTTTTTCAACTTTTTAAAAAAATCGAAAATATTTTTGGAATTTTTTCAAATATATCAAAAAGAAAAACATAAGAATACAACTTAAATATAATCTAACAATAGGGATATAAGATAACATGATAAATACCCTATACTAGATAAATTACCCGAACTCAATCAACGGAGCTAATACCCAAAGACTTCCTAACATTATCGAATTACGTGCACCTAAAGGTTTCATGAAATTATCGGCTAATTAAAGTTTGATGTTCACAAAGATCAAGGACATGACCTTCTCCTCAACGAGATCACGAATGAAAAGCTCACGTATCCTAATGTTCTTTGTGCGGGAATATTGGACCAAATTACGGAATATATGGATCGTACTAGTGTTATCACACAAAATAGTCATTTTGCCTTGGGAAATCCCATATCTTCTAACATTTACTTCATCCATAAGAGTTGCGTGAAATAACTCATGATGGCTATGTACTCCCGCTTCGTCATGGACAAAGATATGGAGTTTTCTTCTTGATCAACCAAGATACAAGAGCACTCCCAAAGTAAAAACATCCACTTGAGGTTCTCTTGCAACGATCAATATCCCTAGCCCCAACATCTGAATAAGCGATCAAACGATCATCAGTATCAACTAGATATACGAAATACCATAGGAAAGAATGCCACTCACACATTTAATGATATATTTAAGTGCGAGAAAGTGATATTCTTTCGAGGATGCTTGGTATTGCGCACATACTCCAACACTAAAGGCAATGTCAGAATGACTAGCCGTCAAGTAGAGAAGGCTACCTATCATGATCCTACAAAGGGTTTGCTCTACATCCTTGCCTAAAATGTCTTTGCTAAGCTTAGTCGATTTACTCATAGGGGTGTGTGAGTGATCAGCAAAGTCTAAAACAAACTTTTTCACTAGGTCCCTAGCATATTTGGTTTGAGATATGAATATCCCATCTTCTTATTGGCACACTTGGAGACCTAAGAAGAATGTAAGATGGCCAATAATACCCATCTCAAACTCGCTCTTCATCTCCTCCTCAAAAGTATGAGCATGTAGGGAGCATGTGGATCCAAATATTATGTCATCCACATAGACTTGGGTAACCAAGATAACACCACTCTCTTTTCTCATAAATAACGACTTATCCACTCCCCCTCTATTGAACCCATAAGCGAAGAGATAAGAAGTGAGCCTCTTGTACCAAGCACGAGGTGCTTACTTCAAACCGTATAAGGCCTTATTAAATGTGACACCCCGACTAATTAAATACCGGGTAGCTACTCCTTTATTCAAATTAATTCAAAATGTCAAGTTGGTTCAGTTCGTAGAATCACTGTCGAAAACGTTTTAATAGTTACTAGCCACCTAATATTTAAAAAGTGAGTTGTCAATTTTAATTGAATTCGATTTACATAAAACCAAATTGAATTATGAATTACTGATATCACAACCACATCACAGTCACAATAAATAACGATGTAATAAACTGAATCTGGAGGAATACACCTCACAAAATCTGAATACTGGAATAAACAAATACAAGCCTGGATCATTAATTTAATTACAACCCAAAATATAAAATAAAAACTGAGTAAATAAGATGTCTCTGAAAGGAAAGGGGGCGACATGCCCTACAGATGAATGAATCTGAAGTAGAGTCAAGATATAAAGTGGAGGCGTCTACTATAGAGGTCCTGTAACTTCCACTGCAGCTACAGCATGTCGCGGGAATAGAACTCCTATGCTTGGTGTCCTTGTGGATGGGCACCTAAAAAGGTTTTTACAAAAATATATTTAAAAGCAAACGGGTCAGAACCCGATTGTGAAAAACAGTTTAAAATACAGCAAGTGTTTAATTATAATTAAATAGTGCATATAAAGTACATGATAAAGGGTGCACTCACATGAGTTCCTCACCTCTCAACTAATTGTGCACTCCTATCGTACCCGTACCCGTTCTAGTTATTCCCATATCTAACTAGCTCAATAAGCAATCTAACATTTCTATACGATTCACGATTTAAGTCCCGACATCTTAATTTAAACAGAGAGTTTTACTTTTCTTCTTAGTTCCCATATTAGTCGTGCTAATCACTAGAGATTTTCCATTTTTAACTCTACTAAAATGTTGCTATTATTCACACTTACATTTATTCATGACAGTTCATTTCAATTAACTATATATTATTCTCATCATAAATATACAATACTGGCACCCCGAGACTAAGCTGCGGTGCACACATACTCTGCTATCCAATCCCGGTACATCACGTACATAAGGATCACGTATTCCGAATCTCTCAGGAATCATTTTCAATAAACAACAATGACACATAATAGAGGCGAACATAGTTCACATCACATGGGTCACGCACATACCTACGCTCCCATGATGAGCAGACTTATTAACTTCTCAATAAGTCCTTCTCTGACCTATGTCCTCGAGGTACCAATCTAAATCCCCCCGTAGGAACACAAAGATAAGATGGCCCTGATCGAACGCCGACCTCCCGTGATAGCAAGTATGGTAGGTATGTTATACATAAATAACTACATATACCAAGCATTCACACATCTTTGGTATCCAATAATATTAATAAAGGTATATTTCTCATTCTTATACCGTCATTTCATGTTACACGTTTACAAGTCCCCGATTTATATACGTTAAAGTCATCAACTCTTCTCACGTCGTAATTTTAGTTACTGATACCCTATCCCATAGGTGTCGTCCGATTTACTATTAAATCCCAAGTTTTAATCCTCAACATACTTCCAATCTCACAAATATATCCACTAGTCAACAAGGGAAGGTTAACACTCAATTATATAAGTCAACTAGAAGTTTTTTAAATAAAATCAGGCCTAAAAGGCATTCTGTCAACTCGTTAGAAATCTCGTTCGAACGAGGTCATTCGAACGAATGGCTTCGAATAAACTACCAACTCGTTAGAAAGGGTACTGTCATCTCATTAGAAGTCTCATTCGAACGAGGTTATTCGAACGACCTGGGCAGGTCTTCTAACGAGATGGCAGAATACGCCTAGAAAATTCCCAATTCGTTTTCCTCAATTTTTCTCTTCTCTAAATTCATCCTAAGATCATCCCAATCGCATTTTAATGTTCTTAAACTTCATTAAATCCTCTTAGGTCGTTTCTTAACATATTTTTTGGCTCAAATTCTCCTAATCAACATGTAATTATCATTAATCCCGAAATATTACCCCAAACCCTATGAACATGAACCCAGAATTGTATTATGCCTAATTACTCATCATAAATCCATTTTTAAATCATCAAAGTTAAGTCTTCGCATACCAAATTCGTCCATAACCATTCTACATGCAATTCCTAACCCAACTTTAGAGGTTCTACAACAATTTCATTAGTTTTCCTCAAAACTTCCAAGACAAAACAGTTTCTACACTAAACATGGAAGAAATATTCAATGCACTTCAAAATATCAAAATGCTTGCCTTAGATTCGTTTTTCAGATTCGTTGTCATTGATTATAGGCTGAATTTCCATTCTTTCGATCATAAATACTTCCAGAATGGAGGTGATGGGTGATGACTTTGGTTTGGCTCTTGTAACCTCTCTCCAACTTCTCTCAAAACTCCTGTAGCCCACTCTCTTATTTTTTTGCTGGTAATGGCCTTAGTGGTCTTCCAAATAATATATAATTAACCTATAAAATTCGTGGGTTTTAATTTCTAAACTTTTAAAATTACCAGAATACCCCTCTAGGTTGTCGGTTTGGCCTAAAAGTGCCCCGGGATCCAAACTAAACCCCCGGATAGTGTTTTCTGACTATTTTGACCCTTTCGGAAACGTTGGCACACTCAAAATGATCATTCGGTTGATAAAAATATAATTCACTTTTTAATCTAATTAAATTCATTCCTGACGCGACTGACATGCGCGTCCCAACTTATTTTTCGAAATTGTCGTATTTCAGCCTCGCGACAACTTTAATATTTTCAATACTCATGAAATATTCAACTTTTAACATCATAATCAAATACCAACTCACATCTCGCTAGTATTTATATCCGGATTAATTCCCAATTAATTCTCATTTAATTTAATTAATCCCTTAAATAAAAATCAATAAAATTACGGGGTATTACATTAAAATAATAGACATGTCCAAGGTACTTTATGTGTTCGAACCCCTTTGGTTATTCAACGTACACTTCATCCTATAGAATTCCATTAAGGAAGGAACTCTTGACATCCATTTGATATAACTTGAAGTGTAGATGACATGCTATGGCGAGTTGTAATTGGACAAACTCAATATTAGCAATAGGAGTAAATGTCTCGTCAAAATCTACAACTTTAATCTATGTGTAGCCTTGAGTGACCAACCTAGACTTATTACGAATTATGGTACCATTTTTATCAATCTTAGTTTTCTAAATCCACTTGTAGCCTATCATATTTGTCTCAATAGATTGGGGGAACTAACTCCCAGACATTATTCCTATGAAACTGAAGCAACTCATCTTGTATAGTGGATATCTAATGCTCGTACTTAACTTCTTCTTTCACATTCTTAGGCTCGACTAAGGAGGCGTAGCAAAGGTAGCTAACCAAATTCTCAAGTTAATCGCGAGTCTTAACACCTAGTATGGGATCACCAAGTATATAAGAAGGGTCATGACACTTTCAACCCCAAGATGGTGGATTCTTGAAATCAAGAGTGGGGTCCATTGGGGTAGTATGAGGATCGATGGGATCGTCACTAGGGGTGAATTATCCTCACAATCGAGGCTAGGGTTAATAAATGTCGGTGGCTCATCGTCTCTAATTATGACATTTATTGACCCTATAACCTTAGAGCTTGCAAGGTTAATCACCTTATAAGCCATACTTGATGATGAATAACTTGAAAATATCCCCTAATTGCTCCGAGAGTCGAACTTTCCTATTGATCTTTATATATCAAGATATAGTAAGTACTCCCAAAGACACGGAAATATGATAAGTTGGGTTTCTTCCCTATCCACAACTATAAGGCATGTGTAATGTATGTGGAAGAAAATATAGCCTATTCATCGTATGGCATGCGGCACTCACCTCTTATGACCAAAAATGTCTAGACACTTTTCTCCCAAGAAGCATGGATCTATCCATCTCATCTATCCTATGGTTCTTCCTCTCAACTAGCCCATTTTTTTAGGAGTACGAATGATCGAAAACTCATGTTTGAGGCCCACTCCATCACAAGAATGTATCTCTTAGTACCTCAGCTCTCCATACGAGTAGGAACTATAAGGTCCATATGTATCAACTCCAATACACGAGATGTGGTAGTGCTATTCAACTTTCGATGGGGACTTCAAATTTTTTTCCCTTGTTGGTAAGGTCTACAAACTAAGGAATTTGTTTTACCAAGTGACGGTAAGCCACAAGGTAGGTCCCTTTTCACTAATCTATTAATGTCTCTATAGTTGACATGACCTAGCCATTGATTCCATAGGTCCATTGAGGAGACCATGACATTATTGCACACAAAGGAGAATTTTGGAATGACCCCATAGTAATTATCTTTGGTCCTCACTCATTGAAGTATTAGTTCACTTGTTTGATCATATCCATTACAATCGAACAGATCAAACTTTATTATAAAGTTTGCATCACAAAATTAGATTATGATAATCAAGTTTGCTTTTAACCCTTTGACGAACAATACATTATCTACTTTAGGAAATTTAGTTATCTCTACACATCCACATCCTAAAATACTTGACCTACTCCCATATCATAAGGTGACTTTTCCTTCATTGGGATCCACAAGGTTGGTAAAATATGAATGGTAACCAGTCATGTGCCTAGATAACCCACTATCAAAATACCTTTTGGAAATATTTTAAACCTTGAGAGAGACGTGTATAATAAGAGATTTTTCATCTTGCTTAAATACCCAAGTGGAGGTAACCTTTTGTTTTCCTTGCCATTGTTGGCTCTAGTTGTAGCATTGGAAGTGTTCGCAAATGACATAGATATCCGTTGAAATTCTTTTACTACACTTTGTGAAGTTGTTACTAGGAACTTAACTTGATCTCTGAGACTAGCAAAGTCGTTGTAGTGGTGCACATGAATATGTTTATGGTGATTTCTACCTAATTTGTAGCAAAATTCCCTAAGGTGACCTCTTCTCTTACAATAGGTGCAAACACAGACTTATTTGGGTCTACCTTTATTCATTTTCTTATGTTGAACTCTAATTTGTGGTTTAAGTCGAGGCCTATAAAGATCTGACACAAATTTAGGAATCTATTTTGATGTGGCATGGGAAGTGGATGAACCCTCGTAACCTATTCCTCGCCTCTCCCCAAAACTTAAAGCAGGATCGAGGAGCCTATTTACAACCTTATTTGATCTATCCTCTATAGTAACCTTGGCCTCCTAGGCACGTTCGAGATATTTTCTGGAGTTGAGATATAAGGGCGTCAAGTTTCTCACGAGTTTCCACGACTTCTTGAAGATCTCTCGTAAGACTATCCACTTTGTTGGTCAAGTCACCATTTTCCCTCTATACTAAAATGACTTTCTCTCTCTCTCAAAGAAACTCTCACCGATGACTCTCTCTCTGTCACTCTCTGTGTGTCACCTATCTCAACTCCTTCTCTAAACCTAAAACTCTAAGGGCCAAACCTTTGTTTTACTTTTTGCTCAGCATAAGCACTTTAAAGGTCACTCTCTCCCTCACTTAAAACATCATCTCCCCCACTTTCTCTGAAATTACTAGGACTCACTGTCGAGGTCATTATGTTTAGTAACTTCATCATTGGCATGAGGTGTATTAGATGTACTAACTTGACTGGCCATGAACGCAATGAAATTACGTCCACACGGTGATTCATTCTCAAAATCCACCATCTTAATGTTGCTATCACTAAGCATGGCATTAAAGGTTGCTTTGCCTTTGCCTTGTCTCTTTAATATCATAGCACATTAATGAGCTTTGTGACCCTTACCCTCACACTCATAAGATCTCTCTTGATCTTTCTTAAGGAAATTTTTTCTTCTCTTGATCGATTTATATTTTTTTCTTTCTCAAAATTCTTATTTTCGTTGGAAGTATTTTTTTCTAAGTTTGAGAAATTTTCTAATTTTTTTTGCAAAAAGGGCAAGATCATCAAGATCAAAATCATACTCAAAGTCTGAAGAAACCTTGTCTTTCTTTTATATTGAACTTTTAAAGCAATTCCCTTTTCTTTAGGTTTTAACAATTTAAGAAACATGTTGATCTGATAAGTTTGAAGGTCTCCCCAAGTTCTTCTAACCTAAGCATATCTAAAATTCCCAACGAATTAAGCACAGTGACCTTAGGAATAAAACACACTGGAAGTGATCTCAAAATGTTTTTAACTACATGCACCTCAGGAATTATCTCTCCCAGATTAAAACTAGAGTTAATAATATCAGACCATCATTCATTAAATTCATTGAAAGACTCAGACTCTAGCATGGTAATATTCTCAAAATGTGAGGTGAGGTTTTGAAGCTTAGAAGCTTTCACATCATTGATACCCTCGTGAGTGAGGTGAAGGGTACCCCAAACTTCCTTAGACATAATGCTCATCACGATGCGTCGGAACTTGTCAGGGGTGATGGCTCCAAAAATTGTACTTAAACTACGTGAGTTAAATTGACTCCATTTTAGTTCATCCTCCATCCAAGCAGTGACTGGTTTAGGACCTATGACATCTCCATTAGTTATAGTGGGTGGTGTCCACCCTCACTCACAAACAATCCAAACACGCTCATCAATCTCTTTCAAACACAACCGCATTTGGGTATTTCAATAAGCATAATTAGACGCATAAAAAATAGAAAGCCTATTATACAAATTATTCATAAAACCCAAATTGTTAAAGGATCAAAAAAAATTTTAGTGCAACAGGCTCTGATACTAATTTGATAATACATGACGGGGTTTTCTATGGATTTCTTTGTATATTAGGCTAAGAACATACAAATTCAATTTTAACCAAATTTTATCTTGTTTACCAATTATATGTGCATGCAATAAAGTCCAAATTAATTATGTCAAAAAATGCAAATAAACCAAACGAGCACAGAAGAATTAAGGAAAAATCCTTTTTGGACAAAACCTAGTATTCAACACTGTAAATAATTTAACAGACACAATCGGATTATAGACTACTTAGCACCATTTAGTATAATGCATAGGGTTTTCAAATCTTCTACAGTATACGATATAGTCTAGCAGCGTCAATAAGAAGTAGCTTCCCTCGATATCCATCGATCACCTTTCTTCTTCTCCAGCAGTAGAGCCTCGATTCCATAAGTCAGCAATAAAGTGGAACTCTATAAGGGTTTATGAAAGTGCAAGAAAACTTGGGTTTGAATAAACTAAAAAAATCATATGTGGGTTTAATGATTTGGATAACAAAAAGTGTTTTGTAAAAGTACAAAGATGAGAGCTTTTGGTTCAAATTTTGGGAATTCATTTTCGCCAAAAGTCTTAAGAAAAACTCATAAAAATTAATTTTTTATAGAGAAATCATGAATTTCGAGGTAGCAAAGTCATTCAAATGAAAATGCAAGGCCGTTCGAACGAGATTATCTTTTTGTACAAACAAAACTCTAGTTCATTCGAATAAGACATCATTCTCATTCGATCGCCCATCTAGTGAAATTCTAACGAGATGTACAATCCTTGGTAGAGGATTTTCGTTCGAAGGTTATTCGATGGCATTCAAATGAAAAATCAATTTCGTTATAATGAGATATGAATCTCGTTCGAATGAGATTAAAAAAGTAAATTTTTTATTTTTCAGAATTCGTTATAACAAAATGCCTCGATTTAAAAATATACATTCCAGAATATAATTTGACTGAGAAATAAAAACCACGAGTTATATACCTCCACAAGGTATCGTTGACAAATCCAATGGTTTGAAATTCGAAAAATATCTCGATCACTAACATGTCTTCGAATGATTATGGAGGTAATACGGATATAGTGTTCGGTTTGAAACTCTAGTTTCTAAATGGATATGCCAAAACTAGAAAAATGACTAAGCTATGAGTAATCATAAATTTTGCACTTACATATTCAAATGAAAAAAAGGAAAATGATCAAAAAGTTTCAAAGGATCATCTGAAATCATTATATTGCAGGTTTTATTATAAGGAAGGACATTTAGAATCTTTTTGTTACGTTTTGAAAAGGATTAAAAGAAAATATTATTCTGGTTACTTGATTTTTGAAAGGGAAGATGACTTTGTTCTCGAAGATGTATTTGATAAAAATAGGTTTATTAGACATCATGATGAAAAATCGACACCTTTGCCATACGTAAATCCTCATTTGCGTGATAATGATGCACATTTTGTGGTAAGTTGAACCGTACTTATCATTTTTTCTGTAAGTGAAAAAAACTAGAAAAAGTTGAATTAAGAACTCGAGAGGCAAAATAGAGAGTGAGAAAGAATATACCATTTTTTACTTTTTGCAAGGTACAAGGTGACACAAATAAAGCCTATAGGTGATTGAGAGAATGAAACTATAGGATGTCGTTCCTAGTTCAAAATAGAGGTTAGGCTACATGTGAGTTTTCTTGAACTATACCTAGACCTAGAAACTATACTAAAATTCTAAAAAAATGGGAATAAGCATCCTAGGAGGAATGATAAATGGATTCCAAAAGTCGGTAATGGAAAGATTATGAATGCACCAAGAAAGAGGATTGATATTAATGCTACTCTAGTGAAATTTATGAAGAAGGAGAGTATTTTTATTCCTCCCATTGGTACAGGAGATGGAACATCTCCATCACCATCTATGAGATTTAAAGTTAGGCTTAACTTGAATAATGATTAAAAGTGAATTTTTAACCAATTGGTTGAAAATGTTGATTTATTTAATAATTAGGTTAAAATTCATTTGAAAAAATATTTTTTAAATTTGTTGAAGTCTTTGGTATTTCTTTCACACTACATGAGCACATGCATATCACTTGCTATGTGTGACCATACTTATGTAATTCTTTCTTTCGATGATTGACTTAATCATGATATCTCTTACTAGTTTTGAAAGTTTCTACGATCCATATGTGAGATTTGTATGTGTTTTATTTAATAAAGGAGTTAAAAAATGATTTTTTTCCTGCATTGATATGGTCTACCATTAGAGTGATTACACCCTATTTTGAATTTAAGTATCATTGGTTAGGTGTCTGTAACACCCCGTATTTTAATGACTTTTAAAATGGGATTAATTAGACTTAATTGTGGGATAATTAAAAATTAATCTTGAATTATATATTACTTGGGAATAAAGTTATATGTGATTTATGTTGAATATTACTTAGTGATTAAAATTAATATATATGATTATGACTTTACATATGATTATGATTTAATAAAATTATCGCAAGTGATGAATACGATAATTACGACAATTAAGTCGGGACGCGCGTGTGAGTCATGTTGGGAATATTTTTAAATAAAATGAATAGTAACTTATTTTTATGTTATCCGAATGGTCATTTTGACTGCCCAAAGTGTCTAGAAGGGTTTAAATAGTCGTAAAAGTCTACCTAGGGGATTACTTTGGGTTTTGAGGCAATTTGGAACAAAACAAACAACCCAGAGGGGTATTTTGGTCATTTTTCAAAATGGGTGCATATTATCCACGAATTTGTAGTAATATTATATAAGTGTAGAGGTTTTAGGATTAAGGTTCATTCATCAAAAATCAAAAGAAAAGACTTAGGGGAGAGTGAGAGACTTCTCTGGAAAAAGGAGAGGCATCTCTAGGAGACCAAAAGCAAAGTGTCATCTTACACCACCACCATCGCTGAAATATGTAGGACTACCAGTAGAGTTATCTTCCCCGATGGTCCAGACCTATGAATTAGAGGAAATTAATTAACTATTGCAAATTTTAGCATGTATATTGTCCATGTTAGGCTGTTTAGAAAATTCTTAAAAGTTATATGATTTAAGATGATTTTGTATGAATCCTTAAAATGAGAATTGTGTAAGATTAATCTCTTTCTGAGTTTAGACAAGAAATATGTGAATTATTTGGTGAAGAAATATGGGATTTACATGATTAATTGATGATAAAGTCAAAACCTAGAATTCTTGAGATTTAATATGGAATCTGGGTAAATTTATACATGTTGATGATGTTTAATTGATTTGGATACGTTAAAACTTGACCATATATGTTAGTATATGATATGGGTTACATGAATATAATTTGGAGATGTTTAAATATGATTTTGGTGGTTAAAAATTATGAAACCCGTATCTGTTAAGGGAAATCTGGGCAAATATGTGATTGATCGATTGACCCAAGAATGTCGATCGATCGACTCCCCTGGAAAATGTCATTTGTTTCCTTTTTAAATCGTGATTAAAATACAGCTATATAAATATTTGGTGTTGACTAATGGAACATAATGGGACTTGAGGAAGGGTAGTAGGCCATAGTTAAGACCCGAAAAACTATTATTCTGTGTGAGATAGAATGGGGGAAATTAACGAGTGTTAATGGAATGAATTACAATGGAGATTATATAAATTAAGATTTAAATCGGATGAAGGATAACTTAAGGTTAGTACCAGTAGTAAGAGGGTCATTAATTATCAGAGTAACCTTAGGATTATATGGGATTAACCCTAACAGATGAAATAAAGGGTTAAGATTGAATTAGGGATACCTAATTGAAGATAATTTTAATTGATAGAAATTCGGGAGTTGTGATGACATGGACCAGTAGGGCGTAGATGTTACTTACTGAATTTACATTAGGAATAAACGATTACCCTTTGAGTGATGAGAGAAGCTCGGGAATATAATTTGAGAAGTAAAGTCATAATCTATACATACGTAGGATATTAGAGATAAATATACTACGTATGGAAATATTTATATGGGTTATGCGTGTGCCCATAGGTGGGGTGAATACCTTTATTATTATTTATTATATGTATGACATACCTACACTGCTTACTATCGGGGTGGAGGATTTTCGTTGTGGATGATCTTATCCCGATGAGGCCATTTAGGGGGATTTTAGATGCATATCCTGAACATAGGACCTTGGACACGTGCTATTCATGTGAATGATAGTTTTGACGGTTGAATGGGAACGTAGGTATGTGCGTGACCCATTTGTCTAGGTAGTATGCTCGCCTCCAATATGTGTGTTATGTTATTTATGGTTCGTGAGAGACGCCGAACCAATTGTCCTTTATACAGTGAGAGATGAATCAGGATATGATAACAGAGTATACATGCACCACAACCATGTCTGGGAGGTGTCGTATTAATATATATAATAATGTTATGAATATATATACTGTGATGTAATATACTGTGTGAGAATTGTAGATTAAAATATATATACAGTGATGTATTGTACTGTGTGAGAATTGTAGATTAAAATTTATACTGTGATGAAATGTACAGTGTGAAATTGTAGATAAAAATGAATAATTAGATCTGATCGAATTAAGAAAATGAATACTTAATCTTAAAGTTGTGAAATATTTGTTCATATTAAAGAGAATTGAACTTGCTTAATTATCATACATATTATGTGGAAAATATGGGGAAATGATATGGGATAGAATCATAATTGAAAACCTTATTTTGGTAGATGATAAGGTACGTTAGGCGTGCACAGTAGATGAGAGGTGATAATTCTCAAGTGAGATCCCGAGAAGTTAACATGTACATAATGTACGTGCTATTTTAAAAATCTTTTACAATCGGGCTCTGACCCGTTTCGTTGCATATTCTCTTCTCTATTGTATCTTGTAAATCAGGTGTCCAATATCAGGGTTTTGGCATATCATATGGATGTCTCGATGGTTTATAGCTTCTAATGGAGATGCAAACTTTATTAAACGCTTCCATTCTGTTGATTCACACATCTGTAGCATTTATTTTCATTTAGGGCATGTCGCTCGGGATTCTAGTTTTTTCATTTTCATTCCTGATATTGTAATTACTTATGTCAGTATTGTCGATATCAGTTTTGGTTTGTTGGTAATGAGATATTTTAACTAGAGAATTATTCCAGTCACATTTATTCTTGTTATATGTAGTTCAGTTGTAATGTGATGTTGATTATTATTATTCTTTATTGTGGGATGGTTTTAATTAAATTAAAAATGGAAAAGTTTTAACACTAACGTAATTATTTATTAGGTGAATTATTAAAGAAATTGTTTTTTTACAGTGATGTTAAGAATGAACCAACTGGATATTCTAATTAATTTAATAAAGGTTTGATCACCCGATATTTAATTAGGCGGGGTGTTACAGTGTCATCTAGGTGTGTGAAAAGTCAATCAATGGTAAAAGAAAATATGTTGAAAAAGTCCCAAGACAAAAGATTAATCGACATAAAAAATAAGATAGAGCATAGGTTTTCAAAAATTAAATTGCAATTAAGTTGGAATTCAAAAGATTTTGAACAACATATGCTTGAGGGAGAAAAAGGGTTGGAAACTACCATTTACTTGAGATCTTGAAACGATATTGGTTTAAATTATAAATTTAAGCATAATTTGTAATGATCATATGATTTGGTTATGCGTATTTATTTTAATCTTGTATACTTATTTTTTACCCAAATCATGCCTTTATTTTATATACAAAGTTTTAAGAAATTGATTTGGTAAGAGTGTTATGCATTCTATGTTGAATTGATTGAGATTTGGATTAAATATGTTTCTAATTTATATTTTAATAACAATTCAAAGGAAATTTATATGTCAAATCAAATTTATCATATGTGCCTAATGACAATCACACTCTACACTTTTGTGTTTGCATTTATATACACGTGTGTGTGAGTTGTTGATTTTTATGAATTTATTTGCACTTATCTAAAAACCTTGAGTGCTTAATGTCAAATGAATGCTTTCCATGCATTGTATTCATATCATTATACTTTTTAGAGTTTGGGGATTTCTATTTCCTACTTAGTATTTTCTTGATATCTTTTCCTTAACTAAGAATTCTAGTGCAAACTGGTCGAATGGAAAACCCCTTTTATTTTCAAGATGATCGTTCCACATCTACAATTGCCACCGTGCGTATGGATGCTCTATTCTTGGTAAACTATTTTGGTTCCAGGACACTTCTTATGTTGTTAGTACACTTATTTCTACCTATATCCTAGTCATGTGTTTTACATTCTACCTTTGTTGTTGTACGTTGATGTCATTTTCTTCATTGATCTCATGTGACATTGTGTTGTTAAATGTTAGTTCTTAGATCCTTGTATGTTTTCTAGTATTGATTGTCATTTTCCATTTTATGTGCTTTGTATGTCCTAGGTAGTTCGAGTGATTGATGTGACCTTAACCATGTTTTGAATTGGATCTTTGTGTGATACACTAGAGTTTATGAGTTGAGTTTATGCTTATCATGTTAGTATCTTACTAGTTTAATTTTAGACACCTTTGTCTCTTATAGCTTTTCTTGTCTCTAGTGTTTTGTTGGTGTTTATCTTGACTAGTGTCTGATACTTTATCTTGGTGATTTTCATTTGTGTGCTTATATGATTTTATATATCTCTTTATTATACCTTAGGTTGATCTTTATTGAGATATTTATTCTTCATTTATTTCACATGCTGATATTTCCATGATATTCTAGATATATTTAATCATTGATCCACATATTTATTTACATGTTTCATGCCCATGATCACATGTTTTTATCACATGCTTTCATGATATCTTGTTGTGATACTTTTACTCCTATCATGTTTCAAATATTTTACATTCTTCATATGCTCTTTGCTTTTCCATGATCTTCATGATTTTCTTCCTTGCATTCATAGCTTTAGGGCGTGTATTAGTAGACTTTGAGGGAGAGATGTTTGTATGAGATGAGTTTGCATTTCTTTCCTTGAGATCTTATTCTATGGTGGATATTATGACATTGCGAAATTTTTTAGACTTCATGATACACGTTTCTTGTTTCTATGATGTATTTGTTTTGTGATTTTGTTATTGACTTCATATGGTCATTCTTCATACATGTAATTTATAAGGATTATAGATTTTCTTCACTATCTCTATGATCGTTGGATATTCTTACCTTATTTTTTAGTACTTCATGCTTGGATATTTGTACCATTTTATTTAGTGCTTGGCATTCTTGGATGCCTATATAGATGTTAGATGTACTTTTACTCCTTGTCTTTTGATAAGCACCCAAAAGTGTCTATTTTATACCCCGAATAGATGCATTTTAGTCGCTCGTTTTAATTAAAATTGGCCTTATGTCGTATTTTATCATTTTGCAGGTCAATACGCAGTTGCGGTGCAAAGAATGCTAAATCAGTTCAATTGCAACTCAATAGCGGTCAAAAGCGTGCATCAAAGATTTCAAAGGAGACCGCGAAGTGAGAAGTCTATTCTGAGCTTGCCGAGATGTGTTCCGATGCCCCGAACCAGTCTCGTAACCTTAACCAAGCCCAATCCATGCGCCGAGCCCCGTGTGTATTGAGTTTGTACCTTTATTATTTTTCTAGATTTTTATTTTTAGTCATTTTATTTTTTAGGATTTATTTAGATTTTTTTACTATTTTGTAGGATTTATTTTCTATTTTTCTAATTCTTTATTTTTGATTTTGATTTTTATTAGTTTTTAATTTATAATCTTTATTTAATCTTATTTTTCTTAGGACTAGTTTTTAGGAATTTATTTTATTTAGTTTTTGGTTTTTTTATTTAGTTAGGATTTTTTAGTTTATTTTAGTTTTTATAGAGTTTTATTTATTTATTATTATTTCTTTTTAATTTTTTTAATCTCTTAGTAATAAATTAGAGTTTTTCTAGATTTTTATTTTATTTTAGTTCTAATTTTTTTTTTTTTTAGTGTCATTTTTTGAGGGATGCAAATTAAACACACACAAACTAAAACTCACACACACCCCTAAATCAACCTACACCCAAACACACCCCTACATCTACTATTCATCATCATCTTTACACACCAAAACCCACGATTCTCTCTCAACAAAACTCCATCACCACCACCCAACATCTTTCTCTCTCCACCTTAACCCCCTCTCTAACACTCACCCACCAACCCATTACCCCCTACCCCACAGACCGTGAACTTCCCGGAACCCCCAAATCGCAACAACCCGGACCCCCGCGCTGGCGCGACCTCCAGCCGCGACCTCCGTCACCCCTCCCGTCACCTGCGCCGGTAGTGAAAATCCAGACCCACGAGGCCGGCCCAACTCGGGTCTGACCGAGCCAACCCAAACCCCGACCCGAAACCCGAAACCCGACAGCCCATCTAGAAAAAACCGAGACATAATTCACGATCCAAACTTCCTGCCACATTCTAGTCTTCAACCCAAATCCCAGAAAAATTGGACCATTCCAAGCCAATCTCCATATCCCACAAAAATCTCTCCCACTAAAGAAGGCTTCGTGGGTAAATCAAAAGAGAAGGTCATCTCTTATAAAAAAAGACTCTTAACAGCAAAGAAGAAGATACACAGAGAGAGAGACGGTGACACAGCAAAAGAAAAAAAAAAGAGGGTAGAAAAAGTAGTCAGCAAAATACAAAAAAAATAGTTTTAGGTTTAGAAAAATTTGTAGGTTCTTTTTCTTCTTTTAGTTTTGTAATCCAGTCCATTTTTTGTGACGAGTTTGGGACGCGTGTTCATGCCGCAATTGACTCAAGGAATTATTCGTATCGTATTTCTTTCTCTTCTTTTTAATTTCTTGTTTGTTGATTGTGTTTGTGCTACAATTTTAATCATGTCTGGATAAACACCACATTCAAGGGGTGTGATGAAACACGTATGCTAATTTAATTAATTGAACAATTGTTCATTTGATGTGTTCTAGGCAAATTAAATTGGAAAAAAATCACACATTAATTTACTTAACGAGAGTTAATAAATTAATGTTAAAAAATTGATATTTGATTTTTGGATTCAACTTAGAGATAGGTTTCATTCTTAAATTCAAATATTAATCATGTGTGTGCTATTCAAAGATCCGTACAATTTTTTATGAATTGATCCTAGCGGGTAGTTTGTAAAAAAGAGTATGAATCTATTTTTTTATCTGTTGTGACACTTTCTGATTTAATTGCTAAAAAAATTAATTTTGAATTTATGATTGTAACGAGAGTTAAATTTTAAATTTCAATATTATTTCGAACGTATCAAATGAATAATTGAAAAAATTAAATTAAAGTAATTGCGTGGAGTAATCCCATCTCTTGTCTCGTTTCATAAATTCTACACTCGGTTACTTTTCAAAATTTCGTAGTTATTTTAGTCGCGTAAATTTCCATTTTCTCCATTAAAATTTGTTTTAAAAAAAATATTAAAAAAAGCACAAAAAGATTTTTAATAAAAATTGGAATTGCAAGTTTTCACGATTACAGTTTCAACGCTAGATATTGGATTGATACCCGGATTTTCCACGATACTGAATTTTTAACAAGTTTTGTAGGTAATTCCAGGAATTTTGATACTCGAAGTTTGACCGCAGTGACATTCCAAATCATATCTGAAGAATTAAAAATTGAGAGCTATCATCTTTCATGGAGTAATTTTGGTTGCTATGGTACACTTTAATTTTTTTTTTTATGGATTATTGTTTTTATCCATATTTCTTAAGCACATATTATTATATTAATGCCTGAATCATCATCTCATTTTGCTAGTTAGATTGTTTCTACATCACATATTCTACTTTTGTGCTTATTAATGGATATCATTCATCTTTTAGTTCTTGATGTTGGGATTCATCTAATGATACACATGTATATGCTCATTGCTTATTCCCTTTATAACATTGGTAGTTCACATGCTTTGCTAGTTTTTTCTTCAATAGTTCTACTTATCATTGTGATCTTGCTTTATTACCATTATGTACCGTTTATCTATGAATTATTTCTTCCCTTTAACTATTCAGGTTGAAAAGGGGGATATAGTTTTCTTCTTATTTGTCAAAAAGGGGGAGAAATATCTATAATAGAGGGAGATGATCCGTAGTAGGAGATGATGTGTAGGGGAGATATACTATTTAATAATTAGATGATTTTGTAATACATCACTTGTTTACATGATTTATTTCATCTATATCACTTTGATTTTTTGAGGATTCCCAAACGGGGGGAGTTTCTCTTTGTTCATGCTTGCCTGCATAATTCTATTTGTTGTTGTATGTGATTTTAGGTATTGTCATATTGATTATGACTATGACCTAACGTCGTTAAACTTGACTTTGACGTGTCATTAGCCATTTGGACTCACATGTGAATTACTTCCTACTACTCTCATTATATGGTTAATATTGAGTGGGTTTGGTAGGAGTAATCAATTATCGTATTAGAATGCAATTTTATATCAATTACCGAATTACATGGTTCTAACATGGGGATTATTAATAATTTATTTTAAATCTAATTATATATAACATACAAATCCCCATAATACATAAACCTAACATGAAAATTTTTAAATATAAAAACTAATATAATAAATAATTTTATCCATTAAAGGCTAGTCTATGCTAACCACACAAATCGTAAATCAATTTCATCATATGAGAGATATAAATGAATGGGAGAACCCTAGTTATCTATACATAATTTTAGGCCTAAATTGCCATTTTTGGTTAATCTAGAATTTATATATATATATATATATATATATATATATATATATATATATATATATATATATATATATATATATATATATATATATATGAAAGGGGAAGAGTATATTAGTATCTTGCCTGAAAATAGTTGATATAAAATATGAAATTAGTTGCTTGAGTCCCAAACAAACTTTGAATTTCTCCTTGAACCCTTTTAGATCTTCCATTCATTCACTATATTCATCATTATTGTTTAGGAGATAGGTTGTTAATTTTCTAATGATTGATTTAGGGAAATATAGAGAGAGGAAATTATGGTTCCTAAGATTAGAGAGAGAAATGGGTATGAAATCTCATGTGAAAAATGAGTGAAATTCATACCAAACAAAATATATAAGAAAACACATAAGAAACAAGTCACATCCAACTTGCGACTAGCCCGTAAACTTACACTCCCATGGTCGTAGGGTGTTTGGCTCCCAATCGTAACCCATCATATCTAGTCAGTCTAAATATATGTGGTCACTCTCTTGAAGTCTGCAAGCCACCTTAAATGGAATTTTAATTTTTACCCATATAATTAATTCGTTCAAACCCTAATTTTGATCCAATTTCTTAAAACTTTATTAAAGACCATTCTACCCACGGGGTTTCACCCTATTCCCCCACATAAGCTCTTTAGAATATTTTAGCCCATTGAAGATAAGATCACCAGCTAAATCAGACCTATTACTCACACTAGATCAAATTAAATTAAGCACTAATTAAACTTAAACAACTTTAATGAAATGTAACATATTAACAAATCCAATTTAAATTTCTCATTGTCAATACTTTAGAATTTTATTTTAAATTCATTTTAAAAAGATAAAACTCCACTTTAATTATTCATCAGCTCATTCATTTATTTCAAATAGATATGGGGCATTACAATGTTATAACTTTGGTTCTCGTTCAATTGTGTAGCTCACATCCTAGATAAGTTTACATCTTATTGGTAAAGTTGCGTGTACATTCCTAGTTCTTTATCTTGACTATGAAAACCTGTCTAATGGTTTAGGGACTTGTCTTATAGTTCAAAGAAGATAGTAGCAATACATTGTAAATGTATTGAATAGGACCAAAGGTGATATTCAAGTCTTAGTGATGACTATATTAGACTTGCATAGTTCCATAGAGTTAAAAAATAATGCATAGACTTTAATCCCAATGATTATGAAGATGACAGTATTCACATAATTATTACTTTGATTATAATGGGTGAATTTAAATTTATTGGATCTAAATCTTTAGAGGTTAGGCAATCATTATGTGTGATGAGTGTTAAAATTGTAAATCACTTTACACCTATAGGTGCTCCTCTTTTGACCTCAAATAGGTAAGAGAAGATAAGTGTCAAAGTGAAAGATTCAAACTTCAGAAGATGGTCTTACGTCCACTATACAATGGTGTTATGCATGTTTATTACAATGTAGTTTAGTACTACAATTTAACAGGCCCCTTGAGCTTTGGTTAAGGGAGTTTGAGGATTTATGGCCTTAGTTAACGGTACAAGGGACCTTAGGATGTAACTGTATGACTTCTCTAAGGTTCCTAGGTACTCTTTTAGGGATCTTGCAAGATATACAAAGCATATGAACAATGGAACTATTCTAAATACAAGTATATACTTCGCTACAGTGGGTCACGAGTATAAGAGAACGTGGGAACACTTGTGAAGTTTTAGAAACCTTTGGAGTCTGATTGTTTGAATGCTCTAATCTCTTTGGATGATAGAGATAGATCCCCATCCACCTACTACCAACCTTCTATTTGTAGGAGAACTCTAGGATATAGGAGGGATGAACTATCACAACATGGCTTTGATAACTCTAAGGTCCATCGGTGTTAGTCGAACGGTGGAGTTTGAGGAAAAGTCATTCCAGGTAGTGTAATATGGTTGTTGAGTGCATTAAATATTGATGGAAACACTCAATGCACATGGAACTAGTAGTGGTGGTACGTAGAATAGTTCTCTACTTTCTACTTGCTCTACCAGACTAGACGAGGAAGCTTTGTAGAGGTCTTCTGAGCTTAGGACCCATCATATAGGAATCTTAGATTACTCTTGAGACGCTTTGGGGTGGTATACCTCATCACTAGATTAAGCTCTGATTTAATCGTCATCACGCTTTGGGATTATTCTCTTGAGACGCTTTGGGGTGGTATACCTCATCACGCTTTGGGATTATTCTCTAGATTAAGCTCTGATTTAATCGTCAGCCTTGACGAAGTCTTGGTACTATGGTCTCTAGACTCCTTGAAAGATGTATGTTGGAACAATTGATTCTTCAAGGAGGAAGAAAGCCCATCTTAGGTCCAACCTAGTAGTGTGGCCTTCCTTTAGGAGTCATAGAGGTCTTCGGTGCCAAATAGCAGTTTGACTGAGGTTCGAGGTCAGATAAGGAGCCTCTATCCTTGCTCGAATGATTTGGGCCTTTGGAATATCATGAGTTTGAAAGGGTACTATTAGTAAGTATGTCTGAGATTATATTTAGGAGGAATCTACATATAAGAGATATCCTGGATTTTGATACCCCTTAATAAACTTATCAGTTTTGATTTTACCAATAAAACTAGGTGATTGATTTTATTATCCGATAGAGTATAAAATGTGTTAAGTTTTAGATTAAGAAATAAATAAGATGTTAGTGAAAATATATTAGTGATAATTTGAATTTCACCAATCGATTATTGTGTGCTTTATGCGGGGAATCATATTATTTACTATTTAACGTTGCATGAAATACCTCTTTATTTGAGTAATTATGAGGTAATTAAATTGGAGTGCAATTGGAATTATTTAGTGAAATTAATTATAATTAAAATGAAAGAAAATATATCGCGGGCTATGATATGGGATTTTCATACTTCTTTTTAGAAGCCAATTTAATTATTAGCCATGGGTCCCTAATATAGTCCATTTTACCAAGTAGCAAGCCTAAACTCTTTGGAACCCTTCTTGGCCTAATGCCACTCCACACACACACACACACGCACACACACACACACACACACACACACACACACACACACATATATATATATATATATATATATATATAATAAAGGAGGAGGGCTTTTTGCCACGTCATATAACATATGTATACAAAATCTATATAAACAGAATTTGTATCTATTTATATAATGTTCCACGTGGAGATTTGATTTCTTTCTTTAAAGCCTGCCCAATTCATGTGGATCATTTGTTTCAAAATTCAAATATAACTTTGTTGTACATATTTTCATTATTCCTAGTACATTTATCTGCGCTTACCTCTCACTAAAGTCACTGAAGCTTCTTTAGTCAGAATACCACCTACCACACACAACCTCATCCGAATATCTCTCCCCACACACTGCCTACCAACATATACCTCTCTATCATCTTAGTCCCAAAACTAGACAGCCTTATCCTCCCAACAGATTCTCTCTCACCTGCTCCGTCTCATCTTCTCCCTCCGACTATTGGATCTCTCACAATGAAGGTACTCACACGAGCTCCACATTATCTCTTTCTCTCTCTCCCCCTCTCTCAATATATTTTCTATTTTGGATTTTTTTCGATTATAGGGGTATTATTTAACTTTTATATGAGTTTTCACAACATCAGATACACTCATAGTTAGATCTCAGCAAGAGGCAGTTGTCTTCTGGAGGATGAACTACAAAGGTACTCACATCTTTAATATTAGGCTTTTGAAATCAAGGATTTTTAGTTTCATTTCTTAATTTTTTGTTTTTGTTATCAACTATTTTAGGGCTCTGAGATTTGGGTTTAATACTTTGATTTAGGGTGTTAATTTTTTTGAAACCCAAATTTTTTGGTAGAGTAGTTATTGCTTATATGGATATCTAAATACCAAATCATGTTTGCAGACCAAATCATCCTTGCAGATATCCAAATGTTGAAGATATTATTCATATTTGGGATAATATCCAAGTGTTAGTTCCAATATGAGTATATTTAGATTGCAGATATTATTCATATTTTGGATAATTTCATTTTCTCCATGGTGGTTTGATATATAGGTTGAATGTCACGTGGATTTAGATTTTAGGATCAGTGCAACACACCTAGTATTGATGTTCAATTCAGATAGCGTGGACCTGTTGATGCTCATTTTGTTTAGGTACTCCCGGCCTTTGGATCTGGAAGATCATTTGGGTCCCATATATTGAAGAAAAAAAATATTCTCTTACCTTCAGTTCCCACAGTCATGAGTATTCAAATTTTTGAACTACATTTTAACTTGGTCCTATATCGAGCATGGGTTCATGGACAATTTTTATTATTCTCATTAGAGTGATGTATTCTTCATTCCATCCAGTTACCATACATGTTCCTTCTTCTTCTCCCTCTTTTTTTGTTGAGCTTTTTTATACGGGGTTCCATTTTATGTATTGAAACTTCTTTTATTTTTGTTGAGCTCTTTTAATGTTTTGAATATATCGGTGGATATCACTTCTAAATATTTTTGACAGGGATAAACTCTATTAATGTTTTTAGTGTGCTGAAATAAGGGGTTATCTTTTAATGTTTTTGTGTATTCTTTTAACTTTGGTTTCTGAAATTCCTTCAATGTTGGATTCTGAAATTCCTTATATATATAACATGGGTGGTTTTGTTGGTTTTGTAGATCTAATTATCATTATCATGTATATTCTCTCTTTAATTTGAAGTCAATAATTTAAAAATTGTCGTAAATGTTGTGTGCTTATGGACGAGGGGTTCTGCAAATTGGTTTGTCCTTTAACTGATTATCATTATCTTTTAATGTTTTTAGAGGTTTTATCCTTTAACTGATTAAACCCAAATGGGTTTGTCCTTCTTTTTTCTGACTCGAAATGAGTAAACAATGTAAGTAGGTTCTTTTTGGAAGAATGGATTATAGACACCTCATGACCTCTCTGTCAATATAAAAGCCACAATGTCAATTTTAAGCATATGAATCGAGGTAGAAACGAGGATGTGAACGACTCTACTATGGGTTGATTATTTTAAGATATTAGTTTAATATTTAAAAATTCAATGACGATCAATGTGTTCTTTCTAACAGTTAACAGTGCTTGGAAAATAATCTCTGTGCCATCGCCGTTGACGTTGAAACGATCATTAACTGTGTTCTTTTATATATTCTATTTTGGTTTATTCTTTCCAGTTCAGATTTATTCTTTCCAACAGTCATTGACTGAGTTATAGATCTATTCCCGTGTCGTTGTCGTTGAAACCATCTCCGCCCTGGAAAACCTGCAAACCACAAAGTCTGTGGAAAACGTCACTTCTTTGGAGGGTAAGCAGTGCTTGGGACTATTTCCTTCACTAAAATCACTACGCATCTATTTTATTGAAACATTTGTATTGGGTATCCTGATACAATTCTAATGTGTATTCTAAACCAAAAATGTCAATTAAATTCTATTTTTCTTATTGATAAAAATTAGGTCGAGTTTTATTATAAATGCAAAATGTTTGACTTTATTTTTAACTTTCAATTATTGAGTTGTTTTACTTATTTTTTCTTCTAAATATTTGTATTGGTAGTTATTTTCACTTCCATTCAGCATTTGTTCTTAAATAAGGTTAGTTTGGGGGGGAATCTTTCACCCAAGAGGGTCGAGGGGTTTGGGATCAGTTCGTTGGCAGTAGTGAAAGGGTTGGAGGGGTTGGATTTGTGGGAGTAGATTGGGGTTTTGATTAAGAGTGCATTGGTTTTGGATTATGCACTTGCAATTGTCAAGCCTTTGTTTTTTGTAATAATGAATTTAGGAACTAGATATTTTTGAATTAGGTTATGTAAAGTGGATGGGTAATAAAAAGCCATAATAGTACCCTGGAATGTTTTGTTCTACTTCTATAGGTAAGACAACGCAATAATAGTCAGATCAGTCATATGTTTCTGTATTCCTTCTAAAAAAATTGTGATTTTTTTTTTATAAAAAGGGGATTAAAAAATTGAGTTTTAGTTTTAGCATGTTAATAGGTTGTTTTTTCCTTTTATAAAATTTTGGAGTGCCTTAGTATATGGTTGGAGTGAGAATAGTTCTACGCTAATACAATGCTATAATTACTAATCATAATTCTATTTTTAAAAATTAAATAAGTGTTACATGGCGCATACAATGATATAACGATGGGAGGGACCAATTGTTACAATTGGCAGAGTTAGGGATCATAGATATTATTTAGTATAAATAGCAGATATTAATGTTCCTTTGGGATAAATGGCCCATAACAAATATGTCATTTTATGACAATTTGTATCACATTGTCACATTTCATGCTATCATGTCGTATCAGTCCGTATTATTTTATCGTGTGAATCTTATTTGACAGACCTTAATAACTATTGGGTAGAATTATTTGTTGCTTTCTAAGGACCATGTGATTCATGTGAAATATGTAACCGATTTGAAAAATTGTGATAATGAAATGTACATTTGATTTAATTGTAATTGATACCTTCTAATTGTTCCAAGTTTAATTAGCATCATTTTAATAAAACAATTTAGCACATTGCCATTGGCACAAGTACACCGTGCCATGGGCTGTCCCTCTTTGTTCCTCTTTTGTTTGATGATATTATATATTAATATATAAGATTAGAAAACAATGGGAATGGGTTGTTGGCAAAGGTACACCTGTAAAAAAGAGGAGCAATGTTAGAATATAAGACAAGTACCAGGGGTACCCAGATTCGCATGCTTAATATAGTAGAGCCTTGAAACCTTAAGCTTAGACCTGTAGGAATTGTCAAATAAGGAAAACATGTATCATGAACCATGTGAAATAATGCCACACCAAAACTATAATTTGAAATTTATATGCTTAAAATAGTGTAAATTAAAATTATGCCAATGCCATGAACTATTGAGTTGGGTGTAGAAAATTAATTGTTCATGGGGGCATTGGGTAATTTACCCTTTAAAATGTGATTAAAAGAAAATCGATTTTTACCTAATTTTTATATTTTGAAATATATAGATTTAAACTAATTTTAAGTAGACTTTTAATTTCACCATGCCATTGGCATGGTCATATTTTAGAATTATTTTGAATCGTATATAGGTTGATACATTAGCTCATTTTAAATACAATTAGACTCATTAATTTATTATCAATACTAAATCTCTCATTTAGGAAAATTATTTATCGTTAAATTAACATCAATCTCCGAAAAAACTTTACGAGCCCCTAATAATTTTTCTTATTTACGATTGATCCGGGTCAACATAAACCCTACCCGTTAACTATAGTATTTTATTAGTTTGGTGATCATATGACCATAAATTATTAAGGGCCCACACATTAAGTTATAACTTCGTGTCGGTTCGTATTATGTTATTGCGTGTTTTATTTTTCCAAACCATATCAGTATTATGAAATATTCGGAACATTTTTGCAACCGTGCCATCGGCACGGGTACACCCTAGTATATATATATATATATATATATATATATATGTGGGTTAAGGGAAGGGGCTTAAGCTTCATGAGACATTCACAAGAGATAGAGAGTGGGAGACAAACACTATTCACATTGTGTGAAGGGGTGGGGAGATAGAAAGTAATTTCTCTCATATTACACCAAGAGTTCATCTCGAGAAGTGTCCACACACATGGCTTGATTTTGATAAATCATATTATAGAAGATCTAAGGATCACAATAAATCTAATAAGGGATTTGAAGGTCAAAAATAGGTATCAAGATCAACCTCTTCATAAAATATTTCTCCTAAATTGGATAACCTATAAGATCCACAAAGGTATTGTGATCCGAACCTTAGATTTATTCTTTATATCTAAATATTTTTGTTTACCTTTTGAAACATGATAAATCAATTTTTTAAGGCAGCAAAGTTTATTTATTTATTTTGTCAATCCCTATCAATTACTATCAAAGCCCCGATAATCATGTTTTAGAAATGTCCATGTTGTTCACCATTAAAAAACTAGGTTTGCATGTGAGAAAATGTATGTTTGGATGTGTATCTTTTGTACTAAAATGGTTATGTAGGATTCTTATTACTCCCTACATCATGATACCATTTTTTTTATGTGCGCAGATACTACATTGGTTTATTTGTGTTTTTTTTTCCTTAAAACCATGTATAGTGTTTATTGTCAAATAAAGGTGTGTTAGGTTCATTTTGAAATAATAATCATACTTGTGACAATGCCTTATATGGCCATATCCCTCAGACCTTTTTGTTTTTTTTCCTTTTCTCCTTCTCCATCTCGCGAACAGAAACTCGCATGCGTGATGGATAGAGAGAGAGGGATGTCTCACGCCCTTTCTAGGAATGCTTTGGCTGTCGTTGATATGGGGTTATGTAAAAAGATAGAGTCGCCAACCTATTTTGTACAAAACAGGCAAAAGAACATGTTGCCGCCTCGAGAGAATGACATCAAAGACAAACTGATGCTTGGTAAACCAATTAGTTCAGAGGTTTGGGGGCTAAGTTACGGAATGGGAAGGTATTAGGAACTAATCCTGCCCTTTCAGTCTCTCATATGCTTATGTTACTATTTTCCTTAATTTCTCCGTGAAGTGTGTATGCGTGTATATATAAATGGAGATCTTAATTGCTCTACTCGTATCATAGAAAAGATGGAGTGAGGTCATCTATAGGAATGTTCCTGAAAATAGCAATTAAAAATATAACATGTGCGTTTATCAAGATATTGACCACTATGATGAAATGATAATATGTGTTTGATAAATGAAAATATGAATCACAAGTATGATATATACAAATAACGTAGAGATAAAATAGGAAAGAAAAGAGGAAAATGGGAAAATAGGAATTGAGTCTCGGGTCTTAGCCCGAGATGCCTATGTAGGCTATAAAGGCATCAAAGTCCATGTAGTTCTCATGAAGTACAAGGGTGGGGTTTATTCCATAAATTCAAATGGGGATTTTATTATATTTGTTGTAAACAAAAGGTGTGTTTAGTTTTGAGAAAATGTGGTGAAAAATCCTATTAAATTTTTTAGGTGTAACCCTCTTTTTCTTGTTTTTTTTATAGAAAATATATTACGTGCAATATTATTAATAAAGGATTGGAGATTTATATGTGTATTAGCTAAAGTAAAAGATGAATTATGAACTTATATAACTAATGTGAAAATAAAGAAATTTAAAGAGAGAGAAGAATGTTTGGACCTTCTTTGGAGATTAAGAGATTGATATTGATTAATGATGAGTTTCCTTGCAAGTGAATGAAGAATGTTGGGGAATTTTTCTAAATTTGGTGTGAAGGTGATATGGATTAAAGGAGGAAAAAGGTTTCAAATAAGGAAACCTCACTGACTTAAGAAGAATGTTACTGAGATCACTTAAGTTGATGTTTCTGAGGTACCTTGGAAGGTGAGCTAATGCTCTCCTTATATCGGGTCAAGGGACTGCCAGTCGATATTATCCTTTCCTTTCCTGTCGGTAGGTAACCCTAGACACACTGTTGATAGGCAGGGAATTGGACCTGCCAATTGGCAGTCTCGTGCAGATTTTTTAGAAAATGATTATAAAATGAAATCCATAAGTCCAAATCGTACACGGGTATATCGTTGGAAAGTTTATTCCAATACATTTGAGAATTCTTTGGGACGCTCCTAGGTTCAGGAGTTGACTTTCGGTCAAAATGCTCATCGATCCTTTAGATAGGATATCGTCGGATGATGATGGATCGTTCCTCCGAATCGTAAGTCCGAATTGTTCATGGGTGAGACCGTTGGAAATTTTATGAGAGGCACTTCAATGTTCCAAATTTTTTCGCTCAGTTAAGAGAGTTAAGGTTGGTTAAACAAGGACTGAAAGAACCCGATGACCTTTTGGAGTGAAACAGAATAGTCATTCATATCATAAGTCTAAGTCGCACATGGGTAGACCGTTAGAAAGGGTATTTAGTGAACTTCAAAGACTCATTGGTCAAACGGAGCCTGAGAGCTCCCGATGGCCTCTGGATCGGTTTTTAAGGGGAAAAGGGATAGTTTGTCTGAATCGTTATGCCATTTAACACACAGATCGGACCGTTGGAAAGGGGGTTCAGTTCCATTTGAAGATTCAATGATCTTTCACTCTGAAGATGAAGTTGATTGGGGTCAAATCTGGGCTCAAAAGCGCCCAGTGACCTCCAGATCGATTTTTGATAGTAAAATGGTTTGTTCGTTTGAACCATTATGTCAATTCGTGCATGGGGCATACCGTTGGAAATGGGATTCAGAGACCTTCAAAGATTCACTAAGCTTTCTCTCTAAAGATGGAGTTGATCGAAGTAAAATGGGGCTCGGGAGTGCCTAGTGACCTGCAGATAAGTTTTTGGAGTATGACCTAGGTTTTATAGTGAATTAGGGAGGTGCTAGGGACCTAAGGAGATACTTAGGGGGATCCTAGAATGTGGTGTCTACACCTTATATATATTTTTAAATATATTGTACGGAATGTGAGTCAATTGCACTATGTATGAATTTTGATGAGTTAGTTTCGACCTAATTATGAAAGTTTATAATTTCAATTATAGTACAATTAAATATTTCACGCCTAATATAATGAGTAAACATCCTATCGATAAAGCTGAGAGTGCAATCCTAATAGCCTATCTTAACTGCGAAAACCCATTTGATGGTTCAAGAACTTGTCTGAAAGTTAAAGAGGATTATGATTGATACGTCATGAATGTATTAAAGAGGACCATAGTGATATTAAAGTCTATGTGCTAACTATATTAGACTTGCATAATCTCATATGTTTGTAAAGGGTGAATATGTTCTGAATTCCAAGAGTTATGAGAATTGTAATACTTGCACAATTGGTGCTTGAATTGTTATGGGTTCAATTCAATGTTATTGTATCTATATCTCCTCAAGTTGAGTAATTGTTTTGTAAATAGGTCTGAGATCAAGTTCAGAGGAGTCCGTATCCAAGATTTTTTTTGGATTATGATACCCCCTTGATAGGCTTATAAGTTTTGATTCTACTAATAAACATGGATAATGGGTTTATATCTGGTAGAATATCAAACATGTTAAGGTTGATATCAAGGAATAAATAAGAAGTTAGTTAAAATCGATTAATGAAAATTTATTTGAACAAGATGGCATTGTATGCTTAACTCAGGGAATCATATTATATACCATAACAACTTTGAAATAATGCCTCATCAATCGAGTAATTTTGAGATAATTAAATTGGAGTTCAGTCATAATTATATAGTGGAATTAATTATGGTTAAACGGAGAAAGCAAATGAATTATAGGGCTGTAATTTTAGACATTCGAGTATCTATTTAGAAGATAATTTAATTATTTAGTCTTGTTTCCCTAGTATAGACTATTTATTCAAGTAGTATGCCCAAATTCTTTGGAACCCCAATTTATCTCCAACTAACTACTTATACCAATATATATTAGTGTATGTTGGGATTTTAAGTAGCATACGAATTATTAAGGGTTATCATGGGAAAGAAAAATTACTATTTATGTTTTTGTGAGGGCGTGTGGAGAGAGAATGTCACTCGAAACACCAACCATTAATCTCCAAGAATTCTCACACACATAGCCTTATTTAGGAGGATCATATACTAGAAGATCCGAGACTTTAGATGGATTATAGCATGGTTTTTGGGAACTTTATAAGGGAAGTAAGTTCACCATCTTCATCAAATCGATTCCCCCTTATCAGATCACCAACAAGATCCACAAAGGTACTATGATTCAATCCCTAGATTTATATTTTAGATCAAGTCTTTTGTTCTTTTCTGGAATGTGATCAATTAAAGAATAAGGGATAGTAAAGTTTTTTAGTGTAAATCCCCAACATGTGGTATCAGAGCCCACATTTTATATTCATCATGCTTTAGAAAAGATCCATATTATCCACGAGAAAAATACTAGGTTTACATGTTACAATTTGTGCATGGATATGTATTTTTGTACTAACTTGGTTCTATAGGTTTTTTATTTTTTATATCCCATCCATCATGGTCATATTTAGTTAAATTTTCTCCTAGATTCAATTTCATTGTAATAATTAGGGTTTTTAATTACTGCATTTAATTGATATATTTGGAGCAGATTTTTAAGGGATGTAATCATTAGATGATAATATACTTTTTTGTATTAAATTTTGGCATGGGTGGAAGATCCATAGGTTACGATTGGTTTTTGATCAAGAACAAAGGTCCATTAATGGAATTTTCAAGGTTGATGGAAGGTCAAAACGACATAGTTCGGACAAATATTCAACAAACCTAAGCACCAGAGGAAGAAGACAAAACAGACAAGGGCGCGTGCACAAGCCGTGACCATGAGTACAGATTCCACGACCGCGACTATCAACCCATCGATTGTGCATCTTCATGCGGGTAAGGATGGGTTTAACATGATTTTGGACTCTCTCTCTTCGAGTTTTGGTTTTGGGATAGTATCTTCTTCAAGGAGTTTTTGACTATTTGGGACTCTACTAAAGTAAGAACTTTAAGCCATGATGGAAAGGAACTTTGAGTCTTTTTTTATATATATTTTCACGTGTTTATATTTTTCCATACCTCTTAATTAATTATTGCATAAATTTGTGTGTTGATTAATTAATTAATTAGGGACACCTAATATTATGTTTAACATGATTTGAATTTTGAGACTGACCTAGATCACAATGTTTTCTTTTGAAAATATGTTTTTATTTATTTTTTCCTAAATTCTATCTAATTGGGTAATTAATCTAAGGTATAACTTAAATTGTGATCCCTCAGTTTTATTTTAATTTAAAAATACTTTTACTTTTCAAAAATTAAAATTGTGAAATTGGGTAATTTAACTTGTACGAGTAAATTGGGAATTGCCAAGTATTTAATTAAAGAATTTTGAATTGAATGAATATTATTTTCAAGATACTATCAAGTTTAAAATATTAAGTGAGAGCGGGGTTTCAACAAAAACCCCACACTCTCCATAAATGTTTTAAGAATGAGATGTGATTAATTCATCACCTCATCTTTATCTGTCCCCCTAACAAATGAAATTAATCATGACATCCTGTATTCTTAAAACTCTCAAGTGCGAGAAGTTGAATGTAAGTTAGTTACATCCCCGCCATTGGGGAAGTTCTACACAATATGATTCAAATTCAATGGAACCGATTCAAACCCTAGAAGATATGTTACTTGCTTGTACATTGGATATGTCTGACCACTCGAATGTATATTTACCCTTTGTCGAATTTTCATATAACAATAGCTGTTAATCCAGTATTAAAGCGGCCCTATTGAAAGCTTTATATGGACGACCTTGTAGATCCCCTATATTTTGGATAGAGTCAGGAGATAGTAAACACTTTGGTCCCTAAATAATTCAAGAAACCACCAAGGTAATACAATAGATTCGAGAGAAGTTGAAGACAACACAAGATCGACAAAAGAGTTATGCAGACCATCGCCGAAAAATTGTTAGAATTTTGTTAAAATGAGCAAGTATTTCTAAATTGTCCCCCCGAAAAGGAATTTATGTTTCGAGAAGAAAGGAAAATTAGACTCCAAATATATATTGGACCTTTCAAAGTTTCTAAAAGAATTGAATCGGTAGCCTATCAATTAGAATTACCTGTGAAATTATCCAATATCCATAGCCTATTTCATGTATCATAGTTACATCAGTATATATCAGATCCATTGTATACCATCACATGGAAAGAAATTTCAGTTGAACTCAACCATTAATTTGAAGTACGTCCTATTTAAATTCTTGATCGCCAAGTGAAATATCTCAGAAACAAGGAAATTCCCTCAGTTAAAAAACATTGGAAGCATTAGAATCAGCAAGAAGCTACATGGGAACTAGAACAAGAATTAAAGAATCAATACACCCACTTATTCAAAGGTAAAATTTGAGGACGAATTTTTCTCTTAGGTAGGTAGAGTGTAAGAACCAAGAATTTCTTTAAATCCTAATCTACCTATGACCTCGATTTAAACCCTTATACAATATGTAAAACCAAAAGTCGTTTCAAGAGGAAAGAAACTATGTTTAAAAACCTAGAACTTTGTTATATTAACTTCGACCCCTTGAAGTTTCAGTAAATTATAAAAGAGCCCCTAAAAATTTCAAAGTAGGATAACCGGAGATATATTTACATCAAATAAATCCTTAGACCTCAACTAAAAAAAATTACAATTTTAACCCCGAAAACTTTCTGAAATTACTAAACTACACCTAAACTTTGCAAAACTATACTTTTAGTGCTATAAAAGAAATTATACAAAAAATGATGGACTAAAAACAAAACCTTCTTAAATTTTATTTCAAACCCTATCCACATGCTACCCCACATTAGCATAAGAGGTTCAAAACACATGGAAAACCCTATGAAATAATGTGCACCTCATTTACCAAGAACTAAAACCTCACCCAAAGTAGTTCAAATCCACCTCCTTTTAGCTCCAATCAAATCTTCACATGAAATAGTATAATTACCCCTCGACCCAAGAAGTAAAAACTCAACCTAAAGTTCATTTTCAAATCCCAAAATTTCCCTCGATTAAGGTAACTCATCATTTTATGCTTCATTTTCAATTGTAGTAGTTTTCTGCATAGTTATTATAGTTAAAACACTCATAATATGCAAGCTTTTACGTGTAGAATGGCCTAGGATAGTAAAAATCAGTAGGAACACCATTAAAGCTTATTTAATGGTGAAACTCGGTATATTTACTTAAACTTTGATTTGAAGCCAGGAATAACTTCATTATAACCTAAGGATTTTGAGTGTAATGGTCATAAGCCATGAATGTTCATGTAGAGCTCAAATTGATCAAAAGTGATTTTTAAACTCAAAACCTGCAAATTAAAAATTCTCAATGTGCAATCCATCAGAATCTCTGAAACCAAAACCAAGATACTATCATATATAGCAAGAACTAAACCCAATTCAGAAGAGGCCTTGCCATACTCTAGAAATCCATGAAAGTCAGGTCGAATTTCAGAAAAAAATAGTTTTAGAACTTGAGTTATTCAAATGTCAATCCATAAAACTTATATATTTGAATTTCTCATGAAAAATTAGGTTAAGTTTGTTAAGTAATCATCTCAAATGGTATAACAACGTAGGAGAAAACCTCAGTAAAATTTGAAATCCTAAACAGTCAAAATCGAGAGGTTGAAGATGAAGAATTTAGTCAGAAACATTTACCACGAGTGTGTGAGCGCGTGGCCAATCAGGAAATTCTGATGTTTTTGCCAAAATTTTTATTAAATTATGTTGATAAAAATGGTATAAGATAAGACCATGTTTGAATATTCCTAGCTCAAGTTATGTAAAAATAAGATTTTTACTTTGATAAATTTCTTTAAAATTATAAATCAACCCTTATTAACCTTTTCAACTTATGAGTTTGATCCCCAAACTTTGCCCATACGTACATCAAAGTATTTTAAGATAAAAAATCGCTTGCACCAAAGTTTAATAATGAGCTTAAGGTCAGTATTTTAAAGTCCCGAGATAATTACAAATAAGCCCCAGAAACATTAACAAAGATAGTTTTAAACTACAAAAACGATTGATTAACCCCCAATACTTATATACCACACATTGTATAACAGAAGATCAAGCCACAATTCTTTTGAATATCCCAGTGTGATAGCAAGTCAACCGAATACCAAGCAAGTAGGTTTTTCCTACCTTTTCAGTATTATACTTTGCGTATTTGAAATACAGCTATTGATATCAATATGTGATAGCCCCGTTCACTCTTACTATGTGTATGTTAGTATACTTTCATACTACATATTTTGTTAACCATCATCAGTATTTGAATTTATCATTAGTATTTAAATTTAAGGATCAATTTTAACCATTCTCATATAATAACTAATATCATGTACCTTATTGATTCAGTTCACCCTAGAACTTTGTGCCATTTTTACTATAAGCATTAGTATTAACTAGGAAATCGACTAATGTGTTATCCCACAAAGTTTTCTACTTGGCCTAATGGTCTGAGATGACTTTGAGCCATGACTATTGCTCCGTACGTATGAGTGACACTTTAATTGTGTTCATATCAGATTACTCTTTCTTAAAATTTTTGGGTTGAATGATTATTATAAGTTAACTGATGGCTTAATTACTTCTATACCTTTTAGTGAACTAGTAATAATGGGATTATTAGTTTAACTCTTTGACTTTCTTTACATGATCCTAACTAAACTAATAATGAATCGTATTTCTTAAACGGACTAACCATTATGGAATTATGAATTCCAACATTTTTGATGTTTCATAATCAGATAAATATGGAATTATCAGCTTATTATTATCAACGTTTTAAATACTTGTTCAATACACACTCCAATTCTCATTTATATCTATATCATAATGATAGAACTAATAGGACCTACTTAACATATTTGTGCTAATTCCCTCCTTTTCCATATGAGCTAGGAGAAATAAGATAGTATCTCTTCCCTACTAGAGAAAAAAACTGATTACCTATGTGCGTATGTGATCGTGTGGGCAGAGATTAAATTAGATGGGAACAAGCAGTGACACTTTTCAATTTTCTATACTGTCCCGTGTACTAGAAATGTGTAACTCACTCATGTGGTGGTTCAACCCTATGTAACATACTAATAATGAATAAAAGTTTTGTTATTCTGCCTTATCTTTAATTCATTGCTTTATGTGTACTTCTTGTTCATTCATACCAAAAAGAAGGGTGTGACATTAAGATTCGAAGAAAGATTTTTGTATTTTGAATATTGAATCACTCAATCTAGGGATCAGTGTCCTAAAACACCTGATCATATATAAAGAATTAGGAAAATACATTATGCTTGAGAAATAGGCTGCCTCATGTATGTTATGTTGTGTACTAGACACTATCTACTTTTTCGTTGGAATGGTCAGTAGATTTTAGTGTGATAGTCTTGTACCATTTAGGTTCAAAGACTTAATTTTCAGTCATATAAAGATTCTAAGTTTCTACATCAGGATATGTGTTTACTCAAGGAGATGGAGCTGTATGTTAGAGGAGTGTGAAACAATCATGTATTGTTGATGCCACCATAAAGGAAAAAGTTTTTGCCATTTCGAATGCAAGTAAAATTGCTATATATATATATATATATATATCAATAAATTCCTAAGTGACTTATCAAACTATATTATGTTAATAATGGAACGATTGAAAGTTTGAGATAACCCATAACCCATTAAACGATTTAAGCACAACGAGCACATGTTTCACCTAGTTTAAGAGATTGAATAATGGAGGTCATAAGTTATATAATAAAGGTTGCATCAGATAACACATAGTTGATCCTTTTACAATTAGGGCTATATACTATTGAGTAGATGGGTCGGGAGTTGGATGCATAGGTAGATGGATTTAAGACTAAATATGAGATCACTAGGGGTTTATCATTAAAACCATGTATAATGTTTACTTTTTAATAAAGGTGCATCAAGTTCATTTTAAAATGAGAATAATTCCTGTGAGAATGCCTTATATTTTCTTTCAACATAAATGTTAGTCAATTGCACTTCTTAGAAAATCCAGAGAGTTAGGTTCAGCCTGATCAGGAAAGATAGAATTTCAGTTCTAATACAATTAAATAGTTCATGGCTTAAATAGGGAGTTCACATCCGATCAACAAAGCTGTGGGTGCGATCCTAATAATCTATATTAATTATAAGAACCAATTAGATAGTTCAAGAACTTATCTCATAGTCAAAAGAGGATTATAACAAGTACATTACGAATGTGTTGAAGAGGACCATTGGTGCGATTCAAGTCTAGGTGCTGACTAGATTAGTCTTGCGCAATCACATAAATTTTCAAAGGGTTCATATGTCATTAATCTTGAGGGTTGTTAGGATTGGAATATTTGCACAATTATTGCTTTGATTGTTCTGGGTGAGATTAAATCGTATTGGATCTAAATGGTCGCAAGTTGGGAAATCATTGTGTAAGTAGGTTTGAGATAAAGATTAAGAGGAATCCACATCCAAGAAAGATCTTGGATTGTGATATCCTATTAACAGGCTTGTAAGTATTGATTCTACCAGTAAAAATGACGAGTGGATTTATATCTGATGGAGTATCAAATATGTTAAGTATGTGATCAAGGAATAAATTAATAGTTGGTTAAAATTAATTAGTGGTAAATTGATTTGACCAATAGGGTAGTTTATGATTAATGCGGGGAATCATACTATGTACCATATAAAATTTGAAAATAGGACCTCATCATTCAAGTAATTTTCAGATAATTAAATTGGTGTGGAGTCGTGATTATTAAGTGAGATTAATTGTGATTAAATGGGAAAAAAATAATTTCTGGGTATGTAATTTGAGATTTATGAATACCTATTTGAAAGCTAATATTAATTATTTAGTCTTGTGTCCCTAATATAGTCCATTTACCTACGTACTATGACCAGACTCCGTGGAAACCCTGTTTAGCCCCAAGACACTACTTATACCTGGATATATTGGTGTAAGTTAGAATCTTAAGTAGAATAATCATGATTAACAGTTAGAGAGGAAGATGAAAAGTAATATTTACATTTTTGTGAGGGGGTGTGGAGAGAGGGTCATATCTCACTCAAAATACAAAGTATTCATCTCTAATAATTCCAATACACATAGCCTTCTTTGAGAGGATCATATAGTAGAAGATTAAAGGATTTTAATGGATTCTAGAAAGGTGTTTGGAGACCTTGGAAGGGAAGAAAGTTCATCATTTTTATCAACCCATTGACCTTATATCGGATCACCTATAAGATCTATAAAGGTATTGTGATTCAATCCCTGGATCTGTGCTTCAAATCTAGTCTTTTTTTTTTAAATGTGATCAATCAAAGATCAATGGGCGATATAGTTTTTTTATAGTGTCAATCCCCAATGATCCGTAGTTACTTTTTATAGATTCGATTTGGTTGTAATAATTAGATATTTCAATTATTGAAAGAACTGATGTATACGGAGGTGTTTGTGAGGGGATGTGGTAGTTTTTAATTTTTAGAACCATGTATTCTAATTAGGTTTGATCATGGAAGAATTTTCATGGAATTCGGTTTCAATTGGCTCAAGTTTGTATGTCCTTAAATGAATTTTTTAGAAATTTGAAAAACGTTAAAGTGACATTGTTTTGATGATGAAGGCAATCCCTAAACATGAACAGACGAGGCCAATACGGAGGTATGCACACCCACAGTTTTTTAGGACAGGACTGCAGATCTTGAGGTGCGATCGTGGCCATAGGAGGCGCGATGGTGACCTACTAGAATGGAATCGCTATTCACATAAGTTAGGGGCTATTTTTATTTTTTAGGACTTGTTCTTCTTCCAACACCAGTTTTGTGATCGACTATTCTTCAAAGGTGTTTTGACCTAAAAGGACTCTATTCATTTAATAAGTCTTAGCCATGATGAGAAGGGATTTTATATTCATTTCTCTGTATGATCAGTGCATAATTTTGTATTATTTATACCCAAATCTAGGCCCCATTAGGACCGTTGTATCATAAATAAAGAGCTTTTAGAATCGTTTTTCTATTTAGAAGAACAATGAAAGCTTAAAATTAATTTGAGTTAATAATGCAATTTTAGCAACCCTAGAAGATAAAAAAAATATAATTTCATAAACTTTATGGTCCAAAAAATAATTTTTAAATATTTATGTGGCCTATATGAAGTTCTCCCTAAAATTTGGTTAAATTCTGAGTTAAAAAAAGTGATATATATATATATATTTCAGGGGCTAAAATATATATAAGAGTAATTATGTAATTTCATTGACTTTTATGATCACAAATATGAATTAATTATTTTTATTTTACATTTTTACAATCACCTTGCGAGTTGAACCAACAAAGGAGGTGATCTGCAAAATTTGTTTAGATATGTTGTGACACAACACGGTTGACACAGTTGTACTAAATAATTTTTATAAATTCGCTCGAGTATCTGTTTCAAAAAGGTCTTTAAAATACTCACAACTTTTTAGCTCGGAGGAATTCGAAAATATGAAGTTTTGAAGGTGTAATTTCAATTTGAAAAATCTAACAGAAAAAGTGATGTAAATGGAAAAGGAAAAAATTAAAAAATATATTAAAAACAGCACGGGCTAACAGCCTACATTTATGATCCCATGTGATTTTATTTCCCATTATTACATTTTCCTCCACTAGATTAACGTCTTCTAAAGATTTACAATATGTTTATATTAAATTATTTTTTAATTATTTCACCTATCCCATGACTTTTAATTCTCAAGATATAAGTATGCCAAAGTTAGTTCAGCATTGGAAGAAGAAGTTGAGTATACATAATTCGGACGTAAGACAAAATGTAAGGGAGGATAGAGAAAAAATTTAGAGAGTAAAATTTTTAGGTGGACAAAAAATATTATACCTTGTGTTTTATTTTTGAGTGTTTGTGAGACCATTTATTGTAACACCCCACCTAATTAAATACCGGGTGGCCAGTCCCATACCAAATTAAAATAGAACATACAGTTGGCTCATTCTTAGCATCACTGTCGAAAACATTTACAACTCACCCAATACCCAATTAAGCGGGTGTTAAAAACTTTCCAAATTTTATTTCAACAAAAACCCATTTTTAATTTATGAATAACACTACACATATTATTCTACAACATTGATAACCGAACAGATAACTCAAAAGAATTTAAATGCCATTGGAATAAACATTCCCAAATAATTATCCAATACAGTAATCCCAACAATAGTAAATGTATTAAAACGACATGAATACAAGAGTATATGACTCCGATAGAAAAGAGATAATTGAGTTCCTTTGGGAGACATGCCCTAACTAAAAGAATACTGTGAATCAAATGAAGATAGGTGTCCAAAAAATACTCCATAGCTCCATAGCTCGTCATAATCCACTAAGGTTGGCGTCCCTGCTGCTGGACACCTGATATATAAGGTACAATAGAAAAGAAAATATGCAAGGAAGCGGGTCAGAGCCCGATTGTGAAAATAATTTTGAAAACAACAAGTATTTAACAAGTGCAATAAAGCATTTATTATGTACATGTTAGATCCAACTCTCACTTGCTATTCTCACCTCTCAACTAGAGTGCACACTTAACGTTTCCTATTAACCTCCTAGTTAATGGTTCGCCATTACTGATTTCCATAATATGATTTCATCCTAGATTATAGCCCCGTATGTCCCATACCATACGTTATATAATCATTCTTATACATTCTATATAAATCGTTTCCCGTTAACATGAATCATTTCTCATTAATATGAATTAATCTCTTCAATAAATATTCATTAACTTACTTCAATACTATTCTCAATCCACTGTTATCTACCATTATCATACAGTAGATTATTTAACCAAAAAAACATATCGATTCATTCATTTAATTCATTATATATGTAGATATATACATATATAATACGGCACCCCGAGTCACAGCTGTGGTGCAATGCATTACTCTGCTATCATGTCCCATCATCGCTGGTCGCTGAATAGGGGACTAAAGGTTCGGTAAGGATTCCTCGAACCACAAACAACAACATACAAATTGGAGGCAAACATAGCTCTCGTATCCATGGGTCATGCACATACCTATAATCCCACAGTCAGCGGACTTATCAACTCCCCGATAAGTCTTTCATAGACCTATGTTCTTGAGCGACAAATCAAAGATCCCATGGATTCATCAGGATATGACTTCCCTCACGCGCAAAACTCCCCATCGATAGCAAGTAAGCAAGGTATGTCATACACATAATCATCAATCAATCAAATAGGTATTATTATACCTATAATATAATATCAACAAGGTACTCACATTACCCTAAGATAGTTCCCATACGTAGCATTATATCTCTCAAATCCAACCTATTATAATATTATGACTTTACTTCTTTAATTCCATTATCCCCGAGCCTCACTCATTACTCAAGGTTCAAATAGGTTTCTCCTCAATATATTTATTCAGTAAGAAATCACAAGTATCCTACTGATCCACAACATCTTATCTCCCGAATTACTAAGAATTAAACTCACCTTTAATAAGGGTTATAACCGACAGTTTCTAATCTCTTATAAACACATTTTCTATCAACTAGGATTGAATATCATCATCACATGGATCATAGTCTATAGTGTTTCATTCACACTATATGACTTATCAACAAAATCAACCTCCTTGCATCCTATAACATCTCTCCACTCCCGATGTCATTAAGGTTCATGCGCGGAGTGTCTCGCAAAGCGAAATCCAAACAAGGATCCCCTCCTATACACTACTACTTAACTTTGTCGGTCGTGGAGGTCCGTCAACTTCAAATATGAAACCGTGATAACCTCATCCCCTATTTCAACCAAATTTGGTCTGAACTCCCATCTCTATCCAGGAGCCATACCACTAAGCGCTTGTACTACACTCAGTCCTTGCGCAATCAATTATGAGCTTAAACTCAGTCGTTGATGCTCAAATTGTAACCCTAAGGCTACCCTGATGTTATATTAAATCTCCTCTACTGGACCTATCCTTAATCGTCATGCATATAAATTAGAATCCATCACATGAATCTAGCAACCGAAATTTCTTTCAAATTAATTATCATAATTCTAATCAATTAAATCCCAATCACATTAATTCGGTTCTTATCTAGGGCTTACTGATCTTCCCTAAGTCCCATTATATCCAATTAATAATCACCAAAGATTTACAAAATGTTTGGGATAAGAACAAGAATTAAAAAGAAATAACCTCATGAATTCTGGGGAGGTCGATCGATCAAAGGCCGGGGGTCGATCGATTGATTGCCCATATATCAGCCCAGTTTTCTGCATTTCTTATACTACGGGTTTCATCAGTTTTGATCATTCAAACATTCATATTAACATCCCAAATGACTTATAATCCTCACTACATGATATATCAACATATATGAATGATTTCTAATACTTTAAACATCCTAGAATCATCAAGACATTGAATTAAAAGCATGTTTATATCCACTTTTTTTTTCCAGTAAATTATCAACATATTATCTTCAAGAACACATCAATGGTTTTCAGAATTTCTTCAACAGATTCATGATTATTTCGTGAATTACGAACTACCTACAACATGAGTTTGATTCCTACATATGTTCATATTTCCAGAAATCCTTTACTACTCCATCTTTATCTTCCAAACATGAAAAATCATCTCATTTTATAACTATTCTAGCATGGACAATATACAAACTTAGATTGCCATTATCCAACACTTGCCTCTAATGAAGGTCTGATCCTTTGGTGTAGTATATCCCAGGTGGTTCTCCCTTCTCCGATCAACCTCCGGTGGTGGTTGGTGGTGGTGACCTTTGGTTCTTAGTTCTTCTCCTTCGTAAGTAAACTCTTCTCTTCCCAAGCAAACTTTCATTCTCTCTAGGAAGATGACTTATCTAATTTGTGTAGATGAGATGAATAACCCACAAACACTTAATCTTAAAATACTTAAAATAGAACAAAATCCGAAATCACTATTCATCCTCCTTGCAAAAATAACCAAAATGCCCTTTTGGGTTGTCTTTTCATTTCCAAATGACCCGAGACCCAAAACCAACGTGCAAATAGACTTTTCTGACTATTTCAACCCTTTCGGATGCAACGACGCCGTCGAAACGACTGTAAGGTTGATGTAAAAATAAGTTTCCTTTTAACTTGAACAAATTAATCCCGAGACGTCCCATACCGCGTCCGACTAAAAATTCAAATTACTGAATTAACAACTCATAGCAATATCAATAACATCACATTCATATATTACCTAAATATCTTTAAGTAATACACAGAATCATCCATTTTAATATCCATAATTCGGATAAAACCCAAATGAATTAATTAATAATAAAATCCAATAATCCATTAATTTAAAATATAACCCATTTTAAAAGTCATTAAAATCATGGGGTATTACATAACTCCCCCCTTATAACAGAATTTCGTCCCGAAATTCAGAAAAATAAACCATACTGATAAGGTCAACTCTGAGTATAAATCTCACATCGCAAGTAATCTATGTCGTACCGCCCATACAGTACGTTAATGAAAATCCCCATCGATGTTACACTAAGTCTCACCACATAGTTCCAACAGAATCGAATTTAAACTTTATCCAATCTTCCCTATACCATCCTCGTGACAAAGTTTGGGAAGGAATGATCCTCACTTATTAAACAAATAAATCATGAAGTCACAACTACTTACTGCTTCACAAATATGAAAAATACTACAATCCAACCATCCTGGGCGCCCATACACCCTATCATATAACTTCCATTATAAAATGGATATGGTTACCTGCATAATACTCGGATTTATCGCAAAGGTTATAAACTCATATCCTAAAGACCTAACTTATTTTGACTCCCAACGGTTATTAGTTTCATGCGTGGGGTGTCTCTCAAGCGAAATCCAAACAAGGAACCCCCTGATACATGACTACCTAAAGTAGTCAGTCATCGAAACTCCTCAGGTCCTTAGTCAATAGTTTATTACCTCTCTACGGGTTTTATCGATTTCAAATAAAATTCTACTCATCTACTCTCTATTAAAGACAAGATGCTAGCTATAGTAATACATACGCTCTCATATACCACAAGTCAATCCACGTCGATAGTCACATCGTGTTTGGACATGCCTAAAGTAAGTAATTCCGTGATAAAATCAGACACACGTGATGACATGTAAAATATAGGTGTCCCACAACCCCTTAGTGAGTCTACGTAAATAACAGTGCTATAGGCTAACTTTAGCAACCCTTTAGCCCATAAAATATTAATCGCTACAAAACAATCAATATACGCCTCATAATTCGTTAGATAGAAAACATACCCTCATTCACAGGTGGTGGTTGTTGACTCCCACTATTATAACTTTGCTCCGATGAGTCAAGAAAAATTTGACCCAAAATTTTCAGTTCTAGTTAACCACACTCCACTATATGTCCAAGCCTTTAAATATATTGCCTTCGTTGGGTAACACACACAATTCCCTCATTTCAAGAATTTCTACTGACGACTCTCCTCAATTTTCCATAATAGGGGTGACCTCGACTACGGTCATCATACTCGAACATACTTCATAACCTCCTAAGTACGATCTCCTCTATCCGTCCAATGGCCCTCATCTTCCATACTTCTTTTATGAACCCGTCCGAACGCAAATCAGATTCACTAATATATACGGAATCTTACCAAAAAAAATCAACAATCCTAAACATAGGGCTCTACATCAAAGAACGTTAAGTTGAAAACACAGTAAGCCGTAGAGATCCTAAAGGACACTAGAACTTGATGCTCTGATACCACCTGTAACACCCCGCCTAATTAAATATCGGGTGGCCAGTCACATACCAAATTAAAACAGAATATACAGTTGGCTCATTCTTAGCATCACTGTCGAAAACATTTACAACTCACCCAATATCCAATTAAGCTGGTGTTAAAAAATTTCCAAATTTTAATTCAACAAAAACCCATTTTTGATTTATGAATAACACTACACATATTATTCTACAATATTGATAACCGAACAGATAACTCAAAAGAATTTAAATGCCATTGTAATAAACATTCCCAAATAATTATCCAATACAGTAATCCCAACAATAGTAAATGTATTAAAACGACATGAATACACGAGTATATGACTCCGATAGAAAAGAGATAATTGAGTTCCTTTGGGAGACATGCCCTAACTAAAAGAATACTGTGAATCAAATGAAGATAGGCGTCTAAAAAATACTCCATAGCTCGTCATAATCCACTAAGGTTGGCGTCCCTGCTGCTGGAAACCTGATATAGAAGGTACAATAGAAAAGAAAATATGCAAGGAAACAGGTCAGAGCTCGATTGGGAAAATGATTTTGAAAACAACAAGTATTTAATGTAATAACCCTCTCTTCCGATAGCCCATTATATCCTTTTTACCATGTGTAGTAATTAGTTATTATCTGGTAAGATGTTGAGTAAATATTAATTTGATATGTCAAGTCAATATTTACTAATATGTTGTGTAGTTACCTCGTGAGTAGATAAAACTTGCATGTGGTAATTTTAATGTCATAAAGATTTAAAATGACATTTTGGTTTATTATGGAACCGGAACTAAAATGAGTTATAAAACTTTCAAATGATAATTTGGATAGTGTAATTAGTCCCGGTAGGTGTGAGACAGTCAAAATAAGTGCCATATTGTATTTTGGCATTTTGGGGACTTTTGACTGGTTTTGGCTTAAATAGTGTAGTCGCGTATATTTTTATCGCGTATTAGTCACTTAAGTGAGCTTAGAGGACTTAAGCCCCATTTTATTTCCTCACCCCTATTCCCATTCTTCCATTTTACACATTGAGCCCTAGAGAGAGTAGAGAGAGGAAGAGAACTTAGGAGAAAGAGAGAGATTTGGAGCTTGGATTGTTGCCTCCTTCTTCATCAAATCAGATTCTTACCTTGAGGCAAGTAATCTACTTGCAAATTTATGATTTAAGTAGAATAATTAGTCTTGATATTTATGAATTTGTTATGATTTAGAATTGTTAGGGTTTTGATTGGATTTTTGGGTATTAACCACTAAAAATGGATTTGGATGATAAATGATGTTGAAGGTTGGTAGTTAGATGTATGTAGGATGTAGAAATTGCAGCAAATGATTTCGGTTGGGCTTGGTTTTGGAGTTGGGTAAATTTTGGAGTTCAAAACTCCATAGCCATTCTTGGCCATTCCGCAGGGGCGAATCGATTCGGCCCCTTGGGCGAATCGATTCGCATAGATGCAGAGTCCCAGGTATTGTTGTCCGAATCGATTCGGATTGAAGACCGAATCGATTCGGCATATGCAGAAACCAAATTTTGTTGTCCGAACCGATTCGCCTTCAGAGCGAATCGATTCGCTGGGGCGAATCGATTCGGCCCTTAGGGAGAATCGATTCGGTTCCAGCAGATTTGGGGATCTTTTTCTTTTAATTTTCCTCCTTATTGTTTAGGATTAGGGCCTAGGAAACTTCTTTAAAGAAGTAAACTTAGAGTCCTAGAGTAGCTTTGGAGTTGGTCGTTACCCTGGACTAGAAATGGGTTCATCTGGGATTTATCTCGGGGAGGTCTAAAGTAATGTTAAGGCATTACTTCTTTTATTCAAACTCTTAGAAGTTTGGAAGTTAGGTACCCTAACTTGGAGACTAGAAGGGCTTGTTAATTTACATAGGTCTTGGAGACTTGTAGGATCATAGGATCATTTGGAGATTTAAATCGGGGATTGTAATTTGAGGAGTTAAATGATAATATTCGATGGGAATTAGGTTCACATAATATGAGCCCGTATGAGTTTAATGACAATAGGTTCAAGTAGAATGAATCCCGTTGTTTAAATGATATTAGGTTTAATAAAAAGAACCAATCTCATGATTAATGGAAATGGATTTTTGGAAATAAAATGTGATGATAAATGTAAATGTTAATTTACTGTTACACACCTCTCTAAATGACATCATAAGGGAAGTTCACTCGTGAGGTGAAGCCCTCTGGCTAATGAATGCAGGGTGGATATAGTCCTAGGCCATGGGAGCGCTTATTGTTACATTTTCTGCGATGGGTAGGAGATTCCGGGTGTGGTCTTGACTACCCCGCAGGCTCATGGCCGCTTCCCGACGTGTTCCGTTAGGTGCCCAGGTTGTCTTGGAGGCCCTGGAAGATCATGGTCATTTAGGGGCGCGCTCAGTGGGGAAACCCGGACGGGCGGTCTTAGATATCGTTATATATATATGAGTATAACTATATTTTCATCAAGTTGGACTTGATGGTTGTTAAATGCCACAAAGAGCATAATTATGTGCCAAGAAGAGCACGGGAATAATATATGTGCCATAAAGAGCACTTGATGTAAATGATATTCCTAATAAGGAATGGAAAGAATAAAATGGGAAGTTTTAATTAATGAATAGAGATTATAACTTCTTGACTTAACCGAATATATGGTTTTATTCCTAATAAGGAATGTCTAAAGGAAATGGAGATGGTATTTTATAAGGTAGGGTTTTAACTTAAAATGCTTCACCTTTAATTCTTGCTTTTATTGTAGATAGCATGTCATATTATCATCCTCATCATTTATGTATAACTGTTCATATCTATCATGCTTTTTATTCTTCTAGAAATCATATAGAACCCGGCCCTGACCGGTTTACTTCCTTATTGCATATATATATTATTGTATCCGCTCAGGTGCTCCACCGCAAGGACGCCCGACTTGACTTTCCCAAGTTCCCTGCACTTTAGACGAGCTGTAAGATTTTGCGGGTTATTACAGGATGTTGTATTAGACGCTTTCATCCTTGTTATTCTAGATTATGATCGGGTCTTGTCCCTCGGGCGTGTGGCCCAAAGAATTGTATTTAATTAATGGTTGTACTATGTAAGATATTTTACATCGTTGTACGTTGTCTTATGTAGCTGTGGACCGACAGCTTATTCGGTCCATTTGTATACATTCGCTTTAGTTACTTTATATTTTATCTTTTGGATTTCCACTTGCTTGTCAGATTGGGTTGTCTAGTTTAAATTTTCATAACCGCATTTTTTAAAATTTTACACTTTTTGGCAACCCGTTTTCTGATTTATTGGGTGGTTTTCCCGTATACTCAGTTTATTTTTGTGATGCTGAGAAGGATATCCATCCATGATCCCTGTTACGTTTGAGTATCGGGCTGGCCACCCCTTATCTCGGATTGCGGGTTGTCACATTTAACAAGTGAAATAAAGCATTTATTATGTACATGTTAGATCCAACTCTCACTTGCTATATTCACCTCTCAACTAGAGTGCACACTTAATGTTTCCTACTAACCTCCTAGTTAATGGTTCCTCATTACTGATTTCCATAATATGATTTCATCCCAGATTATAGCCCCGTATGTCCCATACCATACGCTATATAATCATTCTTATACATTCTATATAGATCGTTTCCCGTTAACATGAATCATTTCTCATTAATATGAATTAATCTCTTCAATAAATATTCATTAACTTACTTCAATACTATTCTCAATTCACCGTTATCTACCATTATCACACAGTAGATTATTTAACCACAAAACATATACATTCATTCATTTAATTCATTATATATATATATATATATATATATATATATATATTCATTTAATTCATTATATATATATATATAATATGGCACCCCGAGTCACAGCTGCGGTGCAATGCATTACTCTGCTATCATGTCCCATCATCGCTGGTCGCTGAATAGGGGACTAAAGGTTCGGTAAGGATTCTTCGAACCACAAACAACAACATACAAATTGGAGGCAAACATAGCTCTCGTATCCATGGGACATGCGAATACCTATAATCCCACAGTCAGCGGAGTTATCAACTCCCCGATAAGTCTTTCATAGGCCTATGTTCTTGAGCGACAAAATCAAAGATCCCATGGATTCATCAGGATATGACTTCCCTCACGCGCAAAAATCCCCATCGATAGCAAGTAAGCTAGGTATGTCATACACATAATCATCAATCAATCAAATAGGCATTATTATACCTATAATATAATATCATCAAGAAACTCACATTACCCTAAGATAGTTCCCATACGTAGCATTATATGTCTCAAATCCTACGTATTAAAATATTATGACTTTACTTCTTTAATTCCATTATCCCCGAGCCTCACTCATTACTCAAGGTTCAAATAGGTTTCTCCTCAATATATTTATTCAGTAAGAAATCACAAGTATCCTACTGATCCACAACATCTTATCTCCCGAATTACTAAGAATTAAACTCTCCTTTAATAAGGGTTATAACCGACAGTTTCTAATCTCTTATAAACACATTTTCTATCAACTAGGATTGAATATCATCATCACATGGCTCATAGTCTATAGTGTTTCATTCACACTATATGACTTATCAACAAAATCAACCTCCTTGCATCGTATAACATCCCTCCACTCCCGACGTCATGAAGGTTCATGCGCGGAGCGGCTCGCAAAGCGAAATACAAACAAGGAACTCCTCCTATACACTACTACTTAACTTTGTCGGTGGTGGAGGTCCGTCAACTTCAAATATGCAACCGGGATAACCTCATACCCTCTTTCAACCAAATGTGGTCTGAACTCCCATCTCTATCCAGGAGCCATACCTCTAAGCGCTTGTACTACACTCAGTCCTTGCGCAATCAATAATGAGTTTAAACTCAGTCCTTGATGCTCAAATTATAACCCTAAGGCTACCCAGGTGTTATATTTAATCTCCTCTACTGGACCTATCCTTAATCGTCATGCATAACAATTAGAATCCAACACATGAATCTAGCAACCGAAATTTCTTTCAAATTAATTATCATAATTCTAATCAATTAAATCCCAATCACATTAATTCGGTTCTTATCTAGGGCTTACTGATCTTCCCTAAGTCCCATTATATCCAATTAATAATCACCAAAGATTTACAAAAGGTTTGGGATAAGAACAAGATTTAAAAAGAAACAGCCTCATGAATTCTGGGGAGGTCGATCGATCAAAGGCCGGGGGTCGATCGATTGATTGCCCAGATATTAGCCCAATTTTCTGCATTTCTTATACTACAGGTTACATTAGTTCTGATCATTCAAACCTTCATATTAACATCCCAAATGATTTATAATCCTCACTACATGATATATCAACATATATGAATGATTTCTAATACTTTAAACAACCTAGAATCATCAAGAGATTGAATTAAAAGCATGTTTATATCCACTTTTTTTTTTCCAGTAAATTATCAACATACTATCTTCAAGAACACATCAATGGTTTTTAGAATTTCTTCAACAGATTCATGATTATTTCGTGGATTACTAACTACCTACAACATGAGTTTGATTCCTACATATGTTCATATTTCCAGAAATCCTTTACTACTCCATCTTTATCTTCCAAACATGAAAAATCATCTCATTTTATAACTATTCTAGCATGGATAATATACAAACTTAGATTGCCATTATCCAACACTTGCCTCTAATGAAGGTCTGATCCTTTGGTGTAGTATATCCCAGGTGGTTCTCCCTTCTCCGGTCAACCTCCGGTGGTGGTGACCCTTGGTTCTTAGTTCTTCTCCTTCCCAAGTAAACTCTTCTCTCCCCAAGCAAACTTTCACTCTCTCTAGGAAGATGACTTCTCTAATTTGTGTAGATGAGATGAATAACCCACGTACACTTAATCTTAAAATACTTATAATAGGACAAAATCCGAAATCACTATTCACCCCCCTTGCAAGAATAACCAAAATGCCCTTTTGGGTTGCCTTTTCATTTCCAAATGATCCGAGACCCAAAACCAATATCCAAATAGACTTTTCTGACTATTTCAACCCTTCCGGATGCAATGACGCCGTCGAAACGACTGTAAGGTTGATGTAAAAATAAGTATCCTTTTAACTTTAACAAATTAATTCCGAGACGTCTCATACCGCGTCCGACTAAAAATTCAAATTACTGAATTAACAACTCACAGCAATATCAATAACATCACATTCATATATTACCTAAATATCATTAAGTAATACACATAATCATCCATTTTAATATCCATAATTCGGATAAAACCCAAATGAATTAATTAGTAATAAAATCCAATAATGGATTAATTTAAAATATAACCCAATTTAAAAGTCATTAAAATCACGGGGTATTACATAACTCCCCTCTTATAACAGAATTTCGTCCCGAAATTCAGAAAAATAAACCATAATGATAAGGTCAACTCTGAGTATAAATCTCACATCGCAAGTAATCTATGTCGTACCGCCCATACCGTACGTTAACGAAAATCCCCATCGATGTTACACTAAGTCTCACCACATAGTTCCAAAAGAATCGAATTTAAACTTTATCCAATCTTCCCTATACCATCCTCGTGACAAAGTTTGGGAAGGAATGATCCTCACTTATTAAACAAATAAATCATGAAGTCACAACTACTTACTGCTTCACAAATATGAAAAATACTACAATCCAACCATCCTGGGCGCCCATACACCCTATCGTATAACTTCCATTATAAAATGGATATGGTTACCTGCATAATACTCGGATTTATCGCAAAGGTTATAAACTCATATCCTAAAGACCTAACTTATTTCGACTCCCAACGGTTATTAGTTTCATGCGTGGGGTGTCTCGCAAGCGAAATCCAAACAAGGAACCCCCTGATACACGACTACCTAAAGTAGTCGATCATCGAAACTCCTCAGGTCCTTAGTCAATAGTTTATTACCTCTCTACGGGTTTTATCGATTTCAAATAAAATTCTACTCATCTACTCTCTATTAAAGATAAGATGCTGGCTATAGTAATACATACGCTCTCATATACCACAAGTCAATCCACGTCGATAGTCACATCGTGTTTGGACATGCCTAAAGTAAGTAATTCCGTGATAAAATCAGACACACGTGATGACATGTAAAATATAGGTGTCCCACAACCTCTTAATGAGTCTACGTAAATAACAGTGCTATAGGCTAACTTTAGCAACCCTTTGGCCCATACAATATTAATCGCTACAAAAAAATCAGTATACGCCTCATAATTCGTTAGATAGAAAACATACCCTCATTCACGGGTGATGGTTGTTGACTCCCACTATTATAACTTTGCTCCGATGAGTCAAGAAAAATTTGACCCAAAATTTTCAGTTCTAGTTAACCACACTCCACTATATGTCCAAGCCTTTAAATATATTGCCTTCGTTGGGTAACACACACAATTCCCTCATTCCAAGAACTTCTACTGAGGACTCTCCTCAATTTTCCATAATAGGGGTGACCTCGACTACGGTCATCATACTCGAACATACTTCATAACCTCCTAAGTACGATCTCCGCTATCCGTCCAATGGCCCTCATATTTCATACTTCTTTTATGAACTCGTCCGAACGCAAATCGGATTCACTAATATATACGGAATCTTACCAAAAAAAATCAACAATCCTAAACATAGGGCTCTACATCAAAGAACGTTAAGTTGAAAACACAGTAAGCCGTACAGATCCTAAAGGACACTAGAACTTGATGCTCTGTTACCACATGTAACACCCCGCCTAATTAAATATCGGGTGACCTGTCACATACCAAATTAAAACAGAATATACAGTTGGCTCATTCTTAGCATCACTGTCGAAAACATTTACAACTCACCCAATACCCAATTAAGCTGGTGTTAAAAACTTTCCAAATTTTAATTCAACAAAAACCCATTTTTGATTTATGAATAACACTACACATATTATTCTACAACATTGATAACCGAACAGATAACTCAAAAGAATTTAAATGCCATTGGAATAAACATTCCCAAATAATTATCCAATACAGTAATCCCAACAATAGTAAATGTATTAAAACGACACGAATACAAGAGTATATGACACCGATAGAAAAGAGATAATTGAGTTCCTTTGGGAGACATGCCCTAACTAAAAGAATACTGTGAATCAAATGAAGATAGGCGTCTAAAAAATACTCCATAGCTCGTCATAATCCACTAAGGTTGGCGTCCCTGCTGCTGGACACCTGATATAGAAGGTACAATAGAAAAGAAAATATGCAAGGAAACAGGTCAGAGCTCGATTGGGAAAATGATTTTGAAAATAACAAGTATTTAACAAGTGCAATAAAGAATTTATTATGTACATGTTAGATCCAACTCTCACTTGCTATTCTCACCTCTCAACTAGAGTGCACACTTAACGTTTCCTACTAACCTCCTAGTTAATGGTTCCTCATTACTGATTTTCATAATACGATTTCATCTAGAATTATAGCCCCGTATGTCCCATACCATACGCTATATAATCATTCTTATACATTCTATATAAATCATTTCCTGTTAACATGAATCATTTCTCATTAATATGAATTAATCTCTTCAATAAATATTCATTAACTTACTTCAATACTATTCTCAATTCACCGTTATCTACCATTATCATACAGTAGATTATTTAACCACAAAATATATCCATTCATTCATTTAATTCATTATATATATATATATATATATAATACGGCACCCCGAGTCACAGCTGCGGTGTAATGCATTACTCTGCTGTCATGTCCCATCATCGATGGTCGCTGAATAGGGGACTAAAGGTTCGATAAGGATTCCTCGAACCACAAACAACAACATACAAATTGGAGGCAAACATAGCTCTCGTATCCATGGGTTATGCACATACCTATAATCCCACAGTCAATGGACTTATCAACTCCCCGATAAGTCTTTCATAGACCTATGTTCTTGAGTGACAAATCAAAGATCCCATGAATTCATCAGGATATGACTTCCCTCACGCGCAAAACTCCCCATCGATAGTAAGTAAGCTAGGTATGTCATACACATAATCATCAATCAATCAAATAGGCATTATTATACCTATAATATAATATCAACAAGGTACTCACATTACCCTAAGATAGTTCCCATATGTAGCATTATATCTCTCAAATCCTACGTATTAAAATATTATGACTTTACTTCTTTAATTCCATTATCCCCGAGCCTCACTCATTACTCAAGGTTCAAATAGGTTTCTCCTCAATATATTTATTCAGTAAGAAATCACAAGTATCCTACTGATCCACAACATCTTATCTCCCTAATTACTAAGAATTAAACTCTCCTTTAATAAGGGTTATAACCGACAGTTTCTAATCTCTTATAAACACATTTTCTATCAACTAGGATTGAATATCATCATCACATGGCTCATAGTCTATAGTGTTTCATTCACACTATATGACTTATCAACAAAATCAACCTCCTTGCATCCTATAACATCTCTCCACTCCCGACGTCATTAAGGTTCATGCGCGGAGCGTCTCGCAAAGCGAAATCCAAACAAGGAACCCTTCCTATACACTACTACTTAACTTTGTCGATCGTGGAGGTCCGTCAACTTTAAATATGCAACCGGGATAACCTCATCCCCTCTTTCAACCAATTGTGGTCTGAACTCCCATCTCTATTCAGGAGCCATACCACTAAGCGCTTGTACTACACTCAGTCCGTGCGCAATCAATAATGAGGTTAAACTCAGTCCTTGATGCTCAAATTATAACCCTAAGGCTACCCAGGTGTTATATTAAATCTCCTCTACTGGACCTATCCTTAATCGTCATGCATACCAATTAGAATCCAACACATGAATCTAGCAACCGAAATTTCTTTCAAATTAATTATCATAATTCTAATCAATTAAATCCCAATCACATTAATTCAGTTCTTATCTAGGGCTTACTGATCTTCCCTAAGTCCCATTATATCCAATTAATAATCACCAAAGATTTACAAAAGGTTCGGGATAAGAACAAGCATTAAAAAGAAACAACCTCATGAATTCTGGGGAGGTCGATCGATCAAAGGCCGGGGGTCGATAGATTTATTGCCCAGATATCAGCCCAGTTTTCTGCATTTCTTATACTACGGGTTTCATCAGTTTTGATCATTCAAACCTTCATATTAACATTCCAAATGACTTATAATCCTCACTACATGATATATCAACATATATGAATGATTTCTAATACTTTAAACATCCTAGAATCATCAAGATATTGAATTAAAAGCATGTTTATATCCACTTTTTTTTTCCAGTAAATTATCAACATATTATCTTTAAGAACACATCAATGGTTTTCAGAATTTCTTCAACAGATTCATGATTATTTCTTGGATTACTAACTACCTACAACATGAGTTTGATTCCTACATATGTTCATATTTCCAGAAATCCTTTACTACTCCATCTTTATCTTCCAAACATGAAAAATCATCTCTTTTTATAACTATTCTAGCATGGACAATATACAAAATTAGATTGTCATTATCCAACACTTGACTCTAATGAAGGTCTGATCCTTTGGTGTAGTATATCCCAAGTGGTTCTCCCTTCTCCGGTCAACCTCCGGTGGTGGTTGGTGGTGGTGACCCTTAGTTCTTAGTTCTTCTCCTTCCCAAGTAAACTCTTCTCTTCCCAAGCAAACTTTCACTCTCTCTAGGAAGATGACTTATCTAATTTGTGTAGATGAGATGAAAAACCCACGTACACTTAATCTTAAAATACTTATAATAGGACAAAATCCGAAATCACTAGTCACCCCCTTGCAAAAATAACCAAAATGCCCTTTTGGGTTGTCTTTTCATTTTCAAATGACCCGAGACCCAAAACCAACGTCCAAATAGACTTTTCTGACATTTTTCAACCCTTCCGGATGCAACGACGCAGTCAAAACGACTATAAGGTTGATGTAAAAATAAGTTTTCTTTTAAATTTGACAAATTAGTCCCGACACGTCCCATACCGCGTCCGACTAAAAATTTAAATTATTGAATTAACAACTCACAACAATATCAATAACATCACATTCATATATTACCTAAATATCTTTAAGTAATACACAGAATCATCCATTTTAATATCCATAATTCGAATAAAACCCAAATGAATTAATTAATAATAAAATCCAATTAATCCATTAATTTAAAATATAACCCATTTTAAAAGTCATTAAAATCACGGGGTATTACATTTATGTGCAAGTTGGGATGAAATTTTTGTATTAGCAGTCAAGTTTTGGACTGAAATTTTTATAAGTTTATTTTATTATGGGGAATTATTATTTCATCTTACGATAGTTGTGTATTAATTATGATGCTAGAGTAGTTTTACTACTAAGACTAGATGAATTTTATCATGATTAACTAACATTCCATGTTTAGTTTAATTTCATTATCATTCCCGACATGTTTTGATTGAAATAAAATTTTGGTATTCACTTAAAGCGACATGAGAGTGTGTTTTAAACATTCAAAATTTTGGTAATTTTTTATTGATTATACTTACATTAAATTGTTTGATATTCCATGCTTAAATACAACGTTAAAACTTAAAATTGATAATTTCAAGGGAATAGGGATTTAAGGCGTCTAAATTTAGATAAAATAAGTTTGATTTGAACTTTAATGTTTTCATCATCCGAAATTTACACGACGAGAGTCGGTAAAATTTTGAGTTATAAAAGGGAAATGCGAGTTAGACTAATTAATCAAAATCTAGTAAAAGTGGTAAACGCATCCAAAATCCTAGTAATCTTTTCATAATTGTTATATATTTTATGTTTGCACTCCTTCTTTATTCTTGTTTTGTTTTATCTCAACATCTTATTTCTACACCCAATATTGTCTTGTTGGAAAGTTGATATTTATTACGAGTTGACCAAATCTTCATGGGATCAATTCATACTTGCACCCACTATATTACAATAGCCATGCACTTGCGATAATTTTATAATTCGACAAAAAGTTTTTGGTGCCTTTTTCGTGGATTTGTGTCAATATAAAGTTATGGACTTTTGGATTAGTTTAAAAAAAATATAAAAAACCTTCAAATAATTTTTTTTTTCGATTTTTGGTTTATTAAAAGATGTATTTATTATGGTCCAAAATCCCCGGGTGTTATGTTCTCCCCCACTAATACAGGAATTTCATCCTCTAAATTCGATGAAGCATAAGCGTAAAATGTAAAGTCGCGCAACTAAAATAAGGCTCACATATGGCTATCCATAGAATGTCATGACTGGGCGCCCATACACCTAATCCTACACGAACTTATCCACTACCAAAAGTACAATATATATATATATATATATATATATATATATATATATATATATATAGAGAGAGAGAGAGAGAGAGAGAGAGAGAGAGAGAGGATCATATGCAGATTAAGTTTGCACATCATTTTTTCAAAATAGTAAAACAAATATTTTTGAGTTGATTTTTTTTGTGATATTTAAACATTTCAAATGACACATGTAAAAAAACAGCTAAAAATATTTTTTTTGCTATTTTTAAAAAATCGGTCAAACTTTCGCTGCTTTTAAGCACTTTAGAAGCTGCGAAAGTTTGACCGATTTTTTTAAAAATAGCAAAAAAAGTTTTTTTCAACTGATTTTTTTACATGGGTCTGTTGAAATGTTTAAATATCACATAAAAAAAATCAACTTAAAAATATTTTCTTTAATGCTTTTAAAAAATTGGTGTGCGCGAGCACTGAACAAACTTAGTGTGCACAGGAGCCTACCTCTCTTTCTCTCTCTCTCTCTCTCTCTCTCTATATATATATATATATATATATATATATATAAGCATAACTATGAAAATAACTGTGTGTTACCTCCTCCCATGAATCACCACTCGATTCTATTTACAAAAGCTATCCCAATGCTTAAGTCCTCAAATCAAATCACATCACCACATCGATACTAGAGATACCTAACATCAGTACTAATGATCTCCAAAATAAATCTCATCACTAAAATCAACTCTAAGGGTCCTGAGATCAATATTACTACTTCTAATCTCAATTCCTACAATGGCCTTAACACAAATCTCTGTATTTTCAAGAAACACAACTAATATGTATGTTGTACCGAATATCTTAGAGAGTACGAATCAACTAATTGAATCAAATATCAATAACACGAAAGCTCTAACATACTTAAAACCTATGAGACCTAAGATCATGTTCTGGTACCAGCTGTGCGACCCCACATATTTTGATGTTGGAGGTGGCCATTCCCCGTTGTCAAACTGCGCCGGACATCGAAATTAAAATGCCATTCTTAGCATGTGACAGAAATATAAGACAAACAAACTTTTTCGACAAGATATAATCCGAATTTAAATCCAAGGAATAGAAACATCCACATAATAAATTCCATCACCATTTTAACTATAGAATAAAACTCAACTCCAAAAGATAAGTTAATACTTAAATGAAATCATTTGACTGTAACTCCAACTGAAAAGAAACCATAAACAACTGTGGAACAGAATGGCCCACCAAATCCATAAGCAACTGTCTCATAAATAAAAAGAATGAATGAAATAAATCTAAAGTAATAAACTCACGCTTCACTCCATGGATATCCAATCTAATCTATGCATCTCCTCCAGCAACTCTACCTGAAATGTTAGTCAACGAAATGGGTCAGAACCGAGCGCATGAACACCAGCTACTCCTCCCAATTAGAATCCATGAATCCAGACATAAGCATCATACGAGATAATTATTACAATATAGTATTTTAAATTACACGATATAAGAACGTGCAAGTAAAATAAATCAATACTAAATAACCATATAGCTAAGCCACCCCATTATCCAAGTCCAATTATGTTATTTTAATATTTAATTATATAAAAATCATTAGCTTAATTTAATGTAATAAGCCAATTATTATTAATGTGACACCACTATATCTAACCCACCTTTTTATTGATCCTGCACATATTCAGGCATGCCAAAAATTATCAACAAATTACACTCATTCCCATCACTATAGCCAGATGACCAAATTTTATTAGCCTTGCACATATTGATGATGTTCCACGCATGACACGTCACTATAACCAGACATCTAAATTATCGTTAGCCATGCATATATTGGTGACACCAACACACCCGCATCGCTATAGCCAGCCAACCTAATTATTGTTAGTTTTGCACATATTGACGATGCAAACAAACACCCATATCACTATACCCAGTTGACGCAATTATTGTTAATCTTGCACATGTTGGTGATGACAAATCCATTTTCATACCTATTTATTATCTTAGGCATTAATTATAAATTCTTAATTCTCTTATTATCAATTAGCCTCACTCTTAATTCGGGTATCACAATAAAAAAACCATCCCTAGTCCCATACTTAGATAACACCAAACCGTAAGTATTTCCTAGTCCATCACGTAGGAAGAATACCTACTAAAAATCACCACTTAGTCTTATACCTAGGCTAACGAAATAATGAAACGGCGTACTACCTAGACCCACTTAAGAAAATACCCAACCATACATAACACTTAATAGTATCATACCTAGAAAGTGATAACAAAAAAAAGTCTACCAATTAGTCCCATGCCTAGCTAGCAACCTATATAATAAGGGTGATAGTATAACTACTCTCGAAATCCCAACGTTCCGGCGGTGTCGAAATATTATCATGAACAATTCTCTACGTAAATTATATATTTTTAATTTATCACTACAATCCTCTAATTAATCCTATATTTTAAATTCCATTCAAATAACATCCATATAATCATGTAATAATCAAGTTCTAGCAAATAGTCACACAAATTGTCAAATTCTGTAATTTCAATACAATTATTATTTTACTAATTAACACATAATTCCATTCTAACACGCGTATTAACAATGCTACACAACAAATATTCCGGTTTACAACCTACAAATCAATATCATAACTTTACGAGTCGAAACATTATTTCAAGTTCATATTTGAATTCTAACATGCGAATTGTCCCACAAAAACACGCGATTATTTCAAGTCTTGAATCATATTTGTAGATTTAATAAAAATAGCCTCATATTTACTTTCATTTTTTCTAATTGAGCTTCCTACTTATTTTTAAGAAAACATGATTAATTAAGGTGTAGGAAATATTTAAAACATATAACACTTAAGGGGATAAAAATATGTATTTATTACGATCCAAAATCATGGGGTGTTGAACGTGGAAACCTTTTGGTAAAAACAACATGTAATCACCCCAAACACAAGTCCACTAGTACAAAAAGTTTCAGGAATTACAACAGGACAAACAAGACTTACAACACTTGATTTAATCGTAGCCACAACTAGTTGTCATTTTGAACTTTTATCCTCCGTAGTACTTGTTTTGTCAACATTGTCCTCGCTAACCAGTCTTGAAAACTTGCTTTGGGTAAAAATCCAAGTCAATCGGTTTACCGATCTATACAAATCTCCTCAAGCCCAAACCTCCATATATTTTTATTCTAAATTTTGGGAAATTTTCTTTTAGAAAAATGCAATTAAAATATATGATTATATATGCAAAAATGTTTTTCTAAAATATTTTATAAAAGAACCAAGTAAGAAGTACCAAGTAGTGTTCTTGGGAGTTTTGGGTATTTAAACTCCGAAAAGTTCTCTACGTAAAAAAAGGGAGGAGATCTCAACCATAACCGCAAATTATCATATAACTAGGTTTTGCAAGATAAATGGAAAAGAGTCCATTATGTTTAAAACACTTAACAACCAATTAAAAAGAGATTTACTTGTTTTAAAATAAAACTCACCATGCAAATAATCAAAACAACTCCCATGCAAGGATCGGCTATGGAGCTTAGTACAAGCCATGGTCACGGCGGTTGTAACTGCACTCATGGGTTCCCGATTGCGATCATGGACCATATTTTTCACGGGTCTCTCCCAGTTGCCCGCGGATCAAACCATTTAAACACATTTAGTTTCTTTCTTTCCACTTTTAGCTAATTCATGTAGGTTGGAAACTTTTAGGGTCATGTTTCAGTATCACAAAATATGTGTCGTTAAAAATACTAGACACTAAAACACTTAGAAAAAACTCAAAAAAATCCAAAAAAAATTTAAAAATCTTTTCAAAAATCATAAAAGTAAAATTAATTATTATAGTTAAAAAAATATTTTTTCCCACATGTAAAATATGTTTTTATGGATTGTACTTTTATGTGTTAGATATTGATGTCATTTTGTTGTGATCATCGAATTTGTTTGTGTAGATGATCTTCAATCAAAATGACAAAAACCTAAACTAAGTTTTGTTAATTTGGAATTTAAAGAATCTGAGAACTATATTCTTACACAATTGTGTCTTTTGTTCAGAAGCGTGCATAAAACTATTTTTTGAAACCATACATGTGGTTATTGATAGTTTATCACTTAGATCCTCATTTTATACTTTTATCAAGCATGTCCAATGTGATCTGGAGTGTGCGCATGATGTCTGATATCTACCATGCACATGAAGCTTATAGATTTTAAATGAATATATAAATCTTATTCCATGCAATTTTCAAATAAAAACCTTAGATTTATCTTAATTGCCAAAAACTCATTGAGAGATTTTCAATAGTATTGAATACTTTACTTTATCTCTCTACAATTTAATGCTAAAAAACTATATCCTACATTAATCTATGGAAATTTTGTGAGATCCAATTCATTTACATACCTTATCATTTAAACCTAAATTGAACTAAATTGAATTTAACTTTCAGGTTTATATTATATATTTGAGTTTGAAATTGAATATTTATTGGATAAATCATTTTAATTAGATGTTGGCGCTTGGTAGATAGTGGAAGTCTACTTAAGTATGGTGGAGCTCTGCATATGACTCTAGAGGGATTCACCTATAAGATATCTCACGTATAGAGTTTTCTTATTTCTTGTGTAAAATTTTATTTTCCATATTAGTAAGAGAGAGAATGGATCCTGAGGCTTTTTCCCCTAGGTAGGGTTTTGCATCATATATCATCTTGTGGAGTGATTTGCATTTACACTCTCTCCACACACTACCTCAAACTATTAATTATTTTTGTTGTTATGGGTAATTGATAAATTTTCATGTTGATCTTTTTTTAATTCACCTCAATTGAACCTAATTGATTTATTTATCATGTGGGGTTCGATCGATAGTTATTTAATTGAAATGGAATAGATTTAATTGGAGTTAATTTCATATTTAATTCAATTAATTATGAATTTGGAATGGATTTAATTGAATCAGAATAGATCTAATTTGAGGTTCTATGACAGGTTAGTAGTTCTAGAAAATGAGGAACTAGGAGGAGAATTTATGACTGAGTCACATGGGCCACATTTTTTTGTACATACCTATGTGGATAATTTGTACCAAGACATGAGGTGGTAATATTGGCAGGCAGGCATGAAGAAGGACATAGCCATTTTTGTGTCCAAGTGAGTCGCATGCCAAATAGTGAATGTGGACCATCAATAACTAGTAGGTGTTTTACATCCTCTCGAGATTCTAATGTGGAAATAAGAGACCATTTCCACAGATTTTATTATGAGGTTACCTATGCAGAGTGGGGACATGATGCCATCAGGGGTGATTATTGATCGATTGGAAAAAGTGGATCACTTCTTGATAGTTTAGACAAACTATACTTCGGAGCAGTATACCAAGTATTTCTTATAGAGATTGTGAATTTGCATGGTGTACCACTCAATATTATGCTGAATCGATACAAGACGTTTGTGTCCCACTATTAGAGGAGTTTCCAGTAGGAATTATGGGCGGAGTTGAGGTTTAGTATCTCGTACCACCCATAGAAGGATGCTCAAACAGAGAATGTGAATCAGATGTTGTAAGACATGTTACAGATGGAAATTTTGGACTTCAAAGTTAGTTAGGAGCAGTACTTACTGTAGACACCTCAATCTAGGACCCCCACTAAGCATCTCTTTAGGTCCCTATCACTTATTCTTTCACCATAAACCATAGGTTATACTCCGAGTACTGATTAGGCAGCCACCTGGTTCTCTTGGACCCTATTTGACTCTGATTAACTCTTCAACTTGAGGGAAGTTATTTAGATCCTCGAAGGGCTCTGAATCCCCTTTCCAAAGGTCTGTCCTATGCTCAAATCAACTGTAAGTTATGGGCGATCATCCCGTTTCACTCTGAAGGGTCACCAAGTAATTTTAAGCCCTGTTTTACCTTGGTCAAGCATTCGAATCGATCGAAGATCTTTGGAACATCAAGGGCCCTGCATAACCTTTCTAACGGTTCATCCTGTGCACAAATCATCCTTACAGTTTGGACAAACGATTCATTTCCCTCTTTTCTAAAAGTCCGACGGGCGCTTCTGAGACCTTTTTAACCGTAGTTAATTCCCAAACATGGGAGCAACCAATGGATTCTTAAGGGGATATGAATACCCTTTCCAATAGTTTGCCTTGTGCACTATTTGGACTTGCGAATTGTGTTTATGAACTTTTTTTGAAAAATCTGCAGAGGACTGTTGAATGCCAAACCCATTTCCCTGTTGATCGACAGTGTGTCTAGGGTTTCTTGTCAATAGCCTGGACAAGGACAATGCTGATCAACACCCCTCTTGACCCTATATAAGGAGGGAATGATCTCACTTTGATGGACACCAGAGAAACATACCTTTCAGTGATCTCAGTAACATTTTCTTGAAGTCAGCGTGGTTTTTATTTTAAAACTTCTCCCCCATATTACATTTCCATCCTTTCCTTACCCAATATGGAAAATTCCCTAACCTCTCCTCTTGCCACCTTCATCCACTTGCAAGAGCTGCCCTTTAGAATTCATGATCAATTTTAAGGTTTCAAAGAAGGTCCAAATCTTTCACTCTCTCTTTAAATTATCTAATTTTCGCATTAGTCACTTAAATCATATTTTAGCATTTCATTTTTTTATTAGATCTCACATATTAATATCCAACTTTTTATTATTAGTATTTCACATACTATACTTTTTACAAAAACCCCAAAATAAGAAAAATAGGGTTTTCTTGTAAATTCTAAACGAGGATTTTTCACTACATTTTCTCACACTGAAACAACCTTTTTCCACATATACACACACATGTAAGAAAAGTCCCCAGTTGGATTTATGGGATAAACCCACCTCGTGTTATATGCAAACTATGTGGACTTTGATGTCTTTTTAGGCTATGTAGGCAGCTCAGGTAAAATTTGAGATTCGATTCCTCTCTTATTTTTTTCACATATTATTTTCATATCATTTATTTATAATTCATTCTTGTGTTTTGTCCGTCCTACACCATCGTCCTTTTATAAGCGATCGGTGACCCGACAAATTCACACATAATATTTTGATTATTATTTTGGGAACACTCCTAAGGATGACCTCACTCCGCCTTTATCCATGACGCGAGTCGAGTAATTCAACTCTCGATTTATTTATACATGCACACACTTCGCAGTGTTATTAAGGACAAGAATAACATATGCCCATGAGAGACCGAAAGGGAATAATGGGTGCCCAACACCTTTCCAATCCGTAACTTAGTCCCCAAATCCTTTAACGAATTGGTTTCACCAGCATCAATATGTATTTGATGTCGTTCTCTCCAGGCAACAACATTTCTTTTGACTATTTTGTGCAAAATAGGCTGACGACTCTATTTTTATACATCACCCCAATTGACGATGGATAAAGCTCCCTGAGGAAGGGCGCAAGACCCCCGTGCATGTGCGCACTGACCGGGTGGGATGGCCACAGTGGCGACTCCGTCGGGGATGTGCATTCTTTGAGGACTAAACTCTAATTTTACATGGGGTGTTACTATTGTCTGCTTGTGTGTGTATGCACATACCTATATATATCATTTCTCACTCACTTTTCACTTCACAGACCTATAAATACCCTCCATGTACATTTCACACTACCTATACTAGTATATAGGATCACTTATACACACATGCTTCACACGCCACTTAGAATATGCATGATTAGGATTCACAAGTGCACACCTTTACTTATCACACTTGTCTATATCCATGCTTACTTGCACATATCACACACCACTTTTAATTGATACATGCTCAGAATCACTACCACACACTCGCTTGTAGATATTCATATATCAGTCACTCATATGTATCCATGCTTAGTGTAGTCTTTATGCTCTGTGCTATATTTACTTTTCATGATACTAGTACATTATGATCCTATTTTACTCATCATGTCAAATAAAAGACTCTATCCATAATGTACTAATTGAAAATGTTGCATTTTTCACACTACATCACCAAGTGCATTTCAATAAAGAACTTAAATTTTTCTCGTCCTGGGGAATCACTTTATGATAGGTGCTGATCCTGTGGGTTGCGGTTAGACTAAGAAATACGACTCTTACCTTCCATGACCTAGTAACTTCGATGTATATCAAACGGTTCCCCCGCATTGTACTTCTTGACCGAACTCACAACGAGAGGTATATAGCATGGAACTCGTTCACGTACTTAAAGTATATCGAATTCTCTCTCTCACGCCTATTTCATAGCTGATTCTTGGCCTGACCCCTATTGTCTCCGGTCTTTCGTCAAACTGCCCTAAATTCCCACCAGTTCCTTTACTACTTTATCCGAGTTTGGAATCTACCTTCAACAGATCTTTATGGAAAATGTCGACTAGACACTGAATGTGCAGCCTGATTTGATTGTAGTCTAAGTCCAACTCAGTGACAAGATTGACAACCTTCAAATCGAGGTTTATGATATACAACAAAATCGGGTCCAAATTCATAAAGAACCTGAGGTACTCTTTTCTCGTGCCATGGGTCCACCCGTTCTCGAGACTGTCTAGGTCCCAAAAGAATATCAGCATGCTCCGTATGCTCCTCCTGTCAATAGGCCACTACCATCTCAACTCCTTATGTCAAACCTAGCCTAGCCAGGGGCTAACTTGCCAGTACCTATTGATCCTAAGGAGGAAGAACTGAACAAGGTCAAGGAAGAACTCAAACTGCTATCCAAGAAATTCGACCAAGTAAGGATACCCATATGTCTCCCTATCTTAAAGCAAGATTACCGCCGAAGTTCAAGATGCAAGCCATCGAGAAGTTCAGGGGAAAATGGCCCCTAATTGTGCATCTTCGTAGTTATCATCGAGCCATGACCCTTCTTGTCTCCTCTGAAGAGATAATGGCCCAGATGTTTTAACAGACTTTGAAATAAAGCGCCCTCCGATGGTTCATATCCCTAAAAGAATCCAGAATCTTTATTTGGGAAGATGTCTCCTGAGAATTCATATCATAATATAAATACAATGAGGAGATAGAGGTTACGGGCCATGATCTAGAGCTTCTTAATAAGAACTTAAGGGAAATTGTCAGTAGCTTCATAGGGAGATGGAGAGAGAAAGCTACTAGTATGACCAACCGACCCTTCGAAGAAGAATAAGTCAGTATCGTTAAGAAGAATTTCTTACCCCATATCCGAGCGACTATGGGAGGTCAGTATTATACACACTTTTTATCTATCCCATAAGTGGGTGTAGAAACTAAAAGAAATTGTTACTAAGGTAGAAGCCGAGTCGAAGAAGGTGATAGGATAATTCATTCCTAGAAAGTATGGGAAGCCTGCCAGTGCTATAGTCTCAACCATCAATAATTTCTCCTAACCTGCTACCTTTTGGGCGCTAGAAAAATGCCCTAATTCTGCCAAGAAAGAATAAATCGAGCTCTATGCTCCCTTATCCAAAGTCTACCAGGACTTATTAACTCGAAACCTCATCAAACCCTTGGACCGCCATCCATTACCAAACCCACTTCCTAAGAAATTCAAAACAGATGCCCACTGTGACTTTCACCAATCTGTGGGCCACACTACCGACCAATTCTTCCATTTGAGAAACATGGTTCAAGGCTTGATTGATCGGGGTCAAATCGTTCCATTGAAAGATCCTAAACCCAATACTACCTACAAGCCACTTCCCACAAATACAAATGATGTCTTCTTAGAAAATGACCTAGAATTTGATCCATCCACTCATATTGTACCCAACAAAAACACCTATCATCTCACCCAAACCTCTAAAAGTTTGCCCGCATTTTATCCTACAGCCTTCTTGCTTCACTGATCAAGCTTCATTACTCCTCACAAGAGCCTTTATTATCGATCACACCCTATACGAAGGTAAAGACATGGAGTTACTAGCTATATTGAACCAACTTCTGGAATTTGGGTTGAAATTGCCCACTGAGATGACCATCAACTATCAGAAAGTTAGTTGCCTATTCATAAAAGCCTAAAAATGGGCTTGAGAATCAGATTAATGGGTAGTAACTATCGAAGAAATCAGTTTATACGACGTGGTACAAATCATGGCTGACATGTTTCGATAGACCAGCGAGATATGCAATATTTTTTAATAACTCACTGCTTTGAAGCTTCAAGGGAGGTTAGTCCCATCACTCCTGCACCTTCCCATTGAGTGGGAAGATTTATATGAGGAAGCCGTCGAGGTTATTGAATGCATCAATTTCCCTTAGCAATAAGACATCATCGCCACCGGATGGGGGACGAATTTGACAGCTCAGATGATGAACTGAGTCCGAGAAAATTCAGTCTCGTAATCAGCATGTGCGGATTGATATCCTTCGAAGACCTATTAGGGGAAATCAGTAAAGTAGCCATTTGGCTAGAAATAGATGAAAATAAGATGTTCTTGTTCTTTTTCGCCTCAGTAAACCATATGACCAGATCCGGGAGATACTACAAGGATTCAAATCCTAAGTCGTCAGGAATAAATAAAGAAAAGGGAGTTATCGAAGAACTTCCCTTGCCAGAAATGACCATTGAGGAGAGTAAACTTCTCGACAAACTCAAGAAGAATCAAGCTAACATCACCTTATGGGGAGTCTTTATGTCTTCCTATTTAAATCAAAATTCTCTGATAAAACTTTTCACTGGGCCCACAGTCCTTCCTTCCACCACTCACAAAGATGTTAAGAACATGCTTAGATCCTTGACCTCCACTAGACTCCTTTCTTTCTCCGAAGCGGAAATTCCAAAGATCGGTACCAGTCATAAGTATACCCTTTCGCTCATTGACAATGGATCCACCCTCAATGTTTATTCACTCAGAACCATCAATTGGTTGGGTTAAAAGTTAGTGACCTTACTCCTACTTCTATTAAAGTGCATGCTTATGTAATACCTGCTAAGAGGTAATGTGATGCATAAAACTCACAATAGGGGCTGGACCTATCAACCTTGTTACCAAATTCTAAGTCATTGACATATCTGAATGCTTCAGCCCATTATTTAGTCGTCCATGGCTTTATATCATCCGAGGAGTATCTTCTTCCTTCATCAAAGATTAAAATTCTTCACCAAAGGACATGTCATCACCATTTTATGGGATAACGGTGGTGTGAAAAATTTCAGCACCAACAATCTGATATTGGAAATACATCATGGGATGAATGTCATGCTCCTCTTCGGCTTCAGAATTGATCCACTTCCCCTTCTAGCAGGAGATAGTTTCAAAGATCGAGTCTGTAAAAAACGTAGCCTTCGTGATAATGTCAATGTGATACAGATGTTCAAGAACATGCATTTCATGCCCGGACTGTGGCTGGGGCGATGTCAACAAGGTATACTTGAGACCGTAGTCCTAAAAGAGGCCTTTTACCCATGTGTCCTGAGTTATCAAACTTTTTCGAAAGAACATAAAGTGTTGTGCTAACCATAACTGAAAAGGGATTTAGAAGATGTAAAGACCATTTTGAGAGATTCTTTGAATGGAAGAATTATCAAGGAGGGATAAGACTTACATGTCTATAGATTCCCTAAACCATGGTATGACCACGTCGACAAGAAGATGAAATCAGGGATGGAAATCATCTTTCAAATAACTACTCTTAGGCCAAAAACTACCAACATAAAGTGCAACCTCTCATCGAGAAAGTTGTAATAGTTACCGAGGTCCCCAAGGAATGTTATTTCAAAGACTCTTTCAACCTATAGACACTAATGATGACTCTCTATATGATCCTTTCAGACGCTACACTATCGAACCCGTCCGCTCTGATCAAAGATGCTGACGTGTCTCTTCTCAACTAGAATGCTATACCAATCCAACCTGCTGAGATTCAACCAAACCTTTTTATTTACACTATCTTTTCAGGTATTGTTGGTTCCTTTTTTCTGATATCAATGTAACCGAGACCTCCTTTGACGAGGTTCTCATTGCTATTTTTCCCAAAAGTGAAATAAACGAAGATTTCAAGTATTATGATATTCCTTATATTAATTGTCTTAATTTTAATTAAACTCTTGATGATGATGATTTTACAAATGAACAATTGTTAATTGATCTTAATAAGGAGAATACCAAACAACATAATTGTGTTCAAATTCATGAGGATGAAACTGTTGTTATTAATTTCGGTTCTAGTGGCCAATGACGCGAGATTAGGATATGGTCCACCCTAAATGAGCATAGTCCTATAACGACATGCTCGATATTGACCCCAAAATAGCTTAACACGAGATACCTACATTCCCAGAAATAAAGTAGGTCAAAGAGAAGATAAGGAAACTCCGTACCGAATGGTCGCTCAAAGTCAAAGAAGAGTAGTCAAGCAATTGAATGTAGGCTTCATCCGTGTGATCGAATATCCCCCATGGATTTCCAACGTCGTCCCTCTGCCAAAATCAATAGGAAAAGTATGCATGTGCGTCGACTATCGAGATTTGACCAAAGAATCTCCAAAGGACTATTACCCATTACTCAACATCGACATTATTGTGGACAACACATCCAGCCTCACCCTTAAATTATTTATCAATGGATTTACTGGATACAATCAGATCAAGATGCACCCTGACCATCAGGAGAAAATCGCATTCATCACCCCCTAGGGAACCTTTTGCTACATTATCATGCCATTTAGACTCAAGAATGCTGGGGATACCTACCAAAGTGTTTCCACAATCATCTTAAATGATTTGATACACAAAGAGGTTAAAGTCTATGTAGAAGACACGATTACTAAGTATAAGATTTAGTACGATCACATTCATGCCCTCTAAAAGTTCTCCGAACGACTATGATGATACCAAATGCAGCTAAACTTCAATGTATCACTCGGTTCATCAGCCAACTGACATTTAATTGTGAGCCCATTTTCAAGATTCCCCAGAAAGATTATACCAAAGTCTGGAATGAGGACTATCAAGAAGCCTTCGACAAAATCAACTAATACCTTACACAATATTTAGTGCTTATGCTATCACAACTAGGTCTCCCCCTCTCACTGTACTTAACCGTAACAAATACCGTGACAAGGGCTTTGCTAGCCCAATATATAGAAGAATCCTGTAAAAAAGGGCCATCTACTATGCCAACAAAAAATTAGCCGAGTACGAAGCCAACTACACTGCCTTAGAAAAATCATGCATCGCCCTAGTCGGGGTCACTCAAAAGTTATGACACTACATGCTTCCTTTTCCCATCAGACTAGTATTCCGAATGATCCTATCAAGTACCTTCTTGAGAAACCTACCTTATCTAGTCTAATGTCCTGGTGGTTGATGCTACTAATTGAGTTCGATATCGTGTACATCATGAAGACATCCATGAAAGGGAGAGCCATCTTTGAGTACCTTGCTGACTACCCTATGAAGGGAACCGATGCTTAGGTCCCAAAGTTTCTAGATGAAGATATCCTTTACACTTTCAAAAATATCTCAAATGGTAAATGTTCTTTGACGGAGCTTCCAATAAAAAAGGATACGATATTGGGATAATCCTAATCTCCCCTGACGACTCTCACACGCCCATTTCCATTAAGCTAGATTTCTCCTGCACTAATAATATGATCGAATACGAGGCATGCACTGTAGGCCTCAAAGTCAACCTCAACAAATGTATCAAACACCTAGATGTATACGGGGATTCTTACCTCAACATCAACCAAGTCCTTAGAAGATGGAAAGTTAAAGACGAAAAGGTCTTACCCTTCCACGCCCATCTAGAAGAGATGGCCTCCCAGTTCCAAGATATCACATTCCACTACTAGCCTCATGCAAAGAACATCTTATTCAATGCCCTTGCTACCTTGGCCTCCATAATTTATATGCTTGAGGGAATAACTATGGCCCCCTTACTAGTCTAAAAATAAGTTATCCCAGTCTACTGCTACCACATTGAGATCATCACCTAGAAAGATTATGATATGGCCAAGTTATTGTATTATGATATTTGGCACCTCCTCAAACATGGTAGGTATCCCCAAGACGCCGATAAGAAAGACTATGAGACCGTTTATAAACTGGCTGCCTAGTATATCATCTACGATAAAGCACTATTTAAGAGAATCTTCAATAGAACCCATTTGCACCGCATTGCAGTAGCAGATGTTGAAGAAATGATGTCAAAAATCCATAGTGGTCAATGCAGACCCCACATGAACGATAACATGCTTGCCAAAAATATCATCCGTTAAGGGTACTATTGGACCACCATAGTTCAAGATTACACTGCTATTATTCGAAGATGCCTCAAATGCTAATAATTTTCCAATCTCCAACACTTGCATCCCCGTGAGCCATACACCATGACCTCTCCTTGGCCCTTCTCCACTTAAGGCATTGACATCATAGGGAAAGTCAAAGCCAAATCTTCAAATGGTCATGAAGTCATCCTGATCGCCATTGATTACTTCACCAAATGGGTTAAAGAGGAGTCATACTCAATGATGAATGTAAAAAATATGGCAAAGTTTATCAGAAAGAACACCATCTACCGATTCAGGGTTCCCATAAGCTAGTATCAGATAATCGGTTAACTTCGAAGCCGAGGTCACATAACTAATCAATGAGTACGGGATTCAAAGATATAAATATTCTCCCTACCAGCCCAAAATCAATGGTGCTGTCAAAACCGCCAATAAAAACCTCAAAGCCATCATCAACAAAATGATCAAGAGTTATAGAGAATGAGGCAATTGGATAAATTACTCCCTCTAGGGCTACCACACTTCAGTAATAAAATCTACTAGGGCTACCCCCTATTCTCTGGTATACAACATGTAAGTAGTCTTTCCCGTTGAGCTAGAAGCACCTTCTATATGCATCATGCTTGAGAGCAAAGTTAGCGAAGAAGACTGGCATCAGAGATGCTTTGACGAACTGTCACTCTTGGATGAAAAGAGGCTGAAGGATCTATACCACATACAAGGGTACCATCATCAGATAGTGTGATCATTAAATCGAAGAGTCAAGGACCATGGTGTCTTGAAAGGAGGCCTTACCATCAAAGAGATCATCGAAATCATCTAGGACCCCAGAGGGAAATTCAAGCAAAGTTGAAGCGGCCCCTACATACTGAAGAAGATCCTATTAAGCGGTACCACTATGCTTATAGAACTTGATGGAAAAGAAATGGGAAGTCTAGTCAACCTGGACCATCTCAAAACTTTCTACCCCTAATTCGAAATCACGACGCGCTACGACTCTTCTTATCCCCCTTCAATTCTAAAAAAAATCTCGTCATTTCTCTCTACCCAAAACTACATGGGGACTGATCCTCTCAAAAACCTTTCTTCTTTCAAAATGGAACTCATAAATATTTTTTTCAAAACTTCTAGAGATACATATGCAGCCCATACACTTTACATGGTCACACTCCCTTTATTTTTTACAAAATGCTAACCGCTGAGAATGGTGGCCCATTTTATCAGTTACATGAGAAAAAGGATTATGTATGCCTTAGCGATTGGTATAGGTAGCTTAAATGAAAAACTCATCAAGAGGCCCAACAAATTATGACCAAAATCATTTTTTATTTCAAATAAGGAAATACAACACCATTACGTGAAGTATCAGCGAAGGGAGTTAAACAAACTGCACCTTTCAATGATTCAAAATAGTCTTAAAACAATAACCTTATGAAGATACACAAAATTTCTTTAAAAAAAACTAGAAAAACACACAAGCTTCCCCTAGATTCATAAATGCTTCATAAAAATTACCCCCATCTTCACAAAAGCTTCACACAAATTACTCCCAACTTCACAAAAGCTTTAAACAAATTATCCCCAGCTTCATAAAATTCTATCCACAGATGCCAGAAGACCCAACCTCATTATCATTTTTAGACCACACAAGTTCCTAGGTCTCCCTTGCCTTGTTAATATTCTGAATACATTCCATGGAGCGATACACCTTGAAAATTTTAGAAAAAACCACTACCCCCTTCCATAGTATCAAAAATAATAAACCACCTCTAGCCAGTCTCTTCCTCCAGAATCTTGTCTACTAGTCATTTCCACAACCACTTCAGATAGTTCTCAGACATATGTCAGGCCCTTCCTACAAATTGAGATAGATGGGTAGACAATCAACAACTCTCCCATAAAGAATCCAACATCATGTGTCGGGATTCAATCAGGTCCTCCACCTGAAAGAACTTTAGTATAAGAGGAGGCCCTATTTTCTCCCACCGAACTTGGCACAGAAGACGCCGAGGGAAATAGAATGAAGTCTTTCATAGACCAATAAACCATGCATATCGATAGTCTCCCAGCTTCAAGACATGCTCCAATTCTCCCCACTATGGCATAAACCAATGAAGACATCGAGCTCCGTAATCCATAAACCAATTGACCTAGCTATCTGCAATTGGGACAAAACTGAAAAAGTATCGAGTAAATAAATTTGGCTCACCTGCCTAGGGGTAATCAGGGGATCCTCTAGACAAAACCTCTCAGCAATCCATGTGAACAACATCATTGGGCTCCCCCTAAGAAAATTGGAGCGACCTTATCTCTTAATTATAACACCATTAAGAGTCTCAGTCAGTATTATCGTCGTAGGTCTACAATGGTAAGACATCCATATTGTTATTGTAGCCCAATGGGGATCCATCATTAGGTCCCCCATTAGCAGAAGAATCCTCGCAGTAAGGCCCAAGGAAATAGCTCTAGCATAGTCCGCATCATTAAAATCACTTAAGTGCATGGAGTACATAACAACCTGAAGGGAAATCATCCCCCCAACAAACAATGGTCAAGCCATTGAAGGGGAAAGACGAAGCAACTATGCTAACAATTCCTAGGGAGAACGAGAAAATTTGGACATAGTTGTTGCTACACTGAGGTTGATCCCTAACATGACTGAGAATTCTTTATAAATCGGACATATAACATCTAGGACAAAATGAAAGACATGGTCTTTGGGGTACCAAAACTGTACCGCCACCATTAGCATATTCTAGTCAATGGCTCGATTACGACACTGAGAGATTCGACGTAGGTTGAAAGTATCGTATTTCGCATTACAAAAACACATGGCCTCTACACCATCAAGGTAGGAGGAAAATTATTCATGCACATAAGGGACATTTTGGAATAATAAATCAAGAATCAAGAAGAAGAAACTAGGTACGAGTAAAAGAATCACATTCCTTACCTCTCCTTTAATACACAAAAGAATTAGCAAAAGACAAAGGATCTGAAAATCTAGGTAAATTCCAGACTTACAAGGATACTCTGATGTGCATGAAAGTTAAACCAAAGCCTTAGAATGATTTTACTTGACCCATATACCGATAGGAAACCCCCTTATTTTGGAAAATTTTATCTTTCCTCTTTTGTCAAAATCAAATTCTCAAAAAAAATCCTTATTTTGACAACCCCCGGGTCATTTCTCCTGAATAATCCATTTTTACTTATTTCCAAAATAAATCTTTACCCTGAGTCAGTTTACACTCTTTTCCTGAATAAATAAACATTGTGTCATCTTTGCAGTCTCAGTAGAAAAGTAAATTGCGTATAGGATAAGTCATTAAAGCAAGATAAAATAAAAATGCATCTCCTTCATATATATATATATATATATATATATATATATATATATATATATATATGCACACACACACACACACACACACACACACTAGGCTATGCCCGTGCCTGAAGGCACGCTGATAATCGCAAAATGGCAAAAATTTTCAAAGTACGTAATTACAAGAAGGCAAAAAATTCATTTGCCAAGAACGTTCAAATAGTCTAAATTCGTTTGTCACCCTCAAATTCACATTGTCCAACAACATTTGCCACCCTCGAATTCGTTTGCCAAGAACGTTCAAATCTTCTTAACAAATAAAAAATAGTCCAACAACGTTAAAATAGTTTAAATTCATCACTTGAATTCACATTGTGCCTCAAATGAACAATGTGTCAATTCTAAAAAAATGGGCATAGTCTCCTTTGTATATTGGACCCCCACCCTGGTTAAGGGTTAACAACCAATCGTACAATATTCAAAATGTTCAAACACACCCAATAAAAAGTTTTAATCTACCTATATACAGAGCATTTGTGACAATATATGAACAAACCAACACAAACATGACCTATACATTTCTTGATCTATGTTTTAAGCACTAATAATAACTAACTCAACTACTTATTCAGTTCAACATCAAGCCCTTTGTCCAAAATAGAATCTTATTCATTTGGTGGAATATGCATAACGCTTCTTCGCACAAAAGTCTCTATAATGGTTGGGTATTTCCTTTTTCGGCCACCCCTTGGCCTCGAATGAAATTGTTCATCGAACTCGTCAAAATCATCAGGAGTGTAAAGATGGAATCCGGAATGCCCGTGCCTAAAGGCACGACAAAAATTTGGAAAGCACGTAATTACAAAATGGCAAAAATATCATTCCTAACAAAATAAAATTTAATTTTAAAACAATTGGTCATGATCTCCTTTGTTTATAGAACTATTCACCCTTCTTAACAAATAAAAAATAGTCCAACAACATTCAAATAGTCTAAATTCATAAAAACAATTAACGTATCATATGAAATATACAAATATTCATCAATCAAATTCACATTGTGTCTCAAAAAACTAAAGTGTCAAGTTTTTAAAAAAATCGGGCATAGTCTCCTTCGTTTATTGGACTATCCACCCTTCTTAAGGTATAACACCAATTCCAAAAATATAAAAAAATCACAAATTTGTCTATCAATAAGCTTCATAGCAACAAACTTCTTAAAAAAATAAATATATATCAATTGAAGTCGTTCCACATGTTTCACTATAATGACTGTCCATTCTTTTCAAAATGCGACCTGATACAAAACAGAAAATATATGTAGTCAATTAAAATAGCTATTAAAATATTATATACGGAAAGATAATTATTAATTATATAGCAAATACACCGTGTCAACCACATATTAATATTAAAATATGGCTTTTATGATAATGTTGACCTTGTGTCAATCACCATATTATATGTGGATATGTATATATTATTAAACATGGCAATCAGCATACTTCATATAGATAATGGGAATATAGTCATTCATTCATCCTTAATTAAACCGTGGCAATATCATTAAGTAACTTTTATAATTCTATCGTAGTTTGACACCTTAAAGACATGGATATGCTAACATTAAGAACAAAAATTAATGTTTGACAACTCGAATAGTTGGAGGTGAATTCTCTTCAACATCTTCAACATGTATTATAATGACTGGAATAACATCTATTACTATTGAAGGGACCGTAATTACATTCGAAAATATAGCATTACTTTGTGATATATACATCCAATATCTTCTTGCAAGTATAATATAAACATCCAATATCATCCCAAACGAAAAATTTTAAAATAAAAACAAAATCTCAAACATCGAGCTTGCATGAAGACACATTACATCAAACATTAACTTCCAAAATAACTGTTTGATACTCACAACAGAAATTAGGCACGCTCACAATTGTACATAAATAAAATTACGCGTGCTGCTAATAACCACTATACATGTACCCTGAAAAAGAAACTAAAATTTATAGATAATTGTAATAATATAACTAATATTTTTGTTCCATGAAGCTTGTATTCGCAACAATATTGAGCCAAAGATAGAGTGCTGCAATGCTTCAAAGTAGTTTTTTTTTAACTAATATCATTCCTCAGAGTCAAACCGGGGTAGTATTAATATATAACCTCAACTATGGTTATCACAAAGTTTCATAAAACTACATAACCCTCAAGTATGGTGGTAAGAAAGTGTAATACTTACCCATTAAAGTATTGTAGTGAAGATACAAAACTTGACCAGTTTAATGATTCAATGGTACGCTAAGCTCGCAACCAACTGACGTGCCAAAATAGCTTAGCCATGACAGCAATGACATGAGGATCATGGTCAAACTTCTTAAGTGCATCCATGATCTTAGTTTTTCGTTGAGGGCATGGGACCATCTCAATCGGGGCAATCCATAAGATCCCACTGTTGGGGCACTTCTGCAGTGCCTTTGCCATCAATATATAAAATTATTTCTTGAAGTCATGCCTCGATTCAGCTCGAATAGCAGCAAGCCAGAGTTTAGGGTTCTGAGGGTTCTTCCTAGCCATAGTGAGAACTTTCCATGCTTTGCTCAGCCCATTCATTTTCTCTTAGAGGTTAGCAAGCGAAAGCCAGAGTGGAATATAACTATGGCAGGTTTCAAACCTAACTCATATGCTTCCTTAGCTTGATCCAAGGGACTGAGTCGTTCCTCAAGCTGTCCAAGCATCAACCACAGTTTGAAAAATGAAGGGAACGATTTCAGCAAAAAATCATACCTGGGAGAAAAACATAAAACCCCCAAAATGTAAACACGAAATAAGTTCCTGCAAAAGAAAATAACTTACCAGATAAAAAGTTAAAATAATAATTTGAAAGAGCTTGTTTCTATGAATAAAATGTGGAAAATTGTAGAATAAACTTCTGAAATTTAACACCGGTATATGACCTCTAAAAAAAGGTTCTAGTGAGCAACGACTGGATAGTGTTGTGATGAAACTTCTTGGAAAAAAGGAAGACAACTAAGATCATTTGAAGTCAACTAGGGCATTTATAGTCATGCTTCTTCTTCGATGGTGGATGTGACCCATTTTGGTATCTAGATAAACAAATCGACTAATTAGAATTATAAACCAAATTAATCTATAAAAAAGATCCAGAAATATATCACAAAAGAAACGATGAAAATACTGATAAATTGGACAAATGAGAGAGAGTAATTGTTATAAGAGGGAGAACCATAAATAGAGAAGTTACCATTTACCCATTTTAAAACTTGCAAATCAAATAAACAAACCACATCAAATAAGAACAAAAATCCAAAAAATCGTTATAATCTGAACTATTACCAAAAAAATTCAAATTGAAAAATAAAAAAGTAGATAGAGTGAGATCATACCTCTTGAATGAGAGCTAATCTCTAATTTTGGGTCATTTAACATCGACTGAGGAGATATCTAATCTGAACTATTATAATGATCACTTGAATATGGCTATGGTGCTGATAGCTTCTAGTTGGTAGGAGGGTAATTTATGCATAAACAAAACACACCACTCATATCAACGTCATGAAAAATATAGAATTATAAAACAAAATATATGATCATTAGATTAGTATATACTTTAGAAGGCATGTTTGATTTTTGAATCCCACTCTCCACAACATTTATTGACTTACAGTCATTATGGTCCTGACCTTTTCTAGCACAAAACCTACATATCACACACAAAAAAATGTTGCATCCCCTGAGAAGTAGAACATTGAAACTAAAAAATAAAATAATACAGAAGTGTGAAAGAGTGGATGGTGGTAGGTGTGGATAGCAGGTAGAAATTTATGCTTTGGTTAAAAACTGATCAACAATGTAGGAACATTGCCATTATAACAACTATCACAATGCTCATTTTATCATAATAACAGTACTATCACGGTGATAGGGCTATCACTGTCACACTATGGATAGTGGTAAAACAACCATTACCTCTATTAAAACTCAAATCAATCTCCATGTTCAACTGCAAAAGGAAATAAAACTAAAAATTACATAAAAAATACAAAAACTATGAATTGATAAAAGACTACAAAATAGAGAATTCTACCTAAAATTGTGAATAATATAACAACACTCTAAAAGTTCTTAGCAGCAAGGAAGAATACACTATGAAAGCATCGAATTCTACCTAAAATTTTAGGTAACATAACTTCAATGAACGCCATCCTTTCCCACTGTGATGATCATACCTGCAAATGTAAATGAGGTACCGAATCTATATATATTTATTGCATATATCCTATAGTGTTCAATAGTTCTTAAAGTATTGGAAGAGAACATTACCAAATCTACTTATGCGCATTCAAAAAATAGGGCAGATCATCTCATTAAATATATATAGCTTATAGCGCATGACATTACCAATTATATACATGCTCCCCACTCTATTCACAATTGAAAACAATGTTTAATAATGACATTGTGTTTACTCCTTTAAAAAATGGCAGTTATAATTTTGCTTTAACTTATGAGCAAGTCAGACCCCATAAACTATTTTCAATGCCCTATCAGTCAATTTGGTACCTAAATATCCCTCCCAACATGCCAGTGTTTCCATGGAAAGTTCTATTAAAGAGTGTTCTAGTTGATGATCTTTTTCAATCAGTTGAGTTAGGATGGCTTCTAGATGACATTGCTACCACTCTTCCATAGAAACTCTAATTGACCTCGACATTTCAGGTCTTCTTGCTAAAAAAGACTTGGGAATTTTTCAGAATATTAATGGAAATCAATCAAATGCCTTCATCAATCCATAGTTCCGTTATTCAGTGGTGGCTTCAATCAAGCGACTTGAAAATCTCCAAGTAGTTGTTTAAGGTAATTCCAGTTAGTATTATTTGGAAGATCTGCATAGTACAAATAAGGCTCTATTTGATACAAAACAAATGAATTCTAAAAGAATGTGGAAAAAGTGATCTCTAAAATATCAGAATTGTCTCAATTAATCACCCTCAAAGTAAGAGTAAAAGAGATAAGTTAGGAGGTTTTAAGTATTTTTACAATCACTATGGTGTAATCCTCTTCTTTAATCAGAAATGAAATTTAATGGGAGAAACCAAATAGAGGTAGTAGCTAGTTCTGAGCATAATATGTTAATGGGATCAGGAGCAATTATAAGAGATGATAAGGGGAGACTGATATGGGCCTATTCAAACATCACAGACAATGGTCTCAATATGGAAGCTCAAGTCCAAGATATCATGGAATGATTAAGATTCTTCTCAGAGAAACTTCTTCATAATGTTAATCATGAATGGCATTATAAAATGCTCTATTCTATTATGAAAACAATTCCAGTGCCTTAGTTGTGAAAATAGCTATATGGGAGCTATACTACTACTTTAAACCAAAATACAAAAAAATAGTCCGGAGGACTATAGACATAGATATTTTATGATTATATGGATACTTAAATATATAAATAAAATATGAAACAACGAATGTAAAATATCAAGAAAAGTCAATTAAAAACAACATACAAAATGACTAAGTTTTTATGTCAACTCAACTAAATATCAAACACATAATTAGTTACTTTCAAATAAGCATAATATTCTCAAACATACATTCCAATTAAGATATTATTAACATAAGTAGTAAGTTTTCGACTGCATGAGATCACAAATTAAATACATATAGTCGAGTTTAGCTTCGGGACATAACTTCAAGCTACAGTTCATGTATGGAGTTTAAATGAGCATCAGAGGGGGGAATAGTAAATATTCGGTATTGAACATTGAACTTGTAAATTTGATCGGAAAAATAGGACAAAATAAAACAATTAGAAATGTAAAACAATGCAACTAAGAACATAATAAAACCCAAAATCGAACCCTAAAAAAATTCTCATTAAACCCATTCATCATGTTTGGAATATGACCAACAACAATGTGATAAAACCTACCATTGTGGTTTGGCTGAGAAACCTAGTGAAGCGATTGATGCTCTTAAATGACATTCAGAGGCCCTTTCATGACATTTACCTTATTTTTGTTCCTGAACACGGATATCAAATTTTATTTGTGAAGTTGTTTGCAGTTGGTCCATCCTTGTGTGGTCTCAGATATCTTACCTTTTGATCATCCATGTAGAGGGAAGAATCAACATGATTTAAATTAGATGATAATATGTTTACCTCATATTTTAAATCTTTAAAGCCTACACAAAAGTGTTTTCTTTAAGCTCGTGTTTTAAATAACAGTTCATTAGTCAAAAACCAATACAAATTCAACAGAAATTCAGCATTTCATTAATCAAAATAGCAAAACAAAGAGATACATATTATCGTACCAGTTTCTTTGGTTTGTAAATCCTTTGTTTTTTATTCTTAAATATCAAGTCTATATATAGTCTAATATATACATTTCACAAATCCTCTATTTTTTAAGCATAAATTATCATCCATAAGAAATAACCACGTATAAGATAACATAAATACATACACACGCACCCATAAACCTCAAATGTGGACGCATAGATCTTATGATTTCTTTTTCAAATAGAATTTGTAAGGACAAAGTTCTCCAATTGAGTCTCAATGTAGTTTTGGCTCAATTCCGGACAAAAACGTTTATGTCATAGGATAGTTTTTTATTTGTATCCATTCAAGCCTATGGCGGGGTAGTTGAAGACTTAGCGGCCAAGATATTAAAGCTTCATCAAATGTCGTGTGTATTGTGCCTCGTTTCTACGTCATCAACATGGTTCCATTGCTCCTAAGGTATGAATGCATTTTAATATATATATAGGAGCTTGGGACAATAGTTATATGGGTGTACTTTATTTTTAAACTGTTGTTTACTTTCAGAAAGTTTCATTAAAACTTTAAAATAAAGTTTCTGGGCTAAAAATTAAATTTTCAACTTTCTGTTTTTTCGTTCGATATTATCGTTCGAATGAGTTTTTTTGTTCCAACGAGAATGTCGTTCGAACGAGTTCCCCTATTGGCCACTGGAATATTATTCGAATTGTCGTTCGAACGAAAATTGATGTTTGAGCGAGAATTCCAACGAGATTTCTAATGAGTTCAACTCTTATACACTGGAACTTCGTTAGAAAGCTTGTTCGAACGAGATTTGGTGGGAACAGTTATTTTGGCAGTTTTTGGCAGTTTTCCCACTTTTCCCACTAGTTTACCCCACTATCTTTTTACTGAATAATTAAGTGCGGGAACCAACTTTTTCTAATTAACTTTTTCATATCCTACAACCTCCAAGAGAGAGTTTGAGAGAAAAATTCCAGAAAGAAAAAGTTAATGTTTAAGTGTTTATTTTTCAAAGAAAAATCTTTAAAACACTTATGTTTTACACCCATAGTTTGCTTATCCAAGTTCATTTATATATATACATTGCTTGGAGTTTTGGCACCGGTTTACTCTACCTATTGAAGTGTTCATTTAGGTTTTCTTCTAAATCCCTCAAAGAAGAAGAAGTTTGTTTTGATGTGGAATTCTCACATGGTGAAAGTCACCATGTGTGGTTGATGGTGTACCTATGTCTCATTGGTGAATCCCAAGATTCAGTGGAGCTCCGGGGTTGTCGACTAGGCGGAGGTGTTTACAAGAAGACCCATCAAGTCTTGAAATGGGTCGAGTCGAGGAAGTAAGTCATCAGTCTTGTAATTGTAAAACCATACTTAGTGGACTTAAGGCTAGGGCCGTCCGAGGTTTTTTCCTGTTGTGGGTTTTTCCTCGTACATCGCGGCGTAGTGGATGTTTACTTATTTTATCTTTTTGCAAATCTCACATTAGATGCATTCTTACGTAAAAAGATAAAATTTGGTTTAAGTCACTACTTAATTAATTTGCTGTTAAATTAAATTTGGGTAATGTGTATTTAATTCAAGTCATTAATTTAATTTGTTAAATTTGGTTTGGCCTAACTTGATAATATTGAAAATACGATTTAGACAAATTTCTAGGACTTGGATTGAATCAATTTGGTTTAAGTGAAATTAACATTAGTGTGTGTTTAATTTAACTTCACTTGGTTTAATTTTAATTTGAAAAGAAATTAAAATTTTCTAATTTGTTTAATTGAACCATCTCCGCTTCCGCATCTTCAAAGGAAATTGATTTTTGTAATAAGATTTCAAAAATTTGGGGGCCTCGTGTTCCAACAAGTGGTATCAAAGCGGGATCGCTAAATTATTGCGTTTAAGATCCTTTAAATATTTTTGACAAAAAATGGAATTTTCTCCATTTTCAAAATTTCCTATTTTCGATGGTTCTAACTACGCGTGTTGGAAAGCGCGTATGAAATCGGCACTAAAATCTATCGACAAAAGAGTTTGATTATCTGTTTTTAATGGGTGGTCCCCACCTACACATTTAGTAGATAATGAGCGTGTTTCCAAACCCACTGATAGATGGAGTGAGAATGAATTTAAAATCACAAATTTTAATTCCCGTGGTTTAAATGGCTTGTTTAGCGCGGTCACACCGGATGAATTCCGTCGCATTATGACGTGTGAAACCGCTAAAGAAGATTGGGATATTTTATAACTCACTCATGAAGGTACTAGTGTCGTTAAATCTTCGAAACTCTAAAATCTCACCACTGAATTTGAAACCATCAAAATGAACGAAAAAGAAACTTTTGATGAATTTTATGCTAGACTTTTCGATATTGTTAATTCATCTTTTAACTTGGGAGCGAAAATAACCGACAACTGAGTAGTAAAGAAAATTTTAAGGTCCCTACCCGATAGATTTATTCCAAAAGTGACCGTTTTAAATTCTTTACCAACTTTAGCCTCTACGAAATTAGAAGAGCTCGTAGGTGATTTACAAACCTATGAACTGGAAATGTTTCCATCAAAAACTAAAAAAGAAAATAGAAAAGGGCGTTGCTTTAAAAGATCGAAAAGAGGAAAAACAAGTAGTAGAGAGTGAAAGTGATAGTGACTCGGAAAATATGTCTATGTTTTCTAGAAAGTTTTGAAAATTTCTTAAATTTAACAAAGATAAATTTAAAAATGATTTTAAGAAATTTGAAAAATCTAGGCATGACAAAGCCGAGAAGATTCCTAAAACTTCTAATGAAAATGTAAATAGGGATGAGTCGGAAAAGTGTTTTGGTTGTGAAGGGTATGGCCATAGGACTTTTGAGTGCCCCACTAAACTAAGGAGAGAGGGTAAGAAACCAATTTCTTTTAATGCAACCCTTAGTGATAGTGACAATGAAGAGGTACCCGATTCCCCCACTAATCCCAACTTTATGGCTTTTATGGCTAGTCATGTGAGCACCGATAATGAATCTTCTCATGAAGATATACAAACACAAGACACTTCCACGGTCAAAGTTTAAGATTCCGTTATTTTTTATGGTAGTGAGAGTGAAGAAGAGTGAGAGAATGAAAATGATGAGGTTGATGTGAGTGAACTTCAAAATTATTTTCAAGAACTTTATGAAGAATCCATTAAATTAAAAAGAGCAAATTAGAAGTTAGAAGTCTGTTTAAGAGAGCGTGTCAAGGCCATTGATGATAATGCATTAGTGGAAGACCTTAGGACACGAGAGAGAACTCTTCGAGAGAAGCTTGAATATGTAGAAGGCGAGAGAGATAGCCTTAGAGGTTTAATGGAATCCTTGAAAAAGGAGCTTCTCGAGTTTGAAGAGAAGAAATGTTTTATGAGAGTCTAATATTTTAGAATTAAAAAATAAATTAAAAGACTCTAGAAAAGTCAAATTTGATTTGGAGTTTAGGTCCAAAAAACTAGATAAAATCTTAGGCACGGTCGGTTTAGGCTTCGATACTCGTAATGAATCTACTCATAAAGCCAAAACCCATGTTTTAAGAGAATCACCTAGGAAAGCCTTTAGAGATCAATCCTTAGGTAACAATTTCTAACGTGTTTTTACTTGTGGATATTGTGGTCGAAACGGTCATCTTAAGAAATTTTATTTTGATCTTAAACGAGGTCCTAGAAAATCCCAACGTAAGGCAACCGAGGTAGCCAAGATTCCTACACCCCGAGATAGTCATTCATCATTAGTTTGGGTTATGATATCCGACTTGGTAGCTTTACAAGATAGGGTTTTTGATTCTCATCTACTTTCACATGCTTCCTCCCTTGTAAAATCTAAAGGTTGAATGTGTTAGTTTTATTTGCATACTTTAGCTTTTGTACTACATGCTATATTATCATGCTAATTGTATGCTTGTTTAGTCATTTTCTAGTCTATGCTTCATGCTTTATCACATGCTAGAATTATGATTTTTGTTTATCTTTTGTATTCTATTTCTTTCATTTTAGTTTGCATTAAATGGAAAATACAAAAAGATTTTTGTTTATCATTTGGGTTTTTATCTCTTGAAAATTTAAGCTTAATGAAAAATTCAAATGATTTTTGTTTGTCTTTTGAGTATATATTTTTATTTTTGGTTAAAAATTTCAAAAACTCAAAAAGTTTTTTTTTTTGTGTATTTTAGTTTGACACACTTTATGTGGCATACACTTGTGTTAGAATCCCTTCTTTTTCTCTCCCATGTGGCTAGAACTTTTGGTTTAAATTGTCAATCCTTATTATGTTCTTTACCATGCTTACATGGAGTAGTTGGATTTTGTGTTGATTTAAATGGATTCTATTTTTATATGCCTCTATTCACACATGCACGAGCTCACTTGAAATTTTAATTTCATATGTATATTTGAGCTTTGTGAGGTGTTCTCCTACCGATCTTGTCATCTACAAATTTGTGACCTAGGAGGACTAGTGCATGTCAAAATCCGTTGCACGTGAGATTTATGAGAAATAAAAATATTATATATAAATGTGCAGGGGGAATGGCTCTGAAAGGATTTATTATCCTTTGCGAATAATAAGCCACCGTTTGGTTTGGACCAAAAAGAAATACGTGGTCCAAAGGCCTAAAAATAGAATATGGCATTAAAAAGAAAAATAATTGCCAAGGCCTATGTTTTATTGATATATTCATTCATATATATATGATTATTGATGGAGATTGGATGGTATATCAACGGTTTGCACAATGCCCGTTTATCCTAGTTGTACTTTCAATGTCATGACTCTGTTGGTTTATAGAATCATAAAAAGTCTAGGATTGTATGAATTGTGTATGTTTCTTCATTGAGTTCAATTTATATTATCACATGAGGTTATATTAAAATGTGATAAAGTTTGCAATCAATTGAGAACTCCGTGAACATGTTTTAAGTGATTGGATCTAAATTTAATTGTTGCTAGTTCACACCCCAACACTTTCGTTTTCGTATGGCACATTTATGCTATAAGAGTGTGGAAGACTCATATTATATTTTGTGTGTCATTTGTGTGTTTATATCTATATATGTGTACTCGTGTCTATTTGGTATATATTATGTATAAATATATTTGATATTTTTTGGTCTTTGCCTTGCTATCTAGTCCATTTGTGCTTCAATTCATAATTGGTACCGAGTTTGTTGCATTCTTTGTTGATATCACATGCTTAATACTTTATGTATCATATTGGTATCATTTTATTTCATCTTAGTTGGTATTGGTTATTATTTATTGGATTATTTATGCTTTTGTTTCCTATATGCTATCATGTTCTTATCACCTTATGCATCATGTTTAAATTAGTTTTATCCTTTGTCTGTTCCTGAACAAAAAGGGGGAGAATGATAGGGGGAGAAATGGTATCTAATCCTATTATAATCGTATCTTAGTTTGGGAGATTTCACTTAGGGGAGAACGCTATCTTCTTAGGTTGATCATAGTTGATAAAGGGGAGAATGAATTAAGGGGGAGCCTTTATTTATATTGCATTAAATATTTTTATATTCCCTATGCGTTTAATGTGTTTGCTTAAGTGTGCATGAATACTTATATATATGGCAACCATCAACGACAAAGCTATTGATCCTTGGGTCTTGTGTCAAGTATTGGGTGGGATGTTTTTCAGTCTACTGAGCTTGACGGCCCTTTAGGATTTTTGTTGGTTTTTGTCCCGGAATAGCCAAAGGGGGAGATTTGTAAGGACACAATTTTCCAATTGAGTCTTAATGTAGTTTTGGCTCAATTCCGGACAAAAATGTTTATGTCATAGGATAGTTTTTTATTTGTATCCATTCAAGCCTATGATGGAGTAGTTGAACACGTAGCGGCCAAGATATTAAAGCTTCATCAAATGCCTTGTGTATTGTGTCTCGTTTCTACGTCATCAACATGGTTCCATTTCTCCTAAGGTGTGAATACATTTTAATATAAATATAGGAGCTTGGAACAATAGTTATATGGGTGTACTTTATTTTTAAATTGTTGTTTACTTTCAGAAAGTTTCATTAAAACTTTAAAATAAAGTTTCTGGGCTAAAAATTAAATTTTTAGCTTTCTGTTTTTTCGTTCAAACGAGTTTTTTTCGTTCGAACGAGAATGTCGTTCGAATGAGTTTGATAACGAGTTCCCCTATTGGCCACTGGAATATCGTTAGAATTGATGTTCGAATGAGAATTCCAACGAGATTTCTAACGAGTTCAACTTTTATACACTGGAACTTCGTTAGAAGGCTCGTTCGAACGAGATTTGGCGGGAACAATTATTTCGGCAGTTTTCCCACTTTTCCCACTAGTTTACTCCACTATCTTTTTGTTGAATAATTAAATGAGGGAACCAACTTTTTTCAATTAACTTTTTCATTTCCTACAACCTCCAAGAGAGAGTTTGAGAGAAAAATTCCAAAAAGAAAAAGTTCATGTTTAAGTGTTTATTTTTGAAAGAAAAATCTTTAAAACACTTATGTTTTACACCTATAGTTTGTTTATCCAAGTTCCTTTATATATATGCATTGCTTGGAGTTTTGGCACCAGTTTACTCTACCTATTTAAGAGTTCGTTTGGGTTTTCTTCTAAATCCCTCAAAGAAGAAGAAGTTTGTTTTGCTGCGGCATTCTCACATGGTGAAAGGCACCATGTGTGGTTGACGGTGTACCTATGTCTCATTGGTGAATCCCAAGATTCTGGTGGAGCTCCGAGGTTGTCGACTAGGCGGAGGTGTTTACAAGAAGATGCGTCAAGGCTTGAAAGGGGTAGAGTCGAGGAAGTAAGTCATATGTCTTGTAATTTTAAAACCGTACTTAGTGGACTTAAGGCTAGGGCCGTTCGAGGTTTTTTTCCGTTGTGGGTTTTCCCTCATACATCGCGGCGTAGTGGATGTTTACTTATTTTATCTTTTTGCAAATCTCACATTAGATGCATGCTTAGGTAAAAAGATAAAATTTGGTTTAAGTCACTACTTAATTAATTTGGTGCTAAATTAAATTTGGGTAATGTGTATTTAATTCAAGTCATTAATTTAATTTGTTAAATTTGGTTTGGCCTAACTTGATAATATTGAAAATACGATTTAGGAAAATTTCTAGGACTTGAATTGAATCAATTTGGTTTAAGTGAAATTAACATTAGTGTGTGTTTAATTTAATTTCACTTCGTTTAATTTTAATTTGAAAAGAAATTAAATTTTTTTAATTTGTTTAATTGAACCATCTCGGCTTCCACATCTTCAAAGGAAATTGCTTTTTGTAATAAGATTTCAAAAATTTGGGGGCCTCGTGTTCCAATAGAATTATTAAAGTAGAGATTACGGCACAGAAGTTTCATGTTCTTTAGACGATTTTTTCTTTTTATTTTCTTCTTTAACCTCTATGGTTGGGAGTAGTGATTTGTCCGCAACATCTACTTCCATAGCCTCAACATCTATAGAACATAGTGATCAGTTCTAATATCAACGATTAACTAAAAAGAAATGATAATCACATTTTAGTTCAGTGGTTTTACGTTCATCGGGATTATATACGGCATAGATACCAGACTGAGGTATGATTTAGGCCATCTAAATCGGAATTGATACCTGATTGAGTCAATAATACTAAATGCAAAAAATATAAATCAACAAATACAAACCATAAAGTGTGAACTCTTATTTAAAGGTAGCACATTGGATATTTAATAGAAAATGGAACATCCCTCTTGATTTCTCCTCTAAATTTCCTAGTTTATCAGCTAGAATTATGTAGACTCCATTGCCTTTAGCGGAACAAAGTGATTGCTTTTTAAGATTCATAATCCATAAAGTGTTCTATCTTTTAAAGATGCTTTTGAAGATGTGAGGATCAAAAGAGTCTCTAATCCTCATCTTAGAGTGTCTCACTTTGTCGAAGTTGATCAACAGTAAGCTAGTTGTCCAAGACATCATTCAAACTAAAGGATTTCATTTTATCTCCAGGTTTGTGCTTTGTAGAATGCATAATGAATCTTTTCAACACTTGATTCTTGTGTTTTTACTAAATCTATACAGAGATGGCTTTTGGAGATCTTTAAAAATCAACCACCTATGATTCTCTTATTTCTTTGTAGAGTTTTGTTTTGAAAGTTTATTTTAGTCCACAAATTAAATGAATTTGAATTATTGATGACTTGATAGTCTATTACGGAGGTAATCACACTTCTCTTGTAATACTTGAACAAAATCTATAGAGTACACCTTTCCAAATACGGTGTCAGTAAACGTTGATCTATCACGAATTAAAAACATAATATGTATACAAAAAATAGAGGTATCTACTATTTAGTGGCCATAATGGTTGGATTGACAATTCTTCGGCAATGCGCTGGAATGTTTGATGTGGGACGCCAGTATCAGAAATTATCGACACGCGGTATAAAAGAAAAAGCCCAAATTAGTAAAAAAGATAAACCTCTTCTCACCAAATTAATTAGTTTAACCATAAACTAAACTCTTAATATAAGAATAATTCAAGAAAAAGTTTATAGAAGAAATCGTGAGAGTACAATTTAATCGAGAATGAACATTTATAAAAAACTAATACTTCATAACATAACATATGAACCAATCAAACTTAACACATGACTGCATTTCTTAACCCTTTTATAAATGCCTATGCCAAAAATTATTCATGAGAGTATAATTTACCACACTCATTGTAGAATTTATAAAGAAAAATATTACGAATGCTTAATAATTTTACAATGAGATTAAAACAAACAAAGAGAGGAGAAAACCCAAACAAATAATTTTATCAACAGTCATAGAGTGGTATAACCTGATCTGATTTAAATAATGGCATGAACCCTAAAACCCCCTAAATTTTTGAAAACTCATCGATTTATAAAGGAAAAGAATGGTATACCTGATTTGAATCGTGATGTGGTGAATCAAGGTGAGATATCTTCAAACAATAATAAAAACACATGAATTGAACCATAAAATTAGTAAAACCACTAATGACTCACAACCACCAACACTAATGGGTTATCCAAGCAAAAGAACATATAGAGGTGGAGCCAGTATCTAGATCTATAAAAAAACCTTCCAATAAGAGAGAGAGAGTCAAATGGGTTTCTTAATATCTCAAATCGCTTTGTTCAAATAGTCAAATGAGTTTCTTCGGGTAGGTCGTGGATGGATCGATGGTAGTGCCTAGTTAAATGGCGTAGGTGGTGTATGGTAGCGGGTTCGATAATGGATGGAGATTGTGTAGCTGGTGAATGGAGATGGTGGATGGATGGTGGGCAACAGACAGAGAGTTCGACAGGTTGGTTCAGAGATAGTTAGAGAGTAGTGAGAAAATGAGAGAAAGTAGTGTTCAGATGCTTGTGTTTACCAAAATACCCTTCAATTTGAATTCAAGTGAATGAGGGAGAAATAATTAGCGAGAAAGAAAAGAGGGGGAAACCAAAATTTTCAAGGATAAAATAGGAAGTGCAAGAATAACTCATATAGATGACATCATCAAGTAAACTTATCACATACATAAGTTTTCTCTCTCTTTATATATACTAGGGTATGCCCGTGCCTGAAGGCACGCTGATAATCGCAAAATCGCAAAATTTTTCAAAGTACGTTATTGCAAGAAGGCAAAAATTTCATTTGCCAAGAACGTTCAAATAGTCTAAATTCGTTTGCCACCCTCGAATTCGTTTGCCAAGAACGTTCAAATAGTCTTAAGAAATAAAAAATAGTCCAACAACGTTCAAATAGTCTAAATTCATCACTTGAATTCACATTGTGCCTCAAATTAACAATGCCCGTGCCTGAAGGCACGAACATAATTTGAAAAATATAAATTCGTGTATAATGTAAATAATAAATGTTTGATATATTATAAGTTTTCAAAGAATTTAGTCGTGCAAATCTAAGTTATAAAGCTTTTTTACAACACATGTAAACAATTGAGAAAATTTGGATAAAATTTCCTTTTTTTGTAAGACTATCCACCCTATTTGAGAAATAAAAAATTCCCGACAAAACTAATAATCCGCAACAATAATGATGATAGTCCATCCAAAAACTCGAATAAAGATTAGAGTTATTTCATAAATGTATTTAATCAACCAACTTAATTACAAACATAAATGACATAATCATATCCCTTCACAAAATGTGTGCTCTGTAGAGTGTTGTCATATAAAAAAAATTACAAGTACCAAGTAGCTCACTTTATAAGTATTCAAAACTATGTAAAGTAAAGTATAAATTTAAATCCTTATTCACCATTTATAAGAAGATGAAAAAAATAGAAAAAATAGTTCATAATAATATAAATGAATCAATTTGAAGTGTACACACGTAAGTATGGTGGTCAATACATGGAAATCAAGATATACACTTAGTAATAAAGAGAGATATGCAAGAAGATATTTGTTGCATTATAATCATGTCAATAAGGGAAAAAAAAGGAATAATTTGAATAATTTATCAAATAATTTCCACAATATCCTATAACCTCACTCCTCATAATCCCTACACCATTGCCATTAAACCATAACCTCAAATGTCATCAAAAAACCATACCACCATAATCAATAAAAGTGATGAAAACACCAATACAGATATCATGTTCAGAGAAATGAAATGGAAAAGAGCTTCACTGAACAAAAAAAATGGAAAAAAGACACTTTAAAACATATCTTCGGCATGTACCATTGTTTACCTAAATAGTTGAAGAAACTCAAATCAATAAACAAAGTTAATCTACCAATCATAAAGGGTTTATAACTGTGCAAACATGAAAAATAAAATTCGCACATCCTTATATTTAGGTAATAGACCATACAAACAAACACATTCAGTGTCTTCCCTTGCAGTTTCTCTTAGTGAGATTCCTCTTTGTACCAAATCATTTTCGGAGTCATTTTGTTGGTAGCTCGATCTCTCTTGATGGAGGGGTTGACTTAGCTTTCCCACTGATTCTTACTGACCTCCTAGGATTCTCACCATTTCCCCAATCAAACTCCGATATAGCAGTGTTTCCAGGGTGTGATTTTATATACTTCTGTAACTGTCTTCTGTTATTAATTTCTTCCCCTGATGGAGACACAAATATGATCTTATTATTCCTTGGTGTACCTCAATTTTGGGGCATAAACATTTCTTTCCAAGAGGGAGGAGTAAGGATCTCTACCGAGACAACATTGTCCCTAACTCCATCCCCAGAACTCGCCATTTTAACCCTGATCAACAAAGTTGAAGATTTACTTTTTTTTGCTCTCTCTCCAAAAACCAAGAAACCGACGCAACTGAGTTACCTCGAGTTTATAGAGTAGTTTAACCAAGATAACCTCTCTTCTTTAATGCATTTGGATCCTCGAAACAATAAGTATTTGATAAACACTAGCAAAATATCATCAACCACTTTGAACTATAAAAGTCCGCAAAACCAGTAATATAGTTCAATAATTTAGTAATGTGCATGGATTTTAATATAACTGAAGATTGAAAATTTGATAAGTTGTAAAGAGAATGTCGAACCGTATATGTTTAACTACCAACCGAAACCACTTCCTATCGATATAGTCTGTATATTATTTATAATGTACATGTCTTAATCTAGCATTGGATAGGCTTTGATTATTAAATTACATTCGTTCTTTATTTGCGGGAGAATAGAAAAAATAAGTAGACATCTTTCTTGATCTGACCTTACCTTCTCGTGAAGTTCCACTAGTGAGGGAATGTCTCATTATAACTGTAGTAGACTCATTGCTCCAACTCTCAAAGTAGCCTTCCCTGCTTACAAAAACTTTTCAACTGCATCCTCTGCGTATAAGCTGGCCTCAAAGGTTCTCAAAGGTTTCGACCCATGCATCCCTTCTGGTTAATTGTCACTATAGTCTCCCTAACGCTTTGGTGGCACCTCCTCAACAGCAGTGTCGCTATAACTGGAACTATATCTATTTGTGCTTCCTTAACAACAAATCTTTGAACTATGACCGTTGGTTGTCTAATACGCTCCCATTTGACTCTGCACAACATCAATAAATGTGGACACATTGGTGCTTAGCAAGAATCAATTAAATGTGGGGTGTAAATGACTCAAAATAGGTTGAAAATTTCACTCGTGTATTTTGTCGAACAATATGTGTGCTCACTATGAAGATGGTCATAGTGGTTGCGTTTGTTTGTCGTTATTACCCAAATTAGATTCGCAAATCAACACAGATTGATGGAAATGTGTGTGTACAACAACAATAATGTAACACTATCAATCTTTTGTTGCTCAGTCTTTTTCCCTGTCCATCGAGAACCAACAAAAAGACCTATCATGAGTAAAGTTTCAAATTGCAGTATTACTTAATTAAACAGACTGAAATAGTGTTGGAAAACTCTAACAATCATGAATTTTCTAAAGCAGAACTAGCTTTAAGTTGTATTTGGTGTGAATAAATAGAAATGTGAAAGTGATTATAAGCTTATAATCAGTATAAGCTTGTATTTCTAACCCCATGTGCTAATCAGTATAAGCTTATAATTAGTATAAGCTTGAAATGTGAATAAATAGAAAGTTGAATTTGCCAGTATATAATCATTTGTGATACTGATTATAAGCTTATAATTAGTATTTGAAGTATAAAAAAGTACCCTATAAAAAGGGCGAAGATATTTTTATTTCTATTTGGAACCTACATTGATGTCCTCAATGTTGGGAAGATGCAGATAAATTTAATCCTGAAAGATGGCCTCTAGGTGGACCGAATCAAAATGAGACAAACCAAAATTTTAGTTACTTTACCTTTTGGTGGTGGACCAAGGAGTAGTAGAATGCCAAATGAAAAGGCAAAAGGCTCAATGCAATTGATACCTCAAATGGAGTAGTAGAACGCCAAAATTAACAACCTGTAATAAAGAAAAAAATGAACTTAAATTGAAGCCAAATGGAACCAAACCACCTAACAAACAAAAATGGAACCCAAGCCCTAAATTTTGACGAATTTTGACTTTGGCAGAATTGATATTCCAAGATGATGTCGGACACCGTAAAGTACAATCAAATACTATTTACTGATTTGATAATCAAAGATGATGTCGGGAATAAGAATTTTTAATTGATTAGACCATAAATGATGCTTGAACGTAATTGTACCTGAATTCGGATCCATCACCATGAAGCAGCACAACAGCTACTCTAATCAACCCCCTCATATGCAGGTCCATAATCCCCAATTCACACTTCAAATCATAGCATAAACCTGTGAATATATTATTCCACTAGTATTGATCAATAATGGGTCAACCATCAACATATTCCCCCTCCGCACCCGCACCTGTCTAAACACATTGCCTCAGAATTAAGATCGTCCTCCGCCTACTAGGGATAATGACAACACTCGTCGAGAGGTCCTAGGCGCTATTGTCCCTACCCTCATAACAAGGCGCTATGGAGTGGAAATTAATGTAGAAGACGAAAAAGCAAAGATGTATGTTAAAAATGCAAGGCAAGGCAAGAACGTACCATTGATATCACTAAGGTCATGGTCTTCGCAGCCATTTTCCAACCAAAATTTCATGTTAAATTCAAACAAAAAATAGCCTGCCTTAAATTTCAAGATGAACAAAAAAAATAATATTATTTTAATAGGATCAAATAAAAGAATGAGCAGAACAATGGTAGCATAATATAACACTGCCTTAAATTTCTATCATTCTAACATAGTGTTTCATCCAGTACACTAACATGATGCAAACCTAACATAATTGATTCAAACTAACATAATGCAAGTATAAGCGTGTACATATACAAAAATAATGGTTGGAGAGAATGAATATTGTAATCACCATCTCTACTTGAAATCCAATGGTCATGCAACATGGAACAACAAAGAACACTAAAGCATTGGGGTAGTTTCAGTAAAATCGGGAGTGCATGACAATTGATCACTTCAGTTTTTGTTATAACTTGTCAAGTAATTGGGGTAGTTTCAGTAAAATGAAAACAATTTATAATCACTCATTGTCAATATACACAAAAACATCAATTCTTTTTTGCCAAAAAATGACTTGTGGCCTTGCCGGTAGCCAAATACTTTTATTTCTAAATGCAAAAAGAAAGTATTTCTCAAAAAGGACCAATACATTAATTACCAACCTGCAAAAAGTCAAATGCATTAATTACCACGAAGGAAAAAGCCAAACAAAAATCAATACAATTTTAAAACCCCAATATGGCAGCAAAGCAAATCATCTTAAACCAAACTCATACAAACTCAAACCCAAATCCCAAATATTTCATTTATTGATCTGAGATACTTACACAGATACCTATGGATGATGTAAGGTTAAAGACAACTTTAGCAGACTATAATAAAAGCCTTAACAGACTATACAAAAAAGCCTTAGCAGACTATACAAAAAAAGCCTTAGTAATCATCCAATAGCGTGTAGTAGCTCTAAGCCTAAACTTTACAAAAGGTCAAAACGATTGACATCCCAAAAAATTATCCTCTAATAGTCAATCATGGATTCGCAGGAAACATCCTCGTAATAACTCTACGGAATGTCCACATATCCAGCTCGACGTACTTGATATGAAGACTAGCGCAATTTACAACCAACTATAAGAAATATTAATAGTTAAGACTAATTTTAAAAAATGAATGAAAAGAAGAAGCATTTTAAAGACGAAGTACCTTGTTGTGGGAACCCCATGTAAGCAACCTACGGGTATTTATCCACTCTTGATGCCTTACCATTGGCTCCCAATCCTAAGAATAATTAAAAATATTATCAAAAGATGATATAAAGGGGTCAAATGTGAAGTTTATAGGAAAAATAACACTACTTAATTTATCGGAGGACTTCCAAATACACAATATTTGTTGTCGAAAGCGAACAATCATCAGAAATAAGGGTAATGAGATTCGCACTTATGAATCGAGATAACGCTACATATAACTGGCCATGGCTAAAAACCGACGTGTGCAATCAATTCCCACAAACTTTACAGATTGACCCTGTAATTTGTTGATGGTCATTGCATATGCCAGTCGAATTGGGAATTGGTGTCTCGTCATTTTTATAGGAATCTCTACAGATGAAGGAGATAGTGAGACTCTGGGAATGAATACTAAATTTCCACACTTATCACGAATTAATATTTGGGCCTCAATAACATGCTCTCCACATTTTTTAACCTCCAATCGGGTGCCATTGCAAAGACCATCCTTCGTAGCAATGTTTCTCAAAAGCATAATCGAAGAATCCACCTTTAACTCCAACTTAAAAAGGGGTAAACCAGAAGGACAGAGAGAATTTAAAAACTCATTTGGGTACTGACTGTGTACGTCTCTACCGGACTCGTCGTCACACATTTTATCGGCACCAAAATAAGTTTTTGTATCACCCGAAAAGATATTCAATGCCAAATTATTTATAGTAGTCACAACGTTATTCCGCACTGAAAGAATTGTTTATTCGGTGAGGAAGGTTGGTGTAACAGTACCGACCACATTCAACAATGGATACACCTTTGCAATTAGATCATGGAAAGCATTACACTTTTGTATTGAGGAAAGCAATGATACAATTTCAAGAGGATTGGACCGAATCTATAAAAAAAAAAGTCAAATACATGCACGTTGAATGATGATTCTTAAAAAATAGAAAAGAGTAAATAGCCTGATCCAAGAACCTAGAGAATTGAATTGTCTCTCCAATGGGTTTAGTCTCATGTTAAGATGTAAGGTCAAAACATGGATGTGCCTCCAAAGCATAGACCGCCTTAATGAAGAGGAAACAATCTCTTCTCTAACTACTCTAGGGATAACTGGTAATATTTGTTGAAAATCACCGCCAAGAACTACTCCAAATGGCTTTTTAACATCATAAATATCTTACAGCTTCAACACAATGCCTATATTGCATAGGAACTCCATCCCATATTATAAGTTTAGCTTATTTAAATAGCTCTGCGCGTATCGGCTGCTTTGTAAATCCACAATTTTAGTTTTCAAGAATGTCCAAAGGTATGAAAAATGTTGAGTGTACAGTCCGACCACCAACTAACAACAAAGAAGCAGTGCCAGACGAAGCGACTATAATAACAGTATGACCCAAACTATGATAGAAGGTTGCAATTGTATTGTACAAAAATGTCTTTCCAATGCCAGCACCTCCATTCAAAAAATATATAGTCCCCTTATTCTCGAAAATGGATGATTTTATTCTTAAGTAAGCTATACGTTGTCCCTCATTAAGGCGATTAACATCTAATTGTGCATCACCTTGCATTGATAAGATTGTAACTGATGATGTTCTGAGAGTAATCTGTTCCCACCCACAGTTGTCCAATTAAAAGTCGGCAGAGGCATTGGAGGGAAGTCACTTAAAATCTTACCAGACTCTTGAAGCACCTCATTTAGAAGATACAAACCATAATCCTCAATTTGGATGTCAGTTGGATTTGGGATAGAAAATAATGTGCGTAACTTATGAATTAGATCATCACATATATGAATGGAAAGTTGATTCCATAATAACTCCGGATGCAAAGAAAAAAATTGTGTAAGTATAACACCAAACAAACGTTGAAGTTGATATCCGGTTCGCATGATGGATGCCTCCTGTAAACATTGAACCCACTCATTATCATCTTCAAGAAATCCCCTCGCTATACACACCGATTTGAAAGTCTCATGTAATACATAGTTCACCGTGCGTAAGCACTTGAACGATGTGGGCCCTTTAACAACGGTCAAAAGCAATCGCAAATAAAACATTTCTCCATAATTTGGGCTAGCATAGTATATTCGACCAATAGCAAACTCGAATGATTTTCGTGCAGTCCAAAGTTTCATTTTAGATCTCTAAACATAATACTGGGGAAACTCTTGGTAGGTATACTCTCGTGCATAAGGATTCAATGCGTAGAAAGTAAACAACCCGATTAACGAACTCATTTGACCGCTAGCTCTTTGAGCAATCGTAGCTGATGAATGTGAAAGATCAAACACAACATGATGCATGCTAGGTAAATGTAAATCTAATCGTGTAATAGGTGGTTTCTCCTGATGCATGTGATTACAATAAATTCGCCAAGCTGCTTCAGGAGGTCCAATGTACCTTGCATTTAAATATTGTTGGATTTCATCAACACCTCCCAAAACCATAGTTGTGCGATCATGACCATTATTTATGTACTTATTTATATATTTAACGCATTGTAACCCAGCACAAACCTCGACATTAATGTGACAATTGAAAAGTCTAGACAAATATGGATTATAGGGGACAACATCTTTATTTGATACCTTTTTCCACTGGCAGTAGTATATTCCTTAGCATTATCACGACGACGATAGATTGGATATCCATTATTATCCATTGTTGTTGCTTCTAAAAATGCTTAAAGGTATTTCTTCGTGCATATACCATTCTCCATGCAAGGGGAATTAGGATTCTGAGAGCCGTATGGGCCATGTACCATGCAACTCAATATAGTTTGGAAGAGTGTAGGATCATAGGTGGGATCTGGAAACTCAGCAGAGACAAAATTATCTACTTGGGTGCATGTTTTAATCTTGCTTTGACAATCGAGGAAAAGAAGAGCGTGCATATGGGGCAACCCCCGTTTTTGAAATTCGATTGTAAACACATGTGCCACTTTCTTGCCAAAAATATTTTTATCCTTAATCTCCTTCATTATGGCTTTTCTCTTTAGTCCAAAAACATGTGCAACCAAATCTGGACGGTCGAGAGCATTTTGACCCGGTAAAAGTTCCTTACTGATTTCAGGCCATTTAGGATTGGCGGTCATTGTGAGAAAAATATCAGGGTGTTGATTATACCGAGTGATGGCCATCGAATCTTAGTAAATCTCAAATATATTTCGTGCACTACCAGTAAAAGAAGATGGCAAAATCATTCGCCTACTAATTTGCAATGGTTCAACACCCTCGGACATACAATCGCTAAGATCTTTGTATAATTCTACCCGAAGTTTGCTTTGATTAAGTCTGAAATAAGTCAAGCGATTTTGTTCCGTTGAATCCCGTGCATCCACAATGAACTCCTGCATAAGTTTACCTCCTCTTAAAATTGTAGAGTACTCAGTGCCACGTTGAAACAAACGATAACTATAATAATCCAGTTGAGTTAGTCGATGATCCTGATCAACACTATTTTCCACATCCCATAGCTTCATGTCGGGCTCCAAAAAAAGTTGACCATGAGGGTATAAAAGAACGTAGTGCAGAGGTAGGTAAGCTGGGTGACATTCATTAACTCACATCAATTGATCCCCCCTCGAAGGCGAACAATATTGTCTCTCATTGCAGACGAGTTATGGCCATCGCCGGGTAAAATAACAACAATATCATTGGTCGAAGGCAAATTATACCTTCTACGATCTGCTACAGAATTGTAATGTAAGTATGCAGGCATGTTCAGGCCAGATCCAGAGGATTCATTTAAAATAGTAAACGCCTGACGATATTTGTGGATAAACGGATTGTTCACCTCTAAGCAACCTTGAATTATTTGTATTACATCACTTTGTAATTGTGGATTACTACGTTCCCTAACACTCAGAGCCACACTGGGATAATAAATGTATAACTAGGCATATGAAGCTTCTTCATCGTGTCCTGGTTCCAAAAATAAGGATCCAGTACGATGACGTAGTTCGCCATAAATGGTGAAAGATGATGGACCCCTACCTTTGAGGACCCTATCATCCATTTTAACACCAAGACATGTAAAGGCGTTTGTAGCATTATACTCTCTAATATGACTGTGGAAAGACTTGCATTGAACATCATTACCATTGAACATATGTTTAATTTTCGGTGGGGGTTCAAGTAGATGTGGTAATCGAACTTATCCTTGTCTATAACACTTCCTAAATAAAGGGAAAATCTTTGATGAGGTCGATAATATTTCATCCATACAATGTAAAGCTGAACAATAACGACAAGGAACATCCATGGGCCCAAGAAAATGTCTTTCTAAATGGACATGTGGTTCTTGAGGTGTACTCGTGCTCGCAATATTTCCACGGATTTGTACAGTGGATCTATATATGAAATAAAAAGGTGTGAAAAATAAAATGAAGGATAGTTCACAACGTAAAACAATATTGGATAATAGATAAAAAGAAATTATACATATGACTATGTGCAATAGATGAATGGCAATTTGTAACTTCTTGATTATTCTTTCTTTCAAGGTGGGGTATAACTTCTAACGTATTGGGGGCCAATACAATTTGAAGATAATTTGATATCGGAGAGTGTTCTTGGAGGACCCCGACACACTGTTCTTCAGAATTAATGAGGTCAAAATCTTGGCAACGGTTTCGAGGTGACATAGACGGGGGTATATTTGTCTCCGCAGCTAGGATTGGTAAACTATTCTTCAAAGGACTAATTCTTCGAAGAGAAATGTGTGAAGGATTTGGGGTACTAACTTCTATAAATTAGTTAGTTATTGACGACAGGACTTGAGCCACATCATTATCTGACGATAAATGTGAAACCCTTGATCGCTTAGGAGAACCTTCAGTGCAAGAAAAAGCAAGTGGCCCCATAGAATTGTTAACATGGGGAGTATGACCAGGAATAAGTTGATGTAACTGAAATGCTCTTTCTCAATCACGTCTTTGTTTTTGGGCAAGTGCGCATTTTGAGACGAAGTTATGTTGTGGTTCTCTAATTTTAACACTTACGACCGATTTTGGCGCAAGGGGGGAAGAAATGACAGATGTAGCTTGTGGAGTATTGCATCTTTCTCGTTCTTGTCGTAATCGTTGTGCAAGGGCACTTTTGGAGACAAAAGTTTTATCAATTGCCTAAAGAAAACAAAAAAATTATCTGCATTGAGTTATAATGGAAAGGGGTATGCGATCATAGTCTTAATAATATACTGAAATTAAGTTTTCAAGTATTGGTGTAAACTTTAGAGATTGTATAAAGCTTAATGGTACACATTAATAACTTAATTGTTTAATTAATGTAGGGTAAAATAACACCACTAATAATGTAATAGGGTAATGATAATAATAAACCTTTTCTGGAAAAAAACATTATACTTCCCCATCCATGCCGCCTACAAAATAAATATAAGCATATAAAAAGAATATTACATAATGCCATAAAGAATATTTTCATAAAAATTCTTGAGATGTGTTTACCGTTTTACGTGTGGGAACTTCTTTCTCCTTTCCCTTGCCTTTCTCATTTGCATTATTGAGTATAGTTTGAGTCTGTTAATTGTAAGATTCATACTATAAATGGGGAGTGAAGAAGTTGTAAATATGAAGTTCAAACGATAAAAGCATTTAGTAGCTAATATTTACCCCAATATGCATAACATTTGGTAAAACATCATCACGTATAACAATGCCAATGTTATTTCCATGCGCCTTTGAATCTATGAACAAAGAAAGAAATGTTGAAAAAATCAAAACAAATTAGGTAGATTATAAAGAAATGAAGAACACTAAGTAAAAAAAATGAGAAAGTAGTAGATATAATCATAGTAAACCTATAATTAGTTAAACATGCCACACTTAAAGTGGCACTTTCTTTTCCTTTTCCATTTCATATATCCTATATTAAAAGGTTAAGTGTATATAATTAGATAAAGAAATATGTTATATATATTAAAATATATGAGAATAGAAAAAAAATTCAACCTTAGTGGGTGTCAAGTTCCCTTTTCCTTCCCATGTCGTATTGAAGGAACTTTCGGCATACTCCAAGGAAGGAAGGGGAGTATTACCTGTCACTTAATGTGAGACATTTAAAGATTTGAACATGCTTTCTATTATAAATTAGATAAAAACCATATGATTATTTGTGTAAATCAGTTGAATTTGTTAGTTAATTGATGAAAGTTACAAATCTAGGATTCTTAGATTTTGAATTGGGATTGTTTTAAAATCTTAGTGTAGAGTTGAATTTTTTTATGGAAATAGGTTCCAATTGGGTGGATGATATGTTTTTATCACTTGAATATTGTTTAGGTGCTTAGGTGAAGTTTTTAGATTCATTAATGGAGGATTGGGCGAGAAGGATGGGGGTTGAAGATGATGAATTCCGTAATGGGGGATTTTTGGAAGAATTGTGTCAACCAACCGATCAATCAATCGATCACTAGTATCCTAGTGAGTATACGTGTTCTTCTTTGGTCGTATTTTAATTCTGGGTCACACATCTTGGTACCGACATCTGAGATGGTCTTCGATGAATTTCTTTCATAAGTTTTGGGGGTGGTAGGCTTTATGACTGATGGGTAGACATGGTGATTTATCCTTTGCCATGCCGGCGTCTTAGGTTTGGGACGAAAAGATCCAAGGTGTTTGGATATGAAAAACTAAAGTGTTTGATCACATAACGATGTGTAAAATCATTGCAAAGAAGCACAAGTTCGTATCTCTTTATATAGCTAGAAAAATCTACAAGAGATAAAACATGTAAAAACTGCATTTGAAATCAACTAAAAAATAAATTCTTACGATCTCGTTCGAATGAGGAACATCTCATTCAAACGAATTACTCAATTTGGTTCGAACCACTTCTAACAACTTATGATTAAGCATGAAAAGTAGCATCGCATCAAAACACTAATCATTGAATTCGTTTCACCGCATTAATACAAAAACCTAAATTACGACTACACTTGCGATACAAGTACAACGGTAAGTCGGGTATCAAGAATCCACAGGGAATGTTGATAAGATTGGTAATTGATTTATCACTTCAAGAATAAAAATATAAAAGGTGATTGGTTGTTATGGTGAAAAGGGGGAAATAGAAGTTAGTTAAAACTAAATTACAACTAATTAAAACGAGAGTCGGGATCACGTACCCGCCATGGGCTAAACTACGCAAAAAAGAATTTTGGTTCGAAAACATTTAACCGACATTTTTAATTAAAAATAAACATCACGCATGAAGGGATTTTAACCAAAAAAATGCGAGATTAAACATTTAATAAAAAATGGTCACACGCGTCTTAAATTCGGATTATCGCTATAAACACTAACGTTACGTGACAAAGAAAGTTAAATGCATAATAATCCGACTTTAATACACGAGGTTTCGATTAAATATGATTTTACACAAAAAGCTAATTTTTGGAGCTCAACGCCCATCAATGGTGAACACATGACCCAAACCGAATTTAACTACTCACACAACATGATTAAGCTAATTAAACTAATGAAAGCAATAAATAACTATAAGAATCAATTAACTAGGCATTTAAAGTAAAGAAAAGAATGGAAATACAAAGGTAGGAGACAATGAATAGTAACATAACTTACATAAATGGAGGAAAAACCCAAAGAGAGAGGAGAGGGAAGCTCCCCACAGAATCCCCAAGCTCTAACCTAAAATGAATCTTATCAAGTATAAAAATGATATCCCCATTAAATAAAATGTTTTCAAACATATACCCAACCAAAAACCAACTTAAAAAATGAAGTTTGCGGACTTTCACCCGAATCGATTGAGATAGGTGTGAATCGATTCACACCTGACTGTCCTGAATTCTTAGCTTTGTCCAACTTTACGAAAAATTCCGTAACTTCTTAGTTATAACTTGGAATCGGGTACGATTGGAGGCTACGTGAAGATAACTCAGAGGGATACAACATCCAAGAAGACATTGGGCCAAAAAAACAAAATATGAAATGACTAAAAAGCCCTTGAATGTGCCCTTAAGTGTGAATTTGAAGTAAAAAATATCATAAAAATGCCATAGATCCTTCATTATACACCGGAATCATGAACTATCGGTGGCCACGCAAAGAGAAATCAAAGGTCTTCAACTTCCGTGAAGAGTTTGGGATCAAAAAGCAAATGCTGAAGTTACTAAAATGCCCCCAAAGCTGTAATATTCAACAAAACTTTTCCAAGAAGCTAAACGCATAATAATTTGACTTTAATACACGAGGTTTCGATTAAATGAGATTTTACATAAAACCTAATTTTCGTAGCTCGACTCCCATCAATGGCGGGCACACGACTCAAACCCAATTTAACTACTCACATAACATGATTAAGCTGATTAAATAACTAATTAAACTAAGGAAAGCAATAAATAACAATAAGAAGAAATTAACTAGGCATTTAAAGTAAATGAAATAATGGAAATAAAGCATAAACAATGGAAATACAAAGGTAGGAGACAATAAATGGAGGAAAAACCCAAAGAGAGAGGAGAGGGAAGCTCCCCACAAAAAGTCCCAAACTCTAACCTAAAATGAATATTCTCAAGTCTAAAAATGATATCCCCCTTAAATATAATGTTTTCATACATATACCAAACCAAAAACCAACTTACAAAATGAAATTTACAGACTTTCACCCTAATCAACTGGCATACGAATCGATTCGCACCTGGTAGTCCTGAATTCTTAGCTTTGTTGAACTTTACGAAAAATACCGCAACTTCTTCGTTATAACTCGGAATCAAGCACGGTCGGAGGCTACACGAAGATAACTCATAGAGATATAACATCCAAGAAGACATTAGGCTAAAAACCCAAAATATGAAATGACTAAAAAGCTCTTGAATGTTCCTTTAAGTGTGAATTTAAAGTAAAAACTATCCTAAAAATGCCATAACTCATTCATTATACATCGGAATCATGCACCGTCGGTGGTCACGCGAAGAGAAATCAAAGGGATTCAACTTTTGTGAAGAGTTCGGGATTAAAAACTGAATACTGAAATTACTAAAATGCCCCAAAAGCTGCAATATTCAACGAAACTTTTCCAAAAAGCGACCAAACTTTACACTAAGCACCGAAATACCTACAAAATCTCAATTATACCTCATATAGCATGTTAACATACAAAACGGAGGTTGTCTGGTTAACGACCATAAACAAAGGATTTAAGGTACCTGAGGTGGCTAAAATGTATTAGTATAAGGGGTGAAAAATACAATATTCGTTCCGAATCACACCTCCTAACTTACACATTGCTAGTCCCTAGAAATGAAATACAAAGCAAGAAATCCTACAATAAACCGCAAAACAAGAGATAAATGCAAAAGAAATAAAAGCCACTTTCGCGGGCAAACGATTGCATTTAGCGTATGCAATAAGCCGTTAAACCCCTAGGTTACCCTAGTGGATGAGTGTCGTCTCGTGAGGATTTTTAGGGATGAAACCCACAAACATCATATGGTTTCCTTAAAATATTCCCAAACCAATATGCGACAAAATCAATAACAACGAAAAATATTTCAAAGATGTTATTAGCATATTGAACGAATTCAAGCTAAAGTCCGTTGTTATTAACACGTTGAATGCACCTCGTAGAATTGAAACTTTAAAAGTGGGAGGGGGAGAGCACATGCATATCATGATTTGGTCAAAACTTAAATAATCCGGATAAATGACATTAAAGAAAAAATATATTCAATCCTCACGGGCATTACACTCATCAAGTGAAATCACTCGAAATAGGGAGGTAACACATGGAACATGTGGGTATAAATAGTAAATGTAAATGGAAACTAGGGTGCGCACATGTCACAAATGAATAACCCTATATAGAAAATGAAAAATATGTTATCTCAAGGAAAGATACCGCTCATTAAAGGAGGTGAAATGCATTTTCACAGATTAACAAAACTATTTAAACTTTTAAATTAAATTTACCCTAAGATCACATAGGACTTGATAGGGTTGTAATGTAGGTTTGCGGTTAATGTACGAAACGAAAAAAATATGTACGGATTCAAAATGTTCAGGGATGAAAACTCTGGACAATGGAAAATTATGGGCAATTTCAAAATTGGAATATGATTTCCATAACAAGCATTAAATATGACATTGGGAGAGTAATCAAAGCTTATTGAACACTATATACAACATATACAAACTTTCTCTTTCTTTTTTCTTTTCCTCTTTTTCTAAATTTTTTCTTTTCTTTTCTTTTACCTTTTACTTTTTCTTTTCTTTTTCACTTATTTCTTCTTTTCTCACTCTTTTCATTGCTTAAATTGCAACCACACTACACAGCATCATTCAATCCCAAGCAACATTCCAAACAAAGGTAAGAAAGGTAATATGTATGGTCTATAACTCTAATATGGAGTTGGTTATGGGATTTTAGGGTTATGAAACGAAAGGTTAATATTAAGGCTCAAAGAGGTTGAGTAGGAAAATATATAAGCTGAGGTCAAGGCCAATATGGGTGATATAATAAAGATTGCCTATGATCATTTCATAAAATTTATGTAATTCTCGAGTCAAAACAATTTTAAAAATCATAGTCAAGTAACACATTTCAAGATATAAACTCAATTAATGAACGGTCAAATCAAAGAATAGTGAGATTACCGACGAAGAGATTTTCTATTTGCACATAGAATTTTTGTACACAGGATGTACATAGTGACGTGGCCACATAGCTTCCTATTTTTTTAAGGTTCTTGTTCTTTTGTTTTCAACAATGGATATAAAAACAATTTTTTTATATAAAAAATTAGTTTTCTATTAATATAAAAAGCAGTTTTTTTTTTTATTGAAAGTAAACAGTTTCTTTTTTTTAAGCATGTGTTGGCTAAGTACGATTTAAATATATTATTATATATTTTTCATATCCATTTATACTTCATTTTTAAATACATTACTATATAAAAAATAGTTTTATAACATTATATTTTTTTTTATCAAAAAATCACTGTTTATATAAAAAAAAAAGAAAAAAAAGATTTTTATATAAAAAAAAGTTTATTTATCTAAAAAATGAACGTTTTTCAAGATAAAATATAGTTTTTTTAATATAAAAAAAGTTTTTTGAAAAATGAGTGTTTTTGAAGAAAAAAAATTATGTAGAAAATGTTTTTAAAAATGTTATTGTAAATAAAAAGGTTAAAACACTATTTTTATAAAGGGGCATATACCAAATAGTGCCTCGAACTTTTCTTAATACACATTTAGTCCAAGCCTTTTTATTTTGCACCAAAAAGTCATTCACCGTGTCAAAAAGACTATACCATGCCGCTAGCGCGGACTTTTAAAGATAAGAGAATAAATGAGTTTTTGGTACAAAATAAAAGGCTTGAACTAAGTATGTATTAAAAAATATTTGAGGAACTTTTTGGTATTTGATCCTTTTATAAATAAGACCCCGTTTGGTTTTGTATTCAGAAAAATCGATTTAAACACTACTTTTAAATACAGGTTATTTTTACAAAAATTGAACTTTTTTTTATTAAAAATATGAAAAACTTTTTTTAAAAAACTGATGCGAACCCACATCATCATCATTGGTTAATGTCGCTGACACAGACTCACACCATCATCGCGATTGGTTAGTGGCTCACACCGACCTATATCATCATCGCGATTGGTTAGTGCCGCTAGCGTGGACCCACATCATCATCGCGATTGGTTAGTGCCGATGGCGCGGACTCACGTCATTTAATAAAATGACTTTCATTGAAAATACAAATTTTTAATAAAAGACATTTTAAAAAAAAATAGTGTAAGTTTTTTTTTAAACATCTACAAAAAGTTAAAAACATATGAAAAATTGCATTTTTAAAAAAATGCATTTTTTTAATTAAAAATATAAATTTTTTTTAAAAGCTCGCGCGGACCTACACCATCATCGCGATTGGTTAGTGCCACTGGTGCGGACCCATAACATCATCGCGATTGGTTAGTGCCGCTGGTGCGGACCCACATTATCATCGTGTTTGGTTAGTGTGGCTGGCGCGGATCCACATTATCATCGCGATTGGTTAGTGCCGCTGGCACGCGCCCATGTCATTTAAATGTTTTTTTTATTTTTTAAAACAATTATAAAAAGTTAAAAACATTTTTAAATTTTTTTTAATTAAAAATACAAAAAAATATTATTAAAAAAAAATCCAGTTAAACAAATCTCAATAAAAGTATCCATGAACTCTTCCTTTATTTTTTTGTCTTTTAACCCTATGTACAAATCTTGGTCAAAATGTCTCGGTGCAAATAGATTTTTTCTACCAACGAATTCAACATTTTCAATGAGGAAAGAGTAGTGTATATTACTCACAAATGAAGGTAAGTCTCTAATCTCACTCGATGTAAGTATAAACAATACAACAAAAGATTATCGAGTTATTTAAATCTTAAACCAAATCAATATAACAAGAAAAACGCATGTGCTTATGGGATAAAGTTTAATTCACGAAGTTATTCATAATATCAATGATTTGAGGACTAAAGTCTAATAACTTCTAAAATCGAGAACATGCATCGTTGAGTTGTCTTTTGGGTCAAACATTTATTAAAATTTATCATTAGAAACAAGGAAAAATTCCCAACAAAGGAGAAAAAAGAAAAAAAAATTGAAATTTTTTCAATTTTTAACAAAAAACATGCTTTGTAACTAACATGTGATAAAATCCATGGACTAAATAAGAAATGGATAGAATATCCCACACCCCCTAACTTAAATGTTTCATTGTCCTCAATGGGCACTAAGAACACAACACAAAGAGAGGAAAATAACGATATTATGCAAAATTTGAGCGATCTCCAATAAGTGCAAGTCCAAACGAATCTACAAAACAAGTTAGTACCGATCATAGCAAAAACAAATAACAAAAAGTTAACTAATTTCACTTGACTAAATTAAAAGGAAAGAAAAAAGAAAGAATGAAATAATAAAAAGTTAACTATTTACAACTTACTATTTAGGCTCCACACTAACTATACACTAGAAGTTTAAAATTTTGAGGATCCACCCAAACTACATTTTGACTTTGAAAGATCAACAGTGGACCTTCCAAAGAAATCATGCCTCCCAAAAAATATGAATTCCTTTTGAACAACGGAAGGCATGTGGGTGGTGAAAAAAGTGAACCATCGTCAATTTGAAATTTTGGGCGGACAATGGGGGATTTGGATAATAAGGGGGAAAGGTACACTTGAGGACCAAGAAAAATCGATTCATCTCCCAAAGGTTTTTCAAATGGAATGGGAGATGGTGCACACACGGGGATAACATCCATCGAAAACAAGTCCGTTAAAGAGTCCTCATTGTCAAAAAGTGTAGAAGTTTTAAAAGTTTCTACCGACTCATAGGAATCAACCAATAATTCTAATGGTTCAATGATGGAAAACATATATGGTAATGAAATAAATTCAATCTTAGTTAACATATCGTCGAAAGGAGATTGAATTTTGGGGGAGAAAGATTCACATTCGATGAGAAATTCTTTGAAAAATTGAGGTGAAACACAAGTTTCCACCTCCTCGTTGCTTGGTACATAAGAATGCATCTCATCGCAAAGTTCTCTAAGTCTCATTCCAGCACCATTTAGGCTTTTCAAACCTTGGGAGTAAAGAAGAAAAGTTTCTTTCAAAGTAGGCTACCTCGGCTCAAGAGCCTCGTACTCCTCATTTGGTTGAAACTCGTCTTCGAAAGTATCGGAATAAGAATTGTTATTCGATTCGAATAATGAATCCAACTCAAGCTCCCAATAATGATTTTCATTCCGATAATTGTTTTCAAGTCTTTCAATCTCAAGAAAAATTTCAAATTGGAAAACTTGAAAACTATCCCCAAAGTAAGAATCATTAGAACGACTGTAATAGATATAAAAGAAAGACATGATTACCGAATTGTTTGTAGATGGAGAATCCGAGAAAGAAAGTGAGCAACCACGAATGAGAGTTTCTTAGAGCTCAAATAGTCACTCCTGCAAAAATGGTTAAAATAAAGAATAAAAATAAAAAAGGGAAAATACTATGAAATAATAATGCAATTACAATCTAAAATAAGCTCTCCGACAACGGCGCCATTTTGATTGAGCGCAAAAAGTAGCGCAGCGTTAAAACGCTAATCGTTGAATTCGTTTCACCGCGTTAATACGAAAATCTAAATTATGGCAGCACTTGAGATACAAGTAAAGCGGTAAGTCGGGTATCGAGAATCCACGGGGAATGTTGATTAGATTGGTAATTGATTTATCACTTTAAGAATAAAAATGTAAAAGGTGATTGGTTGTTATGGTGAAAAGGGAAAAATATAAGTTAGTTAAAACTAAATTTCAACTAATTAAAAGGAGAGTCGGGATCGCGTACCCACCATGGGATAAACTACGCAAAATAGAATTTTGATTCGAAAACATTTAATCGACATTTTTAATTAAAAATAAACATCACGCATGAAGGGATTTTAACCAAAAAAATGCGAGTTAAAACATTTAATCAAAAATGGTCACACTCATCTTAAATTCGGATTATCGCTATAAACACTAACGTTACGTGGCAAAGAAAGTTAAATGCATAATAATCCGACTTTAATACACAAAGTTTCGATTAAATGCAATTTTACACAAAACCTAATTTTCGGAGCTCGACTCCCATCAATGGTGAACACACGATCCAAACCCAATTTAACTACTCACACAACATGATTAAGCTGATTAAACAACTAATTAAACTAATGACACCAATAAATAACAATAAGAAGCAATTAACTAGGCATTTAAAGTAAAGACAATAATGGAAATAAAGCGTAAATAATTGAAATACAAAGGTAGGAGACAATGAATAGTAAATAACTTACATAAATGGAGGAAAAACCCAAAGAGAGAGGAGAGAGAGGCTCCCCACGAAAATTCCCAAACTTTAACCTAACATGAATCTTCTCAAGTCTAAAAATGATATCCCCCTTAAATACAATGTTTTCACACATATACCCAACCAAAAACCAACTTTAAAAATGAAATTTGCGTACTTTCACCTGAATCGATTCGCATAGGTGCGAATCGATTCGCACCTGACAGTCCTGAATTCTTAGCTTTGTCGAACTTTACAAAAAATACCGTAACTTCTTCGTTGTAACTCATAACCAGGCACGGTCGGAGGCTACACGAAGATAAATCTTAGGGATATAACATCCAAGAAGACATTGGGCCAAAAAACCAAAATATTAAATGACTAAAAATCCCTTGAATGTGCCCTTATATGTGAATTTGAAGTAAAAACTATCCTAAAAATGCCGTAACTCCTTCATTATACATTGGAATCATGCACCGTCGGTGGTCACGTGAATAGAAATCAAAGGGATTCAACTTTTGTGTAGAGTTCAGGATTAAAAACCGAATGCTAAAATTAATAAAATGCCCCTGAAGCTTCAATATTCAATGAAACTTTTTCAAAAAGAGACCAAAGTTTACACTAATCACCGAAATACCTACAAAAACTCAATTATACCTCATATGGCATGTTAACATATAAAACGGAGGTTGTCTGGTTAACGACCATAAATATAGGTATTAAGGTACCCGAGGTGGCTAAAATGCATAAGTAAAAGGGGTCAAAAATTCAATATTTGTGCCGAATCAACTTATCCAACGAGTCATAATGAGCAGTCATAAAACTTGCTCTTATAGAGTCCACACAGGCCTCAGTATCCACTTATTGAGGCTTAGAAAATGTCACATAATACGAAGTCCATCATATGTAAACAAACTAGGCACAGAATCCATTGTACAAAACAAGTACTCAACAAGAGTAAGAGTAAACGTTGGTGCAAAAAACAAGATCTCAAAGCATATATAAACATAAAACATGTATCTTAAACTTGTTGGATGAAATATAGGTTTTGGAGGCTTTTGGATATGTGTTGGAAAATAATTTTGCCAAAAACTCTCATTAAAAACTAATGCAAACACACATTTATATAGAAAATAAGCTTTCTTAGACAGAACACTTTTCGAGGTCTCATTTGAACAAGAACTAAGGGTTGTTAGAATGAAACTACTATTCTCGTTCGAACCAAAAAGCAACCTCACTCGAATGAACTTGCCAATATCGTTTGATCAAACTTTGAACGAGCTTAGAACAATATTTTCATTATAAAGAAGAACTTTATCGTTTGAATGTCATTCAAACAATATAAGCTTCTCGTTCGAAGGATCCTTGTAAAATTATTCAAATGACTTTAAACAAAATATGGATATTCTTTTTAAACCTTTTGCAAATAAGCCCTCAAATAAACTTTTAGAAAACAATTAAAAGTAACACCTAATATAAAATCCAAGGATCAAAATATATATACCCAATGACATCGTTAAATGTTGAAGATGAAATGATGCATGAAACATGGAATAATGATGTAGATGACCTAACTTAGCAGCTACTGTCTTAAATAAAGCACGTCATGGGCTTAAAAGGTAAACACGTGCAAGTACTAACTTATGACTCGAAGTTTTTTTCTAAAGATGGAATAAGCTAAAACACAAAATTGACAGGATTTTGATGATTCCCACATCAATAACATCAAACATGAATTGACTAGGACTCATTGTGAAAACCCACTATCCTTCAACTTATAACACCCTAAAAACTTACAAATATCATTTTTCTCTCTCATATTCTTTTGAAGATATAAATTTTGAAGAATCAATGCAAAACTAATGGACTTAACAATTTTATCTTCTATTTTACCTCTCTTTTCTTTTAGGATCTTTCTAACGGTGGCCTTTCATGCAAGGCAAAATTTTCCCTTCATAACCCTTTCCCATTGCAAACTTATATTTTTTATTAAATAAGATCAAACTCGCATAATGGTTCATACATGGAAAAAATCCCCATAGTAAAAAAGATATGTATAATGATAAGACTAATGGGAGAATACCTAACTTAGCTCATATAACATATAAATTTAAAGCCTGAAAGAGCGCGTTCATATATGACATAGGCATATACAAAGTGAATCCATCAAAGAAAATTTAAGTCCAATAGCTCCATGCAAGCATCATTAAGAACAATCCTAAGCATTGAAAATCATAATCAAAAGTACTAGTCACATAAATACATGGAAGGAATGGATTCAAATGTATCATCCGGTATTTTTAATGATTTTTATATTATGATTATTTAAATTAAAATGGGAAATTAATATAAAATTAATTGGAATTAAAATAAATATTAATTATAGAGACAAGGTTAATATTTATTTGGATGAATTATATTGATTATAACTTACTCAATGAGTTATAAGTTAGTAAGAATGCATTTTTATTATCGTGAGTGAGAAATACGATAGTTAAGAAAATTTAGTTGTGCCATGCATGTCAGTCACATTGGGACTTAAATTAAGATAAAATGTGATTTATTTATGGATCATCCAAATGGTCATTTCGAGTGCACAAGCGTGTCCGAAAAGGTCAAAATAGTCAGAAAGTATACTCGGGGGTTTCGATTGGGTCCCCAAGAAGTTTAAGGCCAAGTCGGCACCCTAGAGGGGTAGTTTGGTCTTTTGGATTTTTAGAGTAAAGGGACCTGCGAATTTAATAGGTTTACATCAACATGTGGATTGAGGATGCTAGAGTTAGTAATTACAAAAACTGAGAGAGTCCATTAGAGGAGGAAGGGAAGGTTTCCAAGGCTCCCCACACAACTTTTTCACCCCCACCACCATCGGAGTGTAGATCGAAAGGAGATGAAGACAACTCCAACACTTTTCTACACAAATCACACCTACAAACTATAGGCAAGTGTTTATCTTTAAAAATTGAGTGCATATGATATCCATGTTAGTGTAGGATTGGATACTTTTCATGAATAATGATTATGACTTTAAATTGGATATTAAATTTATATTCTTTGATAGAAATTATGATAGATACAATCCCCTTATGTGTGTAACATGAATGTGATGAATTTGTAACATGAGAATGTGGAGGAATCTGGGTTTTGTGAAGAACTTGTATAAAATTATGAAACTAGTGTATGATGATTCAATTCAAGATTAAATCTTGAGAAACATGGATTTAAATGATTTTTGGTGATGAAAATTTGTTGGAAATCATTCATATAGTCATATTGAATGTTAGGCTAAATTATGTAATAGTTTTAATATCAATCATGTAAGTTGTGTCGAAGAAGAATAGTGAAAAATGAAAAATCTGAATAAAGGAGATGAACTGCTACTTTTTGAATCAATTCGGCCCAAGGGAGAATATATTCGGTAAGGCGAATCGATTTGGCCATTGGGAGAATCGATTAGGTTTGCCAGAATTTGGAAATTTCCCCTATTTAAGACTAGATCTTATAAATAAATTTCGGGGAGGCTTTTAGGAGATTATTAAACTTAAATGAGGGAATTAATAATTTTAGTAAGCATGTCATTGGATTGAGGTTTCCCCAATTGAGGAGAATTAAGTTTAGGAATTATTGGGTATATTTTGATGTTTAATGAATTCACAAGAATTAGCACAGGTCACGGAGAGCAAGAGTGAACCTAAGTCCAAACTAGTAGTAGACACATGTTATGATTGCAGAAATAATTTAAGAGGTAATAGGACCTTTCAAGTAGTGGGAAACACTCGGGAATATATAATGTGAAGTCTAATGGTAAATTGATTCTACGTAGTATATTCGAGAGTTATATACTACGTACGGGATATATTATGGGTTACGTGTATACCTATATGAATGATATATATATATATATATATATATATATATATATATATATATATATAGAGAGAGAGAGAGAGAGAGAGGTTATGTGAATACCTATTATGTTACTATTATGTGTATGAACATACCTACGGTAGCTGCCATCATGGGAGATTCCGCATCGTGGACAGTCTTATCCTAATGATCCCATTTAGAGGGAGTTTTAGACTTGTACATAGAATTTAGGATTGAGCATTACTTGTGTGTATGATAGTGTGATCGGTCATTTGGTTGCGTTGTATGTGTGTGTAGTCCAAAGGCTTAGAAAAATGTTCACCTCCAAATTGTGTGAATTGTTAATTTATGGTTTGAGCGTGATTCCGAATCAAAATTCCTTTACTTAGTACGTGATCTACCAGGACATAATAGAGGGTATGCACGCATTGCAGGTCTCCCCCTAGAAATGCCTTATTCGTAAATATGGAGAGGGTGGTACACATATATATATGGAAAATTTATTCTATTGTGTGTGTATTAGGAGATAAGATAAATAGTGATGTCTAAAATAACCTAAGTACATGGAAACATAATACTTACTTAGTGAAATTAGTTAGGCGGGGTAGCATAACTATGTTCGTTTATGAGAATAGGTGTGAACAATAGTTGAGAGGTGAGGATCTCAAGTGAGGGCACATGAATTTAACATGTTCACAATATCTGCTCTTAGGACATTTTAAATACTTGCAAATATTTTTCAAATGTTTTTGGGATCTGACCCGTTTCAAATCTATTTTTGTAGAAACATTTTAGGTTCCCAGCCACATGGATGCCAAGCTTAAGAGTTCATTCTTATTTGATGTACTGAAGATGCTGTGGACATTATAGGACCTCGGTAGTAGAATATTCCATTTTTATCAGTTCATGTTCATCATTCAGTCATCTTAGTCGGGCATGTCACCCATCTTTAGTTAGCGGTTATTTCAGGGATACTACATTTATATTTTATTTCCAGATGTTGGATTTGGTTTTAATTATGGACTATTATATGTGGATTTCTGGGTGGAGTGCTTATTCCAGACACATTTATTTATTCAGTTGTTTCATCATTTATTGCATTATTTACTGGAATAGTGAATGTGGTTTATTATTTAATTTATTACATGTTAATAAAAAGATTTAAAACTTTGACACGAGACCATTAGGGCATTAGTAATATAATTGTGTTTTGACAGTGACGCTGACAATGAAAATAAATGAAACTATTAATGATTCTTGTTTATTTAATAATGGAATGATTACCCAGGATTAGAATATGCGGGGTGCACAGATGGTATCAGAGCTAGGTTCTAGTGTCCTTAGGATCTGTACAGACTTTCCATGTTTTGTAGTGTAGCAGTCTTTGATATAAATCCCTACTATTAGGGTTGTTGCATTCATGATTATGCTTATATGTCTTCAGCTTTTTTGAGATATATTAAACAGTGGACATATAGAAATTCTCTTTCATTTTAGATGCCAACCAGACGTGCTCCGCGAGCCACCAGAGATGCACATCCCGAGCCACAACCAGCTCCAGCATAGGGGACTATAAATGCAACCAAGGTTGCCGCTATTGTTGCACAGGCGGTTAACGCCGCTTTAACCATTACTGCTCAACAAACACTACAGGATCCACTTCAACCACATGTTATGGCTCCAAACAAAACACACTTGTTTCCTTCTATCTGGGAGTGAGTCAGCGATGCCTTTCAAAAGTCTCATCCTCCTTCATCTCAAGGAAGCTCAGATATCATGGCTTCTTGCCAAGGGAAGAAGGATATCCAGTGGCATTTATGAATTTACGAGTGCACTAATATACAGAGACGTATACTACCTACTTTTAAGCTAGTGGGGGAAGCCTTGCAGTAGTGGGAGTTTATTACCACCACACAGGAGAGGGATAATATAATTATTCAAGTTTTTTGGGAGAGGTTTGACCGTAAGTACCTTCCATCAGCCATTCAGACAGAGATGATGTGGAAGTTCTTAGACACCTCCTAGCAAGGAAGGACAGTGGCTGAATATGAGGAGGAATTTACTCGATTGGTAAATTTCACACTAGATGAGGTGAGTACAGAGGAGAAGAGGGTACAACTCTATGTTGATGGTCTTAGCTGGAGGATCCAACATCATTTATTGGGTAATACCACTTTGAAGACGTATACGGATGTTGTGAATGCCGCTTTAATGCATTGTCAGGATCATCGCTTCCACATGAAAAGAAGTAAGCGTACAAGAGAGTTCTGCCAGTAGGGTATGACGGCAGTGGTAGTGTGATAGTGGGGCACAATTAACTCATACTCAGACGAGACAGGGTGAGAAGAGTTCCCAGTAGCGGGATTCTGCTAAGCATTTTCTATCAGGAGATTTCATGCAGGGACATGGTGGATTTATGCATGTCCATCAGGGTTAGTAGGGATAAGGGAGAGTTGGTACCTACTAACATGGCAAAGGCCAGCAGGGACAGAGAGGGGGAAGTTTCACTGGTTGATGCTTCATATGTAGCAAGAATATTCACAAGCGTCAAGATTGTCTTGATAGGGGTAGGTTTCTATGGTGTCAAGGAGATTTTTAGGAGCCCCAGAGGCCTATTTTTCTCACCTCCCTCCCAACACCAGTAGCATCACCAGCACCGCTTGTCATACCAGTCATCCCAGCAGCCCCACCATAGCAGGGCCATTTATAGTATGGAAGTGTGTACAACATCTACCAAGCCGCAGTTCCACAGGCACCACCCGCAATTGAGGGTGCATTTTTTATACATGGGACTTTAGGGGATATTTTATTTGACACTAGGGCTTCATAGTCATTTATAGCAACTAGATTTGCACAAGTCATAGGGTTGTTAGACGTGGTCGCTAGTACAGTCATGTGCGTAGACTCACCACTGGGAAACAGGACACTTATCTTCTTTATTTTTTAGGGTGTAAGTATAGATATTTGGAGACTTATTTTGCCTGCTGATATGCTCGTGTTAGATATGTCAGAATATGACGCCATTATTAGAATAGATTGGCTAGCAGCGTATAGAGCCATGATTGATTATTACAGTAGGAGCATGATGTTTGCTATTTCGGCCCTGTATATGTTCTTAGTGGCGATGGTCGTCCCGAAAGATTAATGTTGACCCACTTATACTATACAGAGGAGGAGACCTCTAACGGGGTTGTAATATGCCTTGATTCGATTTTGGTTGTGTGCCAGTTCATCGATGTATTTCAGGAGATACCGGGGTTGCCTCCTAACCGAGAGATAGAGTTCGTCATTGATTTAGCACCGAAACTCGACCTATAGACCGTGCACCTATCGTTTGTCCCTTGTAGAGATGATGGAGCTACGTAATCAGATCGAGCATCTTTTGGAGATGGTTTTATCCTTAGGAGCACTTCGCCTTGGGGAGCCCCAGTGTTATTTGTGAAGAAGGGAGATGGATCTTTACGCCTATGTGTGGATTACTGGGATTTATATAAAGTTTTGATATGAAATAAATATCCGTTGTCGTGAATCGATGACTTATTTGACTAGTTAAGAGGAGCCGCCTACTTATTTAAGAGAGATTTCAGATCAGGATACCACCAATTGTGCATCTGGGAGCAAGATGTATCTAAGACTGCCCTTTTGACAAGTTATAGGTCTTATGAGTTATGGGTTATACCATTTGGGCTAACGAACGCGCCAGTTGTGTTTATGGACTTAATGAATAGGGTGTTCAAAGAGTTCTTAAATCAGTTTGTCATTGTCTTTACTGATGACATCCTGATTTATTCTCAGACTGAAGAGGAGCATGCCGGGCATTTGCTTAGGGTTCTGCAGACATTACATGAGCATCATTTGTATGCTAAGTTTGATAAATGTGAATTTTGTCTACATGAGGTCCATTTCTTGGGTAATATTGTTTCTAAAATAGGGATATCCGTGGATCCGAGTAAGGTGTTAGCGGTGAGGGAGTTGAGATAGTCCACGACACCAGCGGAGGTACATAGTTTCTTGGGGTTATTCAAGTACAACCGATGATTTATTTGGGGTTTTTCGAATATTGTGAGTCCGATGACCAACTTGACACTCAAAGGGGTACCATTTATTTAGGATGACCATTGTTAGTTACCTTTTGATGAGCTAAAGGACAAGTTAACTTCGACATCAGTTCTCGTACTGACCAGGAAGGGAGTGGAGTATCTTGGTTTTACTGACGCGTCCCTACAGGGACTTGGGGGTGTGCTACAGCAGGAGGACCACGCCATAGCTTATGCTTCACGCAAGCTTAAGCCTCATGAGATGAATTACCCCACCCACGACTTAGAGTTAACGATAATTCTATTTGCACTATAGATTTGGAGACATTACCTTCCGGGGGAGAAGTTTCGTCTATTCACAGATCATAAGCCACGATAGTATTTATTCACTCAGAAAGAGCTGAATATGCGTCAATGTAGGTGACTGGAATTTGTAAAGGATTATTAGTTCAACATCCAATACCATCTAGGGAAGGAAAACGTGGTGGAAGACGTGTTGAGTTTTAGGCCAGTGGGGAATGTGGCAGAAGTTTGGAAGGCAAAATGGAAGGATCTGGGACATCAAGATTCAGTTGCCAGATCATTCATGTTAGTTATGATCGTCACCCCCACCCCCCAAATTGTCATGAGGGTTATACTGGCCCAAGAAGTAAATTTGTTTTGTCAGAAGCTGAGTCAACAACTTGTAGCCGGGGGAGCAGAGTCTTACTCCGTGAGTTCAGATGGAGGCTTATGCTTCAACGGGAGATTGATTATATTAGGGGGAGGACTTGTGACACACGGTGATGGATGAGTCGCACGGATCATGGTTTGCATTACATACTAGAGGGGAAAGATATACCAGGATATGAGACGACAATTTTAGTGGAGTGGGCTGAAGAAAGACATTACAAAGTTTGTCTCGAGGTGTACCACTTTTCAGCTGGTGAAGGTGGACCATCAGAAACTAGTAGGGATTCGATAGGCATTAGATATTTCAATATGGAAATGGGAGAGCATTTCCATGGATTTCATCACTGGATTGCCTAAATCTCAGAGTGGTCACAATTCCATTTGGATCATAATGGATCGATTGACTGAGGTGGCTCATTTTCTGCCAGTCCAGACATATTATACTATGGGACAGTATGCCCAAATTTTCATCGCTCAGATAGTGAGACTATATGGGGTGCCACTCGATATTGTGTCCGACGGGAACAATATCTTTGCATCTCATTTTTTACAGAGTTTTTCAGAGTCCATGGGTACAGAGTTCCGATTGATTATGGCCTATCACCCACAGAAGGATGGGCAGACATCAAGGATGAATCAGATGTTAGAAGATATATTGCTAATGTCTATTCTTGACTTTGGCGGAGTTTGGGAACAGTATCTTCCACTGGTGGAGTTTGCGTACAATAACTCTTATTAGTTTACGATTGCCATGGCTCCATTTGAGGCATTTTATAGTAGACCTTGTCGTTTGTCCACATGTTGGGAAGAGATGGGGGACAACAAGCTTCTCGGGAAAAAATTAATTTAGGATACTTTGGCCAAGATTGATCTGATTAGGAGTCTTATACAGATAGCTCAGGATAGACCACAGAGTTATGCCTATGCAAAGCATTTATTCCTAGAGTTTAATGTGGGGGGACCAGGTACTACTACGTGTATCTCCCATCAAAGGGATAATGAGGTTCGAGAAGAAAGAGAAATTGGCACCAAGGTATGTGGGGTCATTCCATATTATCGAGCGGATTGGTCCCATTGCATATAGACTCAAATTTTAAGACGATTTGCATTAGATTCACGATGTATTCCCCATTTCTTTACGGAGGCGATATCTCTTGGATGAGTCGGCTCACACTCACATTGCGTTGAAAGAGATTGACTTATAGCCTAAGATTTCATACGAGAAAAGTTCATTGTGTTGTCTAGACAATAGTGAGAGGAGGCTAAGGTCGAAAGTAGTTCCACGTGTACGTGTCCAGTGGGAGAACCATAATGCCGACAATTCTACTTGGGAGGGTGAGGATAATATGCAAGACAAATATCCAAATTTATTTATACCAGATATTTCTCTGAATTTCGGGTCAAAATTCCTTTATTAAGGAGGAAGTATGTAACACCCAGTATTTTTAATGATTTTTATATTGATATTAATTAAATTAAAATGGGAAATTAATAGGAAATTAATTCGTATTAAAATAAATATTAATTAGCGAGACAAGGGTTAATATTTATTGGTATGAATTATATTGAGTATTACTTAGTGAATGTGTAATAAATTAGTAAGAATGCATTATGATTGTCGTGAGTGAGAAATACAACAGTTAGGAAAATTTAGTCGGGACGCGCGTTTCAGTCGTGTCGGGACTTAAATTTATGAGATAAAATGTGATTAATTTATGGGTCATCTAAATTGTCATTTTGTGTGTCCCAGTATGTCTGAAAGGGTAAAAATAGTCAAAAAAGTGTACTCAGGGGTTTGGATTTGGTCCCGGGGCATTTTTAGGCCAAACCGACACCCGAGAGGGGTATTTTAGACTTTGGATTTTTAGAGTAAAAGGACCTACGAATTTAATAGGTTTATATCATCATGTGGGTTGATAATGCTAGGGTTAATGGTTAAAAAAAATGAGAGAGGCCATTAGAGGAGGAAGGGAAGGTTTCCAAGGCTCCCCACACCACTTTTTCACCACCACCACCACCACCAGAGTGTAGATCGGAAGGAGAGGAAGACAACTCCACCACTTTTTTGCACAAATCAGACTTACAAACTCTGGACAAGTGTTTATCTTACAAATATTTAGTGCATATACTATTCATGTTAGTGTAGGATTGGGTAATTTTCATGAATAAATGATTATGGCTTTAAATTGGAGACTAAATTCATGTTCTTGGGTAGAAATCAAGATATATACAATCACCTTATGTATGTAACACGAATATGATAATCTAGTAACATGAGAATGTGGAGAAATCTGGGTTTTACGAAGAACTTGTATGAAATTATGAAACTAGGGTACGCATGATTCAATTAAACATTAAATCTTGAGAAACATGGATTTAAATGATGTTTTGGTGATGAAGATTCGTTGGAAATCGTTCATATACTCATACTGGATGTTAGGATAAAATATATGAGAGTTTTAATACGAATCATGGAAGTTGTGTTGAACAGGAATAGTGAGAAATACAAAATCTGAATGAAGGAGACGAACTGCTACTTTTCGAATCGATTCGGCCATTGAGCGAATCGATTCGGCTTGCCAGAATTTGGAAATTTCCCCTACTTAAGCATTTTGGGGAGACTTTTGGGACATTACTAAACTTAATAATGGATTTAATAATTTCAGTAAGCATGTCGTAGGATTGGGGTTTCCCCAATTGGGGAGAATTAATGCTAGAATTATTGCGCATATTTAATGTTTAATTAATTCATAAGAATTATCACGGGTCACGGGGAGAATGAGTGCATCTAAGTCCAAAAAAATAGTCCAGACAAATAGTAGAGAGGTGTTATGACTACTAAAATTATTTAAGAGGTAATTAGGACATTTCAAGTAGTGGGAAACAATCGAGAATATGATGGGAAGTATAGTGGTAAATTGATTCTACATAGGATATTTGAGAGTTATATACTACGTACGAGATATATTATAGGTTATTTGTATACCTGTACAAATGATATATATATATATATATAGGTTGTGTGAATACCTATTGTGTGACTTATTATTTATATGAACATACCTACGCTACTTGCTATCATGGGAGGTTCCGCGTCATGGACAGTCTTATCCTGATGATCCCATTTGGGGGAAGTTTTAGACTTGTACTTAAAACTTTGGATTGAGAATTACTTGTGTGTATGATAGCGTGACCGGTCATTTGGTTTCTATATGTGTGTGCGTAGTCCAAAGGCTTATAACCATGTTCGCCTCCAGATTGTGTGAATTGTAAATTTATGGTTCGAGAGTGATTTCGAACCAGAAGTCCTTTACTTAGTACGTGATGTACCAGGACTTGATAGCAGGGTATGCACGCATCGTAGGTCTCCAGATAAGTATGCCTTATTTGTATATATGACGAGGGTTGTACACACACACATCATGTGTGTGTGTGTGAAATTTATTCTATTGTGTGTGCATTAGGAGATAAGATAAATAGTGACATGTTAAATAACCTAAATACATGGAAACTTAATACTTACTTGGTCAACTAGTTAGGTGGGGTAGCATAACTAGGTCGGTGTAGAAGAATACGTTAGGTGTGCAAAATAATTAAGAGCTGAGGATCTCAAGCGAGGGAACATGAAATTAACATGTACATAATATCTGCTTTTACGACATTTTAAATACTTGCAAATATTTTTCAAATGTTCTTGGTCTCTGACCCATTTCAAATGTATTTTTGTAAAAACATGTTAGGTGCCTAGCCACAGGGATGTGAAGCTTTTTGACTTTGGTTTACACTGGCTGTCGTCTGTCAGAGCAGATAGGTGGTTACATCCCATGTAGGGACAAAAGGTACTTTACAGACCGTGTCCCTCTAAGTTTCCCTCTCATTTTTTGTAACCAAAAATGCCAAAATAAGCCCTAGTATTCACCTATAAACATGACTAGTTGGTAAAGGAGAATCAGATAAGAAAATCAAGTTTAAGTCATTACTCTGTCAAAATCACACGAGACCTAGTACTCTCTCCATGTTCTCTTTCTAAGTGCTAAGTGATTGTATCTTCACTCCTACAGTCATCATTCTCAGGAGGTTTTTCTCTCCAAGCTACCATTATTGCTTGTGAGACTTTGAGATTTTGAGGACCATTAGGACAGAGTCCATTGGAGTGGGTCATGCCTTACCCGTTTCAGTTCTTTACAAACCCCAGTTACACTACCCTCCTACATTTTGCGGCTCTGTTGGGGAGGTATCCTCATTATCATGAGAAAAAAAGGTTATAATGTTTCTAAACAATTAATTTTTGAAGATACTCCGATCGGTAATGGTGTTCAGAGCGATTAGAGCACACAAAAAGAGGTGGTGGTGATAGGAACTAGAGCACCTACTCCTCAAGTAGGACAAACTAGTGCTGCAGCAGTAATGCCACTAGAAGGTATGAATTTGATAAGCATGTATTTTAGTTTCTAAAGAAAAATAATGTTAATTTGGATAGCTTTATACTGTCATGCATGACACTGGTGGTAGCCACTATCGGAGGAGTAGCCACTGCAACAACATCAGCTAAAGAAGTGGCTTCACCGCAGAAGGTGGTAGTGGAGCAAGTGGTCACACTAGTAAGTTCACCAGTAGTTAAGAAGGTTGTCTTGGAGGAGTCTCCCTCCAAATTTGTTACTATACAGTAAGTGAAGAAATTTCTTGCCCCTTAGGGGGAATCCTCTCACTTGTATAAGGAGCTAAAAATCCATATCCTGAAAGTATCAATGAGAAGCCCTACCCTGAGGGGTATGTTCCATCGAAGTTCGTAAAGTTCAATGGAAATGGAAAAAACCTCTAGAGCATTAAATAGGTTTATGGAATATTTGGGCATGATTAGAAATGATAAGGACTTGAAGCTGAGGGAATTCTTTAAGACTCTCACTGGAAATGCATATACATGGCATTCCCACCTTGCACCCAATAGCATTCCCATATGGGAGGAGATGCACGGGAAGGTCCTCCAAAAGTTTTTTATAGTAGAAGATGTGTTTACATTGAGGCACCTTGCCCAGGAAGAGTAGAAAAATGTTGAAAAAATAATGCAATCCATCAAACTTTTTTGTGAGAGGGCGTTGGATGTTCATAAAGATGTGGATGAAGCGAGGTTGTTGAAGATCTGTGTTGAGGGGCTCCTAGAGGATTACAAAATCCATCTAGTCAGTGAGACTAGAGATGGGATGTTTAGAGAAATCACTAGATCAACTAGTAATATTTCCATGATCATAAAGCCCAGACAGTGAAATTGGAGGATGCAAGTGCCTCTGATCTCAGGGAGGTTCCAGATCTCTAGGAGGCAAGATTTTAATTACGTATATGGGAACTCAATGGATAAGAAATGAGGTTCATGGTTTAAAGGAGGTAGCCGAGCAAACATGGGGAGGTTTGGATATGACATCCCTCCACTACTACCTGGTAGTGTGGCGGAGACCATGGACTATTTTTGCACTTTAGAGCGAGAAGGGGTAGCGGATCCACCCCAATCCAACTGGAAAATACCAAGTAAAGTAGACAAAGTAGATGCCAAATATTATGAGTTGTACCAGAGAGTGCACTAAAGATTTTTTTACCTACAGAGGATCATTGGCAAGAAAGTGGCTAATGGTTCTTTGCAGATACTCCCTGCAGATGTCAATGAGAACCCACTTCCAGCACATCATTATTCGCAATGCCAATATGGTGTTATCATATGATGAAGAAGTAGATCGAGACCGAAAGTAATGGGGAGACAACGAGAAGATATGATAAGAGCTATAAGGGATGGTCCTTGATAGAGAACAAAAATATAAAAATGAGAGGATACATAAAGAATGGTTTTCATCCCTAATTAAGAAGTTAAATGTAAAGTGGTTGAATAGGTGATCCTTGCTCTAGTTAAATGTAATCCTTGCTCTAGATGAAGGAGTAACATCTGAGTCAGAATATGTCTGCAATGTTCAAACTTACGAGGTAGACTTGGACTCTGAGTACAAAGCCATAATAAGGAGTCTCAAGTTCAAATGGTTTTTTTACTAGATAGGGGTGAAGTATGACACTCTAGTGGTCATTAAAAGAAATATTTTGGGGTCGTTGCAATAGTGAGGGGATCCCTTGCTAAATTGTCAGTGACCTATTGGGTGACTAATAAAAAGATACCCCTCCGAGGTGGCCTTTTTTTTATGCAGATAGGCAAGTACCATATCTTCATAACCGTCCACTCTATGTGACAGCCTAATTAATGGGATTTCTTTCCTGGGCATTGATGGATGAAGGAGCATCCATCAACATCATGCCAATCAGCACACTATAGGATATAGGGATCTCTCAAGATAAGATAGTTCATGTACCAGTGGTTATTTAGGGGTTTGACAATGTAGGCATGTAGTCACTTAAGTATGTGAATTTGGGTATCAAGCTGGGGAACTTCACTTCCCACATTAAATATCATGTCATGAAAGCCAACACATGCTATAAACTTCTCATAGGGTGAGTGTGGATGCACACTCATGGAATAGTGCCCTCCACATATCATCAATGCACTAAAGCCTATGTTCGAGATTGTAATCAAAGTAACTCAAATGCCATTTTCTGTTGAGGAAGATCATCTAATGGATACGACATTCTATACTGAGCTTGACAAAGAGAGAAAGAGCTCAGCGAGAAAATTAAAGGGGATGGACATGGTTGGAGGAGGTATCTAACAAAGGACGTATGTTCATGATCTTTTGGGACAAAGAGTGATCCCCCAAATGGAAAGAGGAAAAAGGAAGGTAGAGGAGGTAGCTAAGCCCACTCGAACATGTAGAAAGGTCATACACCGCTTATAACGGTCTGTGCAGTCGGTGATCCGTGATGAGAGAATTGACCCAACACCAGAATGTTTTGTGGTAGATGAGTCACATATTATAGAGATGTAAGGACATAATTTTATAAATGTCCGAGGTAGAATCTAGGAATTTTCTATTTTCTCCTAGATCACAGTTTGTATGTCTGATACCCTACATTCGGCACGTCAACACGATCAACCTCGATTGCCTTTATCCGAATCCAATGCATCCAGTATCTTCACATGCATCATGCTATATGCGACGTGCTACTCAGCTCATTCCCATGACTCCACTACGCGTTATCGGTAAAATGGTTTGTTGGAGCTTTAATATTTGCATAAATATTTGAGAAATTTTTCAAAAATTATTTTTGAAGTCTGGATTAATTTTTTATCAAAAGCAGAATTTTTTCTAAGTGTAGAAGCGAAGTGCCTTGAACGACGAGATCGCTCAAACGACTTTGAATGTCATTCGCGCAAGATAGGCATGTCGCGCGATCTTGTTCGAACGACAGCTGTCCTTCGTTCGAGCGACTTGGCTATCTCATTCGAACGAGCCACCGCCTCGATTTTCGTATAAATATCTGTACACCTTCTACATGATTTTTCAAGTCTTTCTGCAATCTCAAAATTATGCAAAAAAAGTCCAGAATAAGACTTCATATTTTTAAGGTTTTCTCTACCTTTTTGATTCACAAAACCATTCCCATATATGTGTGTGAATCTTTAAACCTTCAAGAGGATTTTTTACTCATCTGGAGTAATTTCTGAGGAAGCCGTTCTCTTCTTCATTGTTGCCCTACGAAAAAGGGATAGTTCCAGCCGACGCCATCAGAACCGACACCCGAGGGTATTTCTGTGTCACATATTTTCATTGTAATCCGTGTAAGCCGTTCTCTTACAAAATTATAGTGAAAATAAAAGGTTTTGCCCCTTTGGTGGATTTTTCCTCATTTGTGTGTGTTTGATTGTTCTTGCTTAATTTTATCATCATCAATCACACCTAGATGCATGTGTTAGGACTTAATTGATAAAAACTGAGTTTAATTAAACAACTTCCTTATTTAAACGCAAGAGCACTCTTCTCAAATTGGTGTCAGAGCCAGTTACACAACTTTACCGTGTAATTTTTCTGTAAAATTTTTCTAAGATATAAATTTTCTAAAAAAATGATTTTTGAAAACGAGTGTGTTCATAATGGAGAAGTTATATAATAAAATGCCAGTTTTTGACGGGACAAACTATGCATACCAGAAAGCCCGCATGAGATCTGCATTAAAAGCCATTGATGAACGTGTTTGGATTTTGGTTGAAAGAGGGTGGACACCTCCCTCCGTCACTCTTGAAAACGTGACCAATTTAAAACCTGTTACTACATGGACTGAAGAAGAATTTAAATGGTCATATTTTAATTCTAAGGGTTTAAGTGCTATTTCTGGGTCTATCATACCTGATGAGTTCAAACGCATAATGACGTGCACCACGTCAAAAAAGGCATGGGATATTTTGTAACTTACCCATGAAGGTACTAATGCTGTGAAAGAGTCTAAACAGGAAAATTTAACAACTCAATTTGAAACAATCACCATGCTTGAATCTGAATGTTTTGACGAATTTTATGCTAGACTGTCTGATATTGTTAACACTAGCTTTAATCTTGGTGAACACATTCCTAATGCTAGAGTTGTTAAAAAGATTCTTAGATCACTGCCTAAGCATTTTATCCCTAAAAGCACTATGTTAAATTCTATGGGTAATTTAAATACGCTTAAATTGGAAGAACTTGTAGGAGACCTACAAACTTATGAAATTGATATGTTTCCTAAATCTGTCAAGTCTAAAGATAAGGGAATTGCACTTAATGCCCAGGAGAGAAAGAGTAAGGGGTTGACAAGAAAGAGGGGAGAGTCATCTAGAAAAAGAGAGACAGATACGTCAGATTCTAAGTGTGATTTTAACTTAGATGATTTGGCCCTATATGCTAAAAATTTCAAGAGAATTCTCAAATTCAAGAAAAATGGTAATTTTAAAGATAAAAAGAAGTTTGAGAAAAATAAGTTTGAAAAGAAAAATGAAAAAGATTTTAAAGATCCTCCTAAGAAAGAAAGTGAGAGATGTTTTGAGTGCGACGGTAGGGGTCATAGAGCTTTTAAGTGTGCTACTAGGCTGAATAGAGAAAAGGGCAAAGTTATCCTTAATGCTACCCTTAGTGACGACAGTGAGGTTGAGTCGGTGGATTTTGTAGATGAATCACCGCAAGAGTGTAACTTCACCGTATTCATGGCTAGTCATGTGAGAAATTCTAATGCTCCTCACGATGATGAGGATGCTGCTTCACAGGGATACCTCAATAGTGAGAGCGATGTGAGTGAGGGGGAGGATGACACAAGTGAGAGCGAGAGTGATCTTCAACGCGCCTACGCCGAGCTTTATTCTGAGTCATTTAAAACTAAAAAGCGTAATAAAGCGTTAGTTCTTAGGATCACCGCTTTAGAGGAAGATTTAAGAAAAGCGAGAGAGAGAGAGAGAGAGTTCTCCACCTGCACTACCTTAAGAGAGAGAGAGAGTCTGCTTGTGTTGAGAAAGAGAGTTTGTTTAGAGAGAGTTGTTTTGAGAAAGAGAGAGGGGACTTGACTAAACAAGTGGCTAGTCTTACGAGTGAGCTCCATTCCTCCGTGGAGACTCGGAAGAAACTTGAAGCCCTTGTAGCCCAGCTTACTCGGGATCTGGAGAGAGCACGGGAAGTCAAGGTACAAATTGAGGACAGATCTGGGAAGATGGGAAAGATGCTCCTCGGCCCCGCTTTAAGTTTTGGTGATAAGCAGGGAATAGGTTATGATGGTGCTTCCACGTCCCAAATTGCACCTGGACCAGTTCCTGAGTTTACTACGACTCCTTATGGCCAGCGTCAAAAACCTCGACGGAGAGTTTGACCAAGAAAAGCAAACCAAGGTCCGCCTTTGAATGTGTTCTTTTATACATATTGCAAAAGAAAAGGCCACCTGAGGGAGTTTTTCTATAGTATGGGTCGAACACGACGTAATACTGCTCCACCATAGCATACTGATGATTTTTCCAGTCTGCGAGAGCGAGTTGAGTTTTTAGCTGCCACATCACAAAGTTTGATGGAGGAATTTTGACGGATGTCCTTGTCGTCAGTTAATGCTTCTCACATTCCGGCTAAAACCAATAACAACAAGGGTAAACAAAAGGTCACCACTTCTTGGGTACCTAAGAAAGATAAAAAGGCCCTTGTTGTTCATGTTGCTCTCAAATGACATAATACCTCACAGTGGTATTTTGATAGTGGATGCTCCAGACATATGACCGATGATGCCTCATTTTTTACTTCTCTTGAGGATTATAAGGATGGTAGAGTCACCTTTGGATATGGGAGCAAGTCTAGCATTGTAGGATGTGGTACTGTAGAGTTACCAAGATTTCCTAAACTGGAGAATGTTTTGTACGTCAGAGGTTTGAAAGCAAACCTTCTCAGCATTAGCCAGCTGTGCGACGCTGACTTTGCCGTAAAGTTTGACCGGGACGCATGTAATGTCTATAATCAAGCCGATAAACTTTTAGTGTGAGGGGTGAGGACAGAGGATAATTTCTATGGGACTGAGCCCAAGTCCTCTCTCATCTGCAATAGCGCCACAATCACTCATATGGATCTGTGGCACCAACGTTTAGGTCACGTGACCGTAAGAGATTTAACTCGTTTAGCTAAAAAGGACCTAGTACGTGGCTTACCATCACTTGGAAAGCCAACTTCGACGGTTTGTGGATCCTGTCAGTTAGGAAAATAAAATCGTAGCCCCCATTGGAAGTTGCATTCCATTACCACCTCTTGTGTACTTGAGTTTATTCACATGAATCTTATGGGTCCTACTCGTACGGAGAGTCTGGGTGGTAAGAGATATATCCTCATGATGGTGGATGATTTCTCCAGATACTCGATTGTAGGTTTTCTCAGGGAGAAATCCGATGCTATGGAGTTTTTAACGACCAAGTGCTGTGTCCTGTAAAATCAACATAGAGTCACTATTAACAGGATACGTAGTGACAACGACACTGAATTTAAGGAAGCAAAGGTAGATCTATACTGTGATAGCATTGGGATCAAACATAAGTTTTCTACTGTGAAGACTCCTCAGCAAAATGGGATTGTTGAGAGAAAGAATAGGACGATTCAAGAAATGGCTAGATCTATGCCTCTAGGTCGTAAGGTTTCTAGGAGATTTTGGGCAGAGGCAGTGTCTACTGCATGCCACACGGTGAATAGGGTTTACCTGCGTCCACACACACTTAAGACGCCTTATGAATTGTGGACAGGCAAGAAACCCAACCTTGCACATTTCCGTATTTTTGGGAGTAAATGCTACATCCTACGGGATAGAGAGCAATTAGGAAAGTTTGACTCTCAAAGAGATGAGGGAATACTGATAGGATATTCATTGAATAATAGAGCGTACCGAGTTTTTAACCTGAAGATATCTAAGGTTATGGAGTTAATAAACGTCACCGTGCAAGATGAAAAACAGTTGGCGTTTATTGATTCTAGCCTTGGGTGTGAGGATGAGGATGTTTCTGGCAGTAATTTACTTGTACCTCACCCACACTCTGTGGACCCTACTCCAGTGTTAGGGGACACACTTGCTTAGGTTCGCAAGAGTCATGACCCTTCTTCCATTGTTGGTGATCCCACTCTAGGGGTTAAGACTCGTGCTCAGCTAGAGAACGTTGTTAGCCATTTATGCTACACGTCCAAAGTCGAGCCCAAGAACCACAAAGAAGCACTCAAGGATGAACACTGTATATCTGTTATGCAGGATGAGTTACTTGAGTTTAAAAAGAATAATGTATGGGAACTTGTCCCCCGACCTAGTGAGACTAATGTGATAGGTACCAGATGGATTTTCAAGAATAAAATGGATGAAAATGGTACCATAATCAGAAACAAGGCTAGGTTGGTCGCTCAAGGCTACACACAGATAGAAGGTGTAGACTTTGGGAGACATTTGCTCCCGTTGCGAGGCTTGAGTCCGTCCGCTTACTACTCGCCATCGCATGTCATTTGCGCTTCAATTTATATCAGATGGATGTCAAGAGTGCCTTTCTAAATGGAATTCTACAGGGGGAGGTCTATGTGGAACAACTAAAAGGGTTTGAAGACTCTAAGCCCTCAGAGCACGTCTACTATCCGAGGAAAGCCTTTTATGGTTTGAAGTAAGCACCCCGTTCTTGGTACGAGAGGCTTACTTCCTATCTCTTAGCCCGTGGCTTCAAGAGAGGGGGAGTTGATATGACGTTGTTCATCAGGAGAGATGACGGTGAAATTTTGGTTTCCCAGGTCTATATGGATGACATAGTCTTTGGATCCATATGCTCCCAACATGTTCATCACTTTGAGGAGGAAATGAAAAATGAGTTTGAGATGAGCATGGTTGGTGAGCTTACTTTCTTCCTTAGTCTCCAGGTTCGTCAGCTAGAGGATGGGATGTTCATCTCCCAATCTAAGTATGCTAGAGACCTAGTGAAGAAATTTGGGTTAGACTCTGCTAAGCATGCACGTACACCTATGAGTACCACTACCAAGCTTAGTAAGGACACTTCAGGCAAGGACGTAGAGCAAACCTTGTATCAGAGTATGATAGGTAGTCTTCTCTACTTGACTACCAGTCATCCCGACATAGCCTTTAGTGTTAGAATCTATGCGCGATATCAGTTGTCCCCAAAATAGTCACACTTACTTGATCTAAAATGTATTATTAGATATGTGAGTGGGACTCTCTCATACGGTAGTTGGTATTCCTTTGATACCGATGACCGTTTGTTCGCCTATTCGGATGTCGATTGGGCTGAGGATGTAGATGGTTATAGGAGCACTTCTGGTGGGTGTTTCTATTTTGGTTCTGCTCTTGTCTCCTGGCTGAGCAAGAAGCAAAATTCCATCTCTTTGTCCACCACGGAGGCTGAGTACATTGCCACTAGGAGTTATTGCACGTAACTCTGGCGGATGAAGCAAATGTTGGATTATTATGGGATTTCACAGGACACCATGACCATTTCCTGTTATAACACGAGTGCGATACACATATCCCGCAATCCTGTCCAACATTCGTGCACAAAGGATATCAGGATATGCGAGCACTTTATTCGTCAGGTAGTTGAGGATAAAGTCGTATCCCTGAGTTTCGTACCCACCGACCATCAATTAGCCGACATTTTCACGAAACCTTTAGATGCCCTTAGATTTGAGAGTCTTAGGAAGTCTTTGGGTATTTGCACAGTTGACTGAGGGGCTGGTCTGTGTCTAGGATAGGATGCTTTTTCATGTTAATATCATATGCTTCCTATTGCTAGTTTGTGTCATATGTATTATTGCTTTGTTGTACAGATATTTGTATTATTTTTTTTAAGAATCCAAAAAGATTTTCTTTTATAATTTTTTTTAGAAAAACTCCTTTTATGGATGAGCATTTAAGATAGCTAAGTCACAATTTCATTCCATTTATACATGTGATTGTTTGATAGAGATTTGAGACGCTACATCATTTCATCCATGTTTTACATTGATTGGAATCTTTGAGATGTGATTAGTAATATCTTTCTACGTGTTTGAATCCTATCTCCTTTATTGCACACATGCACGACTTTATTTTATTATTGTACTTGTCTATCACATATTGGCTTGAGTGTTTCCATCTCAATTCTGTCTATACAACTGACCGTATACGATAAAACTTGACAAGATTGGAATGCATGCAAAAATCATTTTGGTAAGACTGTGTTTTTATTTGAAAACGGGGAAGGGCTGCGAAAGGTTCATTTAGCCTTTGCGATTTTAAGCCACCGTTAAAAAGGACTTAAAAATTGAGGAATTTTATTATCCGGGGTGCAAAGAGGTTAAAAGAGCCTGAAAAAATTTAAAGGCAATAAAAAGCAATATATGTCAAATATGGGCTATTAGGTTTCCCCATCAATTCTCCAACGTTTGAGAATTTAGAATGCCTCTATTCAATATATAAATCTGAGGGAGTTTGGTTGGAGAATATAAACGGGTTTGCACTTCCTTGAAAGTCCTGAAAAAGCATGAACTAGTTTTGGACGTTATTGGTGTGGAAATCACTTTGAGCTTTGATTGATTGAGTCAATGTCTCATATTACCACCTTTGTACACCAAAGGAAGATTTTGAGTTCATTCATTAGGAGTATCTGATATTCATCGTGCACATATGTCATGTTTGTATGCATTGATTTTCCTATCGAATTTGATCACACCCCTAAATTTACGCTATCATCGACTTGGTTGTTTTTGTGTTCTTTCATGGTGTAATTCTTTGCTGTATATTATGTGTGAAAAATTTTGAAAAATACAAAAATAGCAGTTTATTCCCATGTGTCATTCTCCATGTGCATTCATTCATGCTTCTCATTTATGTCTATTTGGGGACATCATAAAAAAGGGGGAGAATAATTATGGGGGAGAATTGTTTTGGTGTTTGGTTGATTTATGAATGATTTTCTTAAGCTTAATTTGATCATCAATTTTTGCATATCATTATATTTCAAACTGTTGCTTGTCACGGGTATTTTCTTTATCCCATGTGTGTAGGTACAACATTGTTCATTATTGGATTGCACACCCTGATGAGAAAAGCTTTGAAGTTTCTAAAGAGCTGAAGATTTGAAAGACATGTAATTTAGTATTCTCAGCTTGAGGGTTTAATGGGGATATTATCTTGTATGTCATTTGATTGCGTAATTCGAATTATTATGTATGTACCGGCATAGACATATGGGGAGATTTGTAAGGACATAATTTATAAATGTCCGGGGTAGAATCTAAGAATTTTCTGTTTTCTCCTAGATCAAAGTTTGTATGTCTGATACTACTATATTCGGCACGTCAACACGATCAACCTCGACGGCCTTTATCTGAATACAATGCATGTAGTATCTTCACGTGCATCATGCTATATGAGACGTGCTACTCAGCTCATTAATGGTTTATTGGAGCTTTAATATTTGCATAAATATTTGGGAAATTTTTCAAAAATTATTTTGGAAGTCTGGATTAATTTTTTTATCAAAAGCAGAATTTTTTCTAAGTGTAGAAGCGAAGTGCCTTGGACGACGAGCTCGCTCAAACGACTTTGAATGTCGTTCGCACGAGATAGGCATGTCGCCCTATCTCGTTCGAACGACATCTGCCCTTCATTCGAGCGACACGGCTATCTCGTTCGAACGAGCCACCGCCTCGATTTTCATATAAATATCTGTACATCTTCTAAACGATTTTTTAAGTCTTTCTGCAATCTCAAAATTCTGGGAAAACAGTCTAGAGTAAGACTTCATCTTTTTAAGGTTTTCTAAACCTTTTTTATTCACAACACCATTCCCATATATGTGTGTGAATCTTTAAACCTTCAAGAGGATCTTTTACTCATCTGGAGTAATTTGTGAGGAAGCCGTTCTCTTCTTCGTTACTGCCTTACTGGAAAGGGATAGTTCCAGCCGACGACATCAGAACCGACACCCGAGGGTATTTCTATGTCACATATTTTCATTATAATCCGTGTAAGCCGTTCTCTTACAAAATTATAGTGAAAATAAAAGGTTTTGCTGCTTTGGGGGATTTTTCCTCATTTGTGTGTGTTTGATTGTTCTTGCTTGAAAATAAACCTAGACGCATGTTTAGGACTTAATTGATAAAAACTGAGTTTAATTAAATAACTTCCTTATTTGAACGCCAGCGCACTCTTCTCAAGATCATGTAGAGGAAGCAGATGAGGCACTCGATGTATGCATAAAGGTCTAAGAGAGAAACTGCAGGGGTTAGAAGAGATAAACCTGGGCTTAAAAGGCAAATAAAGTAGAACTGTTCTAAATTCCAAAGTTTTGGACCCAAAGCAAAGGGAGGAGATCATTGCTCTTCTCAAAGAGTTCACTGACATGTTTTCTTAGAAGTACACAGAGATGTTAGGGATAGATCCGGAGGTGAGCTCCCACAAATTGAATGTTCTTCCCAATGCTCTACCAGTGAAGCAAGATACCCGCACATATCAAGCAGAGTTAGACCTTAAAATCAAGGCATATGTGGAAAAGTTACTAGCAGCAGGGTTAATCAAACCCATCTGGCATTTGATCTGACTTTTTAGTAATTTACCAGTGGAAAAAAAGACAAGATTCAAATATAAATTTGCGTGGATTTTTGTGTTTTGAATAGGGATTGCCCAAAGGATGAATTCCCATGGCCCAATATTGATAATTTAGTAGACGCTACCGCGGGCCATCAAATGTATAGTTTTATAGACAGTTATGTTGGCTACAACCAGATTAAAATGGATCCATTCGATGTGAAAAATACTGCCTTCTGCACACTATTAGGATATTTTCACTACACAGTCATGCCATTCGGGCTGAAGAATGCAACGCCACGTACTAGAGCACTATGATGGAAATATTCTATGATTTATTTCATAACATATTGGAGTTCTACGTGGATGATTTGGTGGTGAAATCAAAGAAAGAAGGCAAGCATATCCAAGACCTAAGGCGGGTATTTGAAAGGTGACGCAAGTATAAGATAAGAATGAATCTTTCAATATGTGTGTTTGGAGTAATAACTAGAATGTTCCATGGGTTTTTAATAAATCGACAGGGGAGGCAACTAGATGAGGAGAAGAAGGTCATCCTACTAATGCTGCCGCTGAAGAGTCATAGGCATCTTAAAAGCTTCTTAGGGAAGGTTTCTTAACAAAGAAGGTTTATACCTGTAAGGACATAATTTTATAAATGTCCGTTTATAATTGAGTATGTCTTATACTGTTACAAACGTCGAACAATGTTAAAGAACATTCGTGCATCAAGACGATTCTGAATATCAAGTTCTTCAACAAGAAAAGTCTCTATGAGATAAATTTGGTAAAGGTTATGTTCTAGTCCCTCAACGGTTCACTTAAGGTGTTGGGATATTTTTTATTAAAAAAATTTCTAAGTGTCGGAGTGGAGTTTTTCGACAAAATATTTTTTCTAAGCGTTCAGGCAGACTGGAATAAAAAAATAATTTATGCCCCAGTCGTTCGAGTGAGATTCCCATGTCATTCGAGCGACAGAGGCATCTCACGCGAAGTCATTCGAGCGACAGCTGGCATTGTTCAAACGATAGCACTGTTTCGTTCGACCGACGCGCCGCCTTAGGTTTTTTATAAATTGGTTTTTCCAACTTCGTTTTTTTATCAGAAGACTTGAGAAATTTTCCATACATGAAACTACTTTGGCACAATACTTTGTCTTCTCACTTTTAGGGTTTTAATCCTTTGTTTTTAATTCACAAATCAATCCAATAGTTTGTGTGAATTGTTTTAGAACCCAAGAACACATCTTGCGTAAATTTTCTCTTATAGAGAGGATATCTACTACTGATAGTGTTAAGATATGAAGGGAATTATATTTGACACGATTGCCCGGGGTACATTAGTTGGAAGGAGGTTCCATATGAGCTCAAGTTAGCTGTTTGGGTGGCACTACATGTAATGTATTTATATTTATATTTATATGTCAATTACAATTTCAATTTCAATTTATATTTATATTTATATTTAAATTTATCTATATTTGCGGGGCAGATAATAATTTTACTTTATTTTATTTCAGGGGACAGGGAGTGGCCCTGGGGGTAGGCCACATAGTCTCGATACTTATGTGGCTCTTCGGACGAGAAGGTGGGATGAAGATGACTGTGTGTCAATCGGGAGTGCTCGTGGGCGTTCCTGGGCTGAATTGAAACTGGGGTTCAGGCCGAATCTAGGTTGCAATCTATGTGGGTTTTCTGCAGTTAACTCATTGCGGATTTCATTTTAATTGTAAGTATTATAGTGAAATAAAGGTTTTACCCGAAAGGTTTTTTTTCCTAAAATCTGCAAGTTGGTTATTTATGTTTATTGGTTTGGCGCGCACACACACACACACACACGTAGTTGCATATTTAGGGGATAATTTAATTTGGTTTAAAAATTGACTCCAATTAAATTAGTTTGTAGTTGGAATTTATGAATTTATTTGAATCGATATCGCACAACGCATTCTTCAAATTGGTATCAGAGCAGGTTACACTAATTTATTGTGTATTCCTATTTTTCACAAAATTTGTGTGATATTGATTTTTTTGAAAAACCTTTTTTTTTTAAATTGTTATAATGTTTCCGAATGAAAACTTATACAATCGGTTGCCAATTTTTGATGGGTCTAATTATGCATATTAGAAAACTCGGATGAAATTGCATTTAAAAGCAATCGATGAGACAGTTTGGGTCATTTATGAAAGAGGCTGGACTCCTCCCACTGTCATCGCAAATAATGTAACAAATTTAAAACCCGTGTCCGATTGGACTGAGGATGTGTCTAGATGGAGCACTTTTAATTCACGTGGCTTAGTGCAATTTCCAAACACGTCACCCATGACGAGTTCCGACGTATTATGATGTGCACCACGTCTAAAGAAGTTTGGGATGTTTTGCAGCTCACCCACGAAGGAACTAATGTGGTCAAAGAGTCTAAAATTGAAAATTTAACTACTCACTTTGAAACCATAACCATGCTTGGGACTGAGTGTTTTGATGAATTTATGCACATTTGTTTGACATTGTCAACACTAGTTTCAATCTTGGTGAGCCTATACCGGATGCATGAGTGGTTAAAAATATTTTAAGATCGCTGCCAGAACATTTTATCACCAAAGTGACTGTTTTGAATACCTTAGGTAATTTGAATCATCTGAAATTAGAAGTGCTGGTAGGAGACCTCCACACATATGAGATTGACATGTTTCCTGACACTGTCAAGCCTAAGGATAGAGGGATAGCACTTAAAGCCCAATTTAAGAAGAAAAATAAAGTGTGTTTTTGTGAGTCCGAGTCTGAGGACGAGTCTTATTTTTATAAGACCATGCTTGAATTTTTTTTTTAAATTTTCTCATGTTTTCAAAACAAAATTCTTCCAATAAAAGATTTTTTTGAGAAAAATAAAAATGAGGCCAAAGAGAGTGGTGAGAAATAGGGTGAGAAAGAGGAGGAAGAGAAGTATTTTGAATGTGAGGGGAGGACCATAGAGCTTTTAAGTGTCCCACTGGGTTAAAGAGAAAGGGAAAAAAGATTACCATTCCAGACACTCTTAGCGATTGTGAGCAAGAGGTGAAAGATTCTGGGGATGAGTCTTCGCAAGGGAAGTTTGTTGACTTTTTATCTAGTCACATGATCACACCCAGATTGTGCCACGATGATGAGGATACTTGTGCACGTAAGAGACCCGAGGATGAGTTGAGTGTTTCTAGCGAGTCTGAGAGTGAGTGTGCTAGTGAGGGTGATAGTGAGCTCCATATTTTCTTTAGAGATTTGTTCGTCGAGCCCTTAAAGACTAAAAAATTGAATAAGGAATTGAATCTTAAAGTGAGAGATTTAGAGGGAGAGTCTAGGACTTTGTGGTAGTTTGAGGCAAAAGCGAGTCTACTCAAGAAAGTGAAGGTTTCTTTGAGTGAACAGTTGATAGATTTAGGCCGGGAAAAGAGTGATTTGACCAACATGGTGTCGAGTTTGACGACACATATATCCCAACTCGAGAGTGATCTCGAACGTTCCCAAGAGGTCAAAGTCCCTTTAGAGAACGCATCTAGGAAGGTTGGAAAGATGGTTCTTAATCCCATTTTGGGTAAAGGTGAGAGTTTAGGAATAAGTCATGATGGTGCTTCTACTTCTTAAGTTTCACCTGAGCCGGTTCCCACGTCAGTGTTAGATTCAGATAGCTCTCAACCCAACCCATTTAGGCATCCCGTACCTGATAGGAGAGAGCGTAGGAGATGTTTTGACAGAGGTGTTCCCAGGCTTTTTTATGTTTTCACACACTACAAGAAGAGAGGACACCAGAGAGAGTTTTGTTTTAAGTTGGCTCATGTGTCACGTTTTGCTACAAAACATGTTCAGACACAAACACCTACACCTGATGCTCTGGATTATTACATAAGAGAGTTTTTACATATTAGGTACCAGGTAAGGTTTTTAGCCAAGACTTCGCATGATTTTATGGGGGGTTTTCATAGGATGTCACCACCTTTGGAAAACTCCACCGCACCTAACGGTTGAGGTTTGGACTTGTTTGATAATATAGGATGATTTGCATGATGATATTTTTTTCCTATTGCTAGTGTGTACCATTTTTTGTAGTTATGTTTTCCTTTTTGATATATTTTTCAAAAATTCAAAAAGATTTTCTATTTTTTGAGAATTTTTTTGAAAAATACGAAAAGATTTTATTTTCATTAAATTTTTGAAAAAGTCAAAAAGAGTTTTGTAGTTTGTTTTTACATCGTATATGAATGGACATTTATGATGATCGAGTCACAATTTCATTCCATATCTAAGTGATGATTTGATAGTGTTTTGACATGCGTCATCATTTCACTTTGTGCTTTACAATGTTTGAAGTCATTGAGATGTGGTTAGTTGTTACTAACTACATATTTCACTCATGAGTTCCTTTAATGCACACTTGCACGAATTTGTTTAATTATTGTACTTGTTTATCACATATTGGTCGAAGTGTTGTCATCTTAATTCTATCTTTAAAATAAACCATATGCGATAAAACTTGACAATGGAAGTAGTGCATGTAAAAACCGTTTATCGTAGCGAATTTAACTACAACAAAATATGATGAGTGAAGGAAAAGGGTTGCGAGAGTACAAAATTAACTCGTCATGAAAGCCACTGTTTGAAAAGAGCGCGAATTTTTTTAAGGAAATAAAAAGATAAATATGCCAAAAAGGGACCACCTCAAAAGAATAATAAATGATTATTATTTACGAGGGAGTTTGGATGGAAAGAAATGAAAAAAAGATTTTCACGTCCTGACAACGTCATGAAAAATCATTCATAGTTTTAGACGCTATTGGTGTGGGAATCAGTATTGACTTTTATGTATTGATGGATTGAGTCGATGTCATTTAAATTTAACATTTTTACACCTAAGGACAATTTTGAGATTCATTCGTTGGGAGTACACGTATACATCGTGCACATATGTTATGTTTGATTACGTTGATTTGCCTATCGAATATATTTACACCCATTCATTCTGTTTCCATTATTTGGTTGTCTTAGTATAAATTAATGATGTGTGATTTTGGAAATATTATTTTTGCATTTTTTGTATTAAAAATTGAAAAATAAAAAATAGTTTATGTAATCTTTTGAGTTACTCTTAGCATGAGCACAATTTGATTCATATTTTCTACGCATTTTTGTCGTGACAACTCCATGTTTATTTTTGTTTATTCATTTTCTTATCTATTTTCGATCAAATAAAAAGGGGGAGAACGAATTATGGGGGTGTTTTTGTATTATGGGGGAGATTTGATTATTGATTGATTTAGTCTTATATCATTTCAAACTCGATGCATCATAAAGGTATTTGCTTTGTCTCATGTGTGTAGGTACAAAATTCAAGATCATTATTTTGCATACCCTGATGAGAAAAGCTTAAATATTTGAAGATTTTTAAAGTTGAAGATTTTGAAGAAAATTTTTAGACTTGCATGTTTAGTACCTTTTCAGTTTTTGGTTCACATGAGGGTATTAAATTTGTATAACATTTTTGCTTTGATAATTCATATGTTTTTATTTTGTACCGGCATAGACGTAGGGGAGATTTGTAAGGACATAATTTTATAAATGTCCGTTCACAATTGAGTATGTCGTATACCGCTACAAACGTCGAAGAATATCCAAGAACATTCATGCCTTAAGATGAATCTGAATGTCAAGTTCTTCAACAAGAAAAGCCTTCGCGAGATAAATTTGGTAAAGTTTATGTTTTAGTCCCTTAACGGTTCACTTCAGGTGTTGGGATATTTTTTCTAAAAAAATTTAGAAGTGTTGGAGCAAAGTTTTTCGTCAAAATATTTTTTTCTAAATGTTGAGGCGGACTGGCATAAAATATTAATTTACGCTCCAGTCGTTCGAGCGAGGTTTCCACATCGTTCAAGCGACAAATCATCTCGTGGGAAGTCGTTTGAGCGACATGTGGCATCATTCAAGCGACAACCCTGTTTCGTTCGAGTGACGCGCCGTCTTAGATTTTTTTATAAATTGATTTTTCCAACTTCGTTTTTTATCAGAAGACCTGCGAAATTTTCCATATAAGAAACTAATTTGGAAGATACTTTGTCTTCTTAATTTTAGGGTTTTAATCCTTTGTTTTCAATTCGTAAATCATCCCAATAGTTTATGTAAATTATTTTGAAACCCAAGAACACATCTTGTGTCAATTTTCTCTTGCAGAGAGGATCTCTATTGCTAATCTAATTTCCCTTGAGGGGAGTAGCGGGATGAAGACAACTGTGTGTCAATAGGGATTGCTCGTGGTCATTCCTGGGCTGAATTGGAACTGCGGTTCTGGCTGACTCTAGGTTGCGATCTATGTTGGTATTCTGCGGTTAAGTCATTGCGAATTTCATTGTAATTGTAAGTATTATAGTGAAATAAGGGTTTTACTCAAAAGGTTTTTTTTCTTGAAATCTATGAGTTGGTTATTTGTATTTATTGTTTTGACACACACACACACACACACACACACATGTAGTTGCATATTTAAGAGCGGATTTAATTTGGTTCAAAAATTGACTCCAATTAAATAAGTTTATAGTTGGAATTGGCAAATTTATTTTAATCGATATCGCACAAGGCACTCTTCAATACCATCACTAGGAGAGGTGGATTATTCGTTCACTCCGCTGATGAAGCAAAAATCCAAATGGGTTTGGGGAGATTCACAAAAGAATGCCTTTGAGAAAATTAAAGAGATATTGGCATCACCCTGAACTATGGTACCACCAGAGGTGGGTGCACCCCTGATCTTCTACCTAACTTAGATGGAGAGGTTCATAGGGATCTTTCTTTCTCAATAAAGATAAAGGGTAAAGAGACCCGTTTACTACTTATCGTGCATGATATCAAGTACTGAATCTAGATACACCAATGTAGAGAGGCACTGTTTGACCTTTGTTTTTGTTGCCCAGAAGTTAAGGCATTACATGTTGGCATTTACATTCCTTATTTTCACCAAGTATGATCCTATCGAGTACCTTGTGGTGTGAATGATATTAGTAAGAAGATTATCAAAGTGGTTTTTGATCTTGTCAGGGTATGATTTTAAGTGTATTGTCCCAAAGATTGTCAAGAGCCAGGCAGTCGCAGTTTCACTAGACCACTTCCCAAGTCGGAATTTTAAGCCTCCTACTGAGGAGATACTAGGGAAAAAATTCCAAGCTTGCCTCGCAGAGGAAATGGAAGAATGGAAGATGGAGTTTGATGACTCTTACATCTAGGGGATGGGGGTAGCAAATATTATTATCTCCAATGGGAAAGATAAGATCACCATCTCCTTCAAAATTAATTTCAAATGTTCAAACATTGAGGCTGAGTATGAATCTCTCATTTAAGGATTGTCAGAAGCGCTGAGAAGAGGCATTAAAGTGTTGTGCATACGAGGGGACTCTAACTTGGTAGTGAAATGGGTCAGAGGGTAGTTTTACCTCAAGAATGCCAATTTAGCACCATATAGGTCCATCATCTAGAGATTACTGAGTCAGTTCTTGAAGATCCCTATTGAGAGGAACGCCTGCACGATGAACTGACACCCATGTGTACTAGTCACAATAGCCCAAAAGTTTGAGATGGACGAGTCAGAAGTAACCAAAATGATACGATGATGAATAGTATCTTCCACGATCAAGTTTTCATTTCCATGTGAAGAACCCAATAATTAGAGGTGCCCATTAGTAAAGTAGTAAGAAACCGGGGAAGGGATGATAAAAATGCCAAAGTTGGAAAACTACCATTTACCCCAATGGACTCTTTATTTTAAGATCTTCGGAAAATTTTTATCTAGATGTGTGGGAGAAGAAAACGCTAAGGAGAGGCTTACAACAATTCATTAAAAGCATTGTGGAGACATAGACATCCCCCTTAATCGTCAGTTACAATGGTGAGGGCAGGGGCGGCTACTATTGGCCCACCATGAGCATGAAGGTTGTTCGTTTGCAATACGACTGTTTAAAATGTCGGCCTCAATTTGATTAACGAGCTGAGGCTAAATTTGTTAAAGAGTTTGAAGATTGGAAAACACCATACATAGCATATTTGAGAGATGGAGAGTTTCCAATAGAAAGATCAGGTGAGATATACCTAAAAAAAGAGTGGCCCATATTTACTTGGTAGAAAGGGAACTCTATAGAAAAGGATATAATGAGAAGGTGCTAAAGTGTGTAGCTAAAGGAGACATAAGGATGCCAATTTATATGATGAACTGATGACACTAGGGTACTATTAGCCCACAATGGAGGCTGACTCTATCAGCTATGTTAAGAAGTGAAAGGCATGCCAAGAAAATAGGGTGCATGCCCCATCAGTAAGTCTACAAAGCCTAGCATCTCCTTACCCCTTCCACACTTGGACATTTGATCTGGTGGGAAAGATCAGCCCAGCCTTTCATGGCAAGGCCTTCATCATTATTGCCCTAGAACTATACACTAAATGGACACATAAAATCCCTCTAAAGAGAGTGATAGCCCAAGTGGTGACCCAATTTATAAGATATCATATGAAGGTCTAGTATCCCCAAAGTTATAATAACATATCATGGGAAGCAATTTGTGTGTAAGGAGATGGGGCTCCTAATGGATAAATATAAAATTGTGCACAACAATTCAACTATCTCATACGCAAAGGGGAATGTCTAGACGAAGGCTATAAGCAAGGCATTGATTAATATTTTGAAAAAGATTCTTAAGTGAATGCCAGGAGCATTGGATAAAAAGCTACCGATGGTTCTTCGGGCCTACAGAACTTCAAAAAGGAAATCGACGGTGTTTACTCCATTCTCGCAGGTGTATGAGACCAAAGTTATCCTAACGGTGGATCATGCAATAACCTCAGCTAGGATCGCTCTAAGTAATGGCCTTATACTAGATCCTAGACATGTGTAACTAAAGGTATTGGACGAGCACGTGGACAAGGCCAACGAAAATTTCAAAGTTTACACCCAACAACTGTCAAGAACTTATGAGAACTTGGTCAAGCCTAGGGAATTAGTTCTGCATGCATTCACTCATCATGTTTAAAGCATGCCAGTATCTAAGTTCAAGACCAACTAGGAAGGGACCTTCATGGAAAGAGGGGTAGGCAAGTCAGGTTACTGCCTGATATCTGAACCTAAGAGTGACTGCCTTCAATCAGTTAACTATAAGTGGTTGAAAAAAATATTATGCCTAATTCTTGAAAAATTCATTTCTTTTGAAAGTTTGAATAGCCAACTCTAATGCATATTGTTTTTTTGTAAAATATAGTTATGAGCACAGTTTCTTAAACATCGTGTAGTATACAAGATTGAATACCATACTGTTTTGATCAGTACTTGATATTTTGTGCATTATTTATTTACCTTCTTTATGAGGTGGGTACACCAGATTAATGTTTTCTTTTTCTTAAAAAGAAAGAATAGTAACATTCTCTACTAGACTAGAAGAGGTTACATGACAAAAAAAACTTTTCTCATTATACTTGGGGGATTCATCCATTCCATAGGTAAAGTATAGTGAGGAAAGCCCCTACAGACCCACAGACTAGCATGAGATGGTTCTCTAAGTAATAATTTTTTTTAGAAAAAGTATTTCTTGCAGATTTATAACCCGGAGAACAAGTTCTCACCCCTGTTCTCAAGAAATTAATTTTTTCTTGCTAGTTCATATGAAAATGTAAAGAAAGGAGTCTACCCCCTCTCTAAGATGGAGTTTTAAAAAAATTCACATATTAAAAGTTCTCAAGTTAAATTTTGGAACAAGGATCCCGCAGACTAGGGGCAATTTACTAAAAAAAAAAAATAGTTATTATTTTTATACTTAGTTCCAATTTTATGATTTTTCTTTATGCATTTGGGAAGGAGAAAGGTGTCACCCTCCTCTAGGTAATTCTCTAAAAAATGTATATACAATAAGTACCCTGCAGTTAGAGGGGAATCATTAAAAAGATAACTTGCCCAGATGATAGTGCATACCTCATAGTTAGAGGGACATCTCTGAAATGATAGCTTGCCCACATCATAGGTAAGTACCCCACAAAACATGATGCATCTCTAATTGATAAAATTCTCACAATAATTAGTGTTGTCATAGTAAACAGATGCTAAAAGGATAGCAGAGGCAAGGAATTAAATGACAGAATGGAAACAAACAAATAGTTTTCTTTAAGGTCAAGTATCTTTTTACATATATGGAAAGAAAGAAAAATACAAAGAAAACTCTACATATCTAATAAACTATTCGCTAGATAAAATTAAAAAAAATCCTTCCACGAGCGCACATATGCATAAGATGGACCTGCTTGCTCAACAAACTGCTCCTCCAAGTTACCATTATTTCTTGTGAAGTTCATCTTGTTATAGGAAGAGAATCTAGCATGTATTGCATTTTTACCAAAAGAGGGGGGTATTCAACCAAAATTTGCTCCTAAGACTTTAAGGACCTTGAAGGCAGAGTCCATTGGAGTGGGTCACACCTCACCCATTCGAGTTCTTCACAGACCCTTGTCAAACTACCCTCCTACAGTCTTGGACAATAAATGATACTCATAAATAAACATTCATCTTGGATTTAGCAGAGAAAGTTTTCGAATTATCAAATCCAATTCCAACACAACTTGAGTCTCTTAAATAATCTTTTAACTTCAAAATCCTAGACTCAAGAAAAATCTTAGACACCTCAAAGTTTAAGCACTCCTTTATATTTTCGATAATTCCTAGAAGATAATCTCGCACCCCCTCAATGTAAGAAAACTTATCCCTAAGAGTCTTTTCACTTGCCCTTAAATCCTTAATCAATTTGTTGTTATCTTCTATGATACGTCCTTTCACCATGACCTCAAACTTCTTAGAGTCCTCTAATTCACTCTTTGAAACACAAAGTCTATCATCACTCTCTTTCTTGGAGACTTCTAAATTTTAAAAATTATATTTCATGTCCTTAAGCTTCTCATGAATGATATCTCTTTGAGTTTGAAAATTTTGCAAAAATTCAGTTTCATCTTTTAAATAAAATTTATTTTTTAAAGAAATTTAAGCCTTTTTCAAAACTTTAGATTTAATTTTTCTACACAATTATTAAGCATATTAAAACCCTCTTAAATATCAAAGTTGTCGTTATCTCTAAACACAACGGACAACTTATCTCTATGATGACCCTTTGATCAAGTGGAAAACTGAGCGTCTGTGTAATATGCTAGTCGTTGTTATCCGCTTCCAACCACAATACAAAACCTAAACTATAACTACACTCTTAAAGAGTATAGTGGCTAGTCTGGGTATCGAATCCTCAGGGAACTAGGATGAGTGAATGTGATGACAAAGGTAAGACTGTTAACCATAACTTGACTCTAAAAAGAAACAAAAAGATGATTGAGATGGGAAATAACTAATTAACTAAATGTAAACTCTAAATTACTTAAAATATTGAAATTGTTTAAACTAAAGCTTGAATTATATGATGAAAAAATAGGTCAGGAATACAATCCCTCAACCCTAGTGTATTGATGGGATAAAACTAGTCGTGAATTTAAGTGATTAATTAGACCCATAATTTAGTACTCCCAAGCATTACGTATATGAGGTTCAAGCCCGCACAATACTTAATCAGAGGATGAGTAAATCAGTATTACGATAGTTACATTCGAATTGCATTCTGAAGCATCCCGGTTACCCAGAAGCAAATGAGATCCAAAGATCTACAATTGTCGTGTTACTACGCAATACGGTCGTAATAACCCATTAAATTCAGAGGATTAATTTTATACCCATGGAACTACCACATCATATTGAGTTCATGCATCCCGACCCTTAAAAATTTAGCCTATCATGATGAAATTAATGAAAACGATTGTTGAATTGCAGAAAATCATGATTAAACTGAGGAGAAGTGAAGAATGATGTAGAAGGAAGATTAGATAGAAGAAAGTAATCAACTAACTTACCAAAGCACTAAAAGAATCAACTAAAATTATTTGTAATCATAGAAATCTGAACAAACTTCAATCTTGGAATTAAAATTGCAATAAATCTTCAAACTAGGATTTTGTAGAAACTTTCTCTCTCTAACTAACTCTAAAAGTTTTAACTGAAAAAGGAAAAATTAGATGAATTTTTCCACCCCTAAAATAATAATAAATCAGGTTTAAATACCCTACAAGACTCCAATAGTTTTAGCTTAACCAGGACTCTCCATTGGAGGAAGAGTAAGAAAACAAAACTGCGACAGTCGGACCGGTCAGGTTCTCCTTCAATTCGGTTTGGCTTGGATCCGGATCGGTTCTTTTTATTTCTGACTGGATTGGTCCGATTCGAATCGATTCTTTTAATTTTCATCAACTTCGATCCGTCTTCGGTCTGGGGTTCACTGGAACTTTGTATTTCGGATCGGTCCTATCTTTCTTTGACTTTTTCTTCTATCTTTGACTAATCATAACTTTCACACCAGGACTCCGATTGAGGTACCGTTTCTTCCTATGCACTTGCCAACTTGATATCTTCAACTTTTCTTGAGATGCCTCATCCGAATTCCAGGTAAAAATTACAAGTTTTCCCTTTTGACTTTCCTTCTTTTCTTTCTTTATTCTTCTGGTTTCTTTCCTTCTTTAGTGACATCAAATACCTGTAATATTAGTACAAAATACTATAAACTCGAGGTACTCGTTAGAATAAGTCAGTAGCAATATTATGAGATAAAATCAAATCGATTACGTTTTTTGAGATGCTAAAAGTAACTAAATTAAAGGGATAAATTTAGAAGAATTTATGCCTAATCACCCTTCGAGAAAAATAAGCAAAAATGAGAGAGAGACAAACACACAAGCCTAAAATGACATGAAAGAGCGAACTATACGATATCTTTGTATTCATTCTATGATTCCACTTGAAAGACCTAAACTAAGTGCAATGTTTTCATATAGATAAGATTAAAAAACGCACACACCAACTATTTTTAATTTTTCAAATTAAATTTTAACTTAAACAAATTATCCCAATTAAATTTAGCACTAATTAACCGATTGTTGTGTTAAAGAGATTAACCAATTTTATCTTTCCCTAAAACTTGACTCTAGGTGAGTATAACAAGATAAAATAAACTAATCACACACAATGCCCAATATAAGAGAAAAAGATGCAATGCTAAAAACCTCAGACGATACAACCATGAAAATTTCACTATATACGAAATTACATAACAACACAATGGAAGACTTACATAACTGACTCGACGCCCTCATGAACCTTGACGGTCTTCGTCACTTATACCTTTTCACAGTGACATGCATGATTTCACTCGTTATGTTGCCACAATGTGTGAGTCCACACACGCCTTAATATCCACCGATTCAGGCTCAGCAACTATCACATAATATGGAGTCCACCGTATGTAAACAAACTACGCACTTAATCCGCCACATGAAAAAATTACTCAACAAGGTGAAGAGTAAGCCTTAGTGACCAAAACAAAATCTCAAAGCATATATAAAGATGAAACTTGGATCTTAAACTAGTTGGCTGAAACTAGGGCTTTGGAGGCTCTTGGATATGTATAGGAAAACGGTTTTGCCAAAAACTCTCATAAAAACTTATGCTAACAATCCTTTGTATAGAAAATACAATTTTCTAGGTGGCACATTTTTTAAGGTCTTGTTCGAACAAAACTATTGTTCTCGTTCAAACTAAAAATCAAACTCACTCGAATGAACTTAAAAATCTTGTTTGATTAAATTTTGAACAAGATTTGAACAATATTTTAACTGTGAAGCATATCTTTCTCGTTTGAATATCATTTTAATGTCATTCAAATGACATAAGCATCTCGTTCGAATGAACGGTATAAAGTCATTTAAATGACTTTAAACAAAATATGGATGTTGTTTTAGAACTTTTTTCAATGTAGCCCTCAAATAAGCCTTTATAAAAATAATTAAAAGCAACACCCAATATAAAATCCAAGGATCAAAATATATATGCATTCATGACTTATGAGATCCTTAAATATTGAAGATAAAACGATGCACGAAACACGACATGATGATGTAGATCCTCTAACTTGGCCATTACGGTGTTTAATCAAACACGTCATAGGCTTGAAAGATAAACACACTCAATTACTAACTTATAACTCAAAGATTTTGTCCAAACACGGAGTAAGCTAAGACATATAAATTGACTCAATTTGAAAATTTCTCCTTACAGCTTGTAAATGAAAAATTCGGGAATATAAAATGTAACCATCTACCTAATGTAAGGAAATTTTTTTGAATATCTGAAACTGAACTTTGGGGACAAAATCCATGGAAATAATTGACAAAATTCATTGAAATAATTATCAAAATCCATAGCAACTAATGTGGCCCAGTAAGGAAAAAAATTCGATAGAGTCAATTTGTATGTATTTTAGCTCATTTCATGTTTCAATAAAACCATTGAGTCATAGGTTAGGACTTGAGTGTGTTGATCTTTCAAGCCTATGATGTGTTTATTTGAAGATCGTAGCATCCAATCTAGAACGTCCACATCATCCTGTCATGTTTAGTGATATATTTCATCATTAACATCTGAGGAATCTCAAAAAGGTATGAATGCATTTTAATTTGATTCCTGGATATCATTGCGTGTTTGTTTTATTTTTTTGAGGCTATTTTTCATAAAATCTTTTTATAAGAATTTTTTTATCTTTGAGCAAAGTGGTTCGAACGACTTTATACTTTTGCTCGAACAAGATGTAGTTGTTCGTTCAAACCCTTCAAAGAAACATCAAACGAGAGTTTTCTATTAGGGAAACAACTATCATTCAAAGCCCATTAAAAGTTGGTTCAAATAAGATGAGTTGTTCATTCGAATGAGTTTAGTTTTGGTTCAAACGAGATATTCGGTTTCATTTGAATGAACTCCTATTTTCGTTCGAATAAGATATGTTGTTTCATTCGAAAGAACTCCAATTTTCATTATAATAAGATTCTTTTGCATCGAAAATTTTATTTTCTATAAATAGGCATGCTGGGAATTTTTTATGATGAGAATTTTGGTGAAAATTAAATTTTAATCAGAAGCCAAAAGCCTCCAAACCCTAGTTTCTCCCAAACTCTTTGAGATACAAGTTTGAATCAATATATGCTTTGAGATCTCATTTGCCTCAAGGTTTTACACATCATCCTTGTTAAGTATCTTTTATACGGTAGATTATGTTCTTTCTATTTACACATGGTGGACTCCATGCTTGTGGTGTTATGATAAAGAAGCGGTACATTTGTGTTCTACATCTGTATAAGGTTGTTGATCCTTATTGGTTGACACTGACTAGTTTATGGACTCACGGGTTGTGATGGTTGTGATGGTTGTGATGATTGTGAGAGTGGACTCCTGCGTATCATTATGAATAGGTCGAGGAACAGAAAGCATCAAGGTTAGTGAGGGAGTCAAATCGGTATTGTATGTCTACATGTCGTGTCCTTGTAATTCCATACATAGTGAATTTGTGTGACTGGGCCATCCGAGATATTTTTCGTTGCGAGTTTTTCTCGTACATCGGTGTGTTGTGTTGATTGATTTATTTTATCATGATATCACCTAGATGAATTCTTTAAGATAAAGATAAAATTGGTTATTCTTTTTTAACACAATAATCGATTTAAAATTGGTGCAAAGTGTAATTTGGGTTATTTCTATTTAAGTTTATTATTTAATTTGAAAAAATTAAAAATTGGATTTTGTTTTGACCACTCCCTATTAGCACATTTTATTGAATTGGTATCAAAGCAGGAACACAAAGTTTTTGTGTTTGGTCCATATTTTAGCATGAGTTTCAGTAGTTTTTATTCAGAGGGTCAATCATTTTCTAAGCCACATTTGTTTGATGGGCCTAACTATGTGTACTGAAAAGAGTGTATGAAATAAACACTTAAGTCATTAGATGAGCAGGTATCGCAACTAGTTGTTAAGGGTTGGTCCACACCCCCAGCCTTAGCTGGTGGTTATAGGATTCTCAAACTCGTTGAATAGTGGAGTGAGGAACATCATAGGTTAGAAGATTATAATTCACAAGGTTTAAATTCTCTGTTTTGTGCAGTTATACCACAAGAGTTCCGTCATATTATGATATGTAAAACGCCTAAAGAGGCTTGGGACATACTCCAACTCACCCGTGAAAGTACTACTACTGTTAGGGCTTAAAAACTCCAAAACCTCACTACTCAGTTTAAAACCATTAAGATATAGCACAATGAATCCTTTGATGAATTGTATTTTAGATTATCTGATATTATGGACTCGTCGTTTAAGTTTGGAGAGAGAATACTCGAAACCCATAGAGTTAAGAAAATCAAAAGGTCCTTGCGTGAAAGATTTAATTCAAAAGTGATAGTTTTGAATTCCTTAGGTACTTTAGACTTCACAAAACTTGAAGATCTGGTAGGTGATATTGAAACTTATGAGATTAACATGTTTTCCTAAAAAAAAGATGAAGAAAGATACGGGCATTTCTTTGAAAGCCCAGAAGGAGGAAACATGAGTTTTGGATTGATTTCATTGATATGGCCATGTTTGTAAAGAAATTTAGAAAATTTCAAAAGTCTAAAAAAGAATCAAAAGATGTAAAGAAGTTAGAGAAATATACGTATAACCAGTCCAATCAATTTCCTATAATCCTAATGATAATATCAAATAAATGAGTTAGATACATGCTTTGGGTGTGAGGGTTATGGTTATAGTGTACCTTAGTATCCAATCAAACTAATGAATGAGGAATAGAAACCGAAGGTGTCTAATGCAATCCTTAGTGATATTGATCCATAAGAGGATCTGGATTCCTCTATTGAGTAAAACTACACAACATTCATGGGTAGTCATGCGAGTCTTGATGAAAATCTTTCCATGAAGATAATCTGAGCATGACACTTTCGAGGCCATTATTTTTTATTCCCAAGTGAGTGATGGTGCAAAGAGTGGAGGTGAAGAAGAAGATGAAGAAAAGAAGGATGAAAGTGAACTCCAAATTGCCTTTCATGAGTTGTATGCATAAATAATGAAATTACTAAAAGGCAAACTTGAAGTTAGAAGCTATATTAAATAATGTGTCATAGGTAATGATGAGAGTGTTTTGATTACGGATCTTAGGGAACGTGATAAGACTCTTAAGGAAAAACTCGCATTTATTAAGGGAGAGCGAGAGAGACTTCGGGGATTAATGGATATTTTGAAGAAGGATTCCATACTTTTTTATGAGTCTCGTCATTTGGTTGAGTCTAAGTTTGTTGAGTTAGAAGAGAGAGTGATAGACTTGAGTAATGTCAAATTTGATTTGGAATCGTGGTCAAAAAAGTTGGATAAGATGTTAGGCACCATCTGAATCAAAGATAGAACATGTGGGATTGGATTCGATATTCCTATTGCTTCCATTGTTAAATAAAAAATCACACTGTTGAGAGATTCAACCATGGATATGAACGTTAAAAAGGTCAACCCAAGGGCAACATTCCTCGTGTCTACACGCACATTGCGGTATTAAAGGTCACCTTAGGCATTTCTACTTTGATCTTAGAAATGGTCCTAGGAAGTCTAAGTCTAGAGCCACTGAGGTTTTGAAAACTCTAGAGCATCATGTTTCACCTATGTGGGTTAGGAAATCATATTTGGAGGATTAATATGTTAGAGTTTTTTATTCTCAAATTTTTTTACATGATTCTTCTTATGATATATCTAATGGTTGATTGTGTTCGCATGTTTACATAAACTAGATTTTTTATTTCATTTTATATGTTTTTTCTAATTGTATGTGGTTTGAGTCTTTTGTATTTTTATTTTTATTTTATTGTGTCTTATTAAGAAAAATACAAATTGATTTTGTTTATCTTTTGAGCTGTTTGTGAAAAATTGATATCATTTTAAAACATATTTAAAAACTAATAAAAAAATTAGTTTATGTGTAGATTAGTTTTACACATTTTTAATGGCATATTGGTGTGTTTTAATCCATTTCATTCCTTGTGTCCATATGGCTAGGACATTTGATTATGATTTTCAATGCTTGTATTGTTCTTAATCACACTTGCATGGAGTTGTTCAATTTTGATTTGCTTAATGGATTCACTTCACATACACATGCACGAGATCTTTTGAATTCTAACTTCACATGTTATATTTTAGCTAAGTGAGATGTTCTCCCATTAATCTAGTCATTTACATATATTTTGACTATGGGTGATTTGTGCATGTAAAAACTATTGCCCGTGAGTATGTTTTTGTTATTGAATATATAAGTGTGCACGGAAATGGGCTACGAAAGGAGAAAATATCCTTTGTGGGAAAGCCACAATTGGAAATAGGCTTAAAAAAATGGGAGGAAAAAAGAAAATATAAAGGTCAACGCGTTTGTTTGTTTGATTTTAGAAAAATGGCATCTTCAAAAAGTTAAGTTAAAAAATATATGATATTTTTTTAGCTTTTAAGGGTGTCATAGTTGAAGATCAATGAGTTTGTAAAATGAATCCTAGTTATGCATCACACGTCATGAGGCTATTGATTTGTAGAATCATTAAAATTCTAGGCTTGTGTGTATTATACTTGTTTTGTTCTTTCAGTTCACTTTATTTGTCACTTTAGGCTAAATCTTAGTTTGATAAAATTTTGTGATCAAATAGACATTTTTGAGTGACTGGGTCATAATTCTTTTGTTTCTAGTTCACGTGCCTTCACTCCATTCCACATGTTTAGAACATCGACACTATGAGTGTGTAAAACTTATCTGTTTTGTATCATGTTGTGGCTGTTTATACCCATATATATGTATTGAGTCTTTGCATTTGAATTTAATTAATATTTTCCACGTGCTTTATCTTTGAATCAATTGGCATGATATACGATCATTTTGGTATCTCTTGTTACTTGTTTACATTGGTATCTCATGATCCATTGTGTATTCTAGTTGGTATCATTTATTGGATCAATATTGATATTGATTGATCATTGTTTGGATTATTTGTGATTATATTTGAAAGACTGTTACTAAAGCCGTTTAATACAAGATTAAACTATTTAAGTAACTTCGAACTATTTTTTGAAGAAACTCTTTTCTAGAAATCAAATCAGTTTAATCACAAGAGGTGTTTAAAACTTTGCACGAGATCAGTTCAAGATTTTTTAACTAGTTTTGAAAAACAAAACTAATTTTTTTTTAAATCAGCACACCAATCAGAAAGGGATGAGGAGATGTAGAAAGATTAATGACAAGATACTTTTAACGTGGTAAAACCTCAACCAACTGAGGAAACATCCGCGACTCCCTCTACGAAGTAATAAGAAAAATCCACTAAAACAAATATAACAGTTACAAACTATATAACACACATGCACACAAATCAGACCTATACAAGTTCAGGAATGTAACCACTGGTGTCCTTATAACTTTTCTGCAGTTCTTATTGTTGATGTTATTCTCCCAGTTTGCTAACTTCACTTTGTTCCAGTCTTTACGTCGACTCTTGTTTCAAGATCTTATTACCAACACTTTTAGTGTTGTAGTGTGTAAGTTTTTGTGATGGTGATCTAACACATGCATGCACACACTCACGCTCATTTTTACAAACAGTATTAGAAAATTACAAATCAGATCTATATGCTGTGATTTTCAGTTTCTCTCTTCTTAGGAAACTTTGAACCTTATTTGACCTTTAATATTAACCCAGAATCCATGACTATCTTGCTCAGAATACGTATCAAGATCTTAATAAATCTCAGGGTTTTGAAAAGATTTTTGAAATTGAAAATCGTCAAGTGTGATTCCTGATGATGCTAAGATTTAGCACCACCGGATAAGTGATAGTGAGCTCAAACAGTAGCAACCATGGAGATGTGTAAGTGTATAAGTATGTAGAAGGGGATGAGTATAAGAGGAAATAAGACACTGATGTATAGTGGTTCAGCCAATTTGGCTTACATCCACTGTGAGTGTGTGATCCTCTAAGTATGGGCACTATTGGCCTTGGATACAATTCACATAAGCTCACTTTCTCTCTCTAGTGTGTGTATAAGCAGAGTTTGTGCTAGGGTTACCATAATCTAATCCATCCCCCTGTAGGGTTATAGTTGACAAGTATATATAGGTCTTGGGGGGTGTAGTGTACCCCCCAAGTATGCATGGTGCATGTGAATCATGATCTAGCCAATCCCCTGTGGACACCTGTAGATGCCAAATGATGACATAATATTCCCTCACGTGAGGGTGTGATTTTGTTATAACGGTCTCCCCTGTGCCATGTGAGCCTCACGCGCACTGTTCCACTCGTCTCCCAAACCACGCGCTGTGATGATGTCACCCTCGGCCTATGAGCCGAGGCCGAGGGAAAAGTTCCTTCCAGTAGTGGGTCTGGCCTAATTCTGGCCTCGTACTATCGGCCCCTCGTAGGGTCGGCTGGAGCCTGGTAAAGGGTCGGCCCCTCGTAGGGTCGGCTGGAGCCTGGTGAAGGGTCGGCCCCTCGTAGGGTCGGCTGGAGCCTGGTGAAGGGGTCGGCCCCTCGTAGGGTCGTCTGGAGCCTGATGAAGGGTTGGCCCCTCTGAGGGGTCGTATGGAGCCTGGTGAAGGGGTCGGCCCCTCGTAGGGTCGTTTGTGAGGAGGCAATCTTCAGCCAGGCTGAGGATATAAACGGGTATATCAATCACCCCCCAGCCCTTAGCCATAGGTGCTATTGAGATGGCTGAGGGATAGTGTTGTAATTGAGATGCGTGTATGATCAGTTAGATGAGTGACACCTGGGAAGGTACTCATTGTTGTTCCAGTTTCCAAGGCATGGCGGCTGCACACTTTTCTTGGGGCTTTGTGCCCTAATGATGCCTTCCTCGTGGGCTGTGTCCTGCCTTGGTCAATGGGCCCACTCATTACTAAGGTATTTAAGAGATTTTTGAACTCTCTCTCTTCTCCTTCTTCTTCTTCGTGCCGAAGCCTTCTCTCTCTAGCCTTTTACCAGTTTTCATTGCCATTTTTGCAGCCTTCAATCCTTCAAGCTTAGCAGCGTTCTTGCTCTCTCTTTATCAGGTAATCCCTTTCACCCAGCGCTCTCTTTTACCTTCATTTCTGTTTGCTTTTTAGGTTCGTGGGGCTGCATTTTCTTTGGGTTGTCTCTTAGCTTTTTCCGTTGTCTTCTCTGGCGACTGTTTCTTGAATGTTCTTGAGTGTTCTTGAGTGAAAACCATCAATTCCCCTTTTAATTCAAAAGTCTAGTTTGGTCAATTGCAAACTTGTTTGTGGTTAAGTTCCCCAAATTTCTCCAAGTGTAGGGTCTTCCCTTTTAATGCTTAGGAGGCTTTATAGTTTAGTATCTGAATTCCCATCCCTGAGAGAGAAACTCTTTGCAGAGATCAGACGAATATAGGAAGAGGAAGAGAGGAAACGAGGGGCCGACCCTAACTGGGTACGACCCATCTTTCCCATCCCTCTTGCCACAATAAAACCATTTGAACCATCTGAGTCTTGTGGGTCATCATCTCGTCCAGCCGAGACTCCCAAACCAAGTGAGATGGACGAGAGAGCATCCTCGGCAACTGGTGCTGGAAATTCTAGTAGGAGAGATACATCCGACCTAAGCCCAGGCCGAGAGGCCGAGGGCATGGTCCCTTCCGAGGCTCTCCCTGTGAAAACCCTGTCTCCCCATGCCTTCCAAGTGGCTTTTCCCCAGGGCCCTCCGACAGATGACGAGGCCGAGGGAGAGGGGACTGAGGACGAGGACGATGATATAGATGACGAGGTTGATACCTCCCATGCCTCGTCCTTTATCTCCTCTGTTAGGGATCGCGACCTCCTGATATGGAGGCATGTGTATGGAGTGCCCCCCAGCATAACTATAAGGGTTCCCTCTGAGTCTGAGAGGGTTTTTGATTGTGAAGAGGGAGAAGTTGCAGTTTATGAACAGATGTTCAAGGTTGGAGTCAGATTCCCCCTGCATCTTGCCATCGTAGATATCCCGTCTGCCCTAGGTGTTGCCCCCTCTCAGCTTCCTCCCAACTCTTGGAGGACGATCCTGGGCTACATCTCCTTGTGGAAGAATGCTTTCACCGATGAGCCCTCAGCCGACCTATTCTTGGGCTGCTACAACATCACCTCCTCGTCCAAACAGCCTGGATACTATCATCTGGGGGCAAGGAGGTCTGAGAAGAAACTCCTCCATGTGGCACAAACTTCCAACCACGATTGGAAAAAGAGATTCTTCTTTGTCTCTGGGGAGTGGGAGCCCACCGCCGATGGTCCGAGGGTCCCCAGAAAATGGTCTAACCCTTCCATGAAGGCCAGGTCAAACCCTGGACTTAGTCTGGAGGAAAAGGACATCGTTGAATATCTGAGAGGAAGAGGGAGAGAAGTGAAATTCCAAAATTTGAAGACCTGATGACCCCCCGATTCCTCAAAGAAGCTGGTCTGAGGGTCGGCCCTCTGACTGAACTATGTGAGTTATACTAAACATTTTCAATTCTTTGCTTTTTTCAAAGTGTTTCCTCTTTATCTCTGCATTTTTCCGACGTGTCCTCTTATCAGGTCGTCCTTCAGGTATATCAGACTATCTTTGGGAAATGACTGCTCCCAGCTTATTATCAGGCTTGGCGAAGAAGAAAGGGAAGGAGCCTCAGCAGGCTCCGCGAAAGACGAGGGCCGCTGAGCCGACAGTGGTGGAGCCGACCACTGATAGTCATAAAAGAAAGGAGCCTGAGGCCCCTGTTGACCCTCGGCCAGATTCTTGGACGAGGGCCAGGGTCGAAGCCTCTGAGGGGACGGCCTCTTCATCCAGCATGGGGGCCTTCTGGTCTCAAAACCTGGCACATCTGAGGGCCGAGCCCTCGTCACTCATTGCAAACTTGAGGGCAGCCAAGGCCTCAATGTTCTCTGCACCCTCGGCCTCTGACTACGAGTTTTTATCAAAGATACCTCCTGCTAAAGTGTACGACTATGGTCTGCACGCCCTTGCACAGGTATTGGTCTTGACCCACCTCTTAAATTTCATTCTCTCAGTTAACTGTTTCCTCGGCCTCTTGACATGCGTTTCTTTTTACTGTGAAGTCTGTGTGCGTTTTTACCTCAGCGACAAAATGGATGGCCGAGAACCAAGCAAAGTTTCATGAAGCCGAGAGGGCTATCCAACATGAGGCAGATCTTCAATCGGAGCTTGATACTGCAAGGGCCGATTTGGAAAGTACCAGGACCGAGCATGCAAGGATCTTAGACCAACTGACGAGGCAGCACGACGAGGACATTAAGGCCAAGGACGAGTACATTAAGGCCAAGGACTTTCTTCTCAAGGAAAAGGACGAGGCCTTGACCAATATGGAGGCCAAGTACAAAGCTGACTTTGAAGCAGCCATCATGAAAGCCTCGGCCTTGAATATTTGGAGAGGGGAATCAGGACAGCCTGTCGATGGGTCGTCCTTAGGTTTGGTGATGTCGTCTCCTCGGTCCGTCCTTCGATCGAAGCAGTCAGACTGGACGACCCTATGATTGCCGAGGCTTTGACTTATGTAGAATCTCAAGTGCAGGTTGAGGGGGTCGGCACATCTGAAGATCAGCCGGTTATGGTCATCGAGGAAACCCCTTTGGTGGATGTTGAGGCTCTGTCCTCCGATATTGTCCCATAGGGTGGCTGTCTGTAGCCCATACCCTCTCAATGTAGTCAATATTTTTGTACTTTATTTTGCAAAACACTTGATATTTTGTATAACTGGCATTTCATTAATACCATCTTCTTCTTTACTGTCTTCCATATTTGCTTCTAGTGTGGTTTGCTTTGTCTTTTTTAATGCCACTAACCTCTTCCCTCGTCTTTTTTGAGGACAGTGGTGGGGTCGTCCCCTCCACTGGCCCTCATTATAGCCGAGGGATTAAATTACCAAACTAATGGTTTTTACAAGTTTTCCCTCGTCTTTTTTGAGGACAGTGACGGGGTCGTCCCCTCCACTGGCCCTCATTATAGCCGAGGGATTAAATTACCAAACTAATGGTTTTTATAAGTTTTCCCTCGTCTTTCTTGAGGACAGTGGTGGGGTCGTCCCCTCCTCTGGCCCTCATTATAGCCGAGGGATCAACTTACCAAACTAATGGCTTTAACGAAGTTTTCCCTCGTCCTTCTTGAGGACAGTGGTGGGGTCGTCCCCTCCACTGGCCCTCATTATAGCCGAGGGATCAAATTACCAAATTAGTGGTTTTAATAAAGTGTTCCCTCGTCTTTCTTGAGGACAGTGGTGGGGTCGTCCCCTCCACTGGCCCTCATTATAGCCGAGGGATCAAATTACCAAATTAATGGTTTTTAACAAAGTTTTCCCTCGTCTTTCTTGAGGATAGTGGTGGGGTCGTTCCCTCCACTGGCCCTCATTACAGCCGAGGGTTCAACTTACCAAATTAATGGTTTTTAACAGAGTTTTCCCTCGTCTTTCTTAAGGACAGTGGTGGGGTCGTCCCCTCCACTGGCCCTCATTATAGCGAGGGTTCAACTTACCAAATTAATGGTTTTTAATATAGTTTTCCCTCGTCTTTCTTGAGGACAGTGGTGGGGTCGTCCCCTCCACTGGCCCTCATTATAGCAGAGGGTGGTATTCTGTAGATGTTTCCATGCGTACTAGAACTGATAACCACAGGATGAGGGGAAACACGGATATTTCTCATTAATTTTCCAAAGTGTTCTGTTGGAGCAACTCTTATTACAATTATGGTCTATCAAGACCTTACAACACTACTGATAGTATTTCTTCAAATGATTTGCATTCCATTCCAAGGGTTGGAAAACGGTTCCCCTTCTAGGTTTTCTAGTCTATAGGTTCCAGGGACGACTTCATCGATGACCCTATATGGGCCATGCCAATTTGGATGGAGCTTGTTGGCTTTTGCCAAGTCTTCTTGAGGACCAAGTCCCCCACTGCGATAGGCCTCTATTTCACCCTCTGATTGTAAAACCTTGTGGTCCTCTGCTGGTAGGAAGCCTGCCTTATCTGAGCGTCCTCCCTCCTTTCCTCAATCAGGTCTAAGTCGAGTCTCCTCTCTTCCGCATTTTTTTGGGGGTCATACATTTGGACTCTATGCGTAGGAAACTCAATCTCGGTGGGGATGATGGCTTCTGAGCCATAAGCCAGCATGAATGGGGTCTGTCCAGTAGAGGTCCTCACTGTCGTCCTGTATGCCCACAGCACGGCATATAACTCCTCGACCCATCTTCCTTTTGCCTCCTCAAGCCTCTTCTTGATTCCATCAAGGATTGTCCTGTTCGTAACTTCAGTTTGCCCATTGTCCTGAGGTCGGCCTGGGGTGGAGAAAAATTATTTGATACTTACCCTCTCACAGTACTTCTGTAGAGAGGCATTCTTGAACTGAGTCCCGTTATCCGAGATGAGGGTGTTGGGTAGACCATATCTGCATATCACATTTTTCCAGATGAACTGGAAGGTCTTCTGCTCTGTAATCGTGACCATCAGTTCGGCCTCCACCCACTTTGAGAAGTAGTCAATCGCTACAATGAGGAATCGATAGTTATTGACTGCTCTTGGTAAGGGTCCTACCAGGTCAATCCCCCACACTGCGAACGGCCATGGGGATGTAATGGAGGTAAGAGGTTGATGAGGTTGATGAGGGATGGTAGCAAATCTTTGGCATTTGTCACACTTTTTGACGTATGTCGTGGCATCTTTCCCCAAGGTCGGCCACCAGTATCCTTGGGTGATCACCCTCTTCGCCAGGGATCTACCCCCAATGTGTCTTGAACACGATCCTTCATGCACATCTTGCAAAATGGAAGGGACTTCTGAGGGATGCACACACCTAAGTAAGGGGAGCAGAAACCCCTTTTTGTACAAAGTGTCTCCGTTGACAGTGAATTTTGCAGCCCTGTGTCTCAGCTTCTTCCTTTCTTGCCTTGCTTCTGGCATCTCTCCCTCTTTAATGTATCTAATCAGAGGGTCCATCCATGAAACTTCTTGAGAAACATTCAGGCACTTGATAAGTGTTCCCTCGGCATCTTCAATGGTTGGTCGAAGTAAAATTTCCACTGGGACCATCCTCCTGATGTCTGTCCTAGTTGCCGAGGCCAACCTCGCAAGGGCATCAGCACGGCCATTGTTGAGCCTAGGTATCCTCTTTAATTTTACTTCTCTGAAGCCTTTCAGTAATGACCTCACTTTCTCAAGGTACCTAGCCATCCTCTCGTCCTTAGCCTCGTAGGCTCCTAGTATCTGATTCACTACTAGCCTTGAATCACTATGGACTAAAATCTGGCCGACACTAAGAGACTTGGCCAAAGAGAGGCCTGCTACCAAGGCCTCATATTCAGCCTCATTGTTGGAGGCTTTGAAATTAAACCTCATGGCGTACTCAATATCTGTGTCGTCGGGTGCTGATACTATTAACCCAGCTTCGCTTCCGCTTTCGCAAGAGGACCCGTCGACGAAGAGACTCCACACGATGTGTTCTTCTGAAAAACTTCCCTCGGAGAGGGATCCCTGTCTAAAGATGTATCTTCCCTCTTCATTTTCAGTCGCTTTCCTTCTAGCAGAGCTTGTCTCGGCCCTATCTACAGGTGTGTCGGTGGGCCTATTTTGTTGTGGATCTGTCTTCCCGAGGATCTCACCCTCGGCTTCATCTCCTTCCCAAGTAAACTCAGCCACGAAATCTGCCATCGCTTACCCCTTAATGGCTGTCTTAGGCTGATACACAATATCGAACTCCCCCAGCTCTATAGCCCAGGTCATTAACCTTCCTTATTTTTCAGGCTTGTGTAGTACCTGCCTAAGAGGAGAGTCAGTAAGGATGACCATAGTATGGGACTGGAAGTACGAATTCATCTTCCTTGAGGCATGGATCAAGGCGTATGCCAACTTCTCCATCCTCGGGTATCTTTGCTCTGCCCCCTGGAGCGCCTTGTTGTTAAAATACACAGGCTTTTGTATTCCGTCTTCGTCTCTTACAATGGCTGTGCTGATGGCCGACTCTGAGATGGCGAGGTACACGTAAAGTCGTTCACCTTGCACGGGTCGTGACAGCAGCAAGGGAGACCCTAAGTATGATTTTAGCTCCTTGAAAGCCTCATCACACTCTTCACTCCATTCGAAGGCCTTCCTGAGGATCTTGAAGAATGGTAGACACCTGTCTGTGGCCCTTGACACAAATCTGTTCAAGGCAGCTACTCTCCCTGTAAGCCTCTGAACGTCTTTAATGGACTTGGGGGTCTTAATCTCAACAAGGGCCTTTATCTTTTCGAGATTGGCCTCGATGCCTCTTTAATTGACAATGAACCCCAATAACTTCCCTGCTCCGACCCCGAAGACACACTTGGCTGGATTAAGCTTCATTCGGTACCTGTCCATCATATTAAAGGTCCTCTCCAGGTCTGCCACATGATCCTCTGCCTTCAAACTCTTGGTCAGCATGGCATCTACACAGACCTCCATAGACTTCCCAATTTGGTTTTCGAACATTTTATTTACGAGGCGCTGGTATGTTGTCCCCGCATTTTTTAGGACAAAGGGCATGACCCTATAGAAGTATGTTCCCTTGTCAGTGATGAAGGCAGTCCTCTCCGAGTCTTCAGGGTTCATGAATATCTGGTTGTACCCTGAATAGGCATCCATAAAACTCATGAGCTCATGGCCCGCGGTAGCGTCTACCATCTGGTCGATGTCGGGGAGAGGGAATCTGTCTTTAGGGCAGTGCTTGTTGAGGTCTGTGAAGTCCACACACATTCACCACTTCCCGTTGGCCTTTGGGACAATGACTGCATTGGACAACCATTCAGGGTAGATGACCTCTCTGATAAATTCAGCGTCCTCTAACTTTTTGACCTTGTCCCTGATGACCTCATACTTCTCTCTAGAGTAGACCCTCCTCTTATGCTTTACCGGCTTCACTCCCTCTACCACATTGAGCTTGTGGCACATGATTTCAGGGTCGATCCCCGACATATCTACATGACTCCACGCGAAGACGCTTCGTCTTCTCCTCAGCAGTTTGATGAGGTCTTCCTTGATATTGGGCTTCAGAGACTTGCCAACTTGGACGGTTTTTCCCGGGTCATCCTCATCGAGGATGATGGGTTCCACCTCCTCCGCGGCCTCTCCTTTTTTGAGCTTCGTCTCGTCCTTGGGGTCTAGGGTGTCAATATTGTAAGTAGTTGTAGCCCTCTTGTGTCCCTCCCTTTCTTCAGCGGAGTTGTAGTAGCACTCTCGTGTTGTCGTCTGGTCTCCCTGAACTTCCCCCACCCCGTAGGGGGTAGGGAATTTAATCATCTGGTGCACCGTAGACGGCACAACCTCGAACCCTTTGAGGGCCACCCGCCCCAATATGATATTATAGGCTGAAAACACATGCTCATCCATTACAAAGAAACTGACCTTCCTGGTGAGGCATCTCGGCCACTCGTCCCCCATCCTAACATCAGCCTCATACACTCCAAGGGGGTGAACTTTTTCCCCACTGAATCCAATCAATGGATGATGGTATGGGACGAGTCTAGCACGGCTGAGGCCTAAGGCCTTGAAGCATGGCCAGAACATCACGTCTGCGGATGAGCCCCCATCTACCAGGATCCTCGGCACCTCGCACCCGTGCACCCTGGTCGTGATGACGAGAGGGTCATCATGCGGGGCTAAGAGGCCTTTGAAGTCAATTCTTGAGAACCCTACTATCAGTGTATCCATGTCAACCTTCTTCCTCTTTTCTAATTTGACCTCCAGAGAAGTCGAGTGTACTGTCTTCGTTACTGCCCTGGCTTCTGCCACGTGGGCCTTCCTATCTGCGACTTCCGACCCTCCTCCTGCCAGACCCCCGAAGATCATTCCCACTCCGAACGAGATCATATTAGGCCTCTTGACAGGGCCCTGATCGTCTCTCGGCGGGAGGTCAGGGTCGTCCTCATCATCAGAAGGGTCGGCCCCTCTTTTTTGATGACCTTCTCTACATGCATCGACTCGCTTCTTTCTGGGGTCGTCCCCTCGGGCCCTCTTGAAGGCACCTTTGTCGACGTACTTTCTGAGCTTCCCTTCTTTCAGCATCTTCTTAATCTCATCTTTCAGAGCAAAGCATTTGTCTGTTATGTTACAGTGGTCTTGGTGGAATTCACACCACGGGTTCTTATTTCTCTTGCCAGGAGCTGCCCTAAGCTTCTCAGGCCACTTCAGGGACCGATCACTCTTTATCTCATTGAGAATCTGTTCACAGCTGACCGTTAGAGGGGTGTAACCAGCGAACTTGTCATCCGTGGACCTCTTCTTCCCCTCTTTATTCTTCTTAGGGTACTTACCCCCACTAGCACCCCCTTTTTTGTCTTCATATTTTGCGGCCATCGCCTCTTCAGCGTTCATCACCTTTCCTGCTGTCGACAGCAATTTGGCCATCATACTCGGAGGGTCTTCAGCAAGTTTCCACAACAGCTTCCCCTTTTGGAGTCCTCCAATCAGGGCTGTCATAGCTATGCTCTCCTCATAGTCTTCCACCTCCAGCTTCTCTTTATTGAATCTGGCTATGTAGTCCCTCAGACTCTCATTCTTCCCCTGCTTAACATAGAGCAGGTGGGTGGTCTTCTTCTGTGGCCTCATCCCAAAGCAGAAGTTGTGGATGAACCGGTCTGCCAACTGCTTAAAGTTTTCAATGGAGTTTTTTTGAAGAGACGTGTACCAGACGTGTGCAGCCCCTGTCAGGGTGCCAGAAAAGGCACGACACCTCATCTCGTCTGAGATAGAGTATATGTCTGCTGCTGATTGATACATCTCCAAGTGGTGGATGGGGTTGGTGCTCCCGTCATATCTTGGGGTGACCACAGGTGGCTTAAACTTTGACGGCGTGGGGAAGTTGACTATCTTTGCCACAAAGGGTGAGCCTATGGTGTATCCCCTCTGAAGAGGGTCCCGACTCTTCATTATATCACCGATCTTATCCTCTAACCGCTGGATTGAGTCATTCCAGGGCCTCACAGGGTCGGCTTGGCCGATGTTATCCCCTGCCGCCTCTCTGAAGTGGACGGAGGGTTCTGCTGCGACAGGCCTGTGTCAGCTGTTTACTTCCCTTTGGGCCTCGGGGTCGGCCATCTGCTGCCTCCCCCTGGACCTTGCAGCACTTCTTGACCTGGATAATTGTTCCCGCAGGTCATTTACTGGGCCTAGCCTCTCAAAGGCTGACCCCCTGCTCAGGCGATCAAAAGCAGAGACTCTCGGGCGATCATCAGGGTTTGGTCTCCCGTACTTTCCTCTACTATCCTGGAGAGGTCGTACAGTATTGTTGGAGACCTCATACGGTTCCCAGCATTCTATTGGAGCCTCCTCTCCCTCCAGATCGCCATACCTGTCCTCATGGCAAGGGTTTCCTTGCCTCCCCAAGCGTAGACGCCGGGGGTCAGCAACATCCCTACGCCGCTGAGGGGGTGGCAGGTCTTTGCGTGGTGCCTGGGGTGGTCCCCTGGCCTCATGCTGTCCTAGGGATGCTGCCGGAGTAATCATCTCAGGTGAAACCCCTGGTGGTCTTAGTATGTTCTGGCGTAGAGCTGTGAACTGCTCTTGCATCATCCGCTGGCTTGCTGCCAGAGACTTTAAGGCTGCCGCCACATCAGCCATCTCAGACTGAGGCAGTGGCTGACTGGAACTGGGTCTTCTCCCATCATCCGGCGGGGGAAGCGGTGGTGGTGGCATTTCAGGTGCCATGTGTTTGAGCTATAAAAAGCTGAACTGAAGAAAAGACTGGTGAGCTTGGGAACCTTAGTGGGTCTCTTTCAATGGTGAAACACCTCCTCTCAGGGGGAGTGTTGGTTCACCACCAGAGTGCCCAGTGAGGTCAAGCTGTACAAAGGAAGAGATGTCTTCTCGTTCCCACAGACGGCGCCAAACTGATGATGCTAAGATTTAGCACCACCGGATAAGTGATAGTGAGCTCAAACAGTAGCAACCATGGAGATGTGTAAGTGTATAAGTATGTAGAAGGGGATGAGTATAAGAGGAAATAAGACACTGATGTATAGTGGTTCAGCCAATTTGGCCAACATCCACTATGAGTGTGTGATCCTCTAAGTATGGGCACTATTGGCCTTGGATACAATGCACATAAGCTCACTTTCTCTCTCTACTGTGTGTACAAGCAGAGTTTGTGCTAGGGTTACCATAATCTGATCCATCCCCCTGTAGGGTTGTAGGTGACAAGTATATATAGGTATTGGGGGGTGTAGTGTACCCCCCAAGTATGCATGGTGAATGTGAATCATGATCTAGCCAATCCCCTGTGGACACCTATAGATGCCAAATGATGACATAATATTCCCTCACGTGAGGGTGTGATTTTGTTATAACGGTCTCCCCTGTGCCATGTGACCCTCACGCGCACTGTTCCATGCGTCTCCCAAACCACGGGCTGTGATGATGTCACCCTCGGCCTATGAGCCGAGGCCGAGGGCAAAGTTCCTTCCAGTAGTGGGTCTGACCCAATTCTAGCCTCGTACTGTCGGCCCCTCGTAGGGTCGTCTGGAGCCTGGTAAAGGGTCGGCCCCTCATAGGGTCGGCTGGAGCCTGGTGAAGGGTCGACTCCTCGTAGGGTCGGCTGGAGCCTGGTGAAGGGGTCGGCCCGTCGTAGGGTCGTCTGGAGCCTGATGAAGGGTCGGCCCCTCTGAGGGGTCGTATGGAGCCTGGTTAAGGGGTCGACCCCTCGTAGGGTCGTCCGTGAGGAGGCAATATTCAGCCAGGCCGAGGATATAAACGGGTATATCAATTCCAACTAGGTCTAAGGTCTTGTTTCAAAAGAACTAGAAACAGAAAGCGTTATTATTGATTTTGAGTATGAAAACATTTACAGAAAAAGAATCAACAATGATTTCTCAAGATGAGAAACAATACATGCAGATCTAGGTGTGATGTAACATAAAATGTTCAGATCTAAAATTTCTATGAAACAAAAATGCAGATCTAGCTTAATGCTTAAGTTGGACACAAGATCTTAAAACGAAGAGGTTCCAGCACAAAACCACTATCAAACCACTCTCAAAACTCTCAAACACTCAAGGTTGTGTTTGGTATAAAACTGGATTTGATAAAAAGGGATTAGGGTTTGAAAAAGGTTTGGATGAATTAGTGTTAAGGTTTTTAACTCTGGTCTCTCTCTTCTCTCTTCTCTCTCTTCTCTCTCTAAATGACAAAGTGGAAAAAGTCTCCAAAGGGATGAAGGGAACCCTCTTTATATAGGGGATGAGAAGGATCTAGAAGGTAGAGGAAAATCGAGGGATGATATTAAGTCAAGCTATCTTGACTTTCATCAAACAATTAAAGGTAAGCGGTTGGTTATAAGACTTGTGATTGGATGATAAGGGTTCACGAGGATTGGGACAGGAACGCATGCAGATCGTCGATTAACTCAATCCAATTGCTTATAAAACAACCTGATTTACTCTCTTAAAAGAAACACAAAATCATCCAATAGCGAAGCAACAAGTTTAAGGCAAACACCGGATAACAAACGCGTGTATAAACTTAATTACATAGACACCCTGAATTATCTAGTGCTTTCGGTTCCTACCCAAGGTAACATTCCAGGGAAAAAACCAATAACCATTATTTATATAATGACCCTAAAACTTTTAATTCCATTTTTTAAATAAAAAAAATGTTTAAAAATCATTAAAAATTCCCCCAAAATTATAAAAGATTATTTTAAGGGAAATTAACACACACAACCCACATATAAACAATTTAAACAATTTGTGACTAATGTATGCAGTTCTAAAGTGTGTGTGAATGATAGTGAATATACTTTGATCAAACAAATAAGAGGAATGAACTGAATTGAAGTATTTGAGGCTCTTTGGTATCTAGGACGGGGACTCAATTTTGTCCCTATTTCCAAACTAGATGAACACTTATAGAATGTAGACTCAAGTGAGTCAAGAGTATAAGGTGCTTCAATCTCCCCCTTTGGAAATATGACACAAAATCTCCTTTGAGTCATCTTGGACTCATAGGGAACAAAAAAGAAAAGGAAAACCTATGCCTATGCAAAAATTCTATCTACCCATTTCCTAGAAGAGAAAATTACATAACTCAACTAATTACAATTCAATACCGTATTACAACTTTGAACATATCAGAGAATAACTGTACAGAATCCTGCAAATAATCACTAAGATCAAGATCCTTAGAATATGTACAAAATAAATTAAGTCTTATAAGACTCAAATTTCTCCCCCATTTTGTCTCAAATGGACAAAGGGAAAAATTAGGTAAATCGAAGAGTTTATTCAGCACAAACCATTCCAATTATTTACGCAAGGCAATAAACCTATTATAATCCAAATGTTTGGTAAACATATCTGCAAGTTGCAAATCAGTAGGAACATAATTGATTTCTAATTCCTTAGTTTCAACTAATTCGCGAATAAAGTGATGTCTTATTTTTATGTGTTTTGTTCGCGAGTGTTGAACAGAATTTTTAGAGATGTTGATCGTGCTTTGATTATCACAGTAGAGATGTAATTGTTCTTATTTAATACCATAATCACTTAACATTTTCTTAAGCCAAAGTAATTGAGCACAACAACTGCCAGCAGCTATGTATTCAGATTCAGCAATGGATAAAGAAGCGCAGTTTTGTTTCTTACTACTCCAACCTACCAAATTATTACCAATATAGTAACATGCGCCTGACATGCTCTTACTATCGTCAGTACACCCTGCCCAATCGGCATCAGTGTATCCTATTATAGTGCTAGGAGTATCATTGGTGTACCATAATCCTAAATTTAGAATGCCTTTAATGTATTTGATAATTCTTTTAACACAAGTTAAATGGCTCTCTTTAGGATTGTTTTGGTAATGAGCACAAACGTAAACAACATACATAATATCAGGACGCGAAGCAGTAAGATATAGTAAGGTTCCAATCATACTACGATAAAGGGTTAGATCTATGGATTTTCTATTGTCGTCCTTAGACAGTTTGATAGTAGTACTCATTGGAGTTTTAACATCTTTTGCACTCTCAAGGCCAAATTTTTTAATAATCTCTAATGCGTATTTTGATTGCGAGACAAATAATCCTTTTGAATTTTGTTTGACTTGAAGACCTAAGAAAAATTGCAACTCCCCCATGAGAGACATTTGAAATTCTTTATGCATAATTTCAGAAAAAGATTTAATTTCATTAGGGGAAGTTGATCCAAATATGATATCGTCAACATATACTTGAGATATAATGATATGTTTGTCAAAATGTTTAACAAAAAGGGTTTGATCATTTTCACCTATCTTAAAACCTTTGTCTAAGAGAAAGTTGGAAAGGCGCTCATACCAGGCGCTTAGGGCTTGTTTTAGGCCATACAAAGCCTTTTTAAGACGAAATACATGATTTGGATATTTAGGGTCAACGAACCCTTTTGGTTGTTCTACATAGGTCTCCTCAGTCAATATTCCATTAAGGAAGACAGATTTGACATCCATTTGTTAAAACGTAAAATGTAAGTAGCAAGCTATGGCAAAGAGAAGACGAAAAAATTCTAATCGAGTAACATGAGTAAAAGTCTCGTTAAAATCTATTCCCTCTATTTCAGAGTATCCTTGAAGTACTAATCTGGATTTGTTTCTAATGACTATCCCTTTCTCATCAAATTTATGTTTAAATATCCAACGTGTGCCAATAACCTTTTTGTGCTCAGGTCTAGGTACAAGATACCAAACATCATGAATGACGAATTGAAGAAGTTCTTCCTGCATTGCAGAAATCGAATGAGGATCATTTAATGCATCATTTTCATTCTTTGGTTCCACAAGGGAAACAAAACATGCATAATGAGCATAGTTTCTTAATTGAGATCTTGTACGCACAGGTTCACTGGGGTTACCAACAAAGTTGTCTATGGGACGGTTTTTAGCAACCCAATTAGGTACTTCAGGTGTCTCAATTGGTAAAGAATCATCTATTTCTGGTGAGTCATTTTCTAAAATATTTTCAGACTCTACCACAATAGTTGGTTCTCTAGTCTTACTCTCTACAGTAGTGTCACTTACAATAACGTTTATGGATTCCATTAAGGTCATAGTGCGAAGATTATAGATAGGGTATGCTCTACTGTTAGGAGAGTATCCTAGAAAGATGGATTTATCTACTCGAGTCTCAAATTTGGATAATTGTTCTCTGTCTTTACAGACATAACACGTACTACCAAAGGTTCGAAGGTACTTAAGATTGGGCTTCTTCCCATACCAAAGTTCGTAAGGAGTTTATTTAGAATTGTTTCTAAGACATACCCTATTAATAATGTGACACGCAATACGAATGGATTCTACCCAAAAATACTTAGGTAAAGTCTTGGCATGAATCATAACATGTGCCATCTCTTGAATGGTACAATTCTTTCTCTCAGCTACACCGTTATGTTGAGGATTCTTAGGAGCACTAAATTCATGTTTGTAACCATTATAGTCACAATACTCTATAACACATGTATCTAAGAACTCTCCTCCTCTATCACTACGAATCCTATTTACCTGAGAGTCTTTCTCATTTTCAATTCGAAGTAAAATCTTTAAAAAGGTTTGAAATGTGTTAGACTTTTGTTTTAAGAAAGCTACCTAAGTAAATCTGGTGAATTTGTCAACCATAACAAGAATATAACTATGTCCACAAGGACTAACAGTTTGAGAAGGACCCGTAAGGTCCATATGGATGAGCTCTAAGGGTTTAGAGGTAATAATATCTTTGACTTTCTTATGAGGGGACTTAATAATTTTTCCTTCTTGACAAGAACCACAAACAATGTTAGAAATAGGTTTGATCTTAGGAATCCCTCTAACTATTTCTTGAGACGACAATCTACTAAGATTTTCGTAATTTATGTGACCCATACGATTCTGCCATATCTCATTGTCATCCATTATGGCAATGTTACAGACCTCGGCACTATTTTGAACAGTATAAAAATTATCTGGAGTCTCGATTCCTACAATAATTCACTCACCTTTTTCATTTAAAATTTTACAATTATTCTTTGAAAAGGTGACATTATGATTTGAGTCACAAAATTGCGAGATACTGAGTAGGTTTGCCTTAAGACCTTTTACTAGAAGAACATTTTCAAGTAAAGGTAATCCTCCTTCTTTGAGTGTTCATTTACCAATGATTTGAGATGATACACCATCACCAAAAATTACTTTTCCTCCCGCAAAGCTGGTTTTCTTTAAAAGTTTGGAATCATCCCTAGTCATGTGTTTTGAACATCCAGAGTCTAAATACCAACCAGATGGAGTGTGTTCAGCTTTTAAAGCAGTAATAACAATATTACACTTCATTTGGGGTACTAGCTCATCTTTTCTAACCCAAACATCTCTTGTTTTCATTTTGCACTTATTTTCTCTCAATTGATAAAATTTGTGAGCATTACATTTTTGTTGAAAAATGTTTGGCGCATGAGGCTGAATTTTATGGAAAGTGAGATCATTTGGTTTAGAAAAGTGTTTAGGAATCCTTCTTGGAAATGATCTTTTAGATTTGGTCTTTCTCCTTCTATAGTTAGTGTTTTTGTCTGGTTGTCTAGGAAGAACATAATTGTTACGGATTCTCCTAGATAGTTAAAGTTTTGATACACAGGAGAATTAAAGACGGGGTTGACTATACGTCTATAGTAGCATCCTTCAAAGGAATGACCATATAGATCTCAGTAAGATCAGTATAGATTGCTCGAAGATGGTATCTCCTTAGGAAAGTCTCTAAACATAGGTTTGATGAGATTTTGAGGTTGAACCTTATTCCTAGGAAGTACAGTTTGAAAGACATAATCACTCTTCCTAATAGGGGGAAGACATATTTAGTCTTAGGTGGGATTTCACACTTAGAGTAACTTGATTCCCCAATATCAAATTTAGATTGGTTTTTGTCAAACTCATTTTTCAGAGAATGAAAGGCTGGACAAGTTTCTACAGGTCTTTTGCCTCCTGACAAAAAATTAATTGGTTAAAAGATTTTAGTTTGAGTCTTCAAATTGGGGCAAAATCCTATTCCAGTTCGATCATCAGAAGTGGTTTGGAATCAGTAAAAAATCCATCAAAACAGTTTGAGTTATTTTCAAATTTAGCAAATTTTTTGCAAAATGTTGTTGTCTTTTCTTTAGATTGTTCCAATTCTAATAATGTCCCTTTATATTTTTTCTCCAGAGTTTCATTTTCTTCAATTAAGTTCTTCAATTTTTGATCAAAAGTTTTAACTTCATTTTCATGAGTTAGACATTGGGTAGTATACTCTTCAGCGTTAAGTTTAACCATCAAACTTAGGTTTTCTAATTTCTTAGTGAGATCTTTCACTATTTTTTCTAGTCTAGTGCTTTTCTTGAGAGTTTTCGCATAAAGTGTGTGAATGTTAGGGAGGTCTTCAGTGTCTGAGTCACTAAGTGAAGTGTGTGAAGTGACCCCTAAGGATTCATTTCTTGAACTCACGCACCCATGGACATCATCATTATCGTGTTCCCTTTGACTCACACACCCCATGGTAGAACTAGAAATATTCTCAGAAATTAAAGCATCTAAACCAGTAGCAGCATGATTCACAACAGCAGGAGTAGAGTTACTATCATCATTCTCATCCATAGGCATATCATCATTGTATATAATCTTAGCAATGAAAGACATTCAAGGATCAAAACCATCAGAAGATTCCTGTTCATCATTAAGAGAGGCACTTGAATCATCCCATGTTTTGCAAATATTGGCCCTAGTATGTTTATTAGCAGTGTTCAGTTTCACTCTACAGTCTTGTGCTATGTGTCCTAATTTTCCACATCTAAAATACTCAACGTTCTTGAAGTCTTTGTTGAGTCTCATGTCCTTGTGATGTTTATCTTGACCTTTCTCATGAGGTTTGTAGTTAGACTGATTTGGATAATTTGGCTTGCCTTGTCTATTTGCCAATTTATTTCTAAATTTGACAATTTTCTTAATTTTTTTTTACATTAAGGAAATTTGATTATCCAAACTATCTATAACACATTCCTCATCAGAATCATCAGTGGAAATAGTAAACTCAGGTTTCATCAACTTAGAGGAAAAACTCAAGTTGGAACTAATCGGTTTCCTATGGGACTGGGTCATTTGTTTCTTAAATTCTAATTCCATTTCCATAGTTCGAAGTTTACTACTGAGTAATTCAGGAGTGAGATTTTGATCACACATTTCCTCAATAGCATATCTTTTACTATCAAATTTCTGTGGAAATGATCTCAAAATTTTAGATACAATTTCATGTATGTCATAAGTTATCCCATTAGCATGCAGTTTGGTCACAATGTCAGTTAATTTCATGTAGAAGTCATCAAAGGTTTCAGAATCAAACATAATTAGGGAGTTATACAGCTGAACAAGCATTTGAGTTTTAAGAGCCTTGACTCTAGTGTCACCTTCATGTGCAGTGAACACTGTATCCCAAGCTTCCTTAGAAGTGGCACAAGAAGAGATCCTTTTGAACTCATGTTCATTTATGGACATAAAGATGGCATTATTGCCTTTGTTATTGTTTTGAGAAGTTTGCTTATCTTCTTGTATGAACTCACTTAATGCTTTCTTAGCCCTCTCTTTACTTCCTTCAGTGGCTGGTTTTGTAGGATAAGTGTAACCATTTTCAACAATATCCCAGACATCATCTCCAAGGGTTCCTTGTATGAAAGCAACCATTCTTACCTTCCAGTAAGAAAAGTTGTTTCCATCAACGAGTGGGGGTCTGGTCAAGTTACCAAATCATTCATTTTTCTCGTCCATAGTTTTGATTTTAAGAAAACAATTTCAGAAACACAAGATCTTTTAAAAATATTTTCAAAGCTCTGATACCAATTGAAAAACTGTTACTAAAGTCGTTTAATACAAGATTAAACTATTTAAGTAACTCCGGACTATTTTTTGAAGAAACTCTTTTCTAGAAATCAAATCAGTTTAATCACAAGAGGTGTTTAAAACTTTTCACAAGTTTAGTTTAAGATTTGTTAACTTGTTTTGAAAAAACAAAGTAAAATAATTTAAAATCAGCACACCAATCAGAATGGGATGAGGAGACGTAGAAAGATTAATGACAAGATATTTTTAACGTGGTAAAACCTCAACCAACTGAGGAAACATCCATGACTCCCTCTACGGAGTAAAAACAAAATTCCATTAAAACAAATATAACAAATACAAACTATATAACACACATGCACACAAATCAGACCTATACAAGTTTAGGAATGTACCCATTGGTATCCTTATAACTTTTCTGCAGTTCTTATTGTTGATGTTGTTCTCCTAGTTTGCTAACTTCACTTTGATCCAGTCTTTACGTCAACTCTTGTTTCAAGATCTTATTACCAACACTTTCAGTGTTGTAGTGTGTAAGTGTTTGTGATGGTGATCTAACACATGCATTCACAATCACGCTTATTTTTACAAACAGTCCTAGCAAATTACAAATCAGATATATATGCTGTGATTTTCAATTTCTCTCTTCTTAGGAAACTTTGAACCTTATTTGACCTTTAATATTAACCCAGAATCCACGGCTCTCTTGCTCAGAAGACGTATCAAGATCTTAATCAATCTCAGGGTTTTGAAAAAAAATTTAAATTGAAAATCGCCAAGTGTGATTCCATCTAGGTCTAAGGTCTTGTTTCAAAAGAACTAGAAACAGAAAATGTTATTGTTGATTTTGAGTATGAAAATATTTATAGAAAAAGAATAAACAATAGATTTCTCAAGATGAGAAATAATACATGCAGATCTAGGTGTGATATAACATAAAATGCTCAGATCTGAAATTTCTATGAAACAGAAACGCAGATCTAGCTTAATGCTTAATTTGGACACAAGATCTTAAAACGAAGAGGTTACAGCACAAAACCACTATCAAACCACTCTAAAAACTCTCAAACACTCAAGGTTGTGTTTGTTATAAAACTGGTTTTGATAAAAAAATGGATTAGGGTTTGAAAAAGGTTTGGAGGAATTAGTGTTAGGGTTTCTAACCCTGGTCTCTCTCTTCTCTCTTCTCTCTCTAAATGACGAAGTGGAAAAAGTCTCCAAATGGCTGAAAGGAACCCTCTTTATATAGGGGCTGAGAAGGATCCAGAAGGTAGAGGCAAATCGAGGGCTGAGATTAAGTCAAGCTATCTTAACTTTCGTCCAACGGTTAAAGGTAAGTGGTTCGCTATAAGGCTTGTGATTAGATGATAAGGGTTCAAGAGGATTGGGACAGGAACGCATGCAGATCATCGATTAACTCAATCCAAGGGCTTATAAAACAAGCTGATTTACTCTCTTAAAAGAAACACAAAGTCATCCAATAGGGAAGCAACAAGTTTAAGGCAAACACCGGATAACAAACGCGTGTATAAACTTAATTACGTAGACACCGTGAATTCTCTAGCGCTTTTGGTTCCTACCCAATGTAATATTCCAGGGAAAAAACCAATAACCAGTATTTATATAATGACCCTAAATTTTTTAATTCCATTTTTTAAATAAAAAAATATTTAAAAATCATTAAAAATTCCCAAAAAATTATAAAAGATTGTTTTAAGGGAAATTAACACACACAACACGCATATAAACAATTTAAACAATATGTGAATATTGTATGCAGTTCTAAAGTGTGTGTGAGCAATAATGAATATAACGTGATCAATCAAACAAGAGGAATGAACTGAGTTAAAGTATCTGAGGCTCTTTGGTATCTAGGATGGGGACTCAATTTTGTCTCTATTTCCAAACTAGTTGAGCACTTATACAATGTAGACTCAAGTGAGTCAGTAGTGTTGCACTTTACGCCAATGCATGATATAATTATTTCCTCCAAAATTTCGATTGGTATCATATGTTATCATTTTGGGGGACATATATCTTTTATGGGGGGATAAATGGTTTATTATGCATTCTTTGTTTTATTTATTCCTGAACAAAAAGGGTGAGAAATGATATCTTTCACTTTAGTTTTAGGAGGAGATCTTTATTTTAGGGGGTGAGTCTTACCTAGGTGGAGATCGTCAGACATATGAGGAGTTTTATTCTAATACAGTTTATATTGTTATTGTTGTGACAATTATTGTGCAACACAAATAAATAAGAAGAAAGCATTCACCAAGTGAGAACAAGGGATATAAAATGACAATCACACAACAAAGGATGTACATGGTTCAGCAAAGATGTGCCTACGTCCACGGTGGTGCAGTCGATATTATTTCTATATACTCCGGAGAGTAATTATAGAGAATATAAAACTTGTACTTTTGCCTCGGACCTAGGGTTTAATATATACATGTACATGTAGGTAAGTGGAGGTGATGGGTTCCCCCACGTCTTCCATCTCCCCTATAACTTCCCTTAATGAGAACTTGGGGGGAGACCGGATCAAAATAAGAGATGAGGGGCCTGGACTTTGGGCCGCCAGGACTGGGCTACTCGTCCAGGCCCATGGTCCTAATTCCGGGTTCCCACAATTACCCCTAAATTTGTTGGGCCATGTTTATGGGCTCAATAGATTTAAATGATTAGCCATAATGGTTGTTTTGCAATTCTTCAAAAACCGTGAAGCTGATTTTGGCGGCACTCGCCTCGTATTTTGTGCACTATGATTAGTAGAATTTGAAGGTTTCTTGGAATAGGTACTTCTCTATTATCGTTCCAATTTTTCTTGCATTTTCTCATTCCTTGCGAGTTCTAGTACTTCGTACCTTCTTCTCTCAATCCCCAGTCTCATTGCTTCTTCGCCGTTTGGGCTCGTGCTTCTTCATCGTTCGAATTGGTCTTCTATCTTGTAAGTTCCCTGTATCTTTTCTCTGTGCTTTCTCTTTGAGTTTGTAGTTTTCTAGGGCTTTTCAATGGCGAAGATTGGGAATAGGTCGGTCTCTGAGTTTAGGAAGTTTTACAACATTCCCGAGTGGGTAGATATTGAGTGTTGTTCCTCCCCTCCTAGAAACGTTAGAGAGATAGATGATGCTCACTGGATCCATGTTCTGTTGCTTTCCCAGGGGGGAATCACTTTTCCTCCCAATGATTTGTTCCTGTATTTCTTTGGCTATTTTAATATTGTTCCTGCACAATGCTCGCCCAATGTGTGGAAAATAGTAAATGGCGTCCATAGGATAAATTAATTGTATGGAACTAGGTTGGGGCTCGCCGAGGTCTATTTCTGTTACTCCTTTTCTCGAACTAGTTCTGGTGTCCTTTACCTCAAAGCTAGGAGCCTTGACAATACACCTCCAAACTAGTTCATCTCCAGTCCAAACGTTGTCTCAATTCTACCTCTACCTCCATATCCAAGGATGTCTAGAACATGGCATCCTTAGCATTACACCTCCAAACTAGTCTAAAGGAAAACACCTTTCGGTTAGTGATCACCTAACAATATATGAAAATATCAGTTACCTTCAGGTCCACTCTCATTCTAACCATCCATAAATAACCCCTCCTATTCTTGAGCCAAGTCCTATACTTGGACACATATCAACTTGGAACATGTGAACACTCAAACCGCATAAAGTTTGATTTCGTAGCTACACGAGTATGTATGCACAATATTGAGTCCATCTCGTGAAAACAAGCCTCGACAATATGTCTCTTGATATATTATCCCTACAGAGATCAACCACATATCTTCCCTCATCTATTATCCCTTTCTAACCTAAACGAGATATCTAACTATCTCAAAGTCGCGATCTTTTACACACCCCATACAAAGGTGCAAACAAGTATACATACTAAACACATCCGAACTACATTTGATCTCGTGGCTACACGAGTACGTAGATACTGAGTCCTTCTTATGAGAACAAGCCTTGACAATATGTCTCTTGATATATTATCCCCACAAAGATGCAATCATATCTCACTTCTGTCACACCCTCTCTAATACACACTATAAATGAGATATTAAACCATCTCAAAGCCGCAATGTCTCGCGCGCACATATACATATTATACATAACCAAACTACGTAAGCTTTGATCCCAAGTCTTCTTGGGTGCGTAGGTTCAATATTGTGTCCTTATCATGAGCATGAGCCTTGATAAGATATCTTATATGTTTTCACGATAAATATGCACCCATCTATCACCTTAGCTTTATATCTTTCCTCAAACCTCTAAGGAGATATCAAACTTTCTTAAGTCGAGCTTTCTTTCATCCTTATACATACTAACGACCACCCGTTACCTAAGACAAGATTTCTCGCACCCTTATGTATGTACTAATGGCCACCCATTATATAAGAACGGAGGCATACACAAGAACCCTTATGTACTTTCACTAGTTAAAGTGTTGTTCGTACACCTTTCATTAACACCTTTTCATACCTAAGTACCTATATATGTTTAAGGCATTATCCACCTGAGGTCTCTAAACCAGTTCTAAAAATAACTAAAAGATAAAAGATTATTGTTAAGAGTGATAATGAGCGTATAAGTAAGGAATCATAAAGAACAAGTGGGGTGACTAACATATTCCCAACTTGTAACTTAGTTCCCGAGCCTGAATAAAAAGAATCTTTAGACCAATCGCAGACTTAAACCTACTTTAGGATTAGCCTAGAATGATTAACCCGAATATTTTATTTGTTTTTGTGTAAAATAAACTGGCAATTCTGAACAAACCAAGCAAACCCATTATCACACACAAACAAACATTAGCCATAGGCCTAAAATCAGGGGTGTGCGATTCAAACTAGACATGCCGTAAAATATTCTCTAAAGGAAAGTCCTTAGACCCATATCAAAATGATAATCGAACATCAAAGGGACGTGATGGATCAAGAGACAAGCTCGCTTGGGCATCCTCCGTGAACACTCACATGAGTTCCCCTGGGCACAACGTCATTTTTAAGGTATTAATATATTTATTTGAGAAGAATAGAACTTTTCATTCCCATATACCGCAATAAACTAATGGGTGTTAAAATCATAAGTGACTTTACACCCATAGGTGCTCCCCTTTGTACCTCAGATGGGTAAGATGAGAGGAGTGTCAAAGTATGAGATAATGATGTAAAATTGTTTGAACCTCATATAAAGGTCCTACGCTAACTATCAAAGGTGTTTTAGTGGTTTATTAGATTGCAGATGCGTTATTACAGTCTATTAGATCTTTTGAGCTTTGGTAAAGAGAGTCTGAGATCTTATGACCTTTGTCAACAATCTAGAGGGACTTAGGAAGTAATTGATTCACTTTTATAAAGGTTCATAAGTATTGATTTAGGCCTCAACAATATATACAAAGTATCAAACAACTTGAAATGATATGAATTATAAGTATAAACTCATAATAGTGGGTCATGAAGGCGGAATAAGGTGAAAACGCTTGAGACATGCTAAAACTCTTTGTTCTCTCTCTAAGTCTGATTGCTTGAACCTACCTTCACCATTCAAGTAGCCTCTAATTTATATGAAAACTCTAGGAGAGAGAATGAATGGATTTCATGACATGGATGGGGCACCTCCGAGGTCTGATGGTGTTATTAAGGGGTAGAGTGTTGGCCAAAGTATTTGCAGGTGGTGTAAGGAGGTTTTGGGTAGAATTAAATACTGATGGTATGATTCAATACAAATGGAGTTAGTTTGTGGCAATAGGGGGAATAGTGTTATGTTTTCCACCTACTCGATAGACTAGTTTTAGTACGGGAACTTCTTTAAGATTGATATAGGTTATCCTTGAGGTGCGACAAAATAAGTCACCTTAGTTCTAAAGGTTATGTGACCTTGGGAGGTTATTTATCTTCAATTTGAGGTATAATCTGGTGAAACCCCGTTGCTGAGGTATTTGAGTATGGTTGGGGAGATACGATGGAACGAACGACCATGTTAAAAAGGAATAGAGGTGATTGAGGTCTGCTGTAGTTTCATGGCCTTATCATGAGTGCAGAGGAGGTATTGGGGGGGGGGGGGGGGCAGACCATGACCTGGATGAGGAAGAAGGAAAACCTAGGAACCTCTGCTCTTGCTTAAGAGAAGTTGAGGAGTTTGGGAGTCTTTTAAATACCAAGTGTAAAATAGGATATCATCGCGGGCAATACAAGAGGAACTAAATCAATTTGAGAGATTGAAAGTTTGGGAATTAGTACCACGTCCTAAAAATTTTAGCATCATAGGTACAAGGTAGGTGGATAAAAACAATTCAGAAGATCATGGGATAACAGTAAGAAATAAGACACATATTGTAAATCAAGGTTTATTCTTAGTTTGAATTCATTGATTTTTTGAAACATTCGCACCGGTTGCGAGATTAGAGAGAGTGAGATTGTTACTTGTGATAACAAGATTATTGAAATTTAAACTTTTTTAAATGGATGCAAAAAATTATTTTCTAAATGGTATTTTGAATGAATAAGTGTATATCGAGAAACCAAAGGGTTTTGAAGGCCCGCACTTCCCAAATCATGGTTTTAGGCTTCATAAAGCGTTGTATGGTCTCAAACAAGCTCGTAGAGCTTGGTATGAGAGATTGATGACATACTTACTGAAGAGAGGTTTTAAGTGTGATGCAGTCGATATGACACTCTTTGTAGGACGAGATAATGATCACATCCTTATAGCTCAAGTTTATGTATATGACATCGTCTTTGGCTCAACCATAGGAAAATATGTCATTAACTTTTAGAAGAGATGAAGAATGAATTCGAAATGTGTATGGTTGGCGAATTTAATTTATTTCTTGGATTGCAAGTGAAACAAATAAATAATGGGATTTTTATATCTCAAACAAAATATGCCAAGGAATTACTCAAGAAGTTTGGCATTGAATCGAAAAAACACGCGAATACTCCAATGGTAATTGATTCCATGTTGACTGAGGATGAAAGTGGAAAGGATGTGGAGGAAACGATCTATATGAGAATCATTGGAAGTTAATTTAATTTTATCGCGAGTATATATATAGTGATTGATTGTGGGCACATTACCAAACAAAATCAAAAGAATCACAACTACGAGTCGTAAAAAAGGTAATCTGATATGTGAGTGGAACACAAGAGATTGCATTGTTGTATCCTTTTTATACTAATTATTCATTATACGGTTACTTGTACTCCGATTGGGCGAGGGATGTCGTTGATTGGAAGAGTACCCCGGGTGGATTCTTTTTCTTGGGGACATCTATGGACTCGTGGTTATCCAAAAATGAAAATTATAACTCTTTATCCACATCCAAAGTTGAATATATCACGGAGGGATGTTTTTGTTCCCAACTCTTATGAATGAGGTGAATGTTCCAAGATTACAGGTTGAATTAAAGTATGATGACACTCTATTGTGACAATATGAGTGTCATTGACATTTCAAAAACCCCGTGAAACACTCAAGAACCAAACACATCGAATTGCCTCATAAATTCATTAGGACTTAGTTGAGAAATTTTTTATTTCAATGAGATATGTTCCTATGAAAAAACAATTTACGTACATCTTTGCTAAACCACTAGACATCACTAAGTTTTAATACCTTATGGGTTGTTTGGGGTTGGTTGTGATTGAGTGATCCATTTGCTTATGAAAGTGAAAGGTGCATCTAAATTTCCATAATTCAAAACTTGATTTTACTTTATTTTTTGTACATATTTTGCTTATATTTTTACAAACACAAAAAAAATGTATTTTTGGTAGTTTTGGTTAAATCTCATACAAATATTAATCTATGAGACTGCATAACATGAAGTTTAAATTATTGAGTGTGTTCAATAAATTTAAGGTTCTAAAAAATATCATGAAGATATTGACTCTAGTTTGAATTTCATGACATGATTGCTTGTCTTCACTTTACACCTCATCAATTCACAATAGATATGTTAAGCTATCATTTCTATAAGCATTTGCAAACTTAATTAAATGTCAATCTAAACTGAGTTTCAAAAGGTGATCCACAAACTATATTTGAGGAATATGAGATTTTTATATGTTGGAGTTGAAAATGGATCATTTTAAAAAAGTTGATAAGGGCTACCACTAGGGTGATAAGGCCTGATTTGAATTTAAGTATCATTGGGTAGATGTTAACTAGGTGTGTCAAAAGTCAAACAATGGAAAAAGTCAACGTGTTCGAAAGAGCAACACGCTAAGTGCTTAACGAGCATTAAAAATAAGATATGGCTTTAGCATTTCAAAAATAAAATTTCTATTTTAGTTTGACATTCAAAAAATTCAAAAATCAATAATTTCCGAGGGAGTTTTGAAAATGAAGTTGTCCTTGATGATTAAACTCATGACTATATTGAATTTTACATAAAATTTTGTTTAAATGTGTCAAGTAATACAATTTGATCATCAATGTTATGTTTTCCATCTCTACACGGGTACAAGCTAATAAAATGAGTAAGCATTTTCTTAGAATTGTATCCTTATTAGAAAATAAAATGAGTTGTTTTAGATACATGACCTTGTGGTGGGGTAATTTTGAGTTTAGTGATACGATGAATAAGAAGATAAAAGTGGTTGGTTTGGATCCATGTCCTTATGGTGTGTATGAGGATGCCAAAGCTAATTTCAAGCACGAGTCTCTGAAGCAAGATTAGCATCAGTTGTACAAGGTAATTTCTTTTGTATTTTTTTTTGTTTGTTTTTTATTTGAAGATCTAGGGTTACTTTTTTAGGGTATTTTGGGGGATTTGTATATGGTTAGATTAGTTGATTTTTGTAATACCTTTTTGGTGTTCGTAAATAATATACCTATCATTTATGGATTATTGTTATTTTTTTAAATGGAAGAAATTAACGGTTTACTAGATTGCCTTCAATACATGATTGAAATAATGCCAAAATCAAGTGGACAATCTTTTTGAAAAAAAATGATTTTATTTTTATATTTTGGTGTATTGACGATGATTGTACGAAATACATTGATAAAAACTCTAATAAATATGAAAAATAATATAAAAAAAAATTAAATTACAAAACTATCATTTCAAAATTCTGAAAAACACCAAACAATATTTTTAGTTTTTTTTTTCAAAAATCATCTTTAGAAAAAAAAAAGTTAAATCAAGTAAAAAAAGTTACTAAAAATAGTTTTAATTTATAGTTTTTACAATTTTTATTAAAATAAGTTACTACAAAACCAACTTTTATTTACAGTTTTAGAAAATTAATTTTTATTTACAATTTAAGAAAACTATTTTTATTTACAGTTTTAGAAAGATTGGTTACTAAAAAAAAAATTATTTACATTTTAAAAAAAAAGTTTATTTATAGTACTAGAAAGATAAGTTACAAAGAAAATAGTTTTAAAAAATTGTTTTTACAATTTTAGAAAAATATGTTCCTAAAAAAATAACTTTTGTTTACAGTTTTATAAAAACAGTTCTTATTTTTAAAAAAGTTATTAAAATAACTATACATTTTTTTGAGAAAAAAACAGTAAAAAATGGTCGTTCGGTGAATATTTTAAATCATGTAAATAAAAACTGTATTTAGAAAAAGAATATTAAATTACATTTTTATTGTTTTTTAATTACTTATTTTTTTTATTGATTTAACCTCTTTTTACAAAAAAATAGTTTTAATTACTTGATTCATAATATTCGCACAAAAAAAACATTTTTATTAATTTTTTCCTAAAAACAATTGTGGTGAAAAGATTTTTTTAGTGTTTTTCATTATTTTTATATTATATCTTTTCATTTAAAATGTTTTACTATAATTTAAAATATTTTCTATTACATTCGAAATTATTAGAGTTTTTTTAATATATTTCATACTTTCTAATGTTTTCCTTAATATTTTTATTTTTTTTATAAGTTTTCCCTATTTTTTATAAGTTTTTTAAATTTTGATTTATGTTCATATTTTTCAGATTTAAAAATATTTTTCCTAATTTTCAAATGTTTTAAACTATTTTCGTATAATTTTCAGATTTTAAAATAATTTTTTAATGATTTATTATGTCATTTTCATTTTATTTTTATTTTTTTTTTGGTTTTCGATTAAAATGGGAAGGATTTTATCTTTCAAATGTAATCTTTTACTTAGTGTTCTTAGATTTGAGAATAATAATCAGTGAACATAAAAATATTTAATGTGAATTTTATGTTTTAAGAATACTTCTTTGTGTATAATTTTTTATATAAAATGCGTACATATCTGATAATTTTTATAATTATCATTATATTTATTTATTGTATATCGTCCGTGAATCCCACAGATTGCATGCTAGAATTCATAACTTTTAAGAATATAACTAATGTCAAACACATAATGGTAGTAAAAATATTTCAATGTTTATATAATACTAGTTATTAACCGGCGCAATATACGAAAAATTCTCAAAGTATTCTTAAAGAAACCAACATAAAACTTAGGCAACTGGTTCCATTAAACTTGATCTTCAAAAGAGGTTACTCCACTTTTTCTAGTGAGATACAACATTATGTGTTACCCTTAAATTGGAAGATGACAATAATGGAACCTTTTAATGAAACCAAGGATCTAATTGATCACTTGGAAACATACAAGTGTCTCATATTACTCCAAAACAACAGGGGCGAAGTTCTCTATAAATCATTATCATTCACGATTAGAACATAGAAACAACAATATTTTATAAATCTCAAAGTGTGAATCATAAAGAATTTCACAAATTTGCCTCATTCCTTCATTGGCCATTTCACGGGTTCTTAGAAAATGTAAAATCTTGTGACCTAGATGTTAAATTATAGGAAGAAAATGGAGGAATCCCTTACGGTGTGTTTGATTACAAACAAGGAAAATGCGTGGAAAATAGTTCATTTGGATGAAAAGTTGGAAAATAAATGGAAAAATATATAAGTTGCTGGTCTTACTTTTCTATTTTCCATGGAAATCAATTATTTGGTGGGTGGATAAGAAATATGTTCCACAAAAATGGGGTTTGAGATGGAGCACTTCTTTTGTGAATGAATGGTGTTCTTATACGAAGTATTCATAATCAAGGGACTACGAAAGCGAAAGATGAGTCAAAATAACTATTTTTCATGAAAAAAAATTCATGTAAATCAAACGTAGTGAATGATAACATATTTATTCTCTAAACCTTACAAGTATCTAACCTCAATGAGTCCATATGAGTGGTAGCCTTTATCGTAAATCTCTTATTATAATATTTATTAAATCCCCTCAGCAAATGACCTTTTTGTCCATGAAAGAACACCTTAAACGATATCAAAAGTACATGTTGTGGATGTCATACCTACAAGACATGTTCCTCCCCCATAATAACATTTAATAAGAGAACGGAACAAATTTCTTTTCTAGATTGAGAAACACTAATCGATAATTGGACTATTCTAATAAGTACCAAGGAAGAAAGGCTAGACTCTCCAAAATTGAACACTTCCCTGACAACCAACATAGAAGAAGTCTTCATCTTGTTTAGTTATAGAAAATCCTCCCAACAACCTAAGACATTGAGAGATCTAAACAAGATTAGAGATAAATGATAATTTCCACTTCCATAAAACCCTAGGCACAAAACTAATTAGTGAATCCACCTCAAGTAGGCCAAAAAAGAGATTGCCAACTGTGGATACCTTAACGGATTTATGGATAAGGATGGAGGAGATTCTAAAAAAATAAGGGGAAGAAAAATATGGTCGTGATTTATGTCAACACCATCTAGTAAGGGTTTATGGGAGTTGGTGCGTCATTATATACTCAGAAATCCCACCAAAAAGATGAAATCCACATGGGAAGTGGTATAGACCTTATTTAAAATGTTTCCAAGCCTAAGACTAAACCTAGCAATACGAGTGGAGAAGGGCCAAACCACCCATCAAGCACCCAGCACCAGATGCCTATATTCTTTTTTGTGTGATTTGAGAACGGGTTGTAAGGTCTATATTTATGGTTCCATTGTGGGTCACAATCATGGGTCACGAGCAGATTATTTTGCGAGTGTAATATTTCTCAAAAATCAAAACCGATATGCACAAAATTTACACTCCGTCTCATTAAACACAACCGTAAACGGGTTGAGGTTCTTGGTTTTGTTAAAATTGATTTCAGTTCTTACATTTAACGTATATGTTATCTCTTCCTTTTCTTTCTCTCACTTCATGATTTGGTAAGTATTTGTGGTTCAAAAAAGAAAGATAAGGAAAAAGGGAAGGTGGCTTGACCCCAATACTCCTGGTATAAATCTAATCCAAATTCCACCCGCATAATCACCCAACCCAGTACTTCCCAAAATAAACCCAATCCAGTTTTAACCAATCCACATCTGAACATAACCTCCTCATTTCCATGTCTAACCAAGAGAGATGTTCTAATGATAATATAACCTGAGACATACATTATATAAGTTCCTTTATCCCATAATGATCTCGTGGCATTCACTCTCATTATGGAAATGACATGATATGAAGATCCCTCATAAAGACAGGATGCTCAGCTGATATCCTCTCCATTGATGTGTTTAAGTCTATGGGTCTAACTATGAAAGATATTCTGCCCATCATGACTCTGTTTGTGGATTGCATTGCATATAAAGATTCTTCAACTAAGTTTTTCACAACTATCTGGACCAAGTTTGTAGTGGTGGAACTTCATTTTGCCTAAAATGTAACCCTGGGAAGACGTTTTCTCAACGAGATGGATTCAATATTATCCACAAGAAGGATGACCATTAAGTTTCGCACACAATGTGTGGAATGAGAGGGCCATAAAGACCATAAAAGGGTCGTGAATTCACATCATATAAATGAGGAATAAGAAGAGACCTTGGGAAGACACCTAAACCTTAGCTAAGGTCTTTTAGGCCCTAGAAAAGATGAAAGAACCCGAAGGAGTCTTAGAATATTATCTTCTTAATATAAATACCTTGAATCCCTGAGATGAAGAAAATTAAAAGATGGGGAACCTAATTGTTGATGTCTAAAAATGGAGTGGGTCCTATTTTATAATCATAGATAAAATAACAAAAGCAATCAAACACACAAGAGACAAAGGCTTTTAAAATTGTTTAGCAGTAAAAAGCCTACGTCCACTATTGGTATTATTTTGGATGGTTACAAAAACTCGGTTGGATATGCTTGTGAATGATTGAATTGTCCCCCTGGGCTAAGGGAGATTATACATTTATAATGATCCAGAAACCTAGAGACGGAATGCATTTATATCTCCAGAGGCTATTGATATTCAATGTTGGTCGACATTCCTTCTGAGTAACCTTTACCATTCCTAATGGTTCACATTTTGAGTGTTGGTCGGCATGCCAGCCAACTAGGTACCTCTGATGTCAATTAAGATAGTGTCTATTATTCATTGATCCTCACGGGAGAGAAATTTTTACATACAACAAAATCCCCCAATGCTCCACGCTTGATGATTCATCAAAAGTATGGAGTGTTTGTTCAAAATGTTTCTCGGAGAAAGGTCTAAGTGTTGGTCGGCATCTGACCTCCCAAACTTGTAAAAATATTTACCACACACTTTTGATGATGGAATTTTTGCAAATAATTCAAATATTTTTTAATCGCCAGAGGGCATACTAGTCATTTCGCGCATTAGGAAGCGTGTAATCAATGACAGTTCAATCATTTGTTTATTTTAATCATTTCATCCCCATTCTCTAGGCAACCTATAAATAGATAAAAGTTTCCCTTCATTTCTATTACCTCAAATCTTTTATACTTTGTTTCCAAGATTTTTTTCATTTTTAAGCTTTTCTTCTCCAATATCTTGCTGCTTGCTAGCCACCATTATTTTTCAATTCCTGATGTTACCTTTAGATCTCTGTAAGCTATCATTTCCCTCTTTTCTCTATTTTTCCTTTGTTTCAATCATGGTTTATATCTTTGATGATAATTCCTTAGAGGAATTTAGAGATATGAGTAAAATTCATGATTGGGTAGGTCTAAAGATTGCTCACAGTTCCGTGGATGTGTATTCTCCAATGGAGGGTCATTGAATTCCCATTCTTTTTATTGCTGAGAGTGGTATTATCTTTCCCCCAAACCCACCTTTTCTTCAGTTTTGCCAATATTTCGACGTCATTCTAATAAGATAGGCCCGAACACATGGAGGGTGGTGAATGGAGTGAGTAGGTTGAATGATATATATGGGACTCATATTAGAATCCCCGAATTGATGTTCTGATATAAATGGGGAACCATTAGGGATAATACGTACTATTTAAAGACTTGGAAAGCCAATAGGGCTTTAATGGGTAATCTTTTAGATTCCAATAAAGACTATTGTGATTATAGTGTTATTGTCAAGAATTAGCAATTTGCGTCCCTTCCCGAGAGGGTAACATACACTGGACCCAGGTTCCCCTAAGAAGGGCGTGGTATAGGTCATAACTTTATTTTTAATCTTCTTCTGCTCATTGTCTATTCATAGATCTGCCAACTAACTTTCATGTTCTGTTTTTAGCGTAAAGTAAAGAAAAAAGAAGTATCCCAAGGAAGCTGAGGTAAATATTAACAACCTCAAATATTTTTTTGAGAATTAATCAAAGGATGGGCGAAGAACATCCCAGAGCTTCTTCTGTACTGTTAGAGTATAAGAGTTCAATTACTTTGTTCGTTGCCCGACTAATACTTATATTTCCTCAGTCTCCTATCAACTTAGAAGAGGAACCTACATACACTTCTTCAGTTGTAAAGTCAGCTAAAGCAGAACTTATTCAAAGAGTAGCATCTTCCTCTTTTGAATCCCTTAATATCACCACCATCCCTACTTCCCCTACTGTCGAGATGATGAAGATAAAGATTCCCAACTTGTTGGCTAGGTCTAAATCTTCTCCTCCACCTACTAAGAAAATCGTAATTGCTGACAAGAGGTCTCGGGCTATTGAGAAGAGACCTTAAGTTTTTAATGCTGAGGAGGCCCAAATTAAATAACCCTTATACAAGAGGTTCAAGAAAAGTTTGTCCGCCCATCAAAACCTGGAAAAAAATCCACTGAGTTGGCTAAGTTTGCTGAATTAGCCAAGAAGTCTACTGCTGAGAAAAGTAATTTTGAGAATCAATTTGTGGCGATCAACCCTAAATTGGCCAGGGGTTTGATAAAGGCTGGTACTTTTCGAGAAGATAGGTGACTATAGCCCCCATGACCAGAGCCCGGTAAACTGAAAGGGCTTCACACACTCTGGCCTAGGTATATTCATAATTCTTCTGTTGATATTCACTAGCGTTTTAATGCCTTTCTTTTAAACTAAAGTGACACATTCTCTTAATTGCAGTTCATGGTCAATTTTAACCATATAGTGGAGAAAGATGACCAGATAAGGTCCTCCTCCTCGACTGATGTGAAGAATACTCTTGAGGGTTTGCAAAAAGCCTTGTAAGCATTTGGGGAAGCTCTGAAGAGAGAGAGAGATGGAGATAAACCTGGAAGAAAAAAATCAAGGCTGTAAGGGACAAATCCAAGAGATTCCGAGAATGAATGAAAAACTTCCCTTGATCAGTTGACCCAAGTCGAGTAGAAACTGACTGAAGTTGAGCACAAGGCAAAGACTACTGAAGATAAGAATTCCAGTCTTAGTATTGATAATGCTTCTCTCAAGGTCAAGGGCAAAAAAGACAAGGAAGAGGCTATAAATAAGGGATGGGAGAAGGCCTTTGCTACTGATTCCATCCAAATAGAGTATGCCAGAAAACTATCCTTCAAGGCCTTTGCTGCTGATTCCATCCAAATAGAGTATAGAAGAAAACTATACTTCAAGGAGGGTTGTTCTGAACCTTTGAAAGAGGTTAGCACTCAATCAGACTCTGAATTATTTCAAAGACATAACCCAGGAACTCCTCCCAACCTAGATAAGTACTTTGATGATGATAAGAATGGTTCTAGTGAGTCTTCTATGGTGCCTGTAGACCATGCCAACCCGCCTGTTGCTGACCATGATAAGTCCAAGGGCGAAGAGAAGGACAAGGATAAGGTTTTCTCCTGTTAGCTAGTTTATTTTTTTCTTTTTCTCTTACGTATTTTCCATTTCTTTTTTTTGTCTTTTGTAATGTAATCATCTCTATGATCAACGAAATGACATATTTTTTCCCAATCTTCCCCAACTTCATGCGATATTGATTATTTTTTGCTTGTTGTCCTCAATAATGTTTATTTTTCTTAGTCGCCCTAACTAACTTATACTTGTTAATTTCTAGTTTGACGCTGGAAGAAAGTGATAGTCTTTTTCGAATCCAACCTACTCAGGAGATGTAAGAGTCTTCTTGAGGCTGGTCATATGCCATTAATTGAGGAAGAATTAACAGGGTTGCTCGACCCACAAGTGTCCAACAAAGTAAAATATGCATATATCCAATTTTATTATCTTCTAGATAGAGCTGTGGAGAACAATGTTGCCTATTATGAGATGATTGAGTAACTTCAAGATTACTATAAACTTTCTCAATCCTTACTTTATTCTGACTATGAGGATAAATATAAGGCATTGAGTGAAGCATGGGGTTTTGATAAGAAGGTACAAGACATTACTTCTTCTCTAAATAAGAAGGAGTTGGTGTTGAACTAAGAAGCTAAAAATGTCTGAGAAATTTTTGTATTGTTGGAGAAAGAAAATAATGCCTTAAGGGCTGAGTTGGAGAGCTTGAAGAAATCAACTACTAGTGGACCTAATAAGGGAGTATCCTTCTTAGAAATGGATAATGCCAAACTATTGGAGGAGATGAAAAAAAAGAAGAAAAAGAAGAAGAAGCCTAAATCTAGTTAGTCTTCCAAACAAGCCACAAATGTTTGGCTAACTATTGATAAATAAAGAACCAAGAAGGCTTTGGTCGACTAAGGTTCCTTATTCTAGGATAAAGATAAAGCTATCAAGAAGCTCCAAGATAGAGTAGACCGATTGACCTTTCACTTTTCATAAGTAACCTAAGGTTGTTTGGATGGATGGGTATGATGAGGCCTTGACCTATTTGGATAAGCATACGGAGCAAGCTAGAAATCAAGGATATAAATGGGATTGGTTGAACTTGCCTGGTCTGCTGAAGATTACTAAGGGTACTAAACTTTGGTATTAGCATGATCCTGGTATGTTAGATTATCCTGATCCTCCTTTCAAGATTGATATTAGTTGGATTCCTCATGACGCCCTTCATCAGAGTTTAATTAGAAACTATATTGAGGATTATGGCTTGGATGGTGAGGATGAGTATGTTCTTGATCGGTCGAGCAACAGTAAACGTACCAGGGTGAGGTATTTTAAATCAATTAATCTTCCAAGCACCCTTGATGAGGCTCCAGTCGGGATAAGCAAACCTGAAGGAAAATGCCATGTAGGATAGAATTCTTGTATTTCTTGCTTTGTTGATCATTACATTATAATACACACGTATTGGAATAAAATGAAGTTATTTATGATCCCTTGTCTTCTTTATTTAAGATTATGGTTAATCTTATTGCCGACTAGGAAAACTGTATAATGATTAGTTAACCGGCTCATTGACTAAGCAACATGCTTAATGTTAAATGTGTGATTCATGGTTGAATCTATTTGTCACCACAAGAAAAAAGTATCATTTATGTTATTTTGAAAATTGACGATATGTTATATACATATAAAATGACATAAATAATTTTTTTGTAAGATATATTTATGTCAGTTTAATGCTTTATTACAATTTTGTAAGGACATATTTTCATAGGTCCGTTATCAATTTATTATGTCATATACCGCTACACCATCGAAGAGCATTTAAGATAAATCTACATCAAAGACGGATCCAAATTACACAAGTTCTTCATCATTCAAGACTCCGCGAAGTTTACTTTGGTAAGGTTATGTTTTAAATACCTTTACTTTTCACTTAGAGCTTTTGGGATATTTTTACAAAAAAATTTCTAAGTGTTGGAGCGGACTTTTTCGTCAAAATTTGAGAATGAGTATTTTTTCTAAGTTTTGAAGCGGACCTCGATTTTGACGCCCAGATCGTTCGCGTGAGATCAGCATCTCGTTCGAACGATATTGGAAGTCACGCGATGTCATTTGAATGACATGCATCCTTCGTTCGAGCGACATATGCTTCTCGTTCGAACGAGCTCGAATTTCAAGGCGGTGCGTTTTTGTATAAATACTCATTAAATGGTAACGTTTTCATTTAGAAGTCACAGCGTTTTGACGAACAAAAAAACTGCAAAAGCAGAATTCTTTTAGGCTTCTTCCTTTATGGTTTTAATCCCTTTTTGTTTTCAATTCACAAAACTCCCATATGCTTTAGTGAATTGTTTTGGTGTTCAAGAACACAACTTTTGCCTTTGTTTATTCTTTGTGGGGAGAGCACTACAACCGACATCTGCGTGCTATTGTGGAGGGAGTCCTTATGAAGATTTTAGACTACGTGTCTAGGATTGCTGTCCTTGTGGTATAGCTACGCGTGAACCACTGCAGATTTCTAGCCGTTGCTTTGAAGGTTTGACGAAGACACTGTGCGTTACTCTTGTGGGCGAAAGCAAGATGGTATGTAAGTCAATGGTCTTGTAAAGTTTTCAAAGTTCTAGAAATAAAAGGTTTTGCCCTAGGGGGATTTTTCCTTAAGCTTGTGTCGCATGCTTTATTTATTTTATGGTTTGACACACGCACACACGCAGTTGAATGATTTGGGGATGATTTATTTTGGTTTAATATTAGACACTAATTAAATAAGGTTTAATTGGAAACTTGTGAATTTAATTTAATCAATTATCACACAGTCGCACTCTTCAAATTTGGAGTAAAATTAAAATAAACAGTGAACCATTTATCTTAGACTATACAAAAATAACACGTACTAAGCCTTTGGTTATGTGAGGATTTACTTAGAACTGAGATAATTATATAAAAAATAAGCGGGCTATTTTGTTTCTTTCCCGCCCCTTCATCGAAATGGCTTTGTCCTCCAAATAAATTTCACTCTCTCATTCTCCACAAAACAATACTCACAATCTCTCATATCAGAACAACTCTCTGTCTCTTTCGTGTTCTCCAAAGAACAACCCTCACAATGTCAAACGATATTGGCACCTATCATTTGCAAGTAAAATCGTTTCTCTCCTTTAGATTCATTTTTAGGTTTCGATTTGTGCTATATGTTTTTCTAGGGTTTCCAAAGAAATCACACCTTAATGCGATTTTATTTCTAGTATATTTTTGTAAAGAAATTTTACCCAAATTTTTACCATCTTGCTCACAAAGGTTCATATGTGATTGCAAATAAAATTTAGTTATCTCAACTCTCAACCGTGTTTGATTTTCGATTAGTAGTGATGTAAAGATTTCTTGTTAATACTTGTGTTAGTTCTTATTCCATATATAGATTTGTACTAATTATGTATATCAATTGATGCATGGGTGAAGGGTTGGTAATGTTTGTTAATTTAGCATAATCTGTTAATTGAGGTGATATTTGAAGAAATGTTATTGTCAGATAGTTTCGGAAATGGGAATTATTGTTCTTAAGATATTTAATCAGTTGACTTGGGTCTCTTTTTAATAATATAAATTGGTCAATTTTTCAATGAATTCATTTGGATTGGGTTTAAATAAAATTTTTGTGGTTTTTGGAAAAGTAAAATTGAATTATTCACCATTGGTGTATAAATATATATGGTAATATCCATTTTCGACCCAATTGTAGGTTATAATTGTTACCACGTATTGTATAGTTTTACTTTTTTATATCCAATCTATTTTTTCCATATTTAAAACCCAATTGGCGTGCTTCATATTTTTTTTATACTCATAATTTACTGATGTATTGTAGGTAAATATACGATTTGATCCATAAGTCTACCTCATGTTGTAAGTTTTAATTTTTACCATGAATTGTATATTTTTACTTTTATATATAAATGAATAATATTCCATTTTTTACTTTAGTAAATTGGGGGTTTCAAACCCTTTTTTACTTTTTTTATTTGACACTTCATGTTCTAAAGCATTATGTATTTTGTATATAATTTGAAATTTTCCTTAGTTTGTAGTGCAGGAAAATTATCACACTACCAGCTATATTTTGTTTTGGCCGACAGTATCATTTGGTTCAGTGGTGATTTTATTTGTGCCTATCTCTAATGAAAGATAAAGGAAGATTTAACTTATCTTGTGCTTATGCCGACTATTATTTTAAGATGATTTCCAACATTTCTTAATTGTCAGTTTTCTTGTATTGTTGTTTATAATTTTCTGTTGCATCTTTTCTTATATATATTGATTACCTTATATGGGAGTTACAATTTATTGATATTGTTTGTTAAATCAGTATTTAGTCTTCTTAACATTCTAACACTTCAATTGGTTATTTTAGGTAACTTGAACCGCAGGTGTTCGACAAAATTACTAAGTTAGCTATCTAATACCTTTACTGTTTTTTGACTTTTGGTAATTTTCTGAGCATTTGGTAATTGTACCTATTTAAAACTTGGTAGTATTGTTTTTCACCAATTTAATCTTATCTAATATTTGTAATGGGTTGATTTTTATAGATCATTGGATTCTTTCAACGTTTCAAATGAGGCGTTTAATAGTCATGTAGTTTATTTGACCAAATACCTGCTGAGTTTTTAAAAATTTTGCATTTTGATTAGTTTATTGATCTCAAGTTTTTTAATATTTTGTATTTATGTATTAAGTAACTAACATCTTAAGTTGAGATATAAGGAAAGCCATGGATATAAATTGTGAGTAGATGCTTTATAAAATCAAGTTAGTATTCATATCTTCAATGTTATATTACTACTCAATATGATACTTTTATAATGAATCCTGAGCGTATTACCGAATTTGATAATTTTAATCTCAATTTTTTTATTTTGAGTTCTTTGTGATTTTCTAATCAGTGGTACTAATTGTTAACACTGTTACTAATTCTCATGCCTGATTAGTTAGCTCTTTGGGATTGTTAAAACTGTTTCAGAGCAGTATATGCTTATATTTTTGCTCGAAATCTAATTGGCATTGACCTTATATTTCACATCAGACATTGTATTATGTAATGAAAATGGTACATCGTTCCCCAATCATATGATTAGTAAGAATTAATTTGTAATACATGTGTAGTTAGTTTTCCTTTTTCTTAAATATATAATCATGCTCTCATTGCGAGTGTTGGAAATATTGAGACCTTATTGGTAATTTTTATCGAAGCTGAAAATAGTTTATTCTCCATTTCAGTTTGATATTTCCAAAGTAAGAACTTTTTATCGATTTATGGGTGGGGTAGAGAAACAAAGGTTAAGGGAATTATTCCATCCCTGGGTATATTTTTGGATACATGTAATGTACGTAATGAATTTGTTCAATCAAATGGGTTATTAACTTGATCACATGTAGTCTTATTGTCCCACTATGAGTAGAATAACAGTTGACAATGTAGCCCTGTCTTGCATTGCTTTAGTGGTTTTCCCAATAGGATTAATTAGGAAAGTACACTTATGAAAATCCTTTTGTATAGACGAGTGTTTTGGTTCCTTATTGGTTTTATTGAAGTTATTTGGTGCATTGCTATTACTTATATATGCATTGGTTTTAATTTGGGTGAAAGAATGTTCTCATCCTACTTTGTTATGTAACTTTCCCCTGTGAAAATGAATTTGATGGTTTGGTGTGCACTTAGAAACGGATTTTAGGGTATTACATGGTCATCTATGTTTCAGTTATATGCCAAAATATGGGTGAAATTCAACTTATGGTGATTTTCATGGATACTAAATTACATGCATTAGAATTTAGTGTTAATTTTTGGTACATTTAAGCACTCAACAAGTATCTTATTTCTAATTATTCATGGCTTTCTTTTGGTACTGTCTGGATATAAGTCGTTTATCGTCTGCATAGTTAATGTTTGAATCAACACTGTTGTGGAAGACCTCTATGACTGAACCACCTCAAAACCTTGGAGAACCACTACCACTACATATACCTCTTTTTTCCTTCCGTTTTATTACTTAATTATTTATGCTTTATTAATGTTTTCAGAGTTATATATTTGAAATTTATCTCTTCTTTCTTTAATTTTTTTTCTTTAGAATATTGAGTAATTTGATAAGAGAGAGTCAACTTATTTTTTATTTGTCTCACTATTGGTGTTAGTAAGAGCAAGTTTAAATCTATTGTATTCTACAATGAAGAGTAGTTTACCATGTCAGTAACTCAATCACAAAGTGAAAATGTTTGATGTTTCTTTGGGTTCAATAATATTTTCCTCACTTAATTTGTATATATATAGACAACTCACTTTCAATTTGGTTTTGAGGACTTTACTTTATTAATTTGTGATGAAACAGACATTTATCTTAGTAATTTCTTGATACAAGTCACCCATGGGGTTGTATTTGGCTTTTATTTTTTGCATTATCTGCTTCATGTTAAAATGCTAACTCATTTGTGAGAGAAGATTCTATCCAAGTAAATGTGTTTTCTATGTTTCAATTTAAATAGTTCATTATTTTTGTGTCAATTGTAAATAAGTTACGAGTATATAGTACTGTAGTTGAGAAAGTTAATACATAATTTGAATTTGATCTTTTATATTGATAGGGGGAGAAATGTTATATATTTCCATTAAAATCATATCTTAGTTGGGGGGAGATTTATCTTAGGGGAGACGTCTTTCTAAGTAGGTCATTTGTTTGATAAAGGGTAGAATTAATTTAGGGGGAGTACTTATTTTAATTGCATTTCATATTTTGATATTCCCTATGCATTTGATAGTTTGTTTAAGTGTACAGGAATGAATTCTTCTAAATGGCAACTTTCATCATCGGCAAAAATATTGATCCTTGGGTTGTTTGAGTCGAGCATTGTACTTTTATTTTGGGTGGGACATTTTTCTATGTCTAGTAGATCTTGAAGGCCCTTTAGGATTTTTGTTGGTTTTTGTCCCAGAATAGACAAAGGGGGAGATTTGTAAGGACACAAATTTCCAATTGAGTCCTTTGTAGGTTTGGCTCAATTCCGGACAAAAACATATGAGTCATAGGATAGAGTTCAAGTTTATCCATTCAAGCCTATGACGTGTTTGTTGAAGACGTAGCGGCCAAGATATTAAAGCTTCATCAAATGCCGAGTTTAAGGTGCCTCGTTTCTACGTCCACAACATTGGTTCCATTGCTCCTAAGGTATGAATGCATTTTGAATATATATATAGGAGTCTGGAACATTTTTCATTGGGTGAATTTTTATTGTAAGTTTATTTTAAATTGTTGTTGCACTTAAGAAAGTTTCATTAAAACTTTAAAATAAAGTTTCTGCGCTAAAAATAGAATTTTCAGCTTTCTGGTTTTTCGTTCGATATTGTCGTTCAAACGAGTTTGTCATTCGAATGAGAATGTCGTTCGAACGAGGTTTGCAACGACCTGCCACTGGAACTTCGTTACAAGTATCGTTCGAACGAGACTTCGTTCGAACGAAATCTCATTCGAACGAGATTTGGCGGGAACAGTTTTTTGGGCAGTTTTTGACAGTTTTCCCACTTTTCCCACTAAATTTTTACCTGATTAATTACATGCGGAAACCAACTTTTTCTTTTCAACTTTTTCACATCTTACAACCTCCAAGAGAGAGTTTGAGAGCAAAATTCAAAGTAGAAAAAGTTCATGTTTAAAGTATTAATTTTTCAAATAACAATCTTTAAAACACTCCTGTTTTACACCCAAAGTTTATTTTTCCAAGTTCATATATATATATATATATACTTTGCTTGGACTTTGGCACCGATTTTTATCTCTCTTGTTGAAACACAAGGCCCCCAATTTTTAAATAATTATATCAAAAAGAGTAATTTACTTTTATGATGCGAAAGCGAGATGGTTCAATTAAGAAAATTAATTAATTTAGCACCAAATTAAACATTAGTAGTGATTAAACCAAATTTTATCTTTTTACCTAAGCATGAGTTCTAGATGAGTTTTGCGAAAGATAAAATAAACAATAAATCACTACACCGCGAACTACGAGGAAAAACCCACAACGGGAAAAAACCTCGGACGACCCTAACTTTAAGTCCACTAAGTATGGTTTTACAATTACAAGACAAATGAATTACTTCCTCGAATCGACCCCTTTCAAGCCTTGACGCGTCTTCTTGTAAACACCTCCACCTAGTCAACAGCCCGGGAGCTCCATCGAAATCTTGGAATCACCAATGAGACATAGGTACACCGTCAACCACACATGGTGCCTTTCACCATGTGAGAATGCCGAAGAAAAACAAACTTCTTCTTCTTTGAGAGGTTTAGAACAATCTCTTCAATGCGGTAGAGAAAAATCGGTGCCAAACACTCCAAGCAAGGATATATAAATTGAAACTTGGAATAAACAATATGGGAGTGTAAACCTTGATTTTGTTCTAAGGATTAAAACATTTTAACAAAAATTCAAGGGGACTTTTTCTTGGGAAGAATTAACACTCAAAACACTATTGGTGAAGAAAAGGTTATGAAAAAGTCTTTACAAAAATGTTGTTCCCACACTAGTTAAATCTGTCAAAAAGTTAGTGGGGAAAAGTAGTGGGAAAATTGTCAAAAACTGCCCAAAAAACTATTCCTGCCAAATCTTGTTCGAACGAGATTTTCGTTCGAACGAAGTCTCATTCGAACGATACTTCTGACGAAGTTCCAGTGGCAGGTCGTTGCAAACCTCGTTCGAACGACATTCTCATTTGAACGACAAACTCGTTCGAACGACAATATCGAACGAAAAACAGAAAGTTGAAAATTTTATTTTTAGCCCAGAAACTTTATTTTAAAGTTTTAATGAAACTTTCTTAAATACAACAACAGTTTAAAATAAGCTTACAATAAAAATTCACCCAATGAAAAATGTCTAAAGCTCCTATATATATATATTCAAAATGCATTCATACCTTAGGAGCAATGGAACCAATGTTGTTGACGTAGAAACGAGGCACTTAAAACTCGGCATTTGATGAAGCTTTAATATCTTGGCCGCTACGTCTTCAACAAACACGTCATAGGCTTGAATGGATAAACTTGAACTCTATCCTATGACTCAAATGTTTTTGTCCGGAATTGAGACAAAACTACAAAGGACTCAATTGGAAATTTGTGTCCTTACAAATCTCCCCCTTTGGCTATTCCGGGACAAAACCCAACAAAAATCCTAAAGGGCCATCAAGCTCTACTAGATATAGAAAAAATATCCCACCCAAAATAAAAGTACAATGCTTGACTCAAACAACCCAAGGATCAATATCTTTGCTGATGATCAAAGTTTCCATTTAGAAGAATTCATTCCTGCACACTTAAGCAAACTATCAAACGCATAGGGAATATCGAAATATGAAATGCAATTAAAATAAGTACTCCCCCCAAATTAATTCTCCCCTTTATCAAACAAATGGCCTACTTAGAAAGACGTCTCCCCCTAAGATAAATCTGCTCTAAACTAAGATACGATTATAATAGGAATAGATACAATTTCTCCCCTATCATTCTCCCCCCTTTTGTTCAAGAATAGACAAAGGATAAAAATAAATTTAAACACGATAAAGTTTTAGAGTGATAAGATCATGAAAGCATATGGGCAACAAAATCACAACTAATCCAACAAATAATAACGGATACCAACAAAGATGCAAGAAAATGATACCAATAAGATACATAAAGTATTAAGCATGTGATATCAACAAAGAATGCAACACGATAGATACCAATTATGAATTAAAGAATAGATGGACTAGAAAGAAAGGCAAAGACCAAATAAAATATCATATATATACATACTCTAGATATACCAAAGATGCACACGCACATATATATAGATATAAAAATGCACATGACATAAAATACAATAAGTTTTTCACACTCATATGGAAAAAATGTGTCATATGGAAAAGGAAGTGTTGGGGTGTGAACTAGTAATGATTAAATTTAGACCCAATCACTTAAAACATGTTCACGGAATTCTCAATTGATTGCAAACTTCATCACATTTGAATATAATCTCATGTGACAATATAGATTGAACTCAATGACCAAACAAACACAATGCATAAAAGCCTAGCATGTTGATGATTCTACAAACCAATAGAGTCATGATATTGACAATACAACTAGGATAAATGGACATTGTGCAAACCGTTGATATACCATCCAATATCCCTCAATAAGCATATATATATGAATGAATATATCAATAAAACATAGGCCTTGGCAATTATTTTTCTTTTTAATGCCATATTTTCTATTTTTAGGCCTTCGGACCACGTATTTCTTTTAGGTCCAAACCAAACGGTGGCTTACTATTCGCAAAGGATAATAAATCCTTTCGGAGTCCTTCCCCGTGCACATTTATATTAACCATTTTTATATCTCACAAGTCTCATGTGCAATGGATTTTGACATGCACTAGTCCTCCTAGGTCACAAATATCTAAATGACAAGATTGGTAGGAGAACACCTCACAAAGCTTAAATATAACATGTGATGTTAAATATCAAAAGAGCTCGTGCATGTGTGAATAGAGGCATATAAAAATAGAATCCATTATAACAACACAAAATCCAACTACTCCATGTAAGCATGGTAAAGAACATAATAAAGGTTAACAATCTAAACAGAAAGTTCTAGCCACATGGGAGCGAAAGAGATGGGATTTTAACACAAATGTATACCACATAAAGTGTGTGAAACTAAAATACACACAAAATAAAAATCTCTTTGAGTTTTTAACAATTTTTAACCAAAAACAAAAATATTTACTTAAAAGACACACAAAAATCGTTTAAATTTTTTCATTAAGCATAAATTACTATGAGATAAAAACCCAAATGATAAACATAAATCTTTTTGTATTTTTAATTTAAAGCAAACTAAAATGAAAGAAATAGAATACAAAAGATAAAAAAAATCATTATTCTAGCATGTGATTAAGCATGAAGCATAGACTAGAAAATGACTAAACATGCATACATCTAGTAATGATATATAATATCAAGCAAAAAAAACTAGAGTATACAAATAAAAACTAACACATTCAACCTTTTGTAACACCCCGCTTAAAATAATAACGGGTGGCCATCCCTATACTATATTAAATCAGGAGTTTCAGATGGTCCAGTCTCAACATCAACTGTCGGTACTACCTAATATAGGACTAACTACCCGATATCATATAAGCGAGATGTTAAAATTTAAAAAAAATGCAACAGACAACAAACCAACACTAAACTGCCATTAAAGCAAAGAGAGATGCATAACTGAATGATGATCCATGAACTGAACAACTACAAATAAATATGCCAGAAGGAGATAAACCCGAATAAGCTGTAGGGTCACAGCCAATACAATAACTGGAATGGAATAAATATAAACATGTATATAAATATCCCTAGGGTACAAACCCGATATACAACATGAATCCTACCTAGAATTTTCAATGGAGGAAGCGACTACATTTTACATCCCGCAACAGTCCGCACCTGTCGCGGCTCCCAAGACTCTGGATAGAAGGTCATCCGGCATCCATGCGGTAGGACACCTGTAGTAATACATATATATATACAAGCAGGAGAGAAAAGTAAACGGGTCAGGTACCGAGTGTGAAAAATATTTAGCAAGTGTGTTAACCGTGCATAATAAATATCAGTGCCCTTATTTCATAATTAAAAGTGGATTCGCACTCTCGTGAATTCCTAACTCACCCCTCATCTAACGGCGCGCACCTATTCGCGTCCTCAAGTTTTAATTAAATTACCCCAATTTATAAGGACAACCTAACTTATCATAGGCCCAACCTATACCACGAGAATTGCCTTCCTAACTTATCCCAAGAATCCGCCCCTTTTCTAATCATATTAGATTATGTTTACAAACAATTACGCCATAATAGGCTTAATGGATTCTAGATTATAATTTAATTAATTATAATTCTTAATACGTTACCCATTCATATTTGGGTTGAATCACAAGATTTACTTTCTAATTTACATGCATACAAATTATTATTGACAAAACTTCTCTCCAGTCACAGCGTTGCGCTTCGTTTCGTGCGTGGCGTGTCTCGCAAATCGAAATCCAAACAAGGAACCACCCCGTTACACTACTAAATTTTAGACTACAATATGAAAACAACTAAAAATCTCCAATAATATCCTTGGGATGATGTAACCGAAATATATTCCTTAAATGCGATACATCAATCCCCATCAATCTAGTACCCATAAGCATCCAAGATGTACTCCACAACGATACCATATCCTTTTTATCTATAGGATATATAAATATGTATATATATATATATAGGCATTTATTATAACCATATATATATATACCATCATCATCCATACCCATGACCAAGAGTACATATCATATCTGATGTACAATGGCCATGCACAAATAATATACCCGGCTATATATATCGCCGATAAAACTGCATCAATGCTATCATCTTCCCAGTGCCCGGATCACGTAGCAATACTGGGGCCACCATGGTGGGACTAAACGACACCCATCTCGTGGTAAACACACGCACACGACATTCCGGGAAGCGTTCATAGCTCCTAACCGGCAATGAGACGAGACATACCCACCACGTCTCATCCCAAAAATATAAAAAATGTAAATCACATAATAACACACGAGACGACTATGACCTGGGGAATATCCACACCCTGCTTTTCTAGCCAGGATGTTAACCCTCTACGCGCGCAACTTCCCAATGATAGCATGAGCGGGGTATGCTTAACCAAATAAGTATATATATCATTCACATGCACAATATATATACATCCATATGATCCAATTATATAATTAAACATTAAACCATCATATACGGTTTAAATATCCATACCACGTATGACCACAACATAAATATATCCATATATTCATATATATATATATATATATATATATATATATATATATATATATATATATATATATATATATATTCACATATCCATATCTCTATATATGCAAGCTAATTCTCATTCATGTGTATCAATGTCTATATACACTCAGCTGTAAGTATACATAATCCTCGATATACAAGCCTTCACCACAATTTCCTTTAATTTTACCTCGATATGTGAATACAATCTCTCACTTGAAACATATTCAATCATTTTTCCTATGATGAATAGTCTCCCAAAATCATATGTATATATATACTTATATATACCACATTAACGTTATCACCCAAAATTTTGTGTAGGAAATCATTACTACATACACCATCTATGTCCGAGAGCAAATCAATACCTCCAATATAAATTTTGACTAAAGGTATACACCTAACCAAAAGTCTACAAACCTCAACTTATTCCAACTTTGTTTCAAGTGTTGGAATCCCATGTGCTTATTTCCACCTAATTATGTGTAAAATATCCTAACTAGAATTATACTACCGTCTATTCTAGTTGATAGTACGATCCCAAGCCATCCCCAATTTTACCTACGGTTCAATTAATTTCATGAACCCTTACCCCTATCGGGTTACCTATTGTTCCTTAATTTAAACGTTTCTAAGGATATGAGACCCCTAACTCTCTAAGAGTTCTCAACCTCACATCATATTTATACCTTTTTATCTATAATTGGTATTCCCAACCTCAATGAGGTTTCCCCACAATCTCCATATGCAACTCCAATACATACGTGGATACATTTCTCCCAAATTACCTTAAGGAGTCCCCAAAATCCTAATATGTGAGAAACTCCTTATATGTCTCCAAGAACATATCTCTTACATCATAAGAGAAGGCCCCCAAATCAATAAACCCAACCAAAAAGGGTTTGGAATCACCATGGAGAAAATACCTCAAAATGCCATGTTTCCGAATTGATTCGGCCATATTCCGAATCGATTCGGCCTAGCGAATCGATTCGGATCCAAAGACATGGGCTTCTGCCACAGGCCCAATCGATTCGGCTTGGGTCCGAATCGATTCGGTCAATGCAGAGTTGCCAATTCCCCTAAACCGAATCGATTCGCCTAGGGGCGAATCGATTCGGACCTGCAGATTTTGAAGGGTTCTTCTTCTTTAATGAACTCACGAATTTTAAACCCTAAAAGTTTCATTCTAACCCCCAAACCTTCATCAAATCATGATTTTAAGCCCATAAATCAACCCAAAGTTGATCCCAACCATTTCTATTCCATTCAATCCATATTTAAACATTTATTTCATGATTAAACCCAAAAATCTAGGTTTTGATATTAATACCCAAAAATCCATTTCTTTAACCCACAAATTATGAAATGAAATACACAAATAACTATTTAGCAACATTAAACACTTGCCTCAGATTTGTAGAGGTTGGATCGTCCTCGATGTCGCGATTGGGCCAGAAATCTCCAAGCTTTTCTCCCTCTCTCTTCCTTTCTTCTTCTTTCTATTTTCTTTCTCTTTCTCTCTTCTTTCTCAAATGAGAAGGCTTAATCCGTAAGCCTTTAAATCCCTTAAAACATAAGTCCCAATTTAAATGTTAATACACAATTTAAATGACTCGTTTACACCAATTTGAGTCAATCTGACTTAAAATATTCCGGAGCCGAAATAAAATCCAATGACAGTCATTTTGACTATCTTGACCCTTCCGGGATCAATGGTACCCTCAAAATCATCATCCGGAATAATTTAAAAAGTCCTCTATTTTTGGACTTAAATTCCCAATTTTTAGAATTCTCCAATTTAATTAAATTTTATTTTCCCAAAAATTTAATTTCTCAGTCTAAAAAATCATGGGGTGTTACAATCTTCCCCCCTTACAGAAATTTCGCCCGCGAAATTTTAGACATGCCTAGGACCTCAATCTCATCTAGTCCTTGCATCCATCCTCAGGATCATTATACCGATCTTTTCTAGTTCTCACATCGAACAAAATAGATTTTAAAATATACTACTACCCAGGGCGCCCATACACCCCGTACCCGAGTTTAACTCGTAGAATTATAACTAGGCTCCAATAGCCTCAATCGTAACATAACTACCACCAATATAATATATAATAACATAGTAATTATATACAAGTTTGAAAATTCCCAATGGTTGAACTCTCCTCAATCCTTGACGCTAGCTCCTTTCGTGCGGGGGAGGTCTCGCAAGTGAAATCCAAACAAGGAACCCTCCTAATACACTACTGTATATCTAGGTCGAGGATTGAGATTAGTTGAACCAGGGCTAAGGTTTTATAAAAATATTTTCATATCTTAGATACTCCCCGAAGACCTAGGTAACAATATATAATATAAATAAATCCCGCGTCTTTCGACACGCCAAACAAATACCTTATGTTTAGAACACAAGGCCTCAAAAAATACAATACTTCTGACCACTACCTAGTTCTCAAATCTAGCACAACTATGAGCTAAATTCTCCGCTCAACATACACCTACTAAACTCTGAACCTCACAGTTATGAACCTCCTCTACATTACATCAGCACCTTTCCATAAACTAAGTTCTTCCCTCAATGAACCAATAACCTTAACAATTTACATTCCCAAAATCAATAGAGCCACTCTCTACTAGCTCATTATAAGACGTTTTACTATTCCAAAAAAAAATGTCGCACAAAGACCACACTTGCTCACTCCTCCCCAAGGCCTAATTCTCCTCAAAGAAATACCTTCCTCATAAATCCTTCCTAACCATTTTGAAGGACAAAGTGCAATTGCAACTACCAAAAACTCCCTCTGTCCTACACAACAACACTGAGTCTCCAAATTCTTTCTCCCTCTTCCCAGAAGGTAATACTCCTGATATTGGGACAACTCCACCCACTTCATATCGGTAAAAGTCACCAAAACCAGGTCTCCTAACGAAGGTTAACGGGTCTCTCAACCTAAACCTCCCAAGGACTACACTAACCTCTCCTCAGACTTTCCTTATTAAGCCCAAGATTCACTATTCGAGTAATTTTCCCTTTCTTACTCAACCACCGATAAATCACCTCACACCACTGCTAGAAATCTCCTCAATATCTCCTCCGGAATTGGGGAAAACAAAATACCCCTGATCAAAGCGTACCCAAAATATGCTATGGGTATTGTACTTATAATCCTATCCTTTTCTAGATGACAAAATATAGGCGACGTCTGAAATGAAACAAGAGTAACTGTTATCAGAACGCTAATCAAGTGAATATACTTCGCAGAAGAAAACAACGCAGTGAACACAACAGTCCTAATTGTAGGGCTTTATGTCAAGAACGTTAACGGAAGAATGCAGAAAACTCGCACAGATCCTAAGGACTCTAGAACCTGATGCCCTAATACCAGCTGTAACACCCCGCTTAAAATAATAGCGGGTGGCTAGCCCTATACTATATTAAATCAGGAGTTTCAGATGGTCCAGGCTCAACATAAACTGTCGGTACTACCTAATATAGGACTAACTACCCGATATCATATAAGCGAGATGTTAAAATTTAAAAAAAAATGCAACAGACAACAAACCAACACTAAACTACCAGTAAAGAAAAGAGAGATGCATAACTGAATGATGATCAATGAACTGAACAACTACAAATAAATATGACAGAAGGAGATAAACCCGAATAATCTATCGGGTCACAACCAATACAATAACTGGAATGGAATAAATATAAACATGTATATAAATATCCCTTGGGTACAAACCCGATATACAACAGGAATCCTACCTAGAATTTTCAATGGAGGAAGCGACTACATTTTACATCCCGCAACAGTCCGCACCTATCGCGGCTCCCAAGACTCTGGATAGAAGGTCATCCGGCATCCATGCGGGAGGACACCTGTAGTAATACATATATATATATATATATATATATACAAGCAGGACAGAAAAGTAAACGGGTCAGAGCCCGAGTGTGAAAAATATTTAGCAAGTGTGTTAACCATGCATAATAAATATCAGTGCACTTATTTCATAATTAAAAGTGGATTCGCACTCTCGTGAATTACTAACTCACCCCTCATCTAACGGCGCTCACCTATTCGCGTCCTCAAGTTTTAATTAAATTACCCCCATTTATAAGGACAACCTAACTTATCAAAGGCCCAGCCTATACCCACGAGAATTACCTTCCTAACTTATCCCAAGAATCAACCCCTTTTCTAATCATATTAGATTATGTTTACAAACAATTACACCATAATAGGCCTAATGGATTCTGGATTATAATTTAATTAATTATAATTCTTAATACGTTACCCATTCATATTTGGGTTGAATCACAAGATTTACTTTCTAATTTACATGCATACAAATTATTATTGACAAAACTTCTCTCCAGTCACAGCGTTGCGCTTCGTTTCGTGCGTGGGGTGTCTCGCAAAGCGAAATCCAAACAAGGAACCACCCCATTACACTACTCCTTAACAACATTGATCCTAGAGATCCATAATTACACACATAAATAATTGGCAGAACTTTTCCCCAATCACAACACTGCACTGCGTTTCATGCGTCGGGTGTCTCGCAAAGCGAAATCCAAACAAGGAACCACCCCGTCACACTACTCCTTGACAATGTCGATCCTAGAGATCCATAATGCCATACATACCATATAATACTACCCCTACTACTAAATTTTAGACTACAATATGAAAACAACTAAAAATCTCCAATAATATCCTTGGGATGCTGTAACCGAAATATATTCCTTAAATGCGATACATCAATCCCCATCAATCTAGTACCCATAAACATCCAAGATGTACTCCACAACGATACCATATCCTTTTTATCTATAGGATATATAAATATATATATATATATATAGGCATTTATTATAATTTTATCTATATATACCATCATCATCCATACCCATGACCAAGAGTACATATCATATCTGATGTACAATGGCCATGCACAAATAATATACCCGGCTATATATATCGCCGATAAAACTGCATCAATGCTATCATCTTCCCAGTGCCCGGCTCACGTAGCAATACTGGGGCCACCATGGTGGGACTAAACGACACTCATCTCGTGGTAAACACACGCACACGACGTTTCGGGAAGCGGTCATAGCTCCTAACCGGCAATGACACGAGACATACCCACCACGTCTCATTCCAAAAATATAAAAAATGTAAATCACATAATAACACACGAGACGACTATGACCTGGGGAATATCCACACCCTGCTTTTCTAGCCAGGATGCTCACCCTCTACGCGCGCAACTTCCCAATGATAGCATGAGCGGGGTATGCTTAACCAAATAAGTATATATATCATTCACATGCAAAATATATATACATCCATATGATCCAATCATATAATTAAACATTAAACCATCATATACGGTTTAAATATCCATACCACGTATGACCACAACATAAATATATCCATATATTCATATTTATATATATATATATATATTCACATATCCATATCTCTATATATGCAAGCTAATTCTCATTCATGTGTATAAGATGTCTATATACACTCGGCTGTAAGTATACATAATCCTCGATATACAAGCCGTCACCACAATTTCCTTTAATTTTACCTCGATATGTGAATACAATCTCTCACTTGAAACATATTCAATCATTTTTCCTATGACGAATAGTCTCCCAAAATCATATGTATATATATACTTATATATATCACCCAAAATTTTGTGTAGGAAATCATTACTACATATACCATCTATGTCCGAGAGCAAATCAATACCTCCAATATAAATTTTGACTAAAGGTATACACCTAACCAAAAGTCTACAAACCTCAACTTATTACAACTTTGTTTCAAGTGTTGGAATCCCATGTGATTATTTCCACCTAATTATGTGTAAAATATCCCAACTAGAATTATACTACTGTCTATTCTAGTTGATAGTACGATCCAAAGCCGTCCCCAATTTTACCTACGGTTCAATTAATTTCATGAACCCTTACCCCTATTGAGTTACCTATTGTTCCTTAATTTAAACGTTTCTAAGGATATGAGACCCCTCACTCTCTAAGAGTTCTCAATATCACATCATATTTATACCATTTTATCTATAATTGGTATTCCCAACCTCAATGAGGTTTCCCCACAATCTCCATATGCAACTCCAATACATACGTGGATACATTTCTCCCAAATTACCCTAAGGAGTCCCCAAAATCCTAATATGTGAAAAACTCCTTATATGTCTCCAAGAACATGTCTCTTACATCATAAGAGAAGGCCCCCAAATCAATAAACCAAACCAAAAAGGGTTTGGAATCACTATGGAGAAAATACCTCAAAATGCCCTGTTTCCGAATCGATTCGGCCCTATTTCGAATCGATTCCGCCTCCAAGGCGAATCGATTCGGGTCCAAAGACCTGGGCTTCTGCCACAGGCCGAATTGATTCGACTTGGGTCTAAATCGATTCGATCAATGCAGACCTGCCAATTTCCCTAAACCGAATCGATTCGCTTGGGGGCGAATCGATTTGGACCTGCAGATTTTGAAGGGTTCTTCTTCTTTAATGAACTCACGAATTTTAAACCCTAAAAGTTTCATTCTATCCCCCAAACCTTCATCAAATCATGATTTTAAGCCTATAAATCAACCCAAAGTTGATCCCAACCATTTCTATTCCATTAAATCCATATTTAAACATTGATTTCAAGATTAAACCCAAAAATCTAGGTTTTGATATTAATACCCAAAAATCTATTTATTTAACCCACAAATTATGAAATGAAATACACAAATAACTATTTAGCAAGATTAAACACTTGCCTCAGATTTGTAGAGGTTGGATCGTCCTCGATGTCGCGATTGGGCCAGAAATCCCCAAGCTTTTCTCCCTCTCTCTCTTCCTTTCTTCTTCTTTCTCTTTTCTTTCTCTTTCTCTCTTCTTTCTCAAATGAGAAGGCTTTATCCGTAAGCCTTTAAATCCCTTAAAACATAATTCCCAATTTAAATGTTAATACACAATTTAAATGACTCGTTTACACCAATTCGAGTCAATCTGACTTAAAATAATCCGGAGCCGAAATAAAACCCAATGACAGTCATTTTGACTATCTCGACCCTTCCAGGATCAATGGTACCCTCAAAATCATCATCCGTAATACTTTAAAACGTCCTCTATTTTTGGACTTAAATTCCCAATTTTTAGAATTCTCCAATTTAATTAAATTTTATTTTCCCAAAAATTTGATTTCCCAGTCTAAAAAATCATTGGGTGTTACACCTCTAAATTTAGCAAGGGAGGTTTCATGTGAAAGTAAATGAGAATCAACAAATCTAATATCTAGCGCGTCTAGAAATGATTTCCTAACCCATATAGATGTATATTTAAAATGATGGGATTTGGAAACTAATGAAATGCTAGACGTAGACTTCCTAGGGCTTCTTTTAATATCAAAACAAAATGACCTAAGGTGACCTTTACTACCACAATGCAAGCATGTGAAAACACGAGGAATGATACCTGAGGTATGACCTTTTCTAAAGTCCTTGGATAAAGTCAACCCTCTAAAACAATCAATGGTTTTAGCTTTAACAACGAAAGTATTTGAACTAGATGAGCTAGAACCATTACAACTACTACTTGAGTCAAGTAAATCATTTTTTAGTTTTAAAATATCGGACTCAAGTGAAAAATTAAACTCCTCAAATTTATGGGACTCCTTCTTTAAATTTTCTATTACTCCTAGAAGGTTATCACGCTCTCCCTGAATGTGAGCAAACTTGTCCCTAAGAGTCTTTTCTCACCAATCACTCTATTTCTTGGACTTTTCTAAAATATTTAAATTGCAATTTATGTCCATGATCTTTTCACGAAAAATATCTTTTTGAGATAGCGAGGTTTGCAAAAATTCAACTTTCTCTTTAAAACAAGAATTTTCATTTTCAAGAAATTTAATTCTTTTTGCAAATCTCAAATTTAATTCTCTTAATTTTTCATTACACTTATTAAATCCATTAAATTCCCCTCAAATATCAAAAACTTCATTATCATTAGAAATGAAAAAATTATCATTAAAATGTCCCATCGAGAGATATAAAACAAAAATGTGAGTGAGTGTAAAAATGAACCACCTAAAATTACAAGGAGCACAAAAATTGAAAAACCCGAAAAATGGATTTTTGACGCGATAAATTAGGGCTTCGGCTCTGATACCACTTGTTGAAACCTGAGGCCTCCAATTTTTAAATAATTATATAAAAAAGAGTAATTTCCTTTTATGATGCGGAAGCGATATGGTTCAATTGAGAAAATTAACTAATTTTAATTTCTTTCAAATGAAAATTAAACCAAGTGAAATAAGATTAAACACACACTTATGTTAATTTTCACTTAAACTAATTTAAACCAAGTCCTAACAATTTTCCTAAGTCACATTTTCAATATTACCAAGTTAGGTCAAACCAATTTTATCAAATTAAGTGACGACTTGAATTAAATTAACGTAAACATTACCCAAATTAATTTAGCACCAAATTATATATTTGTAGTGATTAAACCAAAACTTATATTTTTACCTAAGCATGCATTCTAGGTGAATTTTATGAAAGATAAAATAAATAATAAATCACTACGCCGCGATGTACGAGGAAAAACCCACAACGGAAAAAACCTCAGACGGCCCTAGCCTTAAGTCCAATAAGTATGGTTTTACAATTACAAGACAGATGACTTACTTCCTCAACTCGACCCCTTTCAAGCCTTGACGCGTCTTCTCGAAAACACCTCCTCCTAGTCGACAACCCCAGAGCTCCACCAGAATCTTGGAATCACCAATGAGACATAGATACACCGTCAACCACACATGGTGCCTTTCACCATGTGAGAATGCCGCAGCAAAACAAACTTCTTCTTCTTTGAGGGATTTAGAAGTAAACCCAAACAATCTCTTCAATGCGGTAGAGAAAACCCGGTGCCAAACACTCCAAGCAAGGATATATAAATTGAAACTTGGAATAAACAATATGGGTGTGTAAACCTTGAGTTTGTTCTAAAGGATTAAAATATTTTAACAAAAATTCAAGGGGACTTTTTTTGGGAAGAATTAACACTCAAAACACTATTGGTGAAGAAAAGTTTATGAAAAAGTCTTAACAAAAATGTTGTTCCCGCACTAGTTAAATCTGTCAAAAAGTTATTGGGGAAAAGTAGTGGGAAAACTGTCAAAAACTGCCTAAAAAACTGTTCCTGCCAAATCTCGTTCAAACGATATTTTCGTTCGAACGAAGTGTCGTTTGAAAGATAATTCTAACTAAGTTCCAGTGGCATGTCGTTGCAAACCTCATTCGAACGACATTCTCGTTCGAACGACAAACTCGTGCGAACGACAATATCAAATGAAAAAATAGAAAGCTGAAAATTCTATTTTTAGCCCATAAACTTTATTTTAAAGTTTTAATGAAACTTTCTTAAATACAATAACAGTTTAAAATAACTTACAATAAAAATTCACCCGATGAAAAATGTTCCGAGCTCCTATATATATATTCAAAATGCATTCATACCTTAGGAGCAATGGAACCAATGTTGTTGATGTAGAAACGATGCACTTTAAACTCGGCATTTGATGAAGCTTTAATATCTTGGCCGCTACGTCTTCAACAAACACGTCATAGGCTTGAATGGATAGACTTGAACTCTATCGTATGACTCAAATGTTTTTGTCCGAAATTGAGCGAAAACTACAAAGGACTCAATTGGAAATTTGCGTCCTTACATGTATTGATTTATAGGTACTTTAATTTGTAATGTAATTTCAATTCATTTATTTTAGTTTTTTTATGATCCCTCCAATCAATATTTTAAAACTTTTTGAATATTTTTTCCGTGCATAATGATTATAGTCAAATGATAAACCTCCTCGTTATTTTTTATGACTAAGAATAGTTTATCATTTTCAGATTTGTAGCAGTGTTTCATCAAACTATATGTCACAATAGTGTAACATAAATGAGAAGATGAGGTCTATACTAAATTACTGGCTTATCGAGGTATAAAAAATGTATATAATGTTTTATAGACGACTCAACAATTAATCCAATTTGTTCACATTATACAGGTACACCAGAAGTTTCAATTCCAAGAGGAAACTTTCTTTCTAACAGTTAATCTCATAGACAGATTTCTAGCTAAGCAAGGAGTGGTGAGAAAGAAGTTGCAGTTAATTGGTTTGGTTGCCTTGCTCTTAGCTTGCAAATATGAGGAAGTTTTTGTCCCTATTGTTGATGATTTGGTTTTCATTTCAGGCAAGGCCTACTCGGGAAAAGAATTATTTGAAATGGTAGGCACATAAATTAAAGTTATGGATGTTTAGTTTATTTTATATTCCACAAACTAAGTGGAATAAAACATGTCTAATTTTCAGATTATCCTGATAAATTCTTGCAGGAGAAATTGATGCTCAATACATTAGAATTCAACATGTCACTTCCAACTCCGTATGTTTTTATGATAAGGTTCCTCGAGACGGCTCAATCAGATAAGAAGGTTACTGCTACTTTTAAGTGACAAATGTTTTGGCAAAAACTTATTTATTATATCTAGCAAATTTGACTTAAAATGAGTTTGTTGCACAATCTGATAAGAAGACATTTATTTATATTGCATGCCCGTTGAATCAGGCATCATTTTGATGGAAGTAGGCGTTAATTTTTTGAAGGTTGGTACTTCAAGGTGGCCATACCAGAAAAAAAATAGAGCTTCTGCTTTATGTATTCTATTGAGAATCCACCATTCCAAAACAAACTTACTACATTCGAGGAGCTACATCATGAACCTCGGTCTACAGGAGTTGGGGCTCAAATTCTTGGTGCTCATGACAAGCATATTTGCTAATACACCCAAGGATCTCAAAAATTTTTGAAAAGTAAGTTTCTCTATTTATGTTTGGGTTTTAAAAAACTAAATGCAACAACTGCACTTCTATACTTTCTCCACTTTTAACCTATTCGATATATTTTTATGTTTAGTCTTTTAGGTTTTGGTTTTGACCATTTATGGTAATTTCTAACAGCACTTCGTGTTCCATTATATCTGGCCACAAATTATGTTAGGTGTCTTAAGTCCTATTGTTTCTCTTTTCACACCATGTTAGAGCAGGGCCATTTTCAGATGTCACTCCCCACTGATTATCACCAAATGTTCTCATATTAATTTTCTGAAAATTTGGGTCAACTCATGTTCAATTAGAATGTTTCATCCCACACACTTATTTAGATGCAACCTGTTTCATTAGGCTGATACGCTTTACTGTATTATAAAGGATATAATTTATGAATCTCATCTCATCTCATGGTTAGTTATGACACCCCGACTAATTAAATACCGGGTAGCTACTCCTTTATTTAAATTAATACAAAATGCCAAGTTGGTTCAGTTCATAGCATCACTGACGAACACATTTTTTTATAATTACTAGCCACCTAATATTTAAAAGTGAGTTGTCAATTTTAATTAAATCCGATTAACATGCAATAAGTAGATTATGAAATGCTAACATAACCACCACAACATAGTCACAATAGAATAACCACAAAATAATAATGAATCTGGAGGAATACTCCTCACAACAATTCGAGTACTAAAATAAACAAATACCAAGTCCGCATCACAAAATTAATTACAACCCAAAATCTGAAATAACTGAATAGATAAAGTATCTATAAAAGGAAATAGGGCGACATGCCCAACAGATGAGAGAATCTGATAATATAGTGTCAAGATCGAAAATGGAGGCGTCTGCTGTCAAGGTCCTGTAACTTCCATAGCAGCTACAGTACATCACCTGAATGGAAATCATATGCTTGGTGTCCTTGTGGCTGGGCACCTAAAAGGTTTTTACAAGAAAATATATTTGGAAGAAAACGGGTCAGAGCCCGATTGTGAAAACAGTTCAAAATATAGCAAGTGTTTAATATCATTAAACAATGAATATAAAGTACATGATAGTGTGTGCACTCGCATGAGTTCCTCACCTCTCAACTAATTGTGCACTCCTATCGTACCCGTACCCATTCTAGTTATTCCCATACTTAACTGGTCTAATATAAAATCTAACATTACTATACGATTCACGATTTAATTCCGGCATCTTCATTTAAACAAAGTGTCTTACATTTCTTCTCGGTTTCCCATATTAGAAATACTACTTACTAGAGGATTTCCATTTTTATGTTTACAAAAACGTTGCTATTATTTATACTCACATTTATACATGACAGTGCATTTAAATTTACAGTATATTATTCTCATCACAAATATACAATACTAGCACCCCGAGGCTAAGCTGCGGTGCACACATACTCTACTATCCAATCCCGGTACATCACGTATATTAGGACCACGCATTCCGAATCTATCAGGAATCCTTCTCAAATGACAACAATCACACATAATGGAGGCAAACATAGTTCACATCACATGGGTCACGCACATACCTACGCTCCCATGATCAGTAGACTTATTAACTTCTTAATAAGTCCTTCTCTGACCTATGTCCTCGAGGTACCAATCTAAATCCCCCCGTAGGCACACAAAGATTAGATGGCCCTGATCGAACGACGACCTCCCATGATAGCAAGTACGGTAGATATGTTATACACAGATAACTACATATACAAAGCATTCGCACATCTTAGATATCTCGATATATTAATATAGGTATACTTCTCATTCTTGTATCATCATTTAATGTCATATGCTTATAAGTCCCCGATTTATATACATTAAAGTTGTCAACTATTCTCATGTCATAATTAGGTACTCATTCCCTAATTCATAAAGGTCATTCGATTTACTACAATATTCCAAGTTTTACTCCTCAATGTACTCCAATCTCCCAAATATACCCACTAGTCAATACAGGAAGGTCATTACTCCATTAAATAAGTCTACGGGACATTTGAAATAAAATCAGGCCTAAAAGGCCATTATGTCAACTCGTTAGAAGTCTCGTTCAAACGAGTGTCGTTTGAAAGAAAGTCTTCGAATGAACTACCAACTCGTTAGAAGGGATACTGTCATCTCGTTATAAGCTCGTTCGAACGAGGTCGTTCGAACGACCTGGGCAGGTCTTCTAACGAGATGGCAGACTACCACCAGAAATTCCAAAATCCATTTTTCTTCTTTATCATCTTCTCTACATCCACCCTAAGACTATCCAAATACGTTTTTAATGTCTGTAAACTATTTTTTTAGTCACCCTAGATCATTCCTTAACATGCTTTTGGGTCAAATCTTACAAATTAACTTGCCAAAACCATAAATCCCCAATTCTTATTCCAAACCCTATGAACTTGAACCCAAAATTTAACTTCATTAAAAGACTCCTTATTAATCCGATTTTAGGTCATCAAAAGTTATGTTTTGTATATTGAATTCGTACATAATCATTCTACATGCAAATTCCTACCCAAAACCACAAATTTCACAATAATTCCATTGGGTATTCTTCATCAAAATTTCCAAGACATAAACAGTTTTCTACACTGCACATGGAGGAAATATTCAATGCAAATAACGACATCAAAGCACTTGCCTTAGATTCGTTCTTAAGATGTGTTGTTGATGGTTCAAGGTTGATTTTCTCCTCTTTTCCGGCCACAAATCCTTTCCAAAACTGATGGTGTGGAGATGGTTTGGCTTGGGAACCCTTTACCCTCTTTCTAACTTTTCTCAAAAACTACCGTATCCCACTCTCTCCCTTTTTGGATGATAATAGCCTTAGTGGTTCTTTTAAAATATCTTAATAAACACTTAAATTCGTGGGTCTCAATTCCTTAATTTTTAAAATTATGAAAATACCCCTCTAGGTTGCCGGTTTGGCCTAAAAGTGCCCAGGGACCCAAACAAAACCCCCGGTTAGTGTTTTATGACTATTTCGACCCTTCCGGACACGTTGGCGCACTCAAAATAACCATTCGGTTGATAAAATTATAATTCACTTTTTAATTTAAAAATTTTCGTTCCTGACGCGACTGACACGCGCGTCCCAACTAAATTTTCAAATTGTCGTATTTGAGTCTCGCGACAACTTTAATATTTTCAATACTCATGTATTACCATACATACTCAGAAATATTAAATTTTTAACATCATAATCAAATACCAAATCACATCTCGCTAGTATTTATACCTAGATTAATTCCCAATTAATTCTCATTTAATTAAATTAATCCCTTAAATAAAATCAATAAAATTATGGGGTATTACATACTTCCCCCCTAATAACAGAATTTCATCCCAAAATTCGGAACTGAAGTGTACCTGGTAAAAATAACTCCGGATAGCGCTCGCGCATCTCATCCTCGCCCTCCCATGTGGACTCCTCGGCATTATGATGACGCCACTGAAGACATATTAACGGTACTATCTTCGACCCCAGTTTCCGCTCACTTCGGTCCAAAATAGCAATCGGCCCCTCCTCGTAGGAACTATCAGGCTGAAGATCGATGTCCTCCAAAGCAATGTGAGTATGGGCCAAATCATTCCTAAGATATTTCCTTAGCGAGGAAATAAGGAACACATCATGAATCCTATGTAAGTGCTCCGGTAACCCAAGTATGTATGCGACTGGCCCAATCCTCTCGATGATAGGAAATGGCCCCACGTATCTTGGTGCCAGTTTCCCCTTATTCCCAAAACGCATGATCCCCTTCATCAGAGATACTCTGAGTAACACCTGGTCCCCCACCTTGAATTCTCTCAAGAACCTCTTGGCATCAGCATAGCTCTTTTGTCGGTCCTGAGCTACCCGAATACAGCTCCGTATAATCTCTATCCTTGCTGAAGTGTCCTGAATCACTTTCGGCCCAAGGAGTTTATTATCCCCCACCTCTAACCAACATGCCGGGGAACGACAAGGTCTACCATACAATGCCTCAAATTGAGCCATGCCAATGGTGAATTGATAGGAGTTATGATAAACAAACACCACCAGTGGAAGGTACTGCTCCCAACCACCTCCAAAGACTAGGATGCACATACGCAACATGTCCTCCAACATCTGATTTGTCTGCTCTGTTTGCCCATCAGTCTGCGGGTGATATGTCGTACTCAGCCACAACTCTGTACCCATGGCCTCCTGAAAAGTCTCCCAAAATTCTGAAACAAATATCTTGTCTCGGTCAGACACAATATTTAGAGGCACCCCGTGAAGTCTCACTATCTCCGTAATGAAAATCTGGGCATACTGTCCCGTAGTGTAGTTTGTCCTTACTGGTAGGAAATGAGAAACTTTGGTTAACCTATCCACAATTACCCATATGGAGTCGTGACCCCTCTGTGACGTAGGTAACCCCGTGATAAAGTCCATGGATATGCTCTCCCATATCCACGTCGGAACCTCTAATAGCTGTAGAAGTCCTACCCATTTCTGATGGTCCACCTTTACTAGTTGACAAGTGGCACATTTAGAAATGAACACGGCGATATCTCTTTTCGTCCCGTTCCACCAGTACTGTCGTCTCATGTCTTGGTACATCTTATCGCCACCAGGGTGTACCGCGAACTGTGAGCCGTGCGACTCTACCATTACCTCGTGTCGCAAGTCTTCCCCTTCCGGAACCACCAATCTTCCATTGAAGCATAATATCCCGTCTTAACTAACGGTATAGGACTCAGCTCCATCTGCTAGTAATCGAACTATCTTCTCCTGATAGAATGAGTCATTTGCCTGGGCCTTTATCACTCTCGTAACAATCTGCGGTGTAACAGTCATCACAGACATGAACGATCGGGCCACTGCATCCTGGTGTCCCAACTCTTTCCACTTAGCTTTCCACACCTCGGCCACCTCATCTACTGGCCTACGGCTCAATGCGTCTGCTACCACGTTAGCTTTCCCTGGGTGATACTGGATATCGAACTGATAATCCTTCACAAACTTAAGCCACCGACGTTGACGCATATTCAGCTCCTTCTGCGGGAAGAGGTATTGTAGAGACTTGTGGTATGTGAACAACCGAAATTTTTCCCCAGGAGATAGTGTCTCCAAATTCGAAGAGCGAATACGACTGCCGCTAATGCCATGTCGTGGGTGGGGTAATTCCTCACGTGAGGCTTAAGCTTATGGGAAGCATAAGCTATGGCCTGACTCTCCTGTTGCAGCACACTTCCAACTCCTTGCAAGGATGCATCGCTGTGAACTAAATACTCAACTCCTGGTATGGGCAATGCTAACACAGGCGCTGAGGTTAACTTTTCCTCCAACTCATCAAATGCCAACTGACAGGCATCGCTCCAGATGAATGGCACACCTTTGTGAGTCAGATGTGTCAAAGGACCCGTTATCTTTCAGAAACCCCGAATAAACCTCCTGTAGTATCCTGCTAGGCCCAAGAAACTACGGATCTCAGTCGGTGTCATGGGCTATCCCCACTCCTTCACCGCGGATACCTTCCCTGGATCAACAGATATCCCCCGGTCTGAAATGATATGCCCCAAAAATTGAACCTCCTTCAGCCAAAATCCACATTTCTCGTACTTTGTATATAGCTCGTTCTGACGTAGCGTCTATAAAACCTGTCTCAAATGCTTAGCGTGCTCCTCTTCTATCTGAGAGTAAATCAGGATGTCATCAATAAAGACGATGATGAACTGGTCTAGGAACTCTCTGAACATCCTATTCATCAAGTCCATAAACATGGCTAGAGCGTTGTTCAAGCCAAAAGGCATAACTCGAAACTTATAGGAACCATATCTCGTCAAGAAAGTAGTCTTCAAGACGTCTTGTTCCCTGATACGCAACTGATGGTATCCCGATCGCAAATCAATCTTTGAGAAGAAGCAAGCTCCACTCAACTGGTCAAATAAGTCATCGATTTAGGGCAACGGATACTTATTCTGTATCGTGACTTTATTCCACTCCCGGTAATCTACACACAATCTCAACAATCCATCCCTCTTCTTTACGAACAACACAGGGGCACCCCACGGCGAAGTACTCCTCCGGATAAACCCCTAATCCAACAACTGCTCTATCTGAACCCTTAGCTCTCTCATCTCTGTTGGAGCCATACGGTAAGGTGCGCGGGCAATTGGCCGAGTGCCCGGCGTCAAATCGATCACAAAATATATCTCTCTACTCGGAGGTAGTCTAGGTATATCCTGAAATACATCAGCAAACTCCCTAACAACTAGAATCGAATCGAGTGGTAATACCACTTCCTTAGATGTCTCCTCCTCTATATAGTACAAATGAGTGGACGATCCTCCCTTAGGGCGAGGCATCGCCACTAAAAACATCTCCTGCCCGGGAATGGCAAATATAATACTGCTACTGAAATAATCAATCATGGCTCGGTACGTAACAAGCCAATCCATATCGACAATCGCATCGTACTCAATCATCTCTAGTACTAACATATCAGCGGGTAAAGTAAATCTCTCGATTTCTATACCCACAACTTTACAAATAAGGGAAATCATAGAACCCCTACTCAACGGTGAATCTACACAAGTAATCGTGCTCTCTGGAGTGTCTAACAATCCAATAGTGCGTGCAAATCTTGTGGCAATGAAATAGTGTGTGGCCCCCGTATTAAATAAAATACACCCCATAGTCCCCTGAATAGAGAACATACCCTCAATAGCAGGTGGATCCTGTGGGACTGCGGCATGCGGGAGCGGATACACTCTCCCATACCGAAGTTGTCCCTGCTGGACTAGGACCGCTGGGATGGGTGGTAATGCTTCCATCTGTGGTGGTGCTGGGAGGACGGCGAGAAACATAGGCCTATGTGGCTCGTGTCGAGCACCCTGCTGCTTCTGCGGTGGGGCCCTGCCCCTATTAGGACAATCCTGGCATTTATGACTAATCTTTCCACAAACGAAGCACTTCCCCTAGAAGTTTCCCCCTCGCTGTCCCTACTGCCCACGGCCCTGATGGTCGTTACCATTCCTACCTTGACCATACTGGTGTGACACCCTGCCTAATTAAATACCGGGCGATCACTCCTTTATTAAATTAAATCAAGGTAAACAGTTGGTTCATTCTCAGCATCACTGTCGATAAAAATAATTTTCCAATTTAACACCCGAAATAATTAAGCTAAGTGTCAAAAACATTTTTCATACAAACTTCCAAATTTTAATTAAAGAAAAGATTTATATAAACAAAACAACATTTATACAATATGGAATCACACCACAATGAACTAAAATAAAACCATGCATTCGTCAATCGAATGACAACATAATAAAACTAAAAATCATAAACCATCCTGAATAAATCCCATAAAACAATACTGGAATAACTGAAATATAAAAATCCCAACAATAAATGAAATGATGAAAAGGGCGACACGTGCCCAATAAATGAGAGTAATAGGAGTGGAGTCAATAACAGAAGCCGTCTACTCAAGTGACCTGCAACTCCCACCTAAGCTGCAGCTCGTTCTTCTCAAAGGATCCTAAGCAAGACGCCCCTGTGGCTGGGCACCTGAAAATATACATATATATACATAAGAGAGAGAGAAAAAGAAACGGGTCAGGGCCCGAAAGTGTGTTTGATTTTAAAATACGTTAAGCAAGTATTTAAATTGATACAGGCCAATGCAACAACATATTAGTGCGTCTCTCTCTTGAGAAATACTCACCTCTCTTCTAATGTGCACACCTATCGCACTAACCTTCCCCACGGTTCGTTTTAACATCTAACATACTAGCCTTTCTAAAAGCTTTAACTTAACTTAGATTACCCGCAAGATTTACAATTCCCGACCTCATTTTAAAAGGTGTTCCAATTTGTAACCAAAATTCTCTATTTTTAATTTTTATAAAAACGATAAAGTTTTCCAGTGACATATTATACTTTTCAATATAAGTATTTAATAATATGTGTTAACAACTATGTTCTACTATCACATTGCAGTAGACAGTTACAATTGTCATAATCTCATATATATATATATATATATATATATATATATATATATATATATTATCTACTCGTATAATATATATAACAGCACCCCGAATAAAACTATGGTGCGTGCATACTTCCACTATCCAAAGCCCCATAACACTCACATAAAGGGGAATACATCCGGAATCACTCTCGAATTGTATTAACATAAATACACAAACAATATTGAGGCGAAGCATAGATCCCAAGTCTCTAAGAGGATGGCACATACTCGCGTCTCTTAGGACCGTCTGAACTATCAATTTGATAGCCTGTACCAAGGATATCTATCTTCTAGGGTACAAGTCAATATCTCCCATAAAGGTCCCATCGAGATAAGACTGTCCCAGCGCGGTAACCTCAGGGATAGCAAGTAGCGCGGTATGTTTTTCACATGTATATAATATATGTAACACACAATCATATAAATATACCAATGTCATTTTAATATAGGTTCTTCCCATCACCCGTAATTATACCGTTTATCCTAAATTACACAATTATAGAATTACGTATAAGGTTTTATTCCTAACCTTAACTCGAAGGTTTTCTCACTTATTACCTAATACTCATGGGTTATATCCTCACAAATCTGAAATTCAGTAAGTGACTTTATTTGATTCCAACGTAACTCTCTTACGCATCTCACCCTTAAATTTCATAAATCTACCAACCTAAAGTACATATCCCATAATTACCATACCCGCTGAAGATTAAAGGTTCTAACATTTATCCATATACCCTACTGGTCCTCAATATCTCCCAAATCCTTTTATTAAGAATGCCCAAAGGTTATATCACGATAAATCAATTTAACTAAATAAACAAGAGAAATAGGAGTCTGCCAGGAGGGGTCGATCGATCGAAGTTTGGGGCTCGATCGATCGAACCTTCGATCGATCGAAGCTCTATGCTCGATCGATCGATCAAGCAGGTCTGGGCAAAAATTCTGCAAAAATTGCAGTGACGGGATTGATTAACGTTCTTCATCAAAACTCATATTTTCCAACACTAATCGACCCAAAAAGTCTACTGTTAACATACTAACATAATTCCAGATATCTTTAACGTTCAGCATGCGTGTATACATCATTAAACATGGTTAAACAACCTAAAATCTCATCTAATCATCAAGAACCCTAAAGTTTTCTTAACTTTTGTTCTAATCAGTTTTCTCCAGAATTTCCTTCTAACAAATCATCACAAATTCGTGGGTTAATCATCTACTTCACATAATATTTCCAGAATATGGTTATAATGATTTCTATATGCAAATCCCTATCAAAATTGGGGTTTTCTTCCATTGATTATACTCCTAATCATTCCTACACTAATATGAATATTGCATCAACGAAAATACGCAAGTTAAACACTTGCCTGGGATTTCAGAGGTCTGGTTTCCTGCTGATATTGGTGTGGTTGCGTTCTCCTCCTCGCGATCTACGCGTTGGTGGTGACGGCGGTGCAATCGGTGGTGTTTTGGGACTTGAATCACCTTGAGAGCTTTCTCCTCTCTTCTCCAATGGCCGTTCTAGGGTTCTGAATGTTCTAACCCTAAAAGGCTGACTTAAATGGCTGCTAAGGATGGCTGAAATTCGTGGGTTTAATTACCCTATTTTGTAAAATGACCAAAATGCCCTCCCGGGTCACTAATTTAGCCTAAAAACATCCCGAGACCCAAACTAAACCCCCGGGTACACTTTTCTGACTATCTTGACCCTTCCGGACGCGTTGGCGCACTCAAAACGACCATACGGACAACTTATAAAATATTCACTTTTTATTTAACAAAATTAGTCCCGACGTGACACAGGCACGTCCTAACTTAAAATTTCCGAAATAGTCATTTAATTCACTTATGACATTCCATATAACCAATATAATATATTACTATGCTCATTAGTAATATTCAACAAGTTTCCCATAATTACTAACTCGAGTCACGTTAATAATTATAACATAATTAATTTGACACAGGCACGTCCCGACTTAAAATTTTCGAAAAAGTCATTTAATTGACTTATGACATTCCATATAACCAATATAATATATTACTATGCTCATTAGTAATATTCAACAAGTTTCCCATAATTACTAACTCGAGTCACGTTAATAATTATAACATAATTAATTTCCGGATTTTTATTAAATAAATCCCCAAATTAAATATAGCATAAAAATACGGGGTATTATAACTGGCCCTGCTGAAACTGTTGCTGCTGACCATTCAGGCCCTGATTAACGTTCTGACCCTGATGGCCATGTCTGAAACCTCCCTGACCATTCCTGAAACCCCCAGATCTGAATGGCTTAGGATCCCCCTGTTGGGAACCCTGATCACCCTGCGTGTGCTCACCCTGAGCAGACTGTGCCCCACTGGCACCATTTCCCCCTGTCCTGCCCTTAATGCTGGACTCTCCTGATATCTTACTCTCAGACATGTGAAAGCGGTGATCCTGGCAGTGAAGTAGTGCTGCGTTAACCACATCAGAGTAAGTGTCCAACGAGAGGTTTCCCAACAAGTGCTGATGGATCCTCCAAGTCAATCCATCCATGAACTTCTGAACCTTTATCTCCTCAGTATGAATCTCATCGGGAACAATGTTCAAGAGATCAGTGAATTCGGCCTCATACTCGGCCACGGTCTTCCCCTCCTTCTTGAGGTTCATTAACTTCCTCCTCATTTCAGTGTGAACAGCTGATGGAAAGTATTTGCGGTCGAACCGCACCCAGAACTCCTGAATTGAAAGGGCGTCCATCTCCACCGCGGTGGTAATGGACTCCCACCACTGCAACGCTGATCCTACTATCTTGAAAGTAGCTAGTATCTGCTTCTGAACATCCTTGCACTCGTACATCCTTAAGTGCCTTTGAATGTCCTTCCTCCACTGACTGGACAGAACAACGTCGGAGCTACCTGCAAACTCCGGAGGGTGTGCTTTCTGAAAAGCATCACGAACACGTTCCCAAGAAGACCGGAATGCATGAGCCTGAGCTGGAGCGACTACCGGCGCCTAAGGTGGTGCCTACTGCACAACTGCGAGGACGGAATTTACAGCTTGGGCTACAATAGCTGCAACCTCTGCGGCATTCATGGTGCCCTGAACTGGTGCAGGCTGTGGCTCGAGCTGAGCATCCATAGGAACTCGCTGTGCACGTCGTGGAGGCATCTGAAATGAGAGTAAAGTCTTATAAGTTCGAAGTTATTATCTCAAAATAGCTGAAGAGAGAAACATACATAAAATAATACAACAGTCCTAAAATATAGGGCTCTACATCAAAGAAAGCTCAGCGGAAACATAATAAGCCGTACAGATCCTAAGGACACTAGAACCTGATGCTCTGATACCACCTGTGACACCCCGACTAATTAAATACTGGGTAGCTACTCCTTTATTCAAATTAATACAAAATTCCAAGTTGGTTCAGTTCATAGCATCACTGATGAAAACATTTTTTTTATAATTACTAGCAACCTAATATTTAAAAGTGAGTTGTCAATTTTAATTAAATCCGATTAACATGCAATAAGTAGATTATGAAATGCTAACATAACCACCACAACATAGTCACAATAGAATAACCATAAAATAATAATGAATCTGGAGGAATACCCCTCACAACAATCCGAGTACTGAAATAAACAAATGCTAAGTCCGCATCAAAAAATTAATTACAACCCAAAATCAGAAATAACTGAATAGATAAAGTATATCTAAAAGGAAATAGGGCGACATGCCCAACAGATGAGAGAATCTGATAATATAGAGTCAAGATCGAAAATGGAGGCGTCTATTTCCAATGCCCTGTAACTTCCATAGCAGCTACAGTACGTCACCTGAATGGAACTCCTATGCTTGGTGTCCTTGTGGCTGGGCACCTAAAAGGTTTTTACAAGAAAATATATTTGGAAGCAAACGGGTCAGAGCCCGATTGTGAAAACAGTTTAAAATATAGCAAGTGTTCAATCTCATTAAACAATGAATATAAAGTACATGATAGTGTGTGCACTCGCATGAGTTCCTCACCTCTCAACTAATTGTGCACTCCTATCGTAACCGTACCCATTCTAGTTATTCCCATACTTAAATGGTCTAATATAAAATCTAACATTACTATACGATTCACGATTTAATTCTGGCATCTTCATTTAAACAAAGTGTCTTACATTTCTTCTCGGTTTCCCATATTAGAAATACTACTTACTAGAGGATTTCCATTTTTATCTTTACGAAAACGTTGCTATTATTTATACTCACATTTATACATGACAGTGCATTTCAATTTACAGTATATTATTCTCATCATAAATATACAATACTAGCACCCCGAGGCTAAGCTGCGGTGCACACATACTCTGCTATCCAATCCCGGTACATCACGTACATTAGGACCACGCATTCCGAATCTCTCAGGAATCGTTCTCAAATGACAACAATCACACATAATGGAGGCGAACAGAGTTCACATCACATGGGTCACGCACATACCTACGCTCCCATGATCAACAGACTTATTAACTTCTTAATAAGTCCTTTTCTGACCTATGTCCTCGAGGTACCAATCTAAATCACCCCGTACGCACACAAAGATTAGATGGCCCTGATCGAACGCCGAACTCCCATGATAGCAAGTACGGTAGGTATGTTATACACAGTTAACTACATATACTAAGTGACACGACTCAGAATGTGTCTCTAAAGTGTGTACTCTCTAGGCTCAAGTGCAAGCCTGTCGTTCAAGTAATAATCCGACAAGTCGGGTATCGATCCTCAGGGAAAAAGGACAACGGAGTTATGACAACGGGATAAGACGGAAGAATCCTAACGATGACTCTAAAAAAAGAATGAAAAGGTTGATTTGGATTTTTGGGAATGATTAATCTAAATGCAATTATGTAATTAGGGAAATGTGCAATTACACCTAATTACCTAAAAATGTGAATGAAAATTTGATTTGAACTTTTAAATGAGATGATGAAGAAAATAGGACGGGAATACAATCCCCCAACCCTAGTGTACTGCAGTTATAATACTAATCGTAAATTTATCTAATTAATTTGACCCAGTCTTTAATACTCCCAAGCATTACGTATACGAGGTTCAAGCCCGCGTCATACTTAATCAAAGGATGAGTAAATCAGTATCACGATAGTAACACTCGAATTGTATTCTCAATCATCCCGGTTACCCAGGGGCAAACCAGATATTTAGACCTACAATTGTTGTGTCCCTACGCAATACGGTCACAATTAATCACTAAATTCAGAGGATTAATTTTATACATGCAATTACCACATCAGGTTGGGTTCATGTAACCCGACCTTGGAAATCTAACCGGGCATACCGAAAGTGATGAAAACAGTGTTTAACATGCAAGTGTTCATGATTAATCTAAAGACAATTGATGTAATACTGTAGAATAGAATCACAAAGGAGAAACAACTTACTAAAATTACCCAAGGAACAATCGCAGCAATAAATAAAATTGGTGATCACACAAACTTTGAATAAACCTTCAATCCTTGAATAAAACTGAAAATTGTATCTACAACTAGGGTTTTTGGAAGAATAAGAGAGATTAAACTAATCCCCTCCGTTCTTGCCTACTTTACAATGAAAATAATTCGGGTTTTTATACCCTACATGAAATTCCAAGAAGTTCAGTATAAGTCGGAGTCTTTAGAGGAGAATCAGAAAACAAAATCTCGATGGGCGGACCGGTCCGGCCCTTAGGCGGATCGGTCTGCTTCTAAAGCGGATCGGTTCTTTTATTTTCCAGGCGGACCGGTCCGGGGGCGGATCGGTTCTTTTAATTTTTGCCTCCTTCGGTTCGCCTTCGGTTCGCAGTTCTCTGGAGTTTGCACAGCGGACCGGTCCGGGTTGAGGGCGGACCGGTCTGCCTATTTGACTTTTCTTTCAATCTTTGACTGCCCATATCTTTTGCTCCGGGTATCCGATTGAGGTGACGTTTCTTCCTAGGTGCTTGTGAAGATGATACCTTCAACTTCTCTTTAGGTACCTCATCCGGATTCTGGGTAGGAATGACTCTTTTGCCCTTTTGACTTTTCTTGTTGACTTTCTCTACTCTTCCGATTTCCTTCTTCCATCTCTTGACATTAGATACCTGTAAAATCATAACGAAATACCAGAACTCGGTGTACTTGTTAGGATAAGTCAATAGTAAGATTATGAGATAAATTCAATCCAATTACGTTGTTCGAGGTGATTAAAGTACCGAAATTAGGGGATAAATTGGGAAGAATTTATGCCTAATCAAACCCCCCTAACTTAGAACTTTGCACGTCCCGAGCAATGTAAAAGAATTCTCGCAAGGCTCAACTCTTGAAAAACATTTTATCGGGATAAAATACCTCTTTTTCGCGGGCACGCGATTGCATTTAGCGTATGCAACAAGCCTTTAAACCCCTAGGTTACCCTAGTGGGACGAGTTGTGTCTCGTGAGGGTTTGCAGAGAATATACCCACAAAATTCGACTCAAAGAACTTCAAAATAACCAAAAATTGTATAATTCAAACTCTTCCAGAAAATAGTCATCATTAAGTCATGTTTACAAGTCTCAAGCTGTAGTGCGTGTGTGCGAAGCCAGAAATATAACCGCCGATTTCCACCGATTAATCATTACGTTACTTATCCGAAAATTCATTTTGATTTCAAATTCTCACGGGAAGCTCTCACAAACAAACCACTCGGAATATGACTTTTCTCTCGGTATGCGTGATATAAAGAGTAAATATAATGGACGCAACATCACGCATACAATTAGAAAGACGGAAATTTTATGGCGAAAGGATCTCTTCAACGGATTACGGTTTTAAAAACGGGAACATTGCCTCTATTTCGTGCATATTTCATCTCTTATACTATCTTTTGGTGTCTTAGCTCTCCACGCGGTAATCAATTTTCGCAATTTGGACTCGGTTAGGACTTTTTCGGGTTAAAGGTGTATTGGGTAAAATGAAAATGGTAGGGAAGGTTGGAATTGAAAAAGTTATTTATGATGTCCATTGGTGCTTTTTCTGGACTATTGCTCATTTTTTTTTTCTTTTTCTCTATTTTTTTCTGTTTTTCACTTCTTTTCTCACTATTTTTGTTGAGCATATTTATTTTTTTCTCTTGCCCCTTTTTATGCACTCTTCGGACTCAAATTCTGGGATTTTTTAAACTTTCACAATTCCGGGCCAGATGGGGTTTTTTGGGTTATCAAACGAAAGGGGTCAACTTATTCGGCTCAATTTGGGTTACAAAAGGGGGTAATTTTTCGCAACTTTTTCTGGCCAAAATTTTTGGATAACAAACGAAGGCCTACTTCATTGTCCAAAATGCCAATTTCGTTACCATATGCGTTTCGAGGTGAATTTATGTTTAGAGACTAATTTGGCACGTTTTTCAAGGCAATATTGCACACATTTTTTAAAACCGATCAAAATAAAAGAATTGAGATCCTTGACAACTTATTAGGCGCTGAAAAGAACTTTGAGTTAACAATTAACTCGGATTGATTTAAAATCTCGCAAAACATGATAGGTTCGAATCTCACCGGGTTTGTTAATCACCACATTTATTCGTTAAGTCGTCAATTTTCGCACAATTTCCATCTTTGGTCAATTTCGGCTTTGTGTATGTTGGATGTTTACAATTTGAGACACCAATTCGACTTTTAATGATATTTTTGAAAATTTTGAATTCCAATTTTTATTTATTTTGAACAAAAATATTTTTGGATTTTTCAAAATTTTATGATTTTTTTGGAAATTTGGGCATTTTTGAAAATTTGTGAAGTTTTAGAAATATGCACTTGTGACCCCCCCTAACTTAGACTTTTGCATTGTCCTCAAGCAAAAAGGACTAAAATCTAAATAAGGCAAAATAATTAGTGCAATAATTAAAACAAACAAATGTAGAAAATGCAACTTTTTATATCATAAGACTGTGGTACAAACAGGAATACAACATATGTAGGATATGAGAAAGAATACATCACAACAGTCCAGAATCAACAAAACATCACGGGGGAGGGAAATGGGATGAGCTGGGCGCGTCGGGGCCATAGGGGTCATGAAAATGTGATGGTAGTGGCTCATTAGGGTCCCCTATGCGGCGGTAGATCTCCGCTTGCCTTCGAGCCGCCCGATTCTGATCTCGTTGGTAGTCGATCACAAAGCTCGCGAATCGGTTCTCAAAGGTCTCGAATCGGTTCTCAAGGGTGGACAACTGGGTCGAGATATCGGTACCCACCCACTCAAAGTCCGGGTCGTCCTCCTCGTCCGCCGACTCGTCTTCGGCACCGATGTCACCCATCTCAACATTTGCTTCGGCGGCCTCTTCGTCCACGCTCTCTTCCGAGGCAGCCTCTTCCTCGCTATCATGCCCCCGCCGTGCTCGGATTATGGCGAGCTGTTTGGTACTCTTAGTGCGAGTGCCCTGTCCAAAGGGACCGGGAATCCGAATGCGGTCGGCAGGGGCCTCAATGCCGGCGTCTTGGATGATAGACGTGATCAAACGGGCATAGGGAAAAGGGGCGGTACCCTTCTCATCCAAAGAAGCGGCGATGATGTCGGCATACAATGTGCGGGCCAAATGGATGGAGGTTTGGGGATCGAAGAGATGGTAGGTCAAGGTGGCTTGCCGAGGCCTCATGGAGGAATCGTTGGACGTTTGAAGAATGTTGGCGCATACAATTTGGAAAGTGAGGCGCGCCGTTTCGTTGAGTCGTCCAACAGCGACTGTTTGGCCCGCCCAAGCCACGTTTGGAGCAATGCGCTCCATGATGACGTCCTTAGCGACCGGAGGAACGTTCCTAGGATAGGTGAAGTCTTGGGGGTCCGGGACACCAAAGGTGGCCAATTTGGCCGTGAGGAGGGCTAAGGAAAAAGAAACGACCGTTCCAGCAACGTAAGCTTGGGCCTCAAATTGGTCCGTCCGCACAAGCGTGCCATAGAATAACCGGACCTCGGAAGCCCACACGGCGTCATGGGGTTCGTTGAGGAAACGACACCACCCCCGGGCCATGAATAGGGCCGTGACAGAATTGGGCAGCGCGTTCCATTGAACCGCGCGCTCCATATGGAGTTTTCGACTTGATCCGAAGAAGTTGGTGCACCATCGCTCCTCTTGGCGGGAGCAGAACTCGTTGCTCCCGGAGTGTAGGATGTCGGTGGATGCATATTTGGTGGGGGCAGCACGGGGGGCCATGGAGACAGAGAGAATAGAACTCACAAAAATCTGGAGAGGGAGAGGATAGGAGTTGTGTTTGAGGTGTGAAGAGAAGGGGAGGGGTAGGGTTGAATTTATAGTGGAGGGGGAAAGGATTTGGAGGGAAAAGGTGTATGGGGATGGAGGGAAAAGGTGTATGGGGAGGTGGGGAACCGAATTGGAGGGAAGGATGGCAATTGGGGGGAAGGGGGGGTGAATGGGAGGGAAGGATTAAATGAACCTGCAGAAGGCGGACCGGTCCGGTCCAGGGGCGGACCGGTCCGGTTTTTTAATTTCCAGAAAATTCGACAGGCGGATCGGTCCGGCTTAAAAATAAAGGAATCGGTCCGATGGCGGACCGGTCCGGCCTTAAATTAAAGGAACCGGTCCGGCTTGGGGATTTTTGTCTGGAATTTCCCCGAAACTGGATTTCAACCTCTCATCCTCGAAATATTGCACTTTTAAAACACGCTCCTCACCAAAAATAGACTAAGGACCTCTCAATATCACCGGTCACCCGAATTGACTCAATTCCCGAACGTGCACATGCTAAACCCGAATGTACCAAAATCCTAAAGACACTCACTAACGCACACGACACACACGACTCTCACCCCATACGCGTCGGGGGTGCGACGACCTAACTGAAACCGTTCACTCTACCCCGTAAACGGGGTCCGACAACCAAACGGTGTCGACTTCCTCACCGCACGCCTCAAGATATGGCTTTAGGCGTTGTCCATTCACTTTAAATGTATTTCCCCCTTTTAAATCTTCTAATTCGACAGCTCCGTGGGGGAAAACATTCTTCACAACAAACGGGCCAGACCATCGCGACCGCAACTTACCCGGAAAGAGATGAAGCCGAGAGTTGTAGAGAAGAACTTTTTGCCCGGGAAGAAACTCTTTGCGTCGAATGATGCTATCGTGAGCGAGTTTCATCCTTTCTTTGGCAATTTTGGCATTCTCATACGCATCATTGCGTATCTCCTCTAACTCATTTATTTGAAGCTTGCGAGCTTCACCGGCTTTATCCATGGCATAATTGAGCTCCTTAATTGCCCAATACGCTTTGTGTTCTAACTCCTCGGGGAGATGGCAAGTTTTGCCATACACGAAGCGGAAAGGGGACATGCCAAGCTGATTTTTGTATGCGGTGCGATAGGCCCATAGCGAATCGTTCAGTCTAATGGACCAATCTTTCCGGTTAGGATTGACGGTCTTCTCGAGAATGTTCTTGATCTCACGATTCGCTAGTTCGGCATGCCCATTTGTTTGTGGGTGATACGTCATTCCAACCTTGTGAACGACGCCATACTTTCTCATAAGCTTCCCGAATGGCCAATTGCAAAAGTGCTTGCCATTATCACTAATTATCGCTTTCGGAGCACCGAAGCGGGAAAGTATGTGTTCCTGTAGGAACTTTATCACCACCTTGTTGTCATTTGTTTTGGTAGCTATCGCTTCTACCCATTTAGAAACATAATCTACCGCAACAAGGATGTATAGGAAACCAAAGGAAGGGGGAAAGGGACCCATGAAGTCAATACCCCAATAGTCGAAGATCTCAATGATGAGTATGGGGGTAAGAGGCATCATGTCTCGTCGAGTAATGGCTCCCATCCATTGGCACCTATTGCATGATTTGCAAGCATTGTTCACATCCCGGAATAATGTGGGCCAATATAGACCGCATTGCAGAATTTTAGCGGCCGTCTTTTTCGTGGAAAAGTGGCCTCCACACGCTTCCGAATGACAAAACTGGATGACTTTCGGGATCTCGTCATCCGGTACGCATCGTCGGATGAGTTGGTCGGCGCAATATTTAAACAAGAATGGATCATCGTAGAAGAACATGCGCGACCAAGTAAGGAACCTCTTCTTATCTTGCGGTGTCCAGTCGGGAGGGACGGCTCCCGTGATAAGGTAGTTTACTATATCCGCAAACCACGGTAAAGAAGAGGTAGCGAAAAGTTGCTCATCCGGAAAGTATTCGTCTATGGGAATGGGATCACTAGGTACGTCGGACGAAAGCCGAGACAAATGGTCGGCGACGATGTTTTCTACTCCTTTCTTATCCTTGATAGAGAGATTGAACTCTTGTAGGAGTAGGATCCACCTTATGAGGCGCGGCTTGGCGTCTTTCTTCGCAAGTAGATATTTTAAAACCGCGTGGTCGGTGAAGACAATTATAGGAGAACCAATGAGGTACGATCTGAACTTATCAAAGGCAAAGACTACTGCTAGCAACTCCTTCTCCGTGGTAGAGTAGTTGAGTTGAGGTCCGGTAAGGGTCCGGCTAGCGTAGTAGATGACATGAGCTTGTTTATCTTGACGTTGGCCCAAAACGTCCCCAATCGCGTAATCGCTTGCATCACACATAAGTTCGAATGGTAGGGACCAATCCGGAACTTGCATGATGGGAGCGGACACGAGCATGTTCTTTAATTTGTCAAAAGAGCTTTGGCATGCCTCGGTCCACTCAAACGGGTTGTCCTTCATGAGAAGGTTGCTTAAGGGTCTAGCGATAGCACTAAAATCCTTAATGAACCTTCGATAAAACCCGGCGTGACCCAAGAATGAGCGCACGTCTTTAAGCGATCTCGGTGGGGGAAGGTCGGCTATGACATCTATCTTAGCCCTATCAACCTCTATGCCTTTAGATGATACTATGTGGCCGAGAACTATTCCTTCAGTGACCATGAAATGGCATTTCTCCCAATTCAGCACTAAGTTCTTCTCCACACATCGAGCAAGTACTTGTTCCAATTTTTCTAGACAAAGATCGAAAGAGGTGCCAAAAACACTGAAATCGTCCATGAACACCTCAAGTCCTCTTTCGACCATGTCACTAAATAAGCTCAACATGCACCTTTGAAAGGTCGCGGGTGCATTACACAAGCCGAATGGCATACGTTTGTAGGCAAACGTACCAAAAGGGCAAGTGAAAGTCGTCTTCTCTTGGTCAAGTACATCCACCTCAATCTGGTTATATCCGGAATAACCATCAAGGAAACAATAATAAGGGTGGCCCGCAACTCTCTCAAGCATTTGATCAATGAATGGCAAGGGGAAATGATCTTTTCTTATTCCTGCATTGAGTTTCCGGTAATCAATGCAAACACGCCAACCGGTGGTGGTGCGTTGGGGCACAAGCTCTCCCTTAGCATTCTCAATCACAGTCATACCCGACTTCTTCGGGATGACTTGAATAGGTCTCACCCATTTGCTATCCGAGATTGGGTAGATAATCCCGGCATCCAATAGTTTAATGATCTCGGTTCTCACAACTTCTTTCATGTTGGGGTTCAGTCTTCTTTGCATTTCTCTAGAGGGCTTGACATCCTCTTCGAGGTGAATCTTGTGGGTGCAAATCAGAGGACTTATCCCCTTCAAATCAGCTATACACCAACTAAAAGCACTTAGGTGCTTCCTCAAAATTTTTAACAACTTACCCTCCTGCTCGTCATCTAGGCTAGAGGAGATAACAACAGGAAATGTCTCATCCTCTCCTAAGTATGCATATTTGATATGGGAGGGGAGTTTCTTTAATTCAAGAGTTGGAAAATTTTCGTCGGAGGAAACAACGCGTGTATCCCGTGGTGGTAACTCCTCGAATTTAGAAACCCAATTCACATCTCTCGCGTCCTCGTCCGACGCTCTCTCATCGAGTAACTCTCTTTACTCCCCAATCTCCCTCTCGTACTCAGTATACGTCCCCTCACTCTCATTGCTCGAAACCAGACAGGATCCTAAGGCATCGCCACAACAATTCTCCTCAATGTACTCCTCTACTATCTCATCTATGAGACTCATCGCGTGAATATCATCTTCCTCTCCCGTATGTTGAGCTATGTTGAAGATGTTGGTCTCTAATGTCATATTCCCAAAAGTGAGTTGCATTCGCCCATTCCTTGTGTTAATAATAGCGTTAGCTGTCGCTAAAAATGGGCGCTCGAGAATGATGGGAACATGATTGGTCGAGATTAAGGAAGGCTCCGTGTCCCAAATGACAAAGTCTACCGGGAAGTAGAAAGTGTCAACTTGAACGATCACGTCCTCTACTACACCTCGTGGGACCTTCATAGTTCGATCCGCTAATTGGAGAATGATTCTTGTGGGCTTGAGGTCGCCCAAATCAAGTTGCCTATAGATGTAATAAGGGAGGATATTGACACTTGCTCCCAAGTCAAGTAAGGCTTTTTTAATTTTGTTCTCTCCAATGATGCAGGAAATGGTGGGTGCACCGGGATCTTTGAATTTAGGAGGGAGCACATTGAGTAAGATGGAGCTCACGTTCTGTGCTAGGAAAACGTTCTTCTTTACTTTCATCTTCCTTTTTACCGTCAACAAATCTTTGATGACTTTTGCATAAGCTGGAATTTGTTTGATGGCATCGAGGAATGGTAAATTCAGCTTTACCTGCTTTAGTGTTTCTAGCACGTCATCACGTGGGTTTCCTTTCTGGGAAGGAATCAACCTTTGAGGAAACGGTGCCGCGGAGGGTGGTTTCACTACTACCTCGGGCTCACTAGTGTCATCTTTATCACTCTCATTCGAGGGGACATCTTCAGCCTCTTTCGTGCCGGGCGAAATCACCTTGTCTTTGGTTGTGTCGTGTGGGGGAGGTGATAAATCAACGACTCTCCCACTACGAAGAGTGGTCACAGCTTGACATTGCTCCTGATGATCAGTAGAAGTGGAGCTAACACTAGTTTGACCTTGGGGAGGTCTTTGGCCCTGGGCAGGAAACTTGCCCTTCTCTTGAACGCTCAACGAGGATTGAATTTTGGACAGGTTCGCATTTATGTCGCCAATTAGACGATCATATTTGGCATTGTTTGCGGTCTGGCTAGTGATGAATTGATTCATCGTATCCTTGAGAGTTCTCCGCTGTGGCGGGATATAATTTCCGTGAGGTGGTGGCGATGGAGTGGCGGTCGCTTGACGATTTCGTTTCTGAGCATTAGGATCAGAAATATCCCATGATTGGGTAGTCTCGGCGACATACCTAAGGTGAAGCTCAGCATCGTGGCAATCTAGCTCGATAAACGGACCACTACCCATGGTTTCAATGAGTTGCTTGGAGTTAAGGTTCAACCCATTATAGAGGAAGGAAATGATTTGAGCTGTATCAAATCCATGATGGGGGCACGAAGCAGTTAACTCATTGAAACGCTCATAACATCGATGGAACGGCTCATTATCCAATTGCCTGAACGATTGAATCTGAGCCTTTATGGAAATTGTTCGATGTGGTGGAAAGAACTTCTTGAGAAATCTGGATTGTAACTCGTTCCAAGATGGAATCGAGCTCGGAGGTAAAGACCATAGCCAGGTCTTAGCTTTATCTTTTAACGAGAATGGGAAGAGTTTGAGGCGAATCACCTCTTGTGTGCAAGTTTGATCGTTGAGAGTTTAAGGCGCCATTTTGATCGAGGTGGAAACCGAGCGTCCGTGTAAATACGCTAATCGTTGTTATCGGCTTCCAACCAGAATACAAAAACATAAACTTTAACTACACTCTTATGGAGTATAGTGGCTAGTCTGGGTATCGAATCCTCAGGGAACTAGGACGAGTGAACATGACAATGTTGGATAGACAGAGAAATCCTAACTCTAACTCTAAAGAAAAAGGAAAATTAATTTGGTATTTGAGAATGATTATGCTAAATTCAATGTTGAAATTATGAAGAAATGCAACTATACTAAACTACCTAAAATATGAATGAAAGATGATTTGAAACTTTTGACTAAGTGATGGGAAAAACAGGACGGGAATACAATCCCCCAACCCTAGTGAATCGCAGCTATAACACTAATCATGAATTTAAATGATTAAATTGACTCGGAATTTAGTACTCCCAAGCATTACGTATACGAGGTTCAAGCCCGCGTCATACTTAATCTGAGGACGAGTAAATCAGTATCGCCATAATAACACTCAAATTTTATTCTAAATCATCACGGTTACCTAGAGGCAAATGAGATATAAAGACCTACAATTGTTATGTTCCTACGTGATACGGTCGCATTCAATCACTAAATTCAGAGGATTAATGTTATATGCATACAATTAACACATCAGGCTAGATTCATGTACCCCGACCTTAGAAAATCTAGCCTAACATGATGAAAGTGATGAAAACAGTGTTTAATATGCAAGTATGCCTTTTCAGAATCCATACCGTGATAGTGTGGTAGCATCTGGATCATCCCATTTTTGAATCGGAACTGCCCGGCATTATACGGGAGTATAATGCATCCCGGAGTGACAGTGCGCTCGGGATATAAGAATTCTCTCAACGGACGATACGGAGACTCTTCCTCACCGGTAGATGCATTACTATGTTGCGACATCTCTCTCTCACTTGACGATTCGACGCTCTCACTGGGTGTGCACGACGTGTGTCCTATGAAGGAGAAGGGAGTGTTGCTAGAGATAGAGTGTGACGGTGTGGGAGGTGGGATCCAGAACTGTGGGGCTTGGGGAGTGTGGGGACTATCAGGATTATACTCAACAAGTGGATTTTCGTGAATGCTGGTTGGAGTATTATGGGGTGTGGGAGTGGTTTCAGAATTTTGCATTAAGTTTGTGAGAGATGGTGGTGAATCTTTTTGTGCTTTTTATATTTTTTTATGTTTTTGGATTTTTGAATTTTTGATCAAAGCTTTGGATTGACTCGATCTAATCCTAAGTCTACCTAATTCCCCGGCAACGGCGCCAAAAACTTGACACGACTCAGAATGTGTCTCTAAAGTGTGTACTCTCTAGGCTCAAGTGCAAGCCTGTCGTTCAAGTAATAATCCGACAAGTCGGGTATCGATCCTCAGGGAAAAAGGACAACGGAGTTGTGACGACGGGATAAGACGGAAGAATCCTAACGATGACTCTAAAAAAAGAATGAAAAGGTTGATTTGGATTTTTGGTAATTAGGGAAATGTGCAATTACACTAAATTACCTAAAAATGTGAATGAAAATTTGATTTGAACTTTTAAATGAGATGATGAAGAAAATAGGACGGGAATACAATCCCTCAACCCTAGTGTACTGCAGTTATAATACTAATCGTAAATTTATCTAATTAATTTGACCCAGTCTTTAGTACTCCCAAGCATTACGTATACGAGGTTCAAGCCCGCATCATACTTAATCAAAGGATGAGTAAATCAGTATCACGATAGTAACACTCGAATTGTATTCTCAATCATCCCGGTTACCCAGGGGCAAACCAGATATTTAGACCTACAATTGTTGTGTCCCTACGCAATACGGTCACAATTAATCACTAAATTCAGAGGATTAATTTTATACGTGCAATTACCACATCAGGTTGGGTTCATGTAACCCGACCTTGGAAATCTAGCCGGACATACCGAAAGTGATGAAAACAGTGTTTAACATGCAAGTGTTCATGATTAATCTAAAGACAATTGATGTAATACTGTAGAATAGAATCACAAAGGAGAAACAACTTACTAAAATTACCCAAGGAACAATCGCAGCAATAAATAAAATTGGTGATCACACAAACTTTGAATAAACCTTCAATCCTTGAATAAAACTGAAAATTGTATCTACAACTAGGGTTTTTGGAAGAATAAGAGAGATTAAACTAATCCCCTCCGTTCTTGCCTACTTTACAATGAAAATAATTCGGGTTTTTATACCCTACATGAAATTCCAAGAAGTTGAGTATAAGTCGGAGTCTTTAGAGGAGAATCAGAAAACAAAATCTCGATGGGCGGACCGGTCCGCTTCTAAAGCGGATCGGTTCTTTTATTTTCCAGGAGGACCGGTCCGGGGGTGGATCGGTTCTTTTAATTTTTGCCTCCTTCGGTTCGCCTTCGGTTCGCAGTTCTCTGGAGTTTGCACAGCGGACCCGTCCGGGTTGAGGGCGGACTGGTCTGCCTATTTGACTTTTCTTTCAATCTTTGACTGCCCATATCTTTTGCTCCAGGTATCTGATTGAGGTGCCGTTTCTTCCTAGGTGCTTGTGAAGATGATACCTTCAACTTCTCTTTAGGTACCTCATCCGGATTCTTGGTAGGAATGACTCTTTTGCCCTTTTGACTTTTCTTATTGACTTTCTCTACTCTTCCGGTTTCCTTCTTCCATCTCTTGACATTAGATACCTGTAAAATCATAACGAAATACCAGAAACATGGTGTACTTGTTAGGATAAGTGAATAGCAAGATTATGAGATAAAGTCAATCCAATTACGTTGTTCGAGGTGATTAAAGTACCGAAATTAGGGGATAAATTGGGAAGAATTTATGCCTAATCACTAAGCATTCGCACATCTTAGATTTCTCAATATATTAATAGAGGTATACTTCTCGTTCTTATATCATCATTTAATGTCATATGCTTATAAGTCCCCGATTTATATACATTAAAGTTGTCAACTCTTCTCACGTCGTAATTAGGTACTCATTCCCTAATTCATAAAGGTCATTCGATTTACTACAAGGTTCTAAGTTTTACTCCTCAACGTTCTCCACTCTCCCAAATATACCCACTAGTCAATACGGGAAGGTCATTACTCCATTAAATAAGTCTACGAGACATTTGAAATAAAATCACGCCTAAAAGGCCATTCTGTCAACTCGTTAGAAGTCTCGTTCGAACGAGGACGTTCGAACGAAAGGCTTCGAATGAACCACCAACTCGTTAGAAGGGATACTGTCATCTCGTTAGAAGCTCGTTCGAACGAGGTCGTTTGAACAATCTGGGCAGGTCTTCTAACTAGATGGCAGACTACGCCCAGAAATTCCAAAATCCGTTTTTCTTCTTTCTCATCTTCTCTACATCCACCCTAAGACTATCCAAACACGTTTTTAATTTCTGTAAACTATTTTTTTAGTCACCCTATATCATTTCTTAACATGTTTTTGGGTCAAATCTTACAAATTAACATGCCAAAATCATAAATCCACAATTCTTATTCCAAACCCTATGAACTTGAACCCAGAATTTAACTTCATAAAAAGACTCCTTATTAATCCGATTTTAGGTCATCAAAAATTATGTTTTGTATATTGAATTCGTCCATAATCATTCTATATGAAAATTCCTACCCAAAACCAAAAATTTCACAATAATTCCATTGGGTATTCTTCATTAAAATTTCCAAGACATAAACAGTTTTCTACACTACACATGGAGGAAATATTCAATGCAAATAACGACATCAAAACACTTGCCTTAGATTCGTTCTTCAGATGTGTTGTTGATGGTTCAAGGTTGATTTTCTCCTATTTTTCGGTCGCAAATCCTTTCCAAAACTGATGGTGTGGAGATGGTTTGGCTTGGGAATCCTTTACCCTCTTTCTAACTTTTCTCAAAAACTACCGTAGCCCACTCTCTCCCTTTTTGGATGATAATGGCCTTAGTGGTTCTTTTAAAATATCTTAATTAACACTTAAATTCGTGGGTCTCAATTCCTTAATTTTTAAAATTACCAAAATACCCTTATAGGTTATCGGTTTGGCCTAAAAGTACCCCAGCACCCAAACTAAACCACCGGCTAGTGTTTTCTGACTATTTCAACCCTTCCGGACACGTTGGCGCACTCAAAATGACCATTCGGTTGATAAAAATATAATTCACTTTTTAATTTAAATAATTGTATTCCTGACGCAACTGACACGCGCATCCCAACTAAATTTCCAAATTGTCGTATTTCAGTCTCGCGACAACTTTAATATTTTCAATACTCATGTATTACCATACATACTCAGAAATATTAAATTTTTAACATCATAATCAAATACCAACTCACATCTCGCTAGTATTTATACCCGTATTAATTCCCAATTAATTCTCATTTAATTCAATTAATCCCTTAAATAAAATTAATAAAATTATGGGGTATTACATACTTCTCCCCTAATAACAGAATTTCCTCCCAAAATTCAGAACTAAAGAGTACCTGGTAAAAATAACTCCGGATAGCGCTCGCGCATCTCATCCTTGCGCTCCCATGTGGACTCCTTGGCATTATGATGCCGCCACTGAACACATACTAACGGTACTATCTTCGACCTCAGTTTTCGCTCGTTTCGGTCCAAAATAGCAATCGGCCCCTCCTCGTAGGAACTATCGGGCTGAAGATCGATGTCCTCCAAAGGAATGTGAGTATGGGCTAAATCATCCCTAAGATATTTCCTTAGCGAGGAAATATGTAACACATCATGAATCCTATGCAAGTCCTCCGGTAACCCAAGTCTGTATGCGACTGGCCCAATCCTCTCGATGATAGGAAATGGCCCCACGTATCTTGGTGCCAGTTTCTCCTTCTTCCCAAAACGCATGATCCCCTTCATAGGAGATACTCTGAGTAACACCTGGTCCCCCACCTTGAATTCTCTCAAGAACCTCTTGGCATCATCATAGCTCTTCTGTCGGTCCTGAGCTACCCGAATACGGCTCCGTATCATCTCTATCCTTACCGAAGTGTCCTGATTCACTTCCGACCCAAGGAGTTTGTTATCCCCCACCTCTAACCAACATGCTGGGGAACGATAAGGTCTATCGTACAATGCCTCAAATGGATCCATGACAATGGTGAATTTATAGGAGTTATTATAAGCAAACACCACCAGTGGAAGGTACTGCTCCCAACCACATCCAAAGTCTAGGATGCACATACGCAACATGTCCTCCAACATCTGATTTGTCCGCTCTGTTTGCCCATCAGTCTGTGGGTGATATGCCGTACTCAGCCGTAACTCTGTACACATGGCCTCCTGGAAACTCTCTCAAAATCGTGAAAAAAATATCTTATCTCGGTCAGACACAATATTTAGAGGCACCCCGTGAAGTCTCACTATCTCCGCAATGAAAATCTGGGCATACTGTCCCGTAGTGTAGTCTGCCCTTATGGGTAGAAAATGAGCAACTTTGGTTAACCTATCCACAATTACCCATATGGAGTCGTGACCCCTCTGTGACATAGGTAACCCCGTGATAAAGTCCATAGATATGCTCTCCCATATCCACGTCGGAACCTCTAATGGCTGTAGAAGTCCTGTCGGTTTCTAATGGTCCACCTTTACTAGTTGACAAGTGGCACATTTAGAAATAAACATGGCGATATCTCTCTTCATCCCGCTCCACCAGTACTGTCATCTCATGTCTTGGTACATCTTATCCCCACCAGGGTGTACCGCGAACCATGAGCCGTGCGACTCTGCCATTACCTCGTGTCGCAATTATTCCCCTTCCGAAACCACCAGTCTTCCATTGAAGCGTAATCCCCCGTCTGAACTAATGGTATAGGACTCGACTCCCTCTGCTAGTAATCGAACTATCTTCTCGTGATGGAACGAGTTAGTTGTCTGGGCCTTTATCACTCTCGTAACAATCTGCGGTGTAACAGTCATCACAGACATGAACGATCGGGCCACTGCATCCTGGTGTCCCAACTCCTTCCACTTAGCTTTTCACACCTCAGCCACCTTATTTACTGGCATACGGCTCAACGCGTCTGCTACCACATTTGCCTTCCCTGGGTGATACTGAATATCGAACTGATAATCCTTCACAAACTCAAGCCACTGACATTGACGCATATTCAACTCCTTCTACGTGAAGAGGTATTGTAGAGACTTGTGGTCTGTGAACAATCGAAATTTCTCCCCCAGGAGATAGTGTCTCCAAATCCGAAGAGTGAACACGACTGCCGCTAACTCCAAGTCGTGTGTGGGGTAATTCCTCTCGTGAGGTTTAAGCTTACGAGAAGCATAAGCTATGGCCTGACTCTTCTGTTGCAGCACACCTCCAAGTCCTTACAAGGACGCATCGGTATAAACTAAATACTCAACTCCCGATCTGGACAATGCTAACACAGGCGCTGAGGTCAACTTGTCCTCCAATTCATCAAATGCCAACTGACAGGCATCGCTCCAGATGAATGGCACACCTTTGCGAGTTAGATGTGTCAAAGGACCCGATATCTTTGAGAAACCCCGAATAAACCTCCTGTAGTATCCTGCTAGGCCCAAGAAACTACGGATCTCAGTCGATGTCGTGGGCTGTCCCCACTCTCTCACCGTGAATACCTTCCCCAGATCAACAGATATCCCCCGGTCTGAAATGATATGCCCCAAAAATTGAACCTCCTTCAGCCAAAATCCACATTTCTCGTACTTTTCATATAAGTCGTTCTGACGTAGCATCTGCAAAACCTATCTCAAATGCTCGGTGTGCTCCTCTTCTGTCTGGGAGTAAACCAGGATGTAATCCATAAAGACGATGATGAACTGGTTTAGGAACTATCTGAACACCCTATTCATCAAGTCCATAAACACGGCTGGAGCGTTGGTCAAGCCAAAAGGCATAACCCGAAACTCATAGGAACCATATCTCGTCAAGAAAGCAGTCTTCGAGACGTCCTATTCCCTGATACGCAACTGATGGTATCTCGATCGCAAATCAATCTTTGAGAAGAAGCAAGCTCCTATCAACTGGTCAAATAAGTCATCGATTCGGGGCAACGGATACTTATTACGTTTCGTGACTTTATTCAACTCCCGATAATATACACACAATTTCAATGATCCATCCCTCTTCTTTACAAACAACACAGGGGCACCCCACGGCGAAGTACTCCTCCGGATAAACCCCTGACCCAACAACTGCTCTATCTGATCCCTTAGCTCTCTCATCTCTACTGGAGCCATACGGTAAGGTGCGCGGGCAATTGGCCGAGTGCCCGGCGTCAAATCGATCACAAAATCTATATCTCTACTCGGAGGTAGTCCTGGTATATCCTGAAATACATCAGCAAACTCCCTAACAACTGGAATCGAATCGAGTGGTAATGCCACTTCCTTAGAGGTCTCCTCCTCTATATAGTACAAATGAGTGGACGATCCTCCCTCAAGGAGAGGCATCACCACTAAAAACATCTCCTGCCCGGGAATGGCAAATATAATACTCCTACTGAAATAATCAATCATGGCTCGATACACAACTAGCCAGTCCTTACCGACAATCGCATTATACTCAGTCATCTCTAATACTAACATATCAGCGGGTAAAGTAAATCTCCCGATTTCTATACCCACACCTTTACAAATAAGAGAAATCATAGAACCCCTACTCAACGGTGAATCTACACAAGTAATCATGCTCTCTGCAGTGTCTAACAATCCAATAGTGCGTGCAAATCTTGTGGCAATGAAATAGTGTGTGGCCCCCGTATCAAATAAAATACGCCCCCATAGTCCCCTGAATAGAGAACATACCCTCAATAGCAGGTGGATCCTGTGGAACTGCGACATGCTGGAGAGGATACACTCTCCCATACTGAAGTTGTCCCTGGTGGACTGGGACCGCTGGGATGGGTGGTAATGCTTCCATCTGTGGTGGTACTAGGAGGGCGGCGGGAAACATAGGCCTCTGTGGCTCGTGTCGAGCACCCTGCTTCTGCTGCGGTGGTGCCCTTCCCCTATCAGGACAATCCTGGCGGTTGTGACCAATCTTGCCACAAACGAAGCACTTCCCAGGGAAGTTTCCCCCTCGCTGTCCCTGCTGCCCACGGCCCTGATGGTCTTTACCATTCCTACTTTGACCATATTGGCCCTGCTGAAACTATTGCTGCTGACCATTCTGGCCCTGCTGGCCATGATTACCGTTCTGACCCTGATGGCCATGTCTGAAACGTCCCTGACCATTCCTGAAACCCCCAGATCTAAATCTCTTAGGATCCCCCTGTTGGGAACCCTGATCACCCTGCTTGTGCTCACCCTGAGCAGACTGTGCCCCGCTGGCACCATTTCCCCCTGTCCTGCCCTGATGGCTGGACTCTTCTGATCTCTTACTCTCACACATGTGAAAGCGGTGATCCTGGCAGTGAAGAAGTGATGCGTTAACCACATCATAGTAAGTGGCCAACAAGAGGTTTCCCAATAAGTGCTGACGGATCCTCCAAGTCAATCCATTCATGAACTTCTGAATCTTCTTCTCCTCAGTCGGAATCTCATCGGGAACAATGTTCAAGAGATTAGTGAATTCGGCCTCATACTCGGCCACGGCCTTCCCCTCCTGCTTGAGGTTCATTAACTTCCTCCTCATTTTAGTGTGAACAGCTGATGGAAAATATTTACGGTCGAACCGCACCCAAAACTCCTGAATAGAAAGGGCGTCTCTCTCCTCTGTGGTGGTAATAGACTCCCACCACTGTAACGCTGATCCTACTTTCTTGAAAGTAGCCAGTATCTGCTTCTGAACATCCGTGCACTCGTACATCCTTAAGTGACTTTGAATGTCCTTCCTCCACTAACTGGACAGAACAACGTCGGAGCTACCTGCAAACTTCGGAGGGTGTGCTTTCTAAAAAGCATCACGAACACGTTACCAAGAAGACGGGAATGCATGAGCCTGAGGTGGTGCCTACTGCACAACTGCGAGGACGGCATTTACAGCTTGGGCTACAATAGCTGCAACCTCTGCGGCATTCATGGTGCCCTGAACTGGTGCAGGCTTTGGCTCGAGCTGAGCATCCCTAGGAACTCGCTGTGCACGTCGTGGAGGCATCTGAAATGAGAGTAAAGTCCTATAAGTTCGCAGTTATTATCTCAAAATAGCTGAAGAGTGAAACATACATAATAGAATACAACAGTCCTAAAATATAGGGCTCTACATCAAAGAAAGCTCAGCGGAAACATAATAAGCCGTACAGATCCTAAGGACACTAGAATCTGATGCTCTGATACCACCTGTCACACCCCGACTAATTAAATACCGGGTAGCTACTCCTTTATTCAAATTAATACAAAATGCCAAGTTGGTTCAATTCATAGCATCACTGATGAAAACATTTTTTTATATTTACTAGCCACCTAATATTTAAAAGTGAGTTGTCAATTTTAATTAAATCCGATTAACCTGCAATAAGTAGATTATGAAATGCTAACATAACCACCACAACATAGTCACAATAGAATAACCATAAAATAATAATGAATCTGGAGGAATACTCCTCACAACAATCCGAGTACTGAAATAAACAAATACCAAGTCTGCATCACAAAATTAATTACAACCCAAAATCTGAAATAACTGAATAGATAAAGTATCACTAAAAGGAAATAGGGCGACATGCCCAACAGATGAAAGAATCTGATAATATAGAGTCAAGATCCAAAATGGAGGCGTCTACTGTCAAGGTCCTGTAACTTCCACAATAGCTACAGTACGTCACCTGAATGGAACTCCTATGCTTGGTGTCCTTGTGGCTGGGCACCTAAAAGGTTTTTACAAGAAAATATATTTGGAAGCAAACGGGAATGAGCCCGATTGTGAAAACAGTTTAAAATATAGCAATTGTTCAATATCATTAAACAATGAATATAAAGTACATGATAGTGTGTGCACTCGCATGAGTTCCTTACCTCTCAACTTATTGTGCACTCGTATCGTACTCGTACCCATTCTAGTTATTCCCATACTTAACTGGTCTAATATAAAATCTAACATTACTATACGATTCACGATTTAATTCCGGCATCTTCATTTAAACAGAGTGTCTTACATTTCTTCTCGGTTTCCCATATTAGAAATACTACTTACTAGAGGATTTCCATTTTTATCTTTACGAAAACGTTGCTATTATTTATACTCACATTTATACATGACAGTGCATTTCAATTTACAGTATATTATTCTCATCATAAATATACAATACTAGCACCCCGAGGCTAAGTTGCGGTGCACGCATACTCTGCTATCCAATCCCGGTACATCACGTACATTAGGACCACGCATTCCGAATCTCTCAGGAATCATTTTCAAATGACAACAATCACACATAATGGAGGCGAACAGAGTTCACATCACATGGGTCACGCTCATACCTACGCTCCCATGATCAACAGACTTATTAAATTCTTAATAAGTCCTTTTCTGACCCATGTCCTCGAGGTACCAATCTAAATCCCCCTGTAGGCACACAAAGATTAGATGGCCCTGATCGAACCCCGACCTCCCATGATAGCAAGTACGGTAGGTATGTTATACACATATAACTACATATACTAAGCATTCGCTCATCTTAGATATCTCAATTTATCAATAGAGGTATACTTCTCGTTCTTGTATCATCATTTAATGTCATACGCTTATAAGTCCCCGATTTATATACATTAAAGTTGTCAACTCTTCTCACGTCGTAATTAGGTACTCGTTCCCTAATTCATAAAGGTTATTCGATTTACTACAAGATTCTAAGTTTTACTCCTCAACGTACCCCAATCTCCTAAATATACCCACTAGTCAAAGATTCTAAGGAGATAGAGATAATATTCTTAATAAAATGCCTATTTTACTTAACGTAGAAGAATATCCTAAAGCCTTTAACGAAGCAATGACTTTTAGAGATGCTTCTTTTTGGAAAGAAGCTATTATGATGAGTTGGATTCAATTCTATAAAATCATACATGGGTTTTAGTGGACTTGCCACAAGGATCACAACCTATTAGTAGTAAATGGGTATTTAGAAGAAAATTGAATACCGATGGTTCTATTCAAACCTTTAAGGCAAGATTGGTAGCAAAAGGTTTTAAACAAAGAAAAGGGATTGACTATTTCGATACTTATGCACATGTTGCTAGAATTACATCCATACGTGTTTTAATGGCAATTGCATTTATTTACAATCTGTTTGTGCATCAAATGGATGTTAAAACAACATTTTTGAATGGTGACCTAGATGAAGCTTTACATATCGAACAACCCGAAGGGTTTGTTTTGCCCGGAAATGAACATAAAGTTTGTAAATTAATTAAGTCGCTTTATGGGTTGAAATAAGCACTAAAGCAGTGGCATGAAAAGTTTGATACAATCATTCTTTCTGATGGTTTCAGACATAACAACGCTGATAAGTGCATTTATTCTAAATTCACCAATGACTATGGTGTAATTATTTGTCTATATGTTGATGACTTATTAATTTTTGGTACAAACATGAGAGGTGTATATGAAACTAAGAAGTATCTTAGTTCATAATTTAAGATGAAAGATCTTAATGAAGTGGATACCATCTTGGGTATTAAAGTTAAGAAACATAGTGGGGTTATGCATTATGTCAATCTCGTTACATTGACAAAGTTATTCACAAATTTAATCACTTGAAAATAAAATAAGCAAATACCCCATATGATTCTAGTATAAAATTTTTAGAAAGTTCTGGCAGAGCAGTTGCACAACTTGAATATGCTAGTGCAATTGGAAGTTTAATGTATGCGATGCATTGTACAAGGCCAGATATTGCATTTGCAGTAGGTAAAATGTCAAGATACACTAATAATCCAAGTGTGGATCATTGGAAAGAAATTGGGAGGATTTTTGGTTACCTCAAGAAGACCAAAGAATTAGGTCTATTTTATTATGACTTTCCTGCAGTTTTTGAATGATACTCTGATGCTAGTTGGATTACTAGTGCAAGTGATAATAAATCCACATCTGGATGGATATTCACCTTAGCGGGTGGGGCGGTATCTTGGGCATCCAAGAAACAAACTTGCATTACTCATTCAACAATGGAATCTGAGTTTATAGCACTGGCAGCAGCCGGAAAAGAAGCAGAGTGGCTAAGAAATTTATTATTGGACATAAAGTTATGGCCAAAACCAATGCCATCTCTTTCTTTATATTGTGATAGTGAAACTACATTGTCTAGAGCGTATAACAAAGTATATAATGGAAAATCTAGACACATAAGTTGAAGACATGAATATGTCAAACAATTAATAACTTATGGAGTTATTAATATTATATATGTTCGAACGAATAAGAATCTAGATGACCTTACCAAAGGACTTTCTAGAGATTTGGTAAAGGACACATCTAGTGGAATGGGACTAAAACCATTTTTTCAATAGTCACCGGTAATGGTAACCTAACTTTGTAATAGCATTACCACTATTCCAAAGTTTAATGGGTAATAACAAGTTACGGATAAGTGATTAGTTTTGCACTGAAATTTATTCAATTTCATGTCCCTTCTAGGATGTTCAGTGCATATTTCTACGTCAAGAGGATGAGTTTAACTCCTAATGAAGTTCGTTGTCTAAAGTAGCAAGGACATGCAAGAGAACTTCACCTATTTGAATATAGGAAGTGATGCCACTTCTAGCAAGATTTTGGGTTTATTCTTGTAAATATTCATGAAGCCAAGATAGTGCACATGGCCATAATAGTGCTAAAAACATATTGAACATCTCGTAGAGATTGGGATATCTCATGTGAGATATATATCCGGTTCTAAATAATAAGACAAGGTTTAATGCATGGCACACCATTGTCTTATTAGAACTTTGATATATATTCACTAACTGAAGGTTTAAATCGAAAGATACCTCCTTGTATGCATGAGCATATCACAAGAAGAAATTGCATTAATATTAAAATCTAGTGGGGGATTGTTGGATGGTTTTAATATTAATGGTTAGAGAAAATGAAAGGTTAAAACCATTAATTAATTGGAATACGAAAAGACAAAGGGAAGTGGGAAAACCAAAGTCCCACATTGGAAAAGTGTGAAAAAGTTAGTGGGTTAATAAATGCTTTTGTGTCATAAGAGATTACTTGTGTGCATTGAAGTGTATGCTACTAGTGTACATGTTAGGTCCAAGGATGGTGCTTTGCACCATTCGTACACGCACACGCACACGCACATGCGCGCGCGCGCGTGTGCGAAAGGGCGATTCGGCTCTTTGGGTGCTTTAGAGGCGCACTTTGCACTTTGCACTTTGCACGTACACATCGTCGCGAGGAGCAGTAGGAGCCTATGATTTTTGACAACGTCAAAAGATCAAACGGTCCAGATTAAATCCATAATAAATGACACATAATTATGGCGCGAGTGGATCTGAACCGTCGGATTTTGGCGCCACTTCGTTAAGTATTAATCCTTACAGTCGCACCTTTTTAGTTCAAATCTGGAACGTTCAAAATATAGTTATATATCTAAGGGCCGTGATTAAATGACCTTTGGATGTGGTGTCTGTTCATGAACAGACACCACAAGAGGCTATATATAGAAGGCAAAATCTTTTCATAATTAATTCCCAAAATTCTCTTTCTCTCTATTATTTCTTCTTACCAATTTCATAGAGTGTTATGGGTTATTCTTCAAGTTTTCTACTAGAATAAACCCGTGGATTTGTTTTATCTTGGAGGTAATTTGCCTAGACCCGTTAGCAAACCTCTGTACGAGTGGGGGAAAATAACACCTTAAGGACAGTAGTTTATTCCGCCTCAAATCCAATCATCTGTTCATATTTTTGGCACAATTAAAAATTCCACAACAATCTTAACGTGTTATTTCATGGAGGCAGAAAAGAATATGAATATGTTTCTGAATCCCAATGTGCATTTGGACCGCTTTAATGGAACAAATTTCACTCGCTGGAAAGGAAAATTATTCTTCCTTCTCACAGTTTTGAAAATTTCATATGTTCTAGATCCTAACCTAGAAGCAATTCCGGAACCAAAACACGACAATAATGAAACTGTCAAAGAACAACGGAAGAAACGTGAAGAAGACGAATTGGTGTGATGTGGGCATATTCTGAATACACTGTCTGATCGATTATATGATCTTTACAACTCTATGCAGTCTTCGCAGGAAATCTGGAATTCTCTTGAATATAAATACAAAACAGATAAAGAAGGTACGAATAAATTCTTAATTCTGAAATATTTCGAATTCAAAATAAGTGATAACCAAATTGTTTTAGACCAAGTACGTGAGTTGAAAATCCTTGTCACAAAGCTTCGTGAATTAAAGGTGGAAATTTCTGAATCATTTCAAGTTGGTGCAATTATTGCAAAATTACCACCAAGTTGGAACGATTGTCGTAGGAAACTCCTACAAAGGAAAGATGATATAAGTTTGGAGGAATTACATAAACATTTAAGAATTGAAGAAGAAACCAGATACCGTGATCAAACAAATGTTTCTCATAATTCCACCAAAGTTAACTTTGTTGAAGGAAAGAAATATCATAAGAACTTCAAACCTAATGGAAAGAATTTCAAGAAAAATAATTCCAATAAGAAACAGTCCAATGGGGCTTGTTTCAATTGTGGAAAAAATGGCCACTATGCCCGTGATTGCAGAAAGAAGAAACGAAAGATAGATGCTACTGAATCCAACAATACAAACAATACAAATATGGTGGAAAATAAGATCGAGGATCTTGTAGCAATGGTATCAGACATGCAAATTGGTATGATTACCGAACTAAACATGGAGGCAATAGCGAAGTCTTCTGACTGGTGGCTCGATTCTGGGGCTACCATACATGTCTGCAATGATAAATCATTGTACTCCGCATATGAAAAAGCAGAGGACGGTCAAGAGGTTCTAATGGGGAATCATAATTCTTCCAAAGTTCTGGGAAAAGGAAACGTTGAACTACAATTCACATCTGGAAAGAAGTTGACGTTGACAAATGTTCTGCATGTACCAGAAATTCGAAAAAAATCTAGTGTCTGTAAGTTTGATTTGTAAAAGAGACATTAAGCCGTCTTTGAGTCTGATAAGTTAATTATGTCTAAGAATGGGGCATTTGTTGGGAAAGGGTATGCTTGTGATGGAATGTTCAAACTCAGTATTTTGATTAATAATATGAATAATTCTTCTTATATTGTTGAGTCTTTTGATGTTTGGCATGCTAGATTAGCGCATTTAAATTTTAGATCATTGAAATACATGTTTAAACAAAAATTAATAGCTTGTGATAGTACTTCTCATGAAAAATGTGAAATCTGTATTCAAGCAAAATTAACAAAAAGACCTTTTCCTAAAGTCGAACGAAGTGCTGAATTATTAGAATTAGTTCATTCTGATATATGTGAATATAATGGTATTTTAACTAGAGGCGGAAAAAGATACTTTATTACATTCATAGATGATTGTTCAAAATTCACATATGTATATTTGAAAAGACATAAGGATGAAGCTTTTTCAATGTTTAAACGTTTTAAAGCAGAAGTTGAAAATCAAAAGGAAAAGAAAATTAAAATTCTTCGTAGTGATAGATGGGGAGAGTATTTTCCAAATGAATTTGACTCATTTCGTGAAGAACATGGAATAACACATCAAAGAACTTCCCCTTATACTCCCCAATAAAATGGTTTGGCTGAAAGAAAGAATAGGACTCTTACTAATATGATCAATTATATGTTGATTAATTCAAACTTATCAAATAATTGTGGGAGAAGCTTTACTCACCGCTTGTCATTTACACAACAGAATTCCATCAATGAAAACACATGTTTCTCCATACGAGGTATGGAAGAATCGAAAATCAAATCTGGACTACCTAAGGCTGTGGGGTTGTTTGGCTTTCTATAGAATTCATGACCCGAAAAGTTCAAAGTTGGGTGCAAGAGGAATTAAAAGTGTTTTCATAGGATACACGGAAAATTCTAAGGCATATAGGTTGTTGGACATAATTTCTAATGTTGTAATTGAATCGAGGGATGCTGAATTTATTGAAAATAAATTTTATAAAGATTCATTCGTCGAATTAGATGCCAATCCCGATACATCCACTAGGTTGATTCCAAGACCATCAATTAATAATAAAAGGAATGAACCCGAAACAGAAATAGAACCTAGAAGAAGTCAGCGTTCTAGAAAAGAAAAATCTTTTGGCCCAGATTTTATTTCATCTCAAGCCTTAGCCTTTTTGGTTGAAGGAGATAAAGATAATATTCTTAATAAAATGCCTATTTTACTTAACGTAGAAGAAGATCCTAAACCGTTTAACGAAGAAATGACTTATAGAAATGCTTCTTTTTGGAAAGAAGCTATTAATGATGAGATGGATTCAATTCTATAAAATCATACATGGGTTTTAGTGGACTTGCCACAAGGATCACAACCTATTAGTAGTAAATGGGTATTTACAAGAAAATACTATACCGATGGTTCTATTCAAACCCTTAAGGCTAGATTGGTAGCAAAAGGTTTTAAACAAAGAAAAGGGATTGACTATTTTGATACTTATGCACCTGTTGCTAGAATTACATCAATACGTGTTTTAATGGCAAATGCATCTATTTATAATCTGTTTGTGCATCAAATGGATGTTAAAACAACATTTTTGAATGGTGATGTAGATGAAGAGGTACATATGGAACAACCCGAAGGGCTTGTTTTGCCCGGAAATGAACATAAAGTTTGTAAATTAATTAAGTCGCTTTATGGGTAGAAACAAGCACCAAAGCAGTGGCATGAAAAGTTTGATACAATCATTCTTTCTGATGATTTCATACATAACAACGCTGATAAGTGCATTTATTCTAAATTCACCAATGACTATGGTAAAATTATTTGTCTATATGTTGATGACTTATTAATTTTTGGTACAAACATGGGAGGTGTATATGAAATTAAGAAGTATCTTAGTTCACAATTTAAGATGAAAGATCTTAATGAAGTGGAAACCATCTTGGGTATTAAAGTTAAGAAACATAGTGGGGGTTATGCATTATGTAAATCTCATTACATTGACAAAGTTATTCACAAATTTAATCACTTGAAAATAAAATAAGCAAATACCCCGTATGATTCTAGTATAAAATTATTAGAAAATTCTGGCAGAGCAGTTGCACAACTTGAATATGCTAGTGCAATTGGAAGTTTAATGTATGCGATGCATTGTACAAGGCCAGATATTGCATTTGCAGTAGGTAAAATGTCAAGATACACTAATAATCCAAGTGTGGATCATTGGAAAGCAATTGGGAGGATTTTTGGTTACCTCAAGAAGACCAAAGAATTAGGTCTATTTTATTATGACTTTCCTGCAGTTTTTGAATGATACTCTGATGCTAGTTGGATTACTAGTGCAAGTGATAATAAATCCACATCTGGATGGATATTCACCTTAGCGGGTGGGGCGGTATATTGGGCATCCAAGAAACAAACTTGCATTACACATTCAACAATGGAATCTGAGTTTATAGCACTGGCAGCAGCCGAAAAAGAAGCAGAGTGGCTAAGAAATTTATTATTGGACATAAAGTTATGGCCAAAACCAATGCCATCTCTTTCTTTATATTGTGATAGTGAAGCTACATTGTCTAGAGCGTATAACAAAGTATATAATGAAAAATCTAGACACATAAGTTTAAGACATGAATATGTCAAACAATTAATAACTTATGGAGTTATTAATATTATATATGTTCGAACAAATAAGAATCTAGCTGACCCTCTTACCAAAGGACTTTCTAGAGATTAGGTAAAGGACACATCTAGTGAATTAGGACTAAAACCATTTTTTCAATAGTAACCGGTAATGGTAACCCAACTTTGTAATAGCATTACCACTATTCCAAAGTTTAATGGGTAATAACGAGTTACTGATAAGTGATTAGTTTTGCACTGAAACTTATTCAATTTCATGTCCCTTCTAGGATGTTCAGTGCATATTGCTACGTCAAGAGGATGAGATTAACTCTTAATGAAGTTCGTTGTCTAAAGTATCAAGGACATGCAAGAGAACTTCACCTATATGAATATAGGAAGTGGTGCCGCTTCTAGCAAGATTTTGGGTTTATTCTTGTAAATATTCATGAAGCCAAGATAGTGCACATGGCCATAATAGTGCTAAAAACATATTGAAATTCTCGTAGAGATTGAGATATCTCATGTGTGATATATATCCGGTTCTAAATAATAAGACAAGGTTTAATCCATGGCACACCATTGTCTTATTAGAACCTTGATATATATTCACTAACTCAAGGTTTAAATCGAAAGATACCTCATTGTATGCATGAGCATATCACAAGAAGAAATTGCATTAATATTAAAATCTAGTGGGGGATTGTTGGATGATTTTAATATTAATGGGTATTAATGGTTAGAGAAAATGAAAGGTTAAAACTATTAATTAATTGGAATAAGAAAAGACAAAGGGAAGTGGGAAAACCAAAGTCCCACATTGGAAAACTGCGAAAAAGTTAGTGGGTTAATAAATGCTTTTGTGTCATAAGAGATTACTTGTTTGCATTGAAGTGTGTGCTACTAGTGTACACCTTAGGTCCAAGGATGGTTCTTTGCACCATCCGCACACGCGCGCGCGCGCGCGCGCTTGAGAAAGGGCGATTCGGCTCTTTGGGTGCTTTAAAGGCGCACTTCGCACGTACGCATCGTCGCGAGGAGCCTTTGATTTTTGACAACGTCAAAACATCAAATGATCCAGATTAAATCCATAATAAATGACACATAATTATGGCGCGAGTGGATCTGAACCGTCGGATTTTGGCCCCACTTCGTTAAGTATTAATCTTTACAGTCGCACCTTTTTAGTTTAAATCTGGAACATTCAAAATATAGTTATATATCTAAGGGCCGTGATTAAATGACTCTTGGATGTGGTGTTTGTTCATGAACAGACACCACAAGAGGCTATATATAGCAGGCAAAATCTTGTCATAATTAATTCCAAAAATGATCTTTCTCTCTATTATTTCTTCTTACCAATTTCATAGAGTGTTATGGGTTATTCTTCAAGTTTGCTACTTGAATAAACCCGTGGATTTGTTGTATCTTGGAGGTAATTTGCCTAGACCCGTTAGCAAACTCTGTACGAGTGGGGGAAAATAACACCTTAAGGACAATAGTTTATTACGCCTCAAATCCAATCATCTGTTCATATTTTCTGCATAATTAAAAATTCCTCAACAATCTTAAGGTGTTATTTCATGGAGGCAGAAAAGAATATGAATATGTTTCTGAATCCCAATGTGCATTTGGACCGCTTTGATGGAACAAATTTCACTCGCAGGAAAGGAAAATTATTCTTCCTTCTCACAGTTTTGAAAATTGCATATGTTCTGGATCCTGAACTAGAAGCAATTCCGGAACCAAAAGAAGACGATAATGAAACTGTCAAACAACAACGGAAGAAACATGAAGAAGACGAATTGGTGTGTCGTGGGCATATTATGAATACACTGTCTGATCGATTATATAATCTTTACAACTCTATGCAATCTCCGCGGGAAATCTGGAATGCTCTTGAATATAAATACAAAACAGAGAAAGAAGGTACGGATAAATTCTTAATTCTGACATATTTCGAATTCAAAATAAGTGATAACCAAACTGTTTTAGACCAAGTACATGAGTTGAAAATCCTTGTCACAAAGCTTCGTGAATTAAAGGTGGAAATTTCTGAATCATTTCAAGTTGGTGCAATTATTACAAAATTACCACCAAGTTGGAATGATTGTCGTAAGAAACTCCTACATAGGAAAGATAATATATGTTTGGAGGAATTACAGAAACATTTAAGAATTGAAGAAGAAACCAGATCCCGTGATCAAACAATTGTTTCTTATAATTCCACCAAAGTTAACTTTGTTGAAGGAAAGAAATATCATAAGAACTTCAAACCTAATGGTAAGAAGTTCAAGAAATATAATTCCAATAAGAAACATTCCAACGGGGCTTGTTTCAATTATGGAAAAAATAGCCACTATGCCCGTGATTGCAGAAACAAGAAACGAAAGATAGATGCTACTGAATCCAATAATACAAACAATGCAAATATGGTGGAAAATAAGATCGAGGATCTTGTAGCAATGGTATCGGACATGCAAATTGGTATGATTACTGAACTAAACATGGCGGTAATAACGAAGTCTTCTGACTGGTGGCTCGATTCTGGGGCTACCATACATGTCTGCAATGATAAATCATTGTACTCCGCATATGAAAAAGCAGAGGACGGTCAAGAGGTTCTAATGGGGAATCATAATTCTGCCAAAGTTCTGGGAAAAGGAAACGTTGAACTACAATTCACATCTGGAAAGAAGTTGACGTTGACAAATGTTCTGCATGTACCAGAAATTCGAAAAAAAATCTAGTGTCTGCAAGTTTGATTTGTAAAAGCGGCATTAAAGCCGTCTTTGAGTCTGATAAGTTAATTCTGTCTAAGAATGGGGCATTTGTTGGGAAAGGGTATGCTTGTGATGGAATGTTCAAACTCAGTATTTTGATTAATAATATGAATAATTCTTCTTATATTGTTGAGTCTTTTGATGTTTGGCATGCTAGATTAGCGCATTTAAATTTTAGATCATTGAAATACATGTCTAAACATAAATTAATAGCTTGTGATAGTACTTCTCATGAAAGATGTGAAATTTGTATTCAAGGAAAATTAAGAAAAAGACCTTTTCCTAAAGTCGAACGAAGTGCTGAATTATTAGAATTAGTTCATTCTGATATATGTGAATATAATGGTATTTTAACTAGAGGCGGAAAAAGATACTTTATTACATTCATAGATGATTGTTCAAAATTCACATATGTATATTTGATAAGACATAAGGATGAAGCTTTTTCAATGTTTAAACGTTTTAAAGCAGAAGTTTAAAATCAAAAGGAAAAGAAAATTAAAATTCTTCGTAATGATAGAGGGGGAGAGTATTTTCCAAATGAATTTGACTCATTTTGTGAAGAACATGGAATAACACATCAAAGAACTGCCCCTTATACTCCCCAATAAAATGGTTTGGCAGAAAGAAAGAATAGGACTCTTACAAATATGATCAATTCTATGTTGATTAATTCAAACTTATCAAACAATTTGTGGGGAGAAGCTTTACTCACCGCTTGTCATTTACACAACAGAATTCCATCAATGAAAACACATGTTTCTCCATACGAGGTATGGAAGAATCGAAAACCAAATATGGACCACCTAAGGGTCTAGGGTTGTTTGGTTTTCTATAGAATTCATGACCCGAAAAGTTCAAAGTTGGGTGCAAGAGGAATTAAAAGTGTTTTCATATGATTCGCAAAAAATTCTAAGGCATACAGGTTGTTGGACTTAAATTCTAATGTTGTAATTGAATCGAGGGATGTTGAATTTATTGAAAATAAATTTTATAAAAATTTATGCGCCCAATTAGATGCCAATCTTGATACATCCATTAGGTTGATTCCTACACCATTAATTAATAATAAAAGGAATGAACCCGAAACAGAAATAGAACCTAGAAGAAGTCAGCGTGCTAGAAAAGAAAAATCTTTTGGCCCTGATTTTATTTAATCTCAAGCCTTAGCCTTTTTGGTTGAAGGATATAGAGATAATATTCTTAATAAAATGCCTATTTTACTTAACGTAGAAGAAGATCCTAAAGGATTTAACGAAGAAATGACTTCTAGAGATGCTTCTTTTTGGAAAGAATCTATTAATGATGAGATGGATTCAATTCTATAAAATCATACATGGGTTTTAGTGGACTTGCCAAAGGGATCACAACCTATTAGTAGTAAATGGGTATTTAAAAGAAAATACAATACCGATGGTTCTATTCAAACCTTTAAGTCTAGATTGGTAGCAAAAGGTTTTAAACAAAGAAAAGGGATTGACTGTTTCGATACTTATGCACCTGTTGATAGAATTACATCCATACGTGTTTTAATGGCAATTGCATCTATTTATAATCTGTTTGTGCATCAAATGGATGTTAAAACAGCATTTTTGAATGGTGACCTAGATGAAGAGGTATATATGGAACAACCCGAAGGGTTTGCTTTGCCCATAAATGAACATAAAGTTTGTAAATTAATTAAGTCGCTTTATGGGTTGAAACAAGCACCAAAGCAGTGGCATGAAAAGTTTGATACAATCATTCTTTCTGATGGTTTCAGACATAAAAAAGATGATAAGTGCATTTATTCTAAAATCACCAATGACTATGGTGTAATTATTTGTCTATATGTTGATGACTTATTAATTTTTGGTACAAACATGAGAGGTGTATATGAAACTAAGAAGTATCTTAGTTCACAATTTAAGATGAAAGATCTTAATAAAGTCGATACCATCTTGGATATTAAAGTTAAGAAACATAGTGGGGGTTATGCATTATGTCAATCTCATTACATTGACAAAGTTTTTCACAAATTTAATCACTTGAAAATAAAAGAAGCAAATACCCCATATGATTCTAGTATAAAATTATTAGAAAATTCTGGCAGAGCAGTTGCACAACTTGAATATGCTAGTGCAATTGGAAGTTTAATGTATGCGATGCATTGTACAAGGCCAGATATTGCATTTGCAGTAGGTAAAATGTCAAGATACACTAATAATCCAAGTGTGGATCATTGGAAAGCAATTGGGAGGATGTTTGGTTACCTCAAGAAGACCAAATAATTAGGTCTATTTTATTATGACTTTCCTGCAGTTCTTGAAGGATACTCTGATGCTAGTTGGATAACTAGTGCAAGTGATAATAAATCCACATCTGGATGGATATTCACCTTAGCGGGTGGGGCGGTATATTGGGCATCCAAGAAATAAACTTGCATTACACATTCAACAATGGAATCTTAGTTTATAGCACTGGCAGCAGCCAAAAAAGAAGCAGAGTGGCTAAGAAATTTATTATTGGACATAAAGTTATGGCCAAAACCAATGCCATCTCTTTCTTTATATTGTGATAGTGAAGCTACATTGTCTAGAGCGTATAACAAAGTATATAATGAAAAATCTAGACACATAAGTTTAAGACATGAATATGTCAAACAATTAATAACTTATGGAGTTATTAATATTATATATGTTCGAACAAATAAGAATCTAGCTGACCCTCTTACCAAAGGACTTTCTTGAGATTTGGTAAAGGACACATCTAGTGGAATGGGACTAAAACCATTTTTTCAATAGTCACCGGTAATGGTAACCCAACTTTGTAATAGCATTTCCACTATTCCAAAGTTTAATGGGTAATAACAAGTTACTTATAAGTGATTAGTTTTGCACTGAAATTTATTCAATTTCATGTCCCTTCTAGGATGTTCAGTGCATATTGCTACGTCAAGAGGATGAGTTTAACTCTTAATGAGGTTCGTTGTCTAAAGTAGCAAGGACATGCAAGAGAACTTCACCTATATGAATATAGGAAGTGGTGCCGCTTCTAGCAAGATTTTGGGTTTATTCTTGTAAATATTCATGAAGCCAAGATAGTGCACATGGCCATAATAGTGCTAAAAACATATTGAACATCTCGTAGAGATTGGGATATCTCATGTGTTATATATATCCGGTTATAAATAATAGGACAAGGTTTAATCCATGGCACACCATTGTCTTATTAGAACTTTGATATATATTCACTAACTGAAGGATTAAATCGAAAGATACCTCCTTTTTATGATGAGCATATCACAAGAAGAAATTGCATCAATATTAAAATCTAGTGGGGGATTGTTGGATGATTTTAATATTAATGGGTATTAATGGTTAGAGAAAATGAAAGGTTAAAACCATTAATTAATTGGAATAAGAAAAGACAAAGGAAAGTGGGAAAACCAAAGTCCCACATTGGAAAAGTGTGAAAAAGTTAGTGGGTTAATAAATGCTTTTGTGTCATAAGAGATTACTTGTGTGCATTGAAGTGTATCCTACTAGTGTACACCTTAGGTCCCAGGATGGTGCTTTGCAACACACGCACACGCGCGTGCGCGCGTGTGCGAAAGGGCGATTCGGCTCTTTGGGTGCTTTAGAGGCTCACTTTGCACTTCGCATGTACGCATCGTCGCGAGGAGCAGTAGGAGCCTATGATTTTTGACATGGTTAAAAGATCAAACGATCCAGATTAAATCCATAATAAATGACACATAATTATGGCGTGAGTGGATCTGAACCGTCGGATTTTGGCGCCACTTCGTTAAGTATTAATCTGTACATTCTCACCTTTTTAGTTCAAATCTGGAACGTTCAAAATATAGTTATATATCTAAGGGCCGTGATTAAATGACCTTTGGATGTGGTGTCTGTTCATGAACAGACACCACAAGAGGCTATATATAGAAGTCAAAATCCTGTCATAATTAATTCCGAAAATTCTCTTTCTCTCTATTATTTCTTCTTACCAATTTCATAGAGTGTTCTGGGTTATTGTTCAAGTTTGATACTTGAATAAACCCGTGGATTTGTTGTATCTTGGAGGTAATTTGCCTAGACCCGTTATCAAACTCTGTACGAGTGGGGGCAAATAACACCTTAACGACAGTAGTTTATTACGCTTCTAGTTTATTCACTAACTGAAGGTTTAAATCGAAAGATACCTCCTTGTATGCATGAGCATATCACAAGAAGAAATTGCATTAATATTAAAATCTAGTGGGGTATTATTGGATGATTTTAATATTAATGGGTATTAATGGTTAGAGAAAATGAAAGGTTAAAACCATTAATTAATTGGAATAAGAAAAGACAAAGGGAAGTGGGAAAACCAAAGTCCCACATTGGAAAAGTGTGAAAAAGTTAGTGGGTTAATAAATGCTTTTGTGTCATAAGAGATTACTTGTGTGCATTGAAGTGTATGCTACTAGTGTACACCTTAGGTCCAAGGATGGTGCTTTGCACCATCCGCACACCACACGCACGCGTGCGCGTGTGTGAAAGTGCGATTCGGCGTTTAGGGCGCTTTAGAGGTGCACTTTGCACATACGCATCGTCGCGAGGAGAAGATGAGCCTTTGATTTTGGACAAAGTCAAAAGATCAAACGGTCCAGATTAAATCCATAATAAATGACACATAATTATGGCGCGAGTGGATCTGAACCGTCGGATTTTGGCGCCACTTCGTTAAGTATTAATCCGTATAGTCGCACCTTTTTAGTTCAAATCTGGAACGTTCAAAATATAGTTATATATCTAAGGGCCGTGATTAAATGACCTTTGGATGTGGTGTCTGTTCATGAAGGCAAAATTCTGTCATAATTAATTTCGAAAATTCTCTTTCTCTCTATTATTTCTTCTTACCAATTTCATAGAGTGTTCTGGGTTATTCTTCAAGTTTGCTACTTGAATAAACCCGTGGATTTGTTGTATCTTGGAGCTAATTTGCCTAGACACGTTAACAAACTCTGTACGAGTGGGGGCAAATAACACCTTAAGGACAGTAGTTTATTACGCCTCAAATCCAATCATCTGTTCATATTTTCTTCATAATTAAAAATTCCTCAACAATCTTAAGGTGTTATTTCATGGTGGCAGAAAAGAATATGAATATGTTTCTGAATCCCAATGTGCATTTGGACCGCTTTGATGGAACAAAGTTCACTCGCTAGAAAGGAAAATTATTCTTCCTTCTCACAGTTTTGAATATTGCATATGTTCTGGATCCTAAACTAGAAGCAATTCCGGAACCATAAGAAGACGATAATGAAACTGTCAAAGAACAACGGAAGAAAAGTGAAGAAGACGAATTGGTGTGTCGTGGGCATATTCTGAATACACTGTCTGATCGATTATATGATCTTTACAACTCTATGCAGTCTCCGCGGGAAATCTGGAATGCTCTTGAATATAAATACAAAACAGAGAAAGAAGGTACGGATAAATTCTTAATTCTGAAATATTTCGAATTCAAAATAAGTGATAACCAAACTATTTTAGACCAAGTACATGAGTTGAAAATCCTTGTCACAAAGCTTTGTGAATTAAAGGTGGAAATTTCTGAATCATTTCAAGTTGGTGCAATTATTGCAAAATTACCACCAAGTTGGAATGATTGTCGTAAGAAACTCCTACATAGGAAAGATGATATAAGTTTGGAGGAATTACAGAAACAGTTAAGAATTGAAGAAGAAACCATATCATGTGTGTAACAACCCAGATTTTCGAGCGACTATTTTATACTATTTTGCCTAAGGGGCTAATTTTATAAAATAGGGAATGCTGGAGTAAATATTATTTCCCGTGAGACTTAGGGATTATATTTACTCTGTTCTGACTATTTACCGTTATGGGAAGGTAAATAGTGTTATATTGCGTATTATTGCGTCCTTGTATGTAAAACGACGGTTATGACCTATATTTAAATCGGGTATAATTAATGAATTAAAATTGGAATTTGAACGTAAAAATAGTTCACACTTTCCCGAATGCCAAAATAGGGGGTGCGGTTGTTTTTAGAATAGTCGAGATAGTCGAAATAAGTGCCACGTTATATTTTTGGGTTTCGGGCATTATAAGGGGTTATGACTCAATTAAGTGGTTACGAGTCATTTTAGTGGTGTATTAACAATTAAAAGTGGGGATTTGTGTTTTAAGACCCGTATAAGTCCCCCACCCCTTTTTCTTTCTTCATTTGTGTTAGAAGCCAAAGGAGAGAGAGAGAGAAGAGAGAGTTGGGAGAAATGGAGAGAAAGAGAGAGAAATGGAAGATTTGGGCCAGAATCCGTCGCTACCGGAGGTGTTCCGAGACTACGAACCTCGAGGCAAGTTTCTTACTTGCTAGATATTGATTTAATGTGATAAATTGCATGTATAGTTAGGTTTTGGAGATTTAACCCATAAATGGGTATTTGTTGATTTTGATGATTAAACCCTTAAATCTTAGTTTTAATTTGATTTGAGGATATATTATTGGTTGTAAATGGTGTAGGATTGATTTAGGTCGAATTGTTGTTGTTGATGTTGGGAGAAATCAAGGTTTTGGGGTTTTGGGATTTTAGGGTTCTTACACCCCGTAGCCCAAATTGGGCAAAATCCCAGGACCGAATCGATTCGGCCCCAAGGGCGAATCGATTCGGATAAGGAGAGGGTTACAGGTCTTGCAGACCGAATCGATTCGGATTGAAACCGAATCGATTCGGCAATTGCAGAAGGTCAGTTTTTGCTCACCGAATCGATTCGGCTGTTCAAGCGAATCGATTCGCAAGGGCGAATTGATTCGGCCCAAGGGGCGAATCGATTCGGTTCCCCTGTTTTTGTGAGATTTTCTTATTTTGATTTTTTTTTAGCCCTTTTTCTTTTAGGTCCAAGGTTTAGGAACCTTCCTTTGGAAAGTAATTAAGAGTCCTAGAGGGTGGTTTTGGGTAGACTAATGCCCTAAGATGATGATGGGATATTTAGGCTTACCGAGGGCTAAGTGGCGTAGGTTGATATCCGAATGATTTAGGGGATTAACCTAGAGATGAAATTTGAAGTTAAAATATTAAAGTTGAGCTTTTGAGAGACACTCCATTATGGAGACTCACTTTGAGGGTTTATGAATTATATAAACTATTCGAGGTTATTTTGAGGTTAGTGGCACTTTGGGTTTTAGGTCATTAATAATATATGACTTAATAAGAATATAATGCACCTTCTAAAACTTGGTGCCTAATGACTAAATGAACGATTTTTGGAAATATATAAAATATGAGCTTTCAAAAATGGAAAAAGTAATGTTTTTCATAAATGATAATTTATGGATACACACCTCTCTAAATCGCTATCATAAGGGAAGTCGCGCGCGTTGTGGTGAAGCCCCCTGGCTAATGATGCAGGGTGGATATAGTCCCGAGGCCATGGGAGCGCTTATGGTTGTATATTTTCTGCGGGGGTAGGGAGATTTCAGGTGTGGTCTTGGCTACCACGTAGGCTCATGGCCGCTTCCCGACGTTTCGATAGGATCCCAGGTGGTCTTGGAGGCCCTGGAAGATGATAGCCATTTAGGGGCGCGCTCAGTGGGGAAACCCGGACGGGCGGTCTTAGAATCGTTATATATATATATATATGAATATAAATATTCTAAATCAAGTTGGACTTGATGTTTGATGGGTGCCATAAAGAGCACAGTAAATGCCTTATAGAGCATGATGAAAGTGCCATAAAGAGCACGATGTAAGGCCATAAAGAGCCTATGATTATGATCATATTACTGATAAGGAAGATATTTTTATAAAGTGAACAATGGTGATAAATGCCAATAGAGCATAAAAAGTATGACTATATTTCCTAATAAGGAACAAATTCATGAAATGAATTAGTTTACGATGAAAGTAATTTGGTAAACATTTGATAAAGTGTTGTACCATTTTTATGTATATTCCTAAAGATAGAATTAGGAATTGTGCCATTAGATGATGGATGAGTTTTATTTCTTTTTCTTTGTGTAGTTGTAGATGTGATTTCCCACACTTATGCACACACATGTAATTATCTATTATTTCGTGCTTAGGGTCAATGTATCTCGACGATCAACCTTGCCTAAGTAGTAGTGTATCGGGGGGGTTCCTTGTTTGGATTTCGCTTTGCGAGACACCCCACGCACGAATAGGGCATAGTGTTGAGACTGGGGAGAAGTTAACCTTTAGTACTTAAATTAATTAGGACAGAGTCTAATGTATCTCGACGATCAACCTTGCCTAAGTAGTAGTGTATCGGGGGGGTTCCTTGTTTGGATTTCGCTTTGCGAGACACCCCACGCACGAATAGGGCATAGGGTTGAGACTGGGGAGAAGTTAGCCTTCTGTTCTTTCTATAACCTGAGCATCATTTATATTGCGCTAGGTTACTGCTAGATTGAGAGGTGAGGAATATTATTGTTATCTGCGAGAGATTCACGCACTTACCTGCCATGCATTTTAGTCACATGGTAATCATATCAAACCCGGCCCTGACCGGTTTCTCTATTTCTTTGTGCTTCATATACCTTGCCGTTACAGGTGCTCCTCCGCATGGACACCCGTATTTACATATTCCATTCCGGTTGTCTTGGAGCTACAGCATATTGCGGATGTTGTAGGATACTTGTAGTAGACACTCCCTTCTATTGTACTCTAATTATGTTTAGTACTTTCATTCGGGCGTGTTTGCCCAAGGTATTGCACTCATTTATTATATTGTAAATATTGATTGTAATACTTAATGTATTATTTGTATTGGTCTGTGCACCGACAGCTTATTCGGTGATTATTTATTGTATTGTCATACTTTAGTCATCGATTTTTGATACCCACCGTTTTTACAAATGGGATTGTCTAAGTGTTTCTCTTTTACTTTTAAATTTTTTTGTAGATGACAATCCGTTTTCTGAAATGATTGGTGGTTATCTCATACTATTATGTTAATCGGCAGTGATGCTAAGAATGAACCATCTATGATTCCTGTATTTATTGGAGTATTGGGCTGGCCACCTATTATTTTAGTAGGCGGGTTGTCACAGATGGTATCAGAGCATTAGGTTCTAGAGTCCTTAGGAATCTGTGCGGATGTTTTACGTTTTCTGCGTTTCTCTCTATTTGATGTAGAGCCTTAAGAATAAGGTCGTTGAGTTCTCTTGTGAGATTTCGTTCTCCTGCTATGGTATGAGGACCCCGAAGATCTTCTACGCGTTCGTGTGAGACTTGTAAGTCGCTAGATGAAGGGCGTTGAGGAAGGCCGTGATGGAGGCGTCTTGGAATGGGATTACTATAAGCTGTGGGCTGTGGTCGGGAATAAGGATCACTTTGGAGGTCGTTCCCTTTGTAGCATTATTTTATAATACTGCCGTGACTACTAAGTGCGGTGAAAATAGTTTTCCCACGTACCGCTGCCGGTAGAGAGTGGTACTATGCTTGGGACTCCGAGCAATGTCAATTCGGTGTTGAGAGGTTCTTTATTAGGACCACATGTTGAAGTTTGGTGGGATCGAGGAAGTGTAACCTCGTTCGGTGAGAACGTAAGGCCCGAGAGTTTTGGCCTAGGGTTGGGTATAGGAGTGCCCAGGTGTGAGGGTTTGAGGAAAACCTTTCACCCTTTGGAGTAAGGTTGAAGTGGCGGATATGATAGTCGCCTCGTTATGGTGGGGCATAATGTTTTGCCCATAGAGAGAGCCTCTCAGTGGGAATGCTAGGCTCGTAAGTAAGTGTTGGAAACACTTTTGGAGAGTAGTGTTCATGAGACCCCACTGGTGGACATCCACCTGGGGAAGGCTCGTGGAGCTAAGGTTGGGGGAAGCTCGTAGAATGTTCTCCTTGCTGAAGAAGTCAAGGGAAGTATGCGTTCTGATCTGGTCGGTTGAGGATGACCGGCAAGAATAGGACTCCTAGTTGAGTCTTTGATGGAAGTAGTTTAGTTCGGGTAAGACTAGAATGTCGTGTCTTAGAACTATCGGTAGCAGCCCCGGGAGGGTGTCTAGTATGTTGGTGGGACTTTCTAACTAGGGTGCGAGTAGTGCATTCCTTAGGTAAGATGGGAGTAGTTTGGTGTTAGCCCTAGATTCGGGTGCGTATATCGAGCTTGTGATGGTATCGGTACATATTTTATATATAGTAAGTATATCTATGTGACTTCCATGATAGGGGAGTTCTGTATTTTCCTTCTCACTCGTTATGGGGCGAGTGGTGATATATGTGGTACGTGCTACTTGTATTATATATTATACGAGTAGAGATATTCTTAGATTGGTTGGGGCGACAGCAAGCGAATATATCGCGAGGCTATCCTAGTTCTAGTTCTAGGAGGAGGACTAGTTGTTCTATAATATCTCTCCTGGATACGGGTTGAGACTTTATAGAGGTGGTTTACGGTGTTTAGATAGTTTCCTTTATTTTTTATTTTATTCTCTTTGCTTTCTTGATTGCTTTGCTTGTGTATGCTATTGCCTTATCTCCATGACCGACTAGTTAAGGTGACTGTGTGGAGGGGTTCCTTGTTTGGATTTTGCTTCGGCGAGACGCTCCACGCATGAACCTTAACGATGTTGGGAGTGGAGAGATGTGCATTTTCTTTTCTGCTCTTCTTTTTCTTTCTTTTCTTTTCTGTTGGTTAAGTGCTGGGTTGGAAGGTTTAGCCAAGAATCACGTATATGAGTGATTAAGGGCTTAGTTCATGTGCGATATATGAGCACGATGATAGTTTTTCCTCTGGATCGACGTGGGGGAAGACTGAGATTATAGAAGTCCGATAGGGACTTATGGTTGTGCCTTAATGAAAAGGCCATTTGTTTAGAGGTATATGTGTATCTTGGAGTAGAGTAGTGGTGGCATCTTACTGAAAGTAAATGCCTCAGTCGATTGTTATGGTAGGACGTAGATGTTTATATGTAGTAGTAGAGTTTCGAGTTAGGATTCCGTCGATCCCGATCATGTGTCTTCGACCGTTACTTCTCGACGACTGACAATGCGAGGTAGTAGTGTAATGGGAGGGTTCCTTGTTTGGATTTCGCTTCGGCGAGACGTCCCACGCATGAAACCGAGCTAATGTCAGAAGTCGGGAAAGGTCTTGGACACTAGGGATATTTAGTATTATACTTATACGACTAGGTGAGGATAGATAGATTGACCTTAGGATTCTTAGGATGCTAGGCCCTTAGGGCATGCGGCGTTAGTTTAGGAAGATGGTTGGGAGTTGACCACAATAAGTTGTGGGTTGACTCTAAGTAGGATTTGGTCCCTAGACGACAAGTATGGGATTTTGAGCTCGTTAGGATGTTTCCTTTCGCTAAGGCAATGCGGATGGGAGTAGTATAGGCGCCGAGTAGATACCGTCTTAGAGTTTATTCGTGGCATAGAATGCCAAGTGGAGTGAGATTCACCGAGACGAGACATTCGTGTCAAGGTTTAGGTAAAGTCTCCAGGAAGAATGGAAACCGTTGGGGATATGGGGTATATCCTACCACCCGTAAGTGGAAGGGTGGATTTGATTTAAGGTGAGATCGGAGTAGAAATTCTATGGGTCGAATTTCCTTGCAATAGTTCGGATCGTCTTCGATAAACGTTAGGCCGTGTATAGCCTAGTGTAGATGGCAATATGCCTTGTCTACTCGTTGGAATGGAAACAGCGAATGGTATATTCCTGGGACCGGGAGTGGTCCGGTAACCTTCCTTTAGTTTGGGCTCAGTGAGCAAGTGGACCTCTGAGGGGTACACCAACGCGAATAAGTTAGTAGTGTTGGGGTTAGCGATTGTGAGATAGTGTAGTTATTCTCTAGTAAGGGTGTGACGTGTTTCGGAAAGTAAGGCAATTAGTGCCCAGCTCGTGCGGGTAGAAGGATAGGATCGATAGTTTCTGAGATCGATAGCGATGACCTTAGTCTGAGTCCTATGGGGACATTTCTATTCAGGGGTTTGCTAGTACGATAACACGGTTTTTATTATAGTATACCCTTTATATGGTTATGGGTTATGCCTGAATTTTGAGGGCAAAATTCCCCTTTAAGGGGGGGAGTATGTAACAACCCAGATTTTCGAGCGACTATTTTATACTATTTTGCCTAAGGGGCTAATTTTATAAAATAGGGAATGCTGGAGTAAATATTATTTCCCGTGAGACTTAGGGATTATATTTACTATGTTCTGACTATTTACCGTTATGGGAAGGTAAATAGTGTTATATTGCGTATTATTGCGTCGTTGTATGTAAAACGACGGTTATGACCTATATTTAAATCGGGTATAATTAATGAATTAAAATTGGAATTTGAACGTAAAAATAGTTCACACTTTCCCGAATGCCAAAATAGGGGGTGTGGTTGTTTTTAGAATAGTCGAGATAGTCGAAATAAGTGCCACGTTATATTTTTGGGTTTCGGGCATTATAAGGGGTTATGACTCAATTAAGTGGTTACGAGTCATTTTAGTGGTGTATTAACAATTAAAAGTGGGGATTTATGTTTTAAGACCCGTATAAGTCCCCCACCCCTTTTTCTTTCTTCATTTGTGTTAGAAGCCAAAGGAGAGAGAGAGAGAAGAGAGAGTTGGGAGAAATGGAGAGAAAGAGAGAGAAATGGAAGATTTGGGCCAGAATCCGTCGCTACCGGAGGTGTTCCGAGACTACGAACCTCGAGGCAAGTTTCTTACTTGCTAGATATTGATTTAATGTGATAAATTGCATGTATAGTTAGGTTTTGGAGATTTAACCCATAAATGGGTATTTGTTGATTTTGATGATTAAACCCTTAAATCTTAGTTTTAATTTGATTTGAGGATATATTATTGGTTGTAAATGGTGTAGGATTGATTTAGGTCGAATTGTTGTTGTTGATGTTGGGAGAAATCAAGGTTTTGGGGTTTTGGGATTTTAGGGTTCTTACACCCCGTAGCCCAAATTGGGCAAAATCCCAGGACCGAATCGATTCGGCCCCAAGGGCGAATCGATTCGGATAAGGAGAGGGTTACAGGTCTTGCAGACCGAATCGATTCGGATTGAAACCGAATCGATTCGGCAATTGCAGAAGGTCAGTTTTTGCTCACCGAATCGATTCGGCTGTTCAAGCGAATCGATTCGCAAGGGCGAATCGATTCGGCCCAAGGGGCGAATCGATTCGGTTCCCTGTTTTTGTGAGATTTTCTTATTTTGATTTTTTTTAGCCCTTTTTCTTTTAGGTCCAAGGTTTAGGAACCTTCCTTTGGGAAGTAATTAAGAGTCCTAGAGGGTGGTTTTGGGTAGACTAATGCCCTAAGATGATGATGGGATATTTAGGCTTACCGAGGGCTAAGTGGCGTAGGTTGATATCCGAATGATTTAGGGGATTAACCTAGAGATGAAATTTGAAGTTAAAATATTAAAGTTGAGCTTTTGAGAGACACTCCATTATGGAGACTCACTTTGAGGGTTTATGAATTATATAAACTATTCGAGGTTATTTTGAGGTTAGTGGCACTTTGGGTTTTAGGTCATTAATAATATATGACTTAATAAGAATATAATGCACCTTCTAAAACTTGGTGCCTAATGACTAAATGAACGATTTTTGGAAATATATAAAATATGAGCTTTCAAAAATGGAAAAAGTAATGTTTTTCATAAATGATAATTTATGGATACACACCTCTCTAAATCGCTATCATAAGGGAAGTCGCGCGCGTTGTGGTGAAGCCCCCTGGCTAATGATGCAGGGTGGATATAGTCCCGAGGCCATGGGAGCGCTTATGGTTGTATATTTTCTGCGGGGGTAGGGAGATTTCAGGTGTGGTCTTGGCTACCACGTAGGCTCATGGCCGCTTCCCGACGTTTCGATAGGATCCCAGGTGGTCTTGGAGGCCCTGGAAGATGATAGCCATTTAGGGGCGCGCTCAGTGGGGAAACCCGGACGGGCGGTCTTAGAATCGTTATATATATATATATATGAATATAAATATTCTAAATCAAGTTGGACTTGATGTTTGATGGGTGCCATAAAGAGCACAGTAAATGCCTTATAGAGCATGATGAAAGTGCCATAAAGAGCACGATGTAAGGCCATAAAGAGCCTATGATTATGATCATATTCCTGATAAGGAAGATATTTTTATAAAGTGAACAATGGTGATAAATGCCAATAGAGCATAAAAAGTATGACTATATTTCCTAATAAGGAACAAATTCATGAAATGAATTAGTTTACGATGAAAGTAATTTGGTAAACATTTGATAAAGTGTTGTACCATTTTTATGTATATTCCTAAAGATAGAATTAGGAATTGTGCCATTAGATGATGGATGAGTTTTATTTCTTTTTCTTTGTGTAGTTGTAGATGTGATTTCCCACACTTATGCACACACATGTAATTATCTATTATTTCGTGCTTAGGGTCAATGTATCTCGACGATCAACCTTGCCTAAGTAGTAGTGTATCGGGGGGGTTCCTTGTTTGGATTTCGCTTTGCGAGACACCCCACGCACGAATAGGGCATAGTGTTGAGACTGGGGAGAAGTTAACCTTTAGTACTTAAATTAATTAGGACAGAGTCTAATGTATCTCGACGATCAACCTTGCCTAAGTAGTAGTGTATCGGGGGGGTTCCTTGTTTGGATTTCGCTTTGCGAGACACCCCACGCACGAATAGGGCATAGGGTTGAGACTGGGGAGAAGTTAGCCTTCTGTTCTTTCTATAACCTGAGCATCATTTATATTGCGCTAGGTTACTGCTAGATTGAGAGGTGAGGAATATTATTGTTATCTGCGAGAGATTCACGCACTTACCTGCCATGCATTTTAGTCACATGGTAATCATATCAAACCCGGCCCTGACCGGTTTCTCTATTTCTTTGTGCTTCATATACCTTGCCGTTACAGGTGCTCCTCCGCATGGACACCCGTATTTACATATTCCATTCCGGTTGTCTTGGAGCTACAGCATATTGCGGATGTTGTAGGATACTTGTAGTAGACACTCCCTTCTACTGTACTCTAATTATGTTTAGTACTTTCATTCGGGCGTGTTTGCCCAAGGTATTGCACTCATTTATTATATTGTAAATATTGATTGTAATACTTAATGTATTATTTGTATTGGTCTGTGCACCGACAGCTTATTCGGTGATTATTTATTGTATTGTCATACTTTAGTCATCGATTTTTGATACCCACCGTTTTTACAAATGGGATTGTCTAAGTGTTTCTCTTTTACTTTTAAATTTTTTTGTAGATGACAATCCGTTTTCTGAAATGATTGGTGGTTATCTCATACTATTATGTTAATCGGCAGTGATGCTAAGAATGGACCATCTATGATTCCTGTATTTATTGGAGTATTGGGCTGGCCACCTATTATTTTAGTAGGCGGGTTGTCACAGATGGTATCAGAGCATTAGGTTCTAGAGTCCTTAGGAATCTGTGCGGATGTTTTACGTTTTCTGCGTTTCTCTCTATTTGATGTAGAGCCTTAAGAATAAGGTCGTTGAGTTCTCTTGTGAGATTTCGTTCTCCTGCTATGGTATGAGGACCCCGAAGATCTTCTACGCGTTCGTGTGAGACTTGTAAGTCGCTAGATGAAGGGCGTTGAGGAAGGCCGTGATGGAGGCGTCTTGGAATGGGATTACTATAAGCTGTGGGCTGTGGTCGGGAATAAGGATCACTTTGGAGGTCGTTCCCTTTGTAGCATTATTTTATAATACTGCCGTGACTACTAAGTGCGGTGAAAATAGTTTTCCCACGTACCGCTGCCGGTAGAGAGTGGTACTATGCTTGGGACTCCGAGCAATGTTAATTCGGTGTTGAGAGGTTCTTTATTAGGACCACATGTTGAAGTTTGGTGGGATCGAGGAAGTGTAACCTCGTTCGGTGAGAACGTAAGGCCCGAGAGTTTTGGCCTAGGGTTGGGTATAGGAGTGCCCAGGTGTGAGGGTTTGAGGAAAACCTTTCACCCTTTGGAGTAAGGTTGAAGTGGCGGATATGATAGTCGCCTCGTTATGGTGGGGCAGAATGTTTTGCCCATAGAGAGAGCCTCTCAGTGGGAATGCTAGGCTCGTAAGTAAGTGTTGGAAACACTTTTGGAGAGTAGTGTTCATGAGACCCCACTGGTGGACATCCACCTGGGGAAGGCTCGTGGAGCTAAGGTTGGGGGAAGCTCGTAGAATGTTCTCCTTGCTGAAGAAGTCAAGGGAAGTATGCGTTCTGATCTGGTCGGTTGAGGATGACCGGCAAGAATAGGACTCCTAGTTGAGTCTTTGATGGAAGTAGTTTAGTTCGGGTAAGACTAGAATGTCGTGTCTTAGAACTATCGGTAGCAGCCCCGGGAGGGTGTCTAGTATGTTGGTGGGACTTTCTAACTAGGGTGCGAGTAGTGCATTCCTTAGGTAAGATGGGAGTAGTTTGGTGTTAGCCCTAGATTCGGGTGCGTATATCGAGCTTGTGATGGTATCGGTACATATTTTATATATAGTAAGTATATCTATGTGACTTCCATGATAGGGGAGTTCTGTATTTTCCTTCTCACTCGTTATGGGGTGAGTGGTGATATATGTGGTACGTGCTACTTGTATTATATATTATACGAGTAGATATATTCTTAGATTGGTTGGGGCGACAGCAAGCGAATATATCACGAGGCTATCCTAGTTCTAGTTCTAGGAGGAGGACTAGTTGTTCTATAATATCTCTCCTGGATACGGGTTGAGACTTTATAGAGGTGGTTTACGGTGTTTAGATAGTTTCCTTTATTTTTTATTTTATTCTCTTTGCTTGCTTGATTGCTTTGCTTGTGTATGCTATTGCCTTATCTCCATGACCGGCTAGTTAAGGTGACTGTGTGGAGGGGTTCCTTGTTTGGATTTTGCTTCGGCGAGACGCTCCACGCATGAACCTTAACGACGTTGGGAGTGGAGAGATGTGCATTTTCTTTTCTGCTCTTCTTTTTCTTTCTTTTCTTTTCTGTTGGTTAAGTGCTGGGTTGGAAGGTTTAGCCAAGAATCACGTATATGAGTGATTAAGGGCTTAGTTCATGTGCGATATATGAGCACGATGATAGTTTTTCCTCTGGATCGACGTGGGGGAAGACTGAGATTATAGAAGTCCGATAGGGACTTATGGTTGTGCCTTAATGAAAAGGCCATTTGTTTAGAGGTATATGTGTATCTTGGAGTAGAGTAGTGGTGGCATCTTACTGAAAGTAAATGCCTCAGTCGATTGTTATGGTAGGACGTAGATGTTTATATGTAGTAGTAGAGTTTCGAGTTAGGATTCCGTCGATCCCGATCATGTGTCTTCGACCGTTACTTCTCGACGACTGACAATGCGAGGTAGTAGTGTAATGGGAGGGTTCCTTGTTTGGATTTCGCTTCGGCGAGACGTCCCACGCATGAAACCGAGCTAATGTCAGAAGTCGGGAAAGGTCTTGGACACTAGGGATATTTAGTATTATACTTATACGACTAGGTGAGGATAGATAGATTGACCTTAGGATTCTTAGGATGCTAGGCCCTTAGGGCATGCGGCGTTAGTTTAGGAAGATGGTTGGGAGTTGACCACAATAAGTTGTGGGTTGACTCTAAGTAGGATTTGGTCCCTAGACGACAAGTATGGGATTTTGAGCTCGTTAGGATGTTTCCTTTCGCTAAGGCAATGCGGATGGGAGTAGTATAGGCGCCGAGTAGATACCGTCTTAGAGTTTATTCGTGGCATAGAATGCCAAGTGGAGTGAGATTCACCGAGACGAGACATTCGTGTCAAGGTTTAGGTAAAGTCTCCAGGAAGAATGGAAACCGTTGGGGATATGGGGTATATCCTACCACCCGTAAGTGGAAGGGTGGATTTGATTTAAGGTGAGATCGGAGTAGAAATTCTATGGGTCGAATTTCCTTGCAATAGTTCGGATCGTCTTCGATAAACGTTAGGCCGTGTATAGCCTAGTGTAGATGGCAATATGCCTTGTCTACTCGTTGGAATGGAAACAGCGAATGGTATATTCCTGGGACCGGGAGTGGTCCGGTAACCTTCCTTTAGTTTGGGCTCAGTGAGCAAGTGGACCTCTGAGGGGTACACCAACGCGAATAAGTTAGTAGTGTTGGGGTTAGCGATTGTGAGATAGTGTAGTTATTCTCTAGTAAGGGTGTGACGTGTTTCGGAAAGTAAGGCAATTAGTGCCCAGCTCGTGCGGGTAGAAGGATAGGATCGATAGTTTCTGAGATCGATAGCGATGACCTTAGTCTGAGTCCTATGGGGACATTTCTATTCAGGGGTTTGCTAGTACGATAACACGGTTTTTATTATAGTATACCCTTTATATGGTTATGGGTTATGCCTGAATTTTGAGGGCAAAATTCCCCTTTAAGGGGGGGAGTATGTAACAACCCAGATTTTCGAGCGACTATTTTATACTATTTTGCCTAAGGGGCTAATTTTATAAAATAGGGAATGCTGGAGTAAATATTATTTCCCGTGAGACTTAGGGATTATATTTACTATGTTCTGACTATTTACCGTTATGGGAAGGTAAATAGTGTTATATTGCGTATTATTGCGTCGTTGTATGTAAAACGACGGTTATGACCTATATTTAAATCGGGTATAATTAATGAATTAAAATTGGAATTTGAACGTAAAAATAGTTCACACTTTCCCGAATGCCAAAATAGGGGGTGCGGTTGTTTTTAGAATAGTCGAGATAGTCGAAATAAGTGCCACGTTATATTTTTGGGTTTCGGGCATTATAAGGGGTTATGACTCAATTAAGTGGTTACGAGTCATTTTAGTGGTGTATTAACAATTAAAAGTGGGGATTTATGTTTTAAGACCCGTATAAGTCCCCCACCCCTTTTTCTTTCTTCATTTGTGTTAGAAGCCAAAGGAGAGAGAGAGAGAAGAGAGAGTTGGGAGAAATGGAGAGAAAGAGAGAGAAATGGAAGATTTGGGCCAGAATCCGTCGCTACCGGAGGTGTTCCGAGACTACGAACCTCGAGGAAAGTTTCTTACTTGCTAGATATTGATTTAATGTGATAAATTGCATGTATAGTTAGGTTTTGGAGATTTAACCCATAAATGGGTATTTGTTGATTTTGATGATTAAACCCTTAAATCTTAGTTTTAATTTGATTTGAGGATATATTATTGGTTGTAAATGGTGTAGGATTGATTTAGGTCGAATTGTTGTTGTTGATGTTGGGAGAAATCAAGGTTTTGGGGTTTTGGGATTTTAGGGTTCTTACACCCCGTAGCCCAAATTGGGCAAAATCCCAGGACCGAATCGATTCGGCCCCAAGGGCGAATCGATTCGGATAAGGAGAGGGTTACAGGTCTTGCAGACCGAATCGATTCGGATTGAAACCGAATCGATTCGGCAATTGCAGAAGGTCAGTTTTTGCTCACCGAATCGATTCGGCTGTTCAAGCGAATCGATTCGCAAGGGCGAATCGATTCGGCCCAAGGGGCGAATCGATTCGGTTCCCTGTTTTTGTGAGATTTTCTTATTTTGATTTTTTTTTAGCCCTTTTTCTTTTAGGTCCAAGGTTTAGGAACCTTCCTTTGGGAAGTAATTAAGAGTCCTAGAGGGTGGTTTTGGGTAGACTAATGCCCTAAGATGATGATGGGATATTTAGGCTTACCGAGGGCTAAGTGGCGTAGGTTGATATCCGAATGATTTAGGGGATTAACCTAGAGATGAAATTTGAAGTTAAAATATTAAAGTTGAGCTTTTGAGAGACACTCCATTATGGAGACTCACTTTGAGGGTTTATGAATTATATAAACTATTCGAGGTTATTTTGAGGTTAGTGGCACTTTGGGTTTTAGGTCATTAATAATATATGACTTAATAAGAATATAATGCACCTTCTAAAACTTGGTGCCTAATGACTAAATGAACGATTTTTGGAAATATATAAAATATGAGATTTCAAAAATGGAAAAAGTAATGTTTTTCATAAATGATAATTTATGGATACACACCTCTCTAAATCGCTATCATAAGGGAAGTCGCGCGCGTTGTGGTGAAGCCCCCTGGCTAATGATGCAGGGTGGATATAGTCCCGAGGCCATGGGAGCGCTTATGGTTGTATATTTTCTGCGGGGGTAGGGAGATTTCAGGTGTGGTCTTGGCTACCACGTAGGCTCATGGCCGCTTCCCGACGTTTCGATAGGATCCCAGGTGGTCTTGGAGGCCCTGGAAGATGATAGCCATTTAGGGGCGCGCTCAGTGGGGAAACCCGGACGGGCGGTCTTAGAATCGTTATATATATATATATATGAATATAAATATTCTAAATCAAGTTGGACTTGATGTTTGATGGGTGCCATAAAGAGCACAGTAAATGCCTTATAGAGCATGATGAAAGTGCCATAAAGAGCACGATGTAAGGCCATAAAGAGCCTATGATTATGATCATATTCCTGATAAGGAAGATATTTTTATAAAGTGAACAATGGTGATAAATGCCAATAGAGCATAAAAAGTATGACTATATTTCCTAATAAGGAACAAATTCATGAAATGAATTAGTTTACGATGAAAGTAATTTGGTAAACATTTGATAAAGTGTTGTACCATTTTTATGTATATTCCTAAAGATAGAATTAGGAATTGTGCCATTAGATGATGGATGAGTTTTATTTCTTTTTCTTTGTGTAGTTGTAGATGTGATTTCCCACACTTATGCACACACATGTAATTATCTATTATTTCGTGCTTAGGGTCAATGTATCTCGACGATCAACCTTGCCTAAGTAGTAGTGTATCGGGGGGGTTCCTTGTTTGGATTTCGCTTTGCGAGACACCCCACGCACGAATAGGGCATAGTGTTGAGACTGGGGAGAAGTTAACCTTTAGTACTTAAATTAATTAGGACAGAGTCTAATGTATCTCGACGATCAACCTTGCCTAAGTAGTAGTGTATCGGGGGGGTTCCTTGTTTGGATTTCGCTTTGCGAGACACCCCACGCACGAATAGGGCATAGGGTTGAGACTGGGGAGAAGTTAGCCTTCTGTTCTTTCTATAACCTGAGCATCATTTATATTGCGCTAGGTTACTGCTAGATTGAGAGGTGAGGAATATTATTGTTATCTGCGAGAGATTCACGCACTTACCTGCCATGCATTTTAGTCACATGGTAATCATATCAAACCCGGCCCTGACCGGTTTCTCTATTTCTTTGTGCTTCATATACCTTGCCGTTACAGGTGCTCCTCCGCATGGACACCCGTATTTACATATTCCATTCCGGTTGTCTTGGAGCTACAGCATATTGCGGATGTTGTAGGATACTTGTAGTAGACACTCCCTTCTATTGTACTCTAATTATGTTTAGTACTTTCATTCGGGCGTGTTTGCCCAAGGTATTGCACTCATTTATTATATTGTAAATATTGATTGTAATACTTAATGTATTATTTGTATTGGTCTGTGCACCGACAGCTTATTCGGTGATTATTTATTGTATTGTCATACTTTAGTCATCGATTTTTGATACCCACCGTTTTTACAAATGGGATTGTCTAAGTGTTTCTCTTTTACTTTTAAATTTTTTTGTAGATGACAATCCGTTTTCTGAAATGATTGGTGGTTATCTCATACTATTATGTTAATCGGCAGTGATGCTAAGAATGGACCATCTATGATTCCTGTATTTATTGGAGTATTGGGCTGGCCACCTATTATTTTAGTAGGCGGGTTGTCACAATGTGATCAAATAAATGTTTCTCATAATTCCACCAAAGTTAACTTTGTTTAAGGAATGAAATATTATAAGAACTTCAAACCTAATGGTAAGAAGTTCAAGAAAAATAATTCCAATAAGAAACAGTCCAATGGGGCTTATTTCAATTGTGGCAAAAATGGCCATTATGCCCGTGATTGCAAAAACAAGAAACGAAAGATAGATGCTACTGAATCCAATAATACAAACAATGCAAATATGGTGGAAAATAAGATCGAGGATCTTGTAGCAATGGTATCGGACATGCAAATTGGTATGATTACCGAACTAAACATGGCGGCAATAACGAAGTCTTCTGACTAGTGGCTCGATTCTGGGGCTACCATACATGTCTGCAATGATAAATCATTGTACTCCGCATATGAAAAAGCAGAGGATGGTCAAAAGGTTCTAGTGGGGAATCATAATTCTGCCAAAGTTCTGGGAAAAGGAAACGTTGAACTACAATTCACATCTGAAAAGAATTTGACGTTGACAAATGTTCTGTATGTACCAGAAATTCGAAAAAAATCTAGTGTCTGCAAGTTTGATTTGTAAAAGCGACATTAAAGCCATCTTTGAGTCTGATAAGTTAATTCTGTCTAAGAATGGGGCATTTGTTGGGAAAGGGTATGCTTGTGATGGAATGTTCAAACTCAGTATTTTGATTAATAATAAGAATAATTCTTCTTATATTGTTGAGTCTTTTGATGTTTGGCATGCTAGATTAGCGCATTAAAATTTTAGATCATTGAAATACATGTCTAAACATAAATTAATAGCTTGTGATAGTACTTCTCATGAAAAATGTGAAATCTGTATTCAAGCAAAATTAAAAAAAAGACCTTTTCCTAAAGTCGAACGAAGTGCTGAATTATTAGAATTAGTTCATTCTGATATATGTGAATATAATGGTATTTTAACTAGAGGCGGAAAAAGATACTTTATTACATTCATAGATGATAGTTCAAAATTCACATATGTATATTTGATAAGACATAAGGATGAAGCTTTTTCAATGTTCAAACGTTTTAAAGCAGAAGTTGAAAATCAAAAGGAAAAGAAAATTAAAATTCTTCGTAGTGATAGAGGGGGAGAGTATTTTCCAAATGAATTTGACTCATTTTGTGAAGAACATGGAATAACACATCAAAGAAATGCCCCTTATACTCCCCAACAAAATGGTTAGGCTGAAAGAAAGAATAGGACTCTTACTAATATGATCAATTCTATGTTGATTAATTCAAACTTATCAAACAATTTGTGGGGAGAAGCTTTACTCACCGCTTGTCATTTACACAACAGAATTCCATCAATGAAAACACATGTTTCTCCATACGAGGTATGGAAGAATCGAAAACCAAATCTGGACTACCTAAGGGTCTGGGGTTGTTTGGCATTCTATAGAATTCATGACCCGAAAAGTTCAAAGTTGTTTGACTTAAATTCTAATGTTGTAATTGAATCGAGGGATGTTGAGTTTATTGAAAATAAATTTTATAAAAATTCATGCGCCGAATTAGATGCCAATCCTGATACATCCACTAGGTTGATTCCTAGACCATCCATTAATAATAAAAGGAATGAACCCGAAACAGAAATAGAACCTTGAAGAAGTCAGCGTGCTAGAAAAGAAAAATCTTTTGGCCCTGATTTTATTTCATCTCAAGCCTTAGCCTTTTTTGTTGAAGGAGATAGAAATAACATTCTTAATAAAAATGCCTATTTTACTTAACGTAGAAGAAGATCCTAAAGCGTTTAATGAAGAAATGACTTCTAGAGATGTTTCTTTTTGAAAAGAAGCTATTAATGATGAGATGGATTCAATTCTATAAAATCATACATGGGTTTGAGTGGACTTGCCACAGGGATCACAACCTATTAGTAGTAAATGGGTATTTAGAAGAAAATACAATACCGATGGTTCTATTCAAACCTTTAAGGCTAGATTGGTAGCAAAAGGTTTTAAACAAATAAAAGGGATTGACTATTTCGATACTTATGCACCTGTTGATAGAATTACATCCATACGTGTTTTAATGGCAATTGCATCTATTTATAATCTGTTTGTGCATCAAATGGATGTTAAAACAGCATTTTTGAATGGTGACCTAGATGAAGAGGTATATATGGAACAACCCGAAGGGTTTGCTTTGCCCGGAAATGAACATAAAGTTTGTAAATGAATTATGTCGCTTTATGGGTTGAAACAAGCACCAAAGCAGTGGCATGAAAAGTTTGATACAATCATTCTTTCTGATGGTTTCTGACATAACAACGCTGATAAGTGCATTTATTCTAAATTCACCAATGACTATGGTGTAATTATTTGTCTATATGTTGATGACTTATTAATTTTTGGTACAAACATGAGAGGTGTATATGAAACTAAGAAGTATCTTAGTTCACAATTTTAGATGAAAGATCTTAATAAAGTGGATACCTTCTTGGGTATTAAAGTTAAGAAACATAGTGGGGGTTATGCATTATGTCAATCTCATTACATTGACAAAGTTATTCACAAATTTAATCACTTGAAAATAAAAGAAACAAATACCCCATATGATTCTAGTATAAAATTATTAGAAAATTCTGGCAGAGCAGTTGCACAACTTGAATATGCTAGTGCAATTGGAAGTTTAATGTATGTGATGCATTGTACAAGGCCAGATATTGCATTTGCAGTAGGTAAAATGCCAATATACACTAATAATCCAAGTGTGGATCATTGGAAAGCAATTGGGAGGATTTTTGGTTACCTCAAGAAGACCAAAGAATTAGGTCTATTTTATTATGACTTTCCTGCAGTTCTTGAAGGATACTCTGATGCTAGTTGGATAACTAGTGCAAGTGATAAAAAATCCACATCTGGATGGATATTCACCTTAGCGGGTGGGGCGGTATCTTGGGAATCCAAGAAACAAACTTGCATTACACATTCAACAATGGAATCTGAGTTTATAGCACTGGCAGTAGCCGGAAAAGAAGCAGAGTGGCTAAGAAATTTATTATTGGACATAAAGTTATGGCCAAAACCAATGCCATCTCTTTCTTTATATTGTAATATTGAAGCTACATTGTCTAGAGCGTATAACAAAGTATATTATGGAAAATCTAGACACATAAGTTTAAGACATGAATATGTCAAACAATTAATAACCTATGGAGTTATTAATATTATATATGTTCGAACAAATAAGAATCTAGGTGACCCTCTTACCAAAGGACTTTTTAGAGATTTGGTAAAGGACACATCTAGTGGAATGAGACTAAAACTATTTTTTCTATAGTCACCGGTAATGGTAACCCAACTTTGTAATAGCATTACCACTATTCCAAATTTTAATGGGTAATAACAAGTTACTCATAAGTAAATTAGTTTTGCACTGAAATTTATTCAATTTCATGTCCCTTCTAGGATGTTCAGTGTATATTGCTACGTCAAGAGGATGAGTTTAACTCTTAATGAGGTTCGTTGTCTAAAGTAGCAAGGACATGCAAGAGAACTTCACCTATATGAATATAGGAAGTGGTGCCGCTTCTAGCAAGATTTTGGGTTTATTCTTGTAAATATTCATGAAGCCAAGATAGTGCACATGGCCATAATAGTGATAAAAACATATTGAACATCTCGTAGAGATTGGGATATCTCATGTGTGATATATATCCGGTTCTAAATAATAAGACAATGTTTAATTCATGGCACACTATTGTCTTATTAGAACTTAGATATATATTCACTAACTGAAGGTTTAAATCGAATGATACCTCCTTGTATGCATGAGCATAACACAAGAAGAAATTGCATTAATATTAAAATCTAGTGGGGGGTTGTTGGATGATTTTAATATTAATGGGTATTAATGGATAGAGAAAATGAAAGGTTAAAACCATTAATTAATTGGAAAAAGAAAAGACAAAGGGAAGTGGGAAAACCAAAGTCCCACATTGGAAAAGTGTGAAAAAGTTAGTGGGTTAATAAATGCTTTTGTGTCATAAGAGATTACTTGTGTGCATTGAAGTGTATGCTACTAGTGTACACCTTAGGTCCAAGGATGGTGCTTTGCTTTATTTGCACACGCACACGCAAGCGCGCGCGCGCGTGTGCGATTGGGCGTTTAGGGCGCTTTAGAGGCGCACTTTGCACTTCACACATTCGCGAGGAGAAGTAGGAGCCTTTGATTTTTGACAACTTCAATAGATCAAACGGTCCAGATTAAATCCATAATAAATGACACATAATTATGGCGCGAGTGGATCTAAACCGTCGGATTTTGGCGCCACTTCGTTAAGTATTAATCCGTACAGTCGCACCTCTTTAGTTCAAATCTGGAACGTTCAAAATATAGTTATATATCACTTTTGGATGTGGTGTCTGTTCATGAAGAAACACCATAAGAGGCTATATATAGAAGGCAAAATCCTATCATAATTAATTCCGAAAGTTCTCTTTCTCTCTATTATTTCTTCTTACCAATTTCATAAAGTGTTCTGGGTTATTCTTCAAGTTTGCTACTTGAATAAACTCGTGGATTTGATGTATCTTGGAGGTAATTTGCCTAGACCCATTAGCAAACTCTGTACGAGTGGGGGCAAATAACACCTTAAGGACAGTAGTTTATTACGCCTCAAATCCAATCATCTGTTCATATTTTCTACATAATTAAAAATTCCTCAAGAGTTCTTTAGAAAAAAAATAATAAACGCATGTGCAAACTACTCGCTAGACAGTAAAGAAGTACCTGCAATTGCTTTTGTTTGTGTAGCAACTACAGTTGAAGAGGCATTTAATGGTTGTGACCTTGAGTGATGGTTTTTCTGTATGGAGCGAGAGAGGGAGAGAGGGCTAAAAGGTTTAGTGGGGTAGTTTTACAGATTAACTCATTTAATGTAATCAGTCTTTTTTTCTTTTGTTTTAAGAGGTCCGCTCCTTCACCCGTTAAATTAGCTCCGTTGTTGGAGATTTTTTTATTAGACTCTACATTCTGCCTATATTAAGATCAAATATATTTTTACATGTAGTGGGATTATCCACAACCAAATATACAGTTCTGCCATAATGTATGATAAATAGATTGGTTGGTAATCCATTGAGTTCTTTCACCTGATTGAGTTGTAAACTTGGTGTCAATTGGTTATTGCTTATCAGGATGCAATAAATAAATCCATCCTCTTACTTGACCCACAATTCTTTTATATGATAATTTAGTTGCATAAACTATATACATTGTTTGGTGGAAGATGGTATTAGAAACAAGTTATAATCTTAACGAAGTACTAATATACAAAAAACTATTAAGATGAATAGCGCAAACTGGGTTTATATTGATATTGTCAATACTCTTTATGTCGTCTTGGGAAGGAATTAGCTGTGTATTAATTTTGATTTTTTATCATTAACTCTCTATCCTTGTCCACCTTTCTATTAAATTTCTATCATTTTTTTCTTTTACGATTAAAACTATTTTTTTATTTAGTTATTCATTTGCATGTAATTGAATGGCTTCTCAAGTTAGCAGAGAATAGGTGGCAAGATTAATTCGGATGCTTGTAACGCTAGCAATAAGATGTGGAAGCAAAGAAGCAAAGAAAAAATTAAAATATAAAACAACATTGTTACATATATATATATATATGTGTGTGTGTGTGTGTGTGTGTGTGTGTGTGTGTGTGTGTAATAGGGGTGACAACTTAATCACTGTCATTTGGAGTCACAACATTATTTGTAACTGCCATTAAGAGTCATAAAATATTTGGGTAATGAAGAATTTTAGTCCATTGGTTTGTCATTACTAATGACAGTCACAAATCTTACCATATAATTAATTTGTGACTGTTATAAGGAGTCACAAGTTTATAACTACCACAAGGAGTCACAAATTTGTCACTAAGCTTGAGTTGTGACTCTTATCAGCAGTCACAAAATTGTAACTGCTATGAAAAGTCACAACTTTTATATTTGTTACCGCTATTAAGAGTTACAAATTTATGACTGCTCATAGCTGTCAAAGGTTTTATCTTAAAGACTTAATTTGTGACCGCTATAAGCGATCACAAATTTGTGACTACTTGTAGCGGTCACAAATTTTGATGTAAAAGTTAATTTGTGACTGCTATTAAGGGTCACCAAAATTTTGCCCTAAATTTAATTTCCCTCTTCACTCTCCTACGTGATTTTCAATTTCCGCTCAATCCCTCTATAATCTCCTTCTCTTTCTATAATCTGAAGTTCCATCTTCTCTCTCTACCTATTCTTCCATACCTCAGCTCACCATCTCATCTTCTCTCTCGTCTATTTCTACACAAGGTTCAGTTCAACCAAATTCTCTCTCTCTCTCTCTCTCTCTCTCTATATATATATATATATATATATATATATATATATATTGGATTATGCTTTTGTATTTTCGGTGTTTATTTTTTACTTTAGGTAAATTATGAGAAAATATAGACGGTTGAAGCGTGGAGTGGTAATTCGTTATCTCTATGCAACACCCCACCCCCACCTCCCTCTCCAGCGATTAGTGGTAATTCTTTCTCTCTCCACAAGGTTCTATGTTTGTTTTTTTACTTTAGATCAATCATGGGGGTTTTGTTTTGTAATCTAGGGTTGAGCAGTGATGTGGTTGTGGTTGTGGCGTGCTGGTTTTTAGTTAAAGGTGGTGGTGTCGTGGTTTTAATGGGTGGTGGGTGGGTGGTTGCGGTTTGACCGGAGGTTAAAACGGGTTCAGGTTGGGGGATTTTGGGTTTGGCAACAAATGGATCTGACCGGTTTAAGGCTGGTTTTGGGGTTTTTGGAGGTCGTTGGTTGTTTCTTTTCTTTATCGGAGATGACAGTAAGGGAGTTGAGTATGGTTGTGGGTTGGAAGATGACAACTAAACCACCTGCTGGTGGTTATCAGGGATGGGCCACGATAAGTGGTAAGGTCAGATAATCTACCTGAGTTAGATCCTTTTGTTCTCTGTTTTCGGAGGTCTGGTTCCGGCCGATTTTGATTTCGAGTAAGGTGACAGTTTATGTGTCGATTTTTTTGGACCAAACCGAGTTTGAGAGATGGAGGTATAAGGCAATGGGTATGGGTATGGGTATTGTCGATTTTGGAGTGATAAGGCAGGTTGGTTGGTTTTTGTTAATGGAGGTATTGTCTATTATGGTAAAGAACGACTCCCGTGCAGGAGCCCAAATGAGGGATCCCGTGCGGGATCTTTTTTAGAAAAAAAAAGTTTTTATTTTTATTTTTTTGTGTGTGGGTTATAAACATTTCAGTGCACCCCTGTAAAAAAAATCAGCTCAAAATAATATTTTTTGGTATTTTAAAAAAATGGATCTATATTTGACAGTATTTTACTGAAATGTTTATAACCCCCACAAAAAAGATAAATTTTTTATTTATTTTTGCTTTTAAAATTCATACTGCATGGGAGTCCCGCATTTGGGGTCCCGCACGGGAGCCTGACTCTATTTTGGTAATTACATTTATTTTAAAATAAATAAATTCATTGTTTTGTGTATTTGGTTGAATGCGTGTCCTTTACTATCAATATGTGTATTTGGTATATCAACATTTAGAAATTGATCAAGACGAGACCAAAATTCATCATATAAATGAACAAAAACATTTAAAAAATTATTTGATTCTTGTTTGTTATCTACTTAAGAGTGATATTCTTCATTTATCTACATATTTTATGTACTTAAGAGTGGTATTATTGAAACATGTATATCTTTCCATTACATGCTAATTTTTTTTGGTCTTCTATTCTCTGGGTTGCTTCTGCATAATTGTTTTATAAAAGTTATATAACATAACTGTAATATAATAGTTATGTTATATAAATATGATATATAACATAGTTGTTATATAACATAATTATCTAACATAACAATTATATGACAATTATTTAATTGTTGTTAATCTTGATATGCAAAGTTAGTATACCGCAAAAAATATTGCTCCAGTAAACTAGGCTAGTTCATGAAATCGTGTTTATTTGTAATCACACCTCTGTCTTAAAAGATGTTGATGGTGACAATTTTGAATCCAATTATATTTTATTGTTTGCACGAATACACATGGCGTACCCAGCCTACATAGTATTGAAGTCCATTGAACTTGCTCAGGAGGCGTACTTTGAGTACACGAGGGAGAATGTCACCGCATCAATAAACCCCACAGTTGATATACCTAGACTTAGCGAAGCGTATCCACCGCGTGATGATCCCCGATCTAGGTTTAGAATTATTTGTTATATGTTTATGACATTTCATGTCATCGAAGTGTTGTGTCATTATTTTTTATTTTATGTTCATTTTGTACCTGCCGCCCAAGAAGTGGTCGTTTGATGTTAAATTAAGTTTAACAAGTTTTATTTATACTAAATATTTCGAATATCATAAATATAAATGAATGTTTTTAAATTTTCTAGACTTGTGACATGTTCATGATATTTTTTCTACTCTTATCATTTCATCATTTTGTGAAAATCTAAAGATATTTTTAATAGCTCTTACCAGATTTAACAAATTCAACTTTTGTAACTGCTAATAGCTGTCACAAATATGTTACTATAGTTACTTTTATAACTGCTAACGGCAGTTACAATTATAAGATTTGAAACTGCTGATAGCAGTTATAAATATAAGATTCATAACTGCTGTCAGCAGTTATAAATATTAAATTTGTAACTGCTAACAGCAGTTACAAATTGATTCACCAGTCATAACCTTTGTAGGGGTTATAAAAATTTGTGACTGCTGTTCGGAGTTACGATATTTCTTTTTTCACCCTTAAATTATGACGGTAAATAGCAGTTCTAAAGGTCATTTGTAACTGCTAACAACACTCACAAATCACCCATTTTGGTGTAGTGATATATATTTGGTACTTCTGAATAACTTGATTTTTCTATGTCGTAATGACAATTTGTTGAGATGATTGTATTTTGATGAAAACTATGTTGATTATATTTTATTACAGGGTTACTCATTCTGGGTTGGATAATGTCGAGAACGAACTTGATCGAGTATTACGTTTGACAATGTCCTAACTTGAGTATTATTTTGGATTGTGGATCGTATGACGTAGTTCGCAATGCTAGTTTTTGGATATTGTGATGTATCATCACTATTTTAGGATATTATCATGTTAATAACTAGACGTTAGCTAGTTTTTTGATATCATCACATAGCTCACACACTAGCTAGTTTTAGGATGCGATGTAGCTCACATAAATATTCTTTATTGTAAATATCTTGATATATATCAAGTTAGTGATATTTATGATATTGGTTATTATCTATTTACAATATGACAAAATTGATGGCACAAATGTTGTTTTAACCTCAAATAACAGTTGTTTATTGATGGAGTAATGATTTAAAAAAAAAAATATATCAACATTTATGTCAGTTTTGAAAGAACTCTCATAAATTACTAAAACTGTGATAAATGTGGTCTTATTTATAACAATTTTTCATGAAAATGTGATTAATAACATGTTAAATACCGTAGTTTTTATGCGTGTTCTCAAAAACTGACATAAATGTGCTCTTATTTATGTGAGTTTTAAGAAATATTTATATCAGGGTTTTATATGTCCGGTTTGAAAATTTCTAAAACTAACATAAATGACTGTTTTTCTTGTAGTGTGTAATTTCTTAGATTCGACTAATGCTCTTAGATAAAACTCTAAATAGTTTTGTTGAACTAAGTTGTAGCATTAGTTATTAGTGGGGACCAAGTGTATTAGGAATGCGTAGTTATTCTTGTATTTTAACTTATTCGGGTAAAACCTCTTGTGTTTGACTTTGAGTTTTACATTAAGTTTTACTAACTTTTTTCCACTTATTTGTTGAAGACGAAATCATACATGAAGTTAAAGAATTAATTTTCTAAAGTTGAAAAAGTTTGAAGAATAACTTTTCTGAAGTTGAAAAAATTTGAATTAGAACTAGAAATATTCCACATTAAACTTTTTTATTGTTAGAGAAGTTTGAACTATAATTAGAAATTTGAACTCAATAACTTTTCTAAAGTTGAAAAAGTTTCAATTAAAATCCAAAAGAAGGTTTTGCTAAGGTGGTATCACACCATACTCCGAAAAAGAAAACATAAAAGTGGAGCGTAATTGAGAGAAAAGTGCCACTTCATTACTTAAATAGTTGATTACATAAAAAAATAATTACTGGTAATATTTGCGCAGATGGTTGACGTTCCAGGGGTTCTTAAATTCTTCGCCTTCCAATGTTTCCAGGGAATAAGTTACTACTCGGATAACTGTCGAGATTCGGTATACACCATGCCACAAGTCCACTAAGTATGATTTTACAAAAGACATGACAACAGACTTACTTCCTCTACTTGACTCCCTCTTAAGCCTTGAAGCTTTTTTCTATTCAACCTCCACCTAGTCGACAACTCCGAAATCCACAGTCGTCTCGAAAACCACCAATGAGTAACTGCTACCGTCAACCACACACGAAGCCCTCCTCTGTATGCAAACCACGAATCAAAAAATGGAATCATCCGTAGGAAACTATCTCCTTTTGGGATAGAGAATAAAATCTGGCGCCAACAAGATGATCTCAAATAAATATATATATATTGACACTTGGATTAAGGTAAACTATCAGTGTAAACTTTCAGTTTTGAGGGAAATTAAACCATTAAATATTAAGAATACAAATGGGACTTTTGGATAAAAAAAATTCCCTCAAAGTGTTTTGGAAAATCTTTAAAAAATTATGTAAAAACTCATTCCCGAACTGCTTAAAACAGGTAAGATGAAAGTGGGATTAGTGGGAAGTTTCTTAAAAATATAACGAAAAACTACCTGAAAATGTAGGTCGCTCGAACGAATTTTAAATGTTGTTCGAAGGACTTCGTTCTAACTAGATTACTAACGAGAAAACATAACAAAATAGCAAAATCTCATTCAAATAGCTTTGTTCGAACAGTGTCGTTCTAACGACCTTTCTAGCGAGAAAACAAAGAAAAAGAAATGATTATCGTTAGATAGTTCATTCGAACGACCTGGGAATCTTATTCGAACGAGATCCCAATTTCGTTAGAACGACTTCTCAGAACTCAAAATTTTTTCTTTAAAAGCCCAAAAAACTCTTATGTTAAGTTTTAAAAAAATTCTGAGAAAAACATAAAGTCGTTTTGACAAAAGTTTTATGAAAAGACGCCTATAAAAATATCCAAGTCTCTATATAAATTAACTACATTCATACCTTTATAGACTTTGGACAAATTGAAATGTTGATGACGATAAGCATGAAATTAAAACCGGCACTAATAATGTCTTTACTTTAGGCTTGGCCACTACGTCTTCAACTCAAATATTATAGGCTTGAAAGGACAAAACAAACTTCTATCCTATGACTCAATTAGTTTTTTCCGAAATTAAGTAAACACTAACAAATTGACTCAATTGGAAATTTATCCTTACAAATCTCTCCTTTTGGCTATTCCAGGACAAAACCCAAAATAAAAAATCATATGGGCCGTCAAGCTCATCTAATAAGACACAATCCCACCCAAAAAAAATACAGACGCTTGATTGACACATAGAATGAGAAGCTTTGTTTGCTTTAAGATGTGCCCTTAAGATGAAAATCTGCACACTTAAACAAACTATCAAACACATAGGGAGTATAACAATATTGTCGCGCCCCAAATTAATCAATTTAACTTCATCATTTTATTTAGAGATAAATTGCCTTTAATAGTGCTTTAATTTAAATCTCTCACGAAAACTAACATAAGATTTTTTTTTTCTCAAAGGCATGTTTCGATAAAAACATAACTACCTTTACATGTAACTTCTAAGTACCATAAAACTTTACATACCCAAGATCCTTAGTTTTATATTTACACAAAAAGATTCTTGACATTCAAACCATATTAGATATTCGTCACTCCCCCATTTTAAGATCCTAACTTGGCAGTGAACTCCAAATGATAAGCATACCTGAAACAAAACATTAAAGGAGTGTAAGCTATAAAGGCTTAGTGAAAGACCATATACCACACATATAACCAAATTGAATAACCATTTTTATTTTGTTCTAATTCTATAACCCAACTAGAATTGTAAAACTCTCGCAAGCCTGGACCCGCCATAGTCCAATTAACCCACCACAGTTATTGGGAACCACCATGTCCCTTTATTAGGACCGAGTACACAAACCTTTAAGTTGGATTAACAGGACCGCCACATCCCGTAGGACCCACCAAAATCCTTAACATTAGATAAATGACTCACTAGTCCATATCATGATATAACATCTCTTAACATTTTTTATCATATGCATATGTTTCCTAAATACAACATCACTCCCATAAGCATTTTAACACATGTGTTTAACTACACATTTTCATATGAACATATAAGCATCTATATTTCATAGAACATGTCACTCTCTTTGGATTTAGTGCTAAGATTTATACGAAACTACTTCTTTGGTATGGTAGTATTAGTTGCCTCCCCACCTAACAAGTCAATTTCATTAGTATTTGAATACACCGATTAACATCAAACCCAATAATACATCATATCATTTGGTCAATCAGAAATAACTAAGGAGGAATTAAAAATGATACTTAACATTTCTATGACACCCAAGTAATTAGGGTTCTAACACAATTTACGAAAATAAATTATGAATTCGCCAGACGAAGTTATGCCCATTCTGTTACAACCTTTTTCAAATTGTTTCTAAAAAAAACAGCAACACAACTTCAACTTCTTGGAATTTTCATAATTTTTATACAACATAAATTTGCATGATATTCCACCCAATATCAGTAAACACATTCAATAATACAAAATTAATGTTACAAAATTTTTAGGGATCATTTTCTATGTCGAGCAAAACGTCAAACACCTGGTGTGCATTCTTGCTCCTTTAGGGCAGATTTTAAACCAAAACTTCAAGCTATCACCAAAGCTTCATTCCTTGGTATTTTTACATAATTTTTGTATATGTTATACATGTATGAGTCTAGTTTGATCCCCAACTAAAATCACTCAATTCCAATAAGTATTTCATGATTTATACCATTTTTAGCACAACTAGGTCCAAAAAGAACATTAAAGCATAACTTAACATTTTTAAGCATACATAACCTCCACATTGAGTATCAATCATGGAAACTTATAATAAACATGTTTCAACATATATACACATCAAAAAGATGAATTTCCCAAATTAAAAAGCACCACGAGCAGAGAATTTAAATCATGTTAACATTAAAGTTAACATTTACGATCCTAATACACGTTCTTACACATGTTCTTAAACCATCCTTGTTCCAGCACAATTTAGCAATATGGGTATCATTAAAATATTTATCCAAATAAAAAATAAAAATATGCCAAGTGTAGAACTCATCCATGTGACCAACTTTAATAAAGAAGTAATTACCTTACGAGGACCCCTCGATTTATAGAAATTTTCCGAACATTTCTTCCTTAACTTTCTTCTCTTTCTCTCTCTTTAGGCAAAACTCTTGTTCATGGCTGAATTGGAGGAACAAGTGAGTTGTTTTAACAATTTTAAGTCTGCCAAACCATCACCCAACCTTTAACCAATAAAAAAATAGCACATGGTGTGCTAATAAGACAAATGTCACTTAAGGGATGGACAGATCTATCCTTGTTTCGTACTTTATGAATAAATACTTGTACGAGACTCCGTTTAACCCAACGTTTGTTGTGTTATAAAGTTAATTCATATATCTACAACTTTCATAATTTGTGTTTTCCCCAAATCATAAACTAGTACGCCTAATTTGGGCTTCCAACTGGAAAGTAGCAATTTACCGAAAATTTCAAAACTTTCACATTTGGCGACCAAATATTGCCAAATTCGTATCAACATCCTAATTTACTTTTATAAATATAATCATGCATTAAAAACATAATTTATGATGCATTTAACCACATAAGTAGTCATATGCTCTAAATATGTTATCACCGATCATAAGCTCGATTAGCATCTAATATAAACCACATATATCTCACATGAGTGGATCCCCTAAACATGATAATTAACATGTTTAACACACATAACCAATTTATAACTAATAACTGATAACTTATACTTAATCATGTAATAAACCTTCCTAATCATATTTTAGGGCCTTACAATTCTACCCGTCTTATAAAAATTTCGTCCTCAAAATTTAACGCATGAGAAACTTAACAAACAGACGAGGATATTGCTTCTTAATGTTATTCTCTCCTTCCCAAATGGCATGCTCCACGTTCTGACTTCTCCACATCACCTTAGCTAGTGAAATGGTTTTATTTCGTAACACTTGCTCCTTTCGATCTACAAATGTAATAGGTTCCTCCACGTAGGTCATGTCATCTTGAAGCTCTATCGGTTGTGAAATAAACACATGTGAAGGATCGTCCATATACTTCCGTAACATGGATATATGAAAAAAATCGTGTCTCCGAGATAATTCTGGAGGTAATTCCAACGTATAAGCTACAGCTCCAACCTGTTTCACTCTCTCATAAGGGCCACTGTATCTGGAACTTAACTTTCCCTTCTTCCCAAATCTCATAACCCCTTTCCAAGGAGAAACGCGTAGGAATACCCGATCACCTTCCTCAAATTTTAATTCTTTCCTTCGGTTATCCGCAGAACTTTTATGTCTACTTTGCGCCACTTTCAAGTGATTATGAATAAGATTTATCTTTTCAGTAGTCTACTGCACAGTTTCTAACCCAAGTAGTTTTCGTTCTCCTCCTTCAGTCCAACACACTGGAGTTATGCATTTTCTCCCATACAAAGCTTCATAAGGAGCCATCTCAATACTCGAATGATAGCTATTATTATAAGCAAACTCTATTAGTGGCAAGTGTTCATCCCAAACGCCCTTGAACTCCAATACACAAATTCGTAACATGTCTTCAAGTGTTTGGATAATTCTTTCTGACTGCCCATCAGTCCGAGGATGAAAAGTTGTACTAAATTTCAATTTAGTCCCCAAAGATTGTTGTAAACTAGGCCAAAAGTGAGAAATGAACTTAGGATCTCGATCAAAAATAATAGAAACAGGTGCACCATGCAATTTGATAATTTCATCCACATATATTTTTGCATATCTATCCATGGAGTAAGTAGCTTTAATAGGAAGAAAATGTGCAGACTTAGTCAACCTATCAACGATAACCCAAATAGAATCAAAACCTCGTGATGATTTTGGCAAACCTATAACAAAATCTGTAGTAACATGCTCCCATTTCCACTCAGGAATATGTAAGGGTTGTAGTAAACCACTCGGCTTCTGATGCTCCGCCTTCACCTGTTGGCAAACTAAACATCTAGCAACAAAATCTGCAATTTTGTGTTTCATTCCCTGCCACCAATAACATTGTTTCAAATCTTTATACAGTTTCGTGCTCCCTAGATGCATAACATATGAAGAACAATGGGCTTACTCTAAAATTATTCTTCTTAAATTAGGCACATTAGGTACACACAAACGGTTACCGTACATAACAATGTCATCATCACAAATAGAAAATTCATTTACTTTACCCTTTTTCATATTATCTCCCACTTTCTCCAATTTTGTACCTGCTGCCTGTGCTTGTTTTTCTAGTCTATCAACATGGGTCTAACAGTTAAATATGCCACTATTCCGTAAGACTCATTCAAAGTTAACTCCGCCCCCATTAAAGATAACTCTCTCAGCATGTCAACTCGAATACAATAAATACAAGATACTATGCCTTGATATTTTCTACTCAAAGCATCGACAACAACATTAGCCTTACCCGAATGGTGATGTATGGTGTAACCATAATATTCTATAAGTTCCATCCACCTTCTTTGCCTCAGGTTCAAGTCTTTTTGAGTAAACAAGTATTTTAGGCTTTGATGGTCAGAAAAAATTTCACAACTAACACCATATCAGTAATGTCTCCAGATCTTTAATGCAAAAACTACTATGGCCAACTCAAGATCATGTATAGGGTAGTTGCGTTCATCTATCTTTAACAGTCGAGAAGAAAAAGAAATTACCTTTCCATGCCGCATTAATACACAACCAAGTCCCTGATACGACGCATCACTATAAATGACTAAACCTTCTGTACCCGTTGGGATTGTCAATACTGAAGCTGATGTCAACTTACCCTTTAAATTTTCAAAGATTTTATCACAATCACTACTCCATAGAAACTTATTTTCCTTTCTGGTAAGCTTAGTTAATGGCAATGCAATAGAAGAGAACCCCAGTACAAACCTCCTATAATAGCCCGCCAATCCCAAACAGCTACGTACCTCTATCACACTAGTTGTTCTTTCCTAATTCATTACTGCTTCTACCTTCTTGGGATCAACACAACTACCATCAGCAGAAATAACATGTCCCAAAAATACTACCCTATCTAGCCAAAATTCAGATTTAGAAAACTTAGCATACAATTACTTCTCTCGCAAGGTTTGTAAAATAATACGCAGGTGGCGCTCATGCTCATCCCTACTACTATAATATATCAAAATATCATCAATCAAGACAATAACAAAAGAATCTACATATGGGTGAAATATATGGTTCATCAAATCCATGAATACAGCCAGTGCATTTGTTAACCCAAATGGCATGACAATAAATTCATAATGTCCATACCTAGAACGAAAGGAAGTTTTAGAAATGTTAGAGTCTCTTACTTTCAATTAATGATATCCGGATCTGAGATCGATCTTGGAAAACACTTTGGATCCTTGCAACTGATCAAACAAGTCATCAATTCGGGGTAGTGGGTATTTGTTACGGATAGTCACCTTATTCAATTGACGATAATCGATGCATAGTCTCATGGTTCCATCTTTCTTTTTCACAAATAATATTAGGGCTCTCCATGGTGATACACTAGGCCTTATAAAACTACGATCTAATAAATCTTGCAACTGTACTTTTAGCACTTTTAATTCTGTAGGTGCCATACGATATGGTGCAATAGATAATGGTGCGGTGCCTGGTACCAAGTCAATCGCAAATTGTACCTCACGGTCTGGTGCTAACCCTGGGAGTTCTTCTGGGAAGACATATGGAAACTCATTAACTACTGGTATATCTTATAGTTTTCCAGCCTCTTGTCGTATGTCCACCACATAGGCAAGATAACCCTGACACCCTTTCCTTAACAATTTATAAGATTTCATAGCAGAAATCAAACATGTTGGACTGACATTTCGTTCCCCAACAAATTTAAATTCAGGTTCACCAGGTAACCGAAACATTAGCTCCTTTATAAATCAATCTAAATATACATGATATGAGGCCAACCAATCCATACCCAGTATCACATCAAAGTCACGCATATCGAGAGGTAACAAGTCAACTAGTAATTCTTTTTTACCCACTCGCACCACACACTCCTTATATACCCTCTCAATAAACCTTCCCCCCCCACTGGAGTAAAAATATCTAAACAAAAATCTAATGATGATAATGTTTTAATAATATGCAACAGATAAATCAAAGACACAAAATAATGTGTAAAACTAGGATCTATTCACTTATAAGCATCTTTATCACCAATAGGAAGTGTACCTGTCACTAGGCATAGCTTGTGCATCTTGTTTCGTCAGTGCAAACACTCTGCCTTAACCTTGACTTTGGGATATACCTCCTCTACCTCCCCTGGGTACATTCTGTGCAGAACTCCTACCTCCTGCTGCCACACTCCCAACTGATGTTGTAGCTCCCATCATTGGAAAATTCTTTCGTAGGTGCCTTGGTTGATGACAATGGAAACATAAAGGTGTCGTCTCAGCTATTGTACACTCCTAAGACATGTGCCCTTGACCACCACATCTATTACAAATTATGGCCCTCGGTACCAACACAGATGCATTTTCTGACCGATTCATCCCATTTTTTCCACCTTGAGCTTGAAATCTTCCACGTACACTTATATTATTTTTAAATTCTTGGCCTATAGGTACTCCTCGCTCTACAATCTGAGTTGAGGTTACTGTCTCCCATCCATATGATCTTATACCATCGTGTCTAGATTTCTTCGAGCGTTCAAATTGCATTTCATCATTGACTTTTATGAGACCATGGCCCTATCCACCAAGTCCACATAATCTGTGATCTTCATATTAGCAACCATGCTTTCTATATCTACACTCAACCTAGTTTGAAACTGATGACATTTACTTTCTTCCGTCATCACCAAGTCAGGGGTAAATCTGGATAAGAATATAAATAAAGCTTCATACTCTGCCACTATACGGTTCCCCTGTTTCAACGTGATAAATTGTTGCTCTTAATCTTTCCTATAAAGCCTTGGGAAATATTTTTCAAAGAACACCTTCACAAACCTCTCCCATGTAATTTGTGGAGGATTTATTGGCACCACTCCCCCAATTGTATTAAGTAACCTTACGTTAGCATCCCACCATAACGTTGCATCATCCTCTAACCTAAAGGTTTCTAACAAAACCTTTTGTTCATCTCGCACTTCCATCACCTTGAATATTGTTTCCATCTTTCTAATCCACCCCTCTGCCACTAACAGATCAGTAGTCCCAGTAAATGCTGGTGGATTTAACTTCATGAACCTCTCATGCAATTTATGCCTATCCCCACGATATTCTCCACCTCTTGCTCGTTCCATTAATTGTGCCACAACACATAATATTCTTCTCACATCATCAATAGGTTGTTGTTGCACCTCTGGCTCCTATACTTAAGTACGTCTATGTCCCTGCTGACTACTAGGAACATAAGATGCCTCACCCTTTGTTCTATCATGCGGCTCGTGTGGATCCATCGCTCACTGTAATATAATTAACATAAAAAATACAATAGTCGCAATTTAATATTGACATTGTTAGTCAAAATCCAGATGCATAGCAAACTCACTTCTAGTGTCCACTGCCAATCTAGACCCTCACACCCTGTCCAGAATCTAATAACCATGCTCTGATACCAAGTTGTCGTGCCCCGACTTAATTAAGTTAAATTCATCATTTTATTTAGAGATAAATTGCCTTTAAAAATGCTTGAATTTAAATCTCTCAGGAAAAATAGCATAAGATTTGTTTTCTTAAATGCATGTTTCGATAAAAACATAACTACCTTTACATGTAACTCATAAGTACCATACAATTTTACATACCCAAGATCCTTAGTTTAACATTTACACAAAAAGTTTTTTGACATTCAAACAATATTAGATATTTGTCACTCCCCCATTTTAAGATCCTAACTTGGCAGTGAACTCCAAATGATAAGCATACCTGAAATAAGACATTAAAGGAGTGTAAGCTATAAAGGCTTAGTGAATGACCATATACCACACATATAAACAAAATGAATAACCATTTTTATTTTGTTCTAATGCTATAACCCAACAAGAATTATAAAACTCTCGCAATCTTGGACCTGCCACAGTCCAATTAACTCTTCACAGTTATTGGGAACCACCACATCCCTTTATTAGGCCCGAGTACACAAACCTTTAAGTTGGATTAACAGGAGCGCCACATCTCGTAGGACCCACCACAGTCCTTAACATTAGATAAATGACTCACTATTCCATATCATTATATAACATCGCTTAACATTTTTTATCATATGCATATGCTTCCTAGATACAACATCACTCCAATAAGCATTTTAACACATGTGTTTAACTACACATTTTCATATGAACATATAAGCATCTATATTTTATAGGACAAGTCACTCACCTTGGATTTGGTTCTAAGATTTATACCAAACTACTTCTTTGGTATGGTAGTATTAGTTTCTTCCCCACCTAACAAGTCAATATCATTAGTATTTGAATACATCGATTAGCATCAAACCCAATAATACATCAAATCATTTGTTCAATCAGAAATAACTAAGGAGGAATTAAATATGACACTTAACATTTCTATAACACCCAAGTAATTAGGGTTCTAACACAATTTACGGAATTAAATTACGAATTCGCTAGACGAAGTTATGCCCATTTTGTTACAACCTTTTTCAAATCGTTTCTCAAGAAAAACAACAACACAACTTCAACTTCTTGGAATTTTCATAATTTTTCTACCTCATAAATTTGCATGATATTACTCCCAATATCATTAAACATATTTAATAATAAATAAATACTGTTTCAGAATTTTTAGGGCTCATTTTCTATGTCGAGCAAAATGTCAAACACCTGGTATGCATTCTTGCTCCTTTAGGGAGGATTTTAAGCCAAAAGTTCAAGCTATCACCAAAGGTTCATTCCTTGGTATTTTTACACATTTTCAGATATGTTATACATGTATGAGTCTAGTTTACTCTCCAACTAGAATAACTCAATTCCAATAAGTATTCCATGATTTATACCATTTTTTAGCACAACTAGGTTGAAAAAGAACATTAAAGCATAACTTCACATTTTTAAGCATACATAACCTCCACCTTGAGTATCAATCATGAAAACATATAATAAACATGTTTCAACATATATACACATCAAAAAGATGAATTTTCTAAATTAAAAAGCATCACGCGAAGGGAATTGAGATCATGTTAACTTTAAAGTTAACATTTACGATCCTAATACACGTTCTTACACATGTTTTTAAACAATCCTTGTTCCAACACAATTTAGCAATATGGGTATCATTAAAATATTTATCCAAATAAAAAATAAAAATATGCCAAGTGTAGAACTCATCCATGTGACCAACTTTAATAAAGAAGTAATTACCTTACGAGCATTCCTCGATTTATAGAAATTTTTCAAAGATTTCTTCCTTAACTTTCTTCTCTTTCTCTCTCTTTAGGAAAAACTCTTGTTCATGGATAAATTGGCTGAACAAGTGAGTTGTTTTAACAAGTTTAAGTCGGCCAAACCATGACCCACCCTTTAACCAATCAAAAAATAGCATATGGTGTGCTAATAAAACAAATGTCACTTAAGGGATTGTCAGATTTGCCCTTGTTTCGTACTTTCGGTATAAATTCGTGTACGAGACTCCGTTTAACCCACCATTTGTTGTGTTATAACATTAATTCATATATCTACAACTTTCATAATTTGTGTTTTCCCAAAATCATAAACTACTACGCCTAATTTAGGCTTCGAACAGGAAAGTAACAATTTACTGAAAATCTCTAAACTTTCACATTTGGCGACCAAACATTGACAATTTCGTATCAACACCCTAATTAACTTTTATAAATATAATCATGCATTAAAAACATAATTTATGATGCATTTAACCACATAACTAGTCATATGCTCTAAATATGTTTTCACCGATCATAAGCTCGATTAACATCTAATATAAACCACATATATATCACATGAGTGCATCCCCTAAACATGATAATTAACATGTTTAACACACATAACCAATTTATAACTAATAACTAATAAATTAAACTTAATCATGTAATTCACCTTCTTAATCATATTTCAGGGCCTTACAATTGTACTCCGCTTATAAAAATTTCGTCCTCGAAATTTAACGCATGAGAAACTTAAACAAATGAGGATATTGCTTCTTCATGTTATTCTCTCGTTCAAAAGTGGCATACTCCACGTTCTGACTTCTCCACATCACCTTAACTAGTGAAATGGTTTTATTACGTAACACTTGCTCCTTTCGATCTACAAATTTAATGGCTTCCTCCACGTAGTTCAGGTCATCGTGAAGCTTTATCGGTTGCGAAATAAACACATGTGCAGGATTGTCCATATACTTCCATAACATGGATATATGAAAAACATCGTGTATCCGAGATAATTGTGGTGGTAATGCCAACTTATAAGCTACAACTCCAACCTGTTTCACTATCTCATAAGGGCCAATGTATCTGGGACTTAACTTTCCCTTCTTCCCAAATCTCATAACCCCTTTCCAAGGAGAAACACGTAGGAATAGTTGATCACCTTCCTCAAATTTCTATTCTTTCCTTCGGTTATTCACATAACTTTTTTGTCTACTTTGCACCACTTTCAAGTGATTATGAATAAGATTTATCTTTTCAGTAGTCTGCTGAAAAATTTCTTGCGCAAGTAGTTTTCATTCTCCTACTTCAGTCCAACACACTGGAGTTTTACATTTTCACCCATACAAAGATTCATAAGGATCCATCTCAATACTCGAATGATAGCTATTATTATAAGAAAACTGTATTAGTATCAAGTGTTCATCCCAACTGCCCTTGAACCCAATACACAAATTCGTAACATGTCTTCAAGTGTTTGGATCGTTCTTTCTGACTGCCCATCAGTCTGAGGATGAAATGTTGTACTAAATTTCAATTTAGTCCCCAAAGCTTGTTGTAAACTAGGCCAAAAGTGAGAAGTGAACTTAGGATCTCGATCAGAAATAATAGAAACAGGTGCACCACGCAATCTGATAATCTCATCCACATATATTTTTGCATATCTATCCATGGAGTAGGTTACTTTAACAGGAAGAAAATGTGCAGACTCAGTCAACCTATGACCGATAACCCAAATATAATCAAACCCTTGTTATGATTTTGGTAAACCTATAACAAAATCTGTAGTAACATGCTCCCATTTCCACTCAGGAATAGGTAAGGGTTGTAGGAAACCACTCGGCTTCTGATGCTCCGCCTTCACCTGTTGGCAAACTAAACATCTAGCAACAAAATCTGCAATGTCGTGTTTCATTCCCTGCCACCAATAACATTGTTTCAAATCTCTATACAGTTTCGTGCTCCCTAGATGCATAACATATGAAGAACAGTGGGCTTCCTCTAAAATTATTCTTCTTAAATTAGGCACATTAGGTACACACAAACAGTTACCGTACATAACAATGTCATCATCACGAATAGAAAATTCATTTACTTTACCCTTTTTCATATTATCTCTCACTTTCTCCAATTCTGTACCTGCTGCCTGTGCTTGTTTTATCTAGTCTATCAACATGGGTCTAACAGTTAAATATGCTACTATTCCGTAAGACTCATTCAAAGTTAACTCCGCCCCCATTAAAGCTAACTCTCTCAGCATGTCAACTCCAATACAATAAATACAAGATACTATGCCTCGAGATTTTCTACTCAAAGCATCTTCAACAACATTAGCCTTACCCGAATGGTGATGTATCGTGCAATCATATAATTTTATAAGTTCCATTCACCTTATTTGCCTCAAGTTCAAGTCTTTTTGAGTAAACAAGTATTTTAGGCTTTGATGATCAGTAAAAATTTCACAACTAACACCATATTAGTAATGTCTCCACGTCTTTAATGCAAAAACTACTGCATCCAACTCAAGATCATGTATATGGTAGTTGCGTTCATGTATCTTTAAATATCGAGAAGAAAAATAAATTACCTTTACATGCTGCATTAATACACAACCAAGTCCCTGATACGACACATAACTATAAACCACTAAACCTTTTGTACCCGTTGGGATTGTCAATACTGGAGTTGATGTCAACTTACCCTTTAAATTTTTAAAGATTTTATCACAATCACTATGTGACAACCAGCTCAAAATAATAATGGGTGGCCAACCCTATACTACATTAAATCAGGTATCTAAGATGGCTTAGTCTCAACATCAACTGACACTACTAAATAATATAAGGCTAACTACCCGAAACTATTAAAAGCGAATGCCAAAAATTTAAACATTTATTTAAGACCAAAATACAACCAACCATGCAACCATAACCAACTATACTACATCTAAATATGATGAGTGATAAATACAAACTCCAGCAATATAAAAGGGTACAACAAAATGTACAAGGTAAAATACCCGAATATGTTGTTGGATCACAGACAATACAAAAATCTGAGAGAGAGGATGTAAAAATGCTACTCTACAAAACTTGGGTCTAAATCCGAATATACAAACTGAATCCTATCTAGATATACAAAAGATAGGAGTCGACTAGGACAAAGTGCCGCAACAGTCCGCTACTGCCACAGCTCCACGAATACACTAGGTGGATAAACCTCAATGGAGTCCTTGCGGAGGAATACCTAAAATAATACAATATATACATACATAGAAGGAGAACATATAAACAGGTCAGAGCCCAAGGTGAAAACATTTTATAGCATGTGCATTAAAATGCATAATAATTATAAATGCATTATGACATGATTTAATGGAGTTTCACTCTCCATAATAATCCAACTCACCTCTCAACTAAAGCGCGCAACTAAACGTATGCACGTGATCTCCAAGTAAATGCCCAAATCTAATTAGGCAAGTAGATCTAACTAAATCCAAATATAAATATTCGATTAAAATCGTCTAATTTATCTTACAATCTACACTTATCTGAATTCCATCTAAATCATATACTACATTTTCTAATGTTATTGTTCTCAATTATTCGTTCACTTACTTAACATATAAAGTTTACATAACCATTCTCTTGCTAACATATTCATAATACATAAACATTCTCTGTAATAGAATTTCTTGTATTCAAGTTATACAATCAATATACATACAATTATATATGAATTATTAGTATCTAAGTGCTAAGGACTAAACTTCTCCCAATTCTCAATATTGCACTGCGTTTCGTGAGTGGGATGTCTCGCAAAGTGAAATCCAAATAAGGAACCCTCCCGTTACACTACTCCTGCCAGTATTGATTATCCAGATTCATTATGCCCTTAATGCATGATGCTTGTTACCCAGATTCTTATTATTCAGTTTATTAATTTATTATTCCCAATTCTCAACAGTGCACTGCGGTTCGTGCGTGGGACGTCTCGCAAAGCGAAATCCAAACAAGGAACCCCCCGATACACTACTTCTGGCACTGTCGATCGTCGAGATGTGTATATATATGAGCATTAAGGACTAACTTCTCCTCACTCCCAACATTACACTGCGTTTCATGCGTGGGACGTCTCACAAAGCGAAATCCAAACAAGGAACCCCCATGTTACACTACTCCTTGGCAATTTTGGTCGTTGAGGTCAATTATGTCCTCGATACCCAAGTACCAAGCACAACCATAATATAATAACCATCCAAATGAGCTGTTATTCGAGGATGTAGATTCTTAATGCTATCATCTTCCAGTTCCCAAACCACGTAGCATACTGGGGACGACTTGATAGGGCTAAACGACACCGACCTCGTGATCAACTCACACACACAACGTCCGAGAAACGGTCATAGTTCCTAACCGGCAAGTGAGAACGACACATACCCACGACTTCTCACCCCCAAAATATAATGCAAATCACATATCAACACAACACACGACTATGACCCGGGGAATATTCACACACTGCTCATCGAGCCAGGGTGCTCACCCTCATCACGCAACTTCCCACTGATAGCAAGGATGGGGTATGCTTCACTTATATATATATATATATATATATATATATATATATATATATATATATATATCATCACATAAAATATACATACATCATCACATCATATAAAGATATACCATCATATAAGGTATACCTATCGCATTGTTTATATATTCATGTTATGCTCTTAGGCGTAGTTGAATTAATATCATTGTTTTGTATATTTCTCTCTCTTGATATACTAATAGTCAATTCTCACACATCTTCCCCACTTAGTATACACCATAATATTTCTCGCTTGAAGTTTTCGCATTACTTCTGATTATGAATTGTCTCTCAATTATATTTATGTTAAGGATATTCTCTATCCTAATGAACCTCGATTAGCATTTCTCATTGTGTGAGACATCTCCCAAGTTAATCATCGTTAAGGATATTTCTATATCCGTATTCACATTTATTAGCTTTTATATTCTCAATCCGAAATATGGTTTAGTTAATCATGTGAACCTTTAAAGTAATCCCATTTGGGATTTGATTCTAAAATTCAATATCACTAAGCGTATTCTCATTCTTTCATATGTTTGCTAATTATTTCCAAATAGAAATCCTAATGGTAGTGGGCTTCCCCACTTAGTATATGCGATATTCTCTAATCGGTATTCCTCAATTTAAGTCAATATTACTCCAATAATTTGTTATAAGGAAACTCTTTAAAATCTCCAAAACATAATTCATATAATTCCTATTGAGGTCCCCAAATCGATAAACTCGAACAAAACGGAATGAAATTCTCCCTAGAAAACATTCCCCCAAAATGCCCTGTTTCCAAATCGATTCGGGCCAAATCCGAATCGATTCGGCCCTGCAAATCGATTCGGCCTCCAAGGCGAATCGATTTGGGTCATTAGACCTAGGACTCTGTCTCAGGAAGAATCGATTCGGCTGGGGTCCGAATCGATTCGGTCACTCAGACCTGGGCACCTGCTACTTTCCGAATCGATTCGGTTAAGGGGCCGAATCGATTCGGCCTATCAGAAGGCTCGAAAATGGCTACTTTTTATTAAGCCAAAAATCCCAAAATTTATTTATCATCTTCTCTTCATTTCTCTTCAACCGAAACATATACACATCATTAATATTCATCCTATAACACATTTAAACTAATTTCTAACTTCAAATCCATTATTTACACAACAAATCTAGAATTTACCCAAAAGTTAGGTTTTGATAAACTAAACCTAAAACCCAAAGATTTAATCCACAAATCATGAAATAAATGGTACAAAATAATTATTTAGCAAGTTTAATCACATGCCTCAAGTTCGTAGGGTCTGATTCGTCCTCGAGATCGCGTAATGGCCGAAAAATCCTCATTCTCTCTCTTTATCTTCTTCTTTCTTCCTTTCTTTCTTTCTTTCTTTCTATTTCTCTTTCTCTCTAAGGAGAATTGTTTCTCCCATAGGCTTAATAAGCCTTGTCTCCCAAGATACACAACTTTAAATGATAATACACACTTTAAATGACTCGGTAACTTTGATTCGAGCCAAACGAACTTATATTATTTCAGAACCTAAGTAGACCCCAAGTACAGTCATTTTGACTTTCTCTGACCTTCTGAAAACAACTACACCCTTAGAATTGCCATTCGAAACACTTTCTAACAACTTCAAATTTTGACCTCAAATGCCAATTTAATAATTCTCTAAATAAAAATGATATTTATTTCTCCCAAAATAAATAAATAGCCGTCTTAAAACCTCAGGTTATTACAAACTTCCCCCCCTTACAAGAATTTCGTCCTCGAGATTCAGTTAAGCCTAATACTCCAAAGCTCAACTAGTTCCTACTACATTCATCCCCACTAATCCTATACTCAAACCCCTAACTTCCCAAGACTAATTATTTTAATTTATTTTAAGTTTTGATAAAATCAATTCATTAACCACTAGGGCACCCATACACCCTTTATTCGAGCTTTACTCGTACCAATCATAATGAGGCTTGATTTGCCTCCAAAGTTCCATAATTCTAAAAATGTATATATAATACTAACAATATTAATAGTATAAAAATTTTGAATGGTCTAAGGAAATAACTCCTCTCAATTCCTGACATTCTCCACTTTCATGCGGGGGAGGTCTCGCAAGCGAAATCCAAACAAGGAACCCTCCCAATGCACTAATATGTAGCGACATCGGGGATTAAGAGTTTGTTAAATCCGGACTAGAGTTTGAAAATATTTTTGTTTAAATCATTTTGAAATGGCCCAAAGGCCTATAAAAAAAAGTTTGATTTTGAAAACAGTTTATTTTAAAAAAAAGTTTATGTCATACGATACATATATAAAATGACTTATGTTCATAACACAAGGTCTTAACAATCATCATAAATACAATAACATATAGTTCATACAAATTAGCATAATCATGAGCTAAACTTCCCTTCGTCCCAATAATCCACAAATTCTGAACTTTATTCAGTAATAATAATATCTTATGTCATATTAATATATTGCCATTTATTAGGCTCTTCCATATCTGGAATACAACAATTATATAAGTCTAACATGACTATATACAAATAAGTAGCTTTATCGTTGCTACTCGATACACAAAACATTTCTTACCTTCATAACAAAGCTTATAGCTCTCTTTGAGCATATTACAAAATAATTTATTCTCTCAAAAGATAATTTATATAAGAGCCTAACTTGCTCAAAATTCCCTTTTGGGTCATTACATACATAACAGGGTTATAGCACTACCCTCTCAAAACTATCTCCCATACGATATCCAAAAACTTCTTATATTAATATTCCTATTCGCAAAGGAAAATAACTCACATTATCCATCTTTAGTCTGATTGCCCTTCCTTATCATTGGGCTCCCACACAAAGTCACCTGGCCTAAAATGACCTCGAATCTGCTGTAGGGGTTGCACTTCCAAAACTTCATCAAAACGTGGTCCTTTACCTCTTTTAGGACAATCTCTCTTTTTATGACCTATTTCTTTACAAAAGAAATATCTACCTCCAATTCCCCTCGACCCACCTAGAGGAACAAAACTCCGTTGTGACTCTCTATAATCCGACTTATACCCGCTAGTATTACTAGAATTCCCTTCACCAAACCTACTTGATGAACCCGAATCTCTAAAGTTCTTACCCTCTTGCGAACGAAGACGATATTCATGACACTTCAACAGTGCCGCATTCACTACCTCAACGAAAGTCACTAACACTGGGCCCTCTTATAAATGCTACCGAATTCTCCAATCTAATCCTTGCATGAACTTCGATATACACTCCTCTTCCGTATTTAGCTCATCAGGTACTAATTTTTCCAACCTAGAAAAATCTTCTTCATATTTTGCCACTGTTCTATTACCTTGAAACACATCCATCAATTTCCTCTTTATTTCCTTCTGAATTAGGGAAGGAAAATACCTTCGATTAAAAAGTTCCCAAAAATATGTTATAGGCAAAGTATCTCGCTGTTCAGATGTGGTGACAGACTCCCACCATTGGAGAGTTGGACCCGTTAACTTAAAGGTGGCTAAAAATTGCTTTTGCACCTCACTACATTCAACCATACGGAGGTGCCTTTGCATACTATTCTTCCATCGACTTGCAGCCATTGCATGAACTCCCCCTGAAAACTCTGGAGGATGCCCCTTACTAAAATCTTCCTTCACTCTTTCCCACAAAGACAGTCCTAAATGGGTTTGGTCTGCTTGAACGGCAGATTGTTGCGCCAGCGTAGAAATGGCAGCAGTTACTGCTTGTGCCATAATATTGGCAGCTTCATCTGTAGTTATAGTCCTGGGAGGTAATTGGGGTTCCAAATTCCCTGCCCCTTTGTTTGCCCTGACTGAACGACCTCTCTTTGGTGGCATCTAAAATAAGAACAAGTGTATTAAAATGCCTTCAAATGTTTTCTCATCACAGAAGAAATATGGACGTGTGAATACAACAGTCCTAATATTAAGGCTCTACATCAAGAACGCTTACGGAAGATCCAGGTAAAGCACACAGATCCTAAAGACACTAGAACCTGATGCTCTGATACCATCTATGACAATCCGCTCAAAATAATAATGGGTGGCCAGCCCTATACTACATTAAATCAGGTATCTCAGATGGCTCAGTCTCAACATCAACTGACACTACTAAATAATATAAGGCTAACTACCCGAAACTATTAAAAGCGAATGCTAAAAATTTAAACTTTTATTTAACACCAAAATACAACCAACCATGCAACCATAACCAAGAATACTACATCTAAATATGATTAGTGATAAATACAAACTCCAGCAATATAAAAGAGTACAACAAAATGTACAAGGTAAAATACCCGAATATGCTGTCGAGTCATAGACAATACAAAAATCTGAGAGAGAGGATGTAAAAATGCTACTCTACAACACTTGGGTCTAACCCCGAATATACAAACTGAATCCTATCTAGATATACAAAAGATAGGAGTCGACTAGTACAAAGTGCCGCAACAGTCCGCTACTGCCACAGCTCCATGAATACACTGGGTGGATAAACCTCAATGGCATCCTTGCGGAGGAACACCTAAAATAATACAATATATACATACATAAAAGGAGAAAATATAAACGGGTCAGAGCCCGAGGTGAAAACATTTTATAGCATGTGCATTAAAATGCATAATAATTATAAATGCATTATGACATGATTTAATGGAGTCGCACTCTCCATAATAATCCAACTCATCTCTAGACTAAAGCGCGCAACTAAACGTATGCACGTGATCTCCAAGTAAATGCCCAAATCTCATTAGGCAAGTAGATCTAACTAAATCCCAATATAAATATGCGATTAAAATCGTTTAACTTATCTCGCAATCTAAACTTATCTGAATTCCATTTAAATCATATACTACATTTCCTAATATTATTTTTCTCAATTATTCGTTCACTTACTTAACATATAAAGTTTACATAACCATTCTCTTACTAACATATTCACAATACATAAACATTATCTTTACTAGAATTCCTTGTATTCTAGTTATACAATCAATATACATATAATTATATATGAGTTATTAGCATCTAAGTGCTAAGGACTAAACTTCTCTCAATTCTCAATACTGCACTGTGTTTCGTGCGTGGGACGTCTCGCAAAGTGAAATCCAAACAAGGAACCCCCCGTTACACTACTCCTAGTAGTATTGATTATCAAGATTCATTATGCCCTCAATGCATGATGCATGTAACCCAGATCTTATTATTCAGTTTATTAATTTATTATTCCCAATTCTCAACAATGCACTGCGGTTCGTGCGTGGGACGTCTTGCAAAGCAAAATCCAAAAAAGGAACCCCTTGATACACTACTTTTGCCACTATCGATCATCGAGATGTATATAGTATATATATATGAGCATTAAGGACTAACTTCTCCTCACTCCCAACATTACACTGCATTTCATGCGTGGGACGTCTCGTAAAGCGAAATCTAAAGAAGGAACCCCCTCCCCCCGTTACACTACTCCTTGGCAATGTTGGTCCTTGAGGTCCATTATGTCCTCGATACCCAAGTACCAAGCACAACCATAATATAATAACCATCCAAATGAGCTATAGCTCGAGGACGCAGGTTCTCAATGCTATCATCTTCCGGTGCCCAAACCACGTAGCATACTAGGGACCACCTGATAGGGATAAACGAAACCTACCTCATGATCAACTCACACACACAAAGTCCGAGAAGCGGTCATATTCCTAACCGGCAAGTGATAAAGACACATACCCACGACTTCTCACCCCCAAAATATAATGCAAATCACATATCAACACAATGGACGACTATGACCCAGGGAATATCCACACACTGCTCATCGAGCCATGGTGCTCACCCTCATCGCGTAACTTCCCACTGATAGCAAGGAGGGGGTATGCTTCACTTATATATATATATCATCAAATAAGATATACATACATCATCACATCATATAAAGATATACCATCATATAAGGTATACCTATCGCATTGTTTATATATTCAAGTTATGCTCTTAGGCGTAGTTGAATTAATATCATTGTTTAGTATATTTCTCTCTCTTGATATACTAATCGTCAATTCTCACACATCTTCCCCACTTAGTATACACCATAACATTTCTCACTTGAAGTTTTCGCATAACTTCTGATTATGAATTGTCTCTCAATTCTATTTATATTAAGGATATTCTCTATCCTAATGAACCTCGATTAGCATTTCTCATTGTGTGAGACATCTCCCAAGTTAATCAGCGTGAAGGATATTTCTATATCCGTATGCACATTTATTAGCATTTATATTCTCAATCCAAAATATGGTTCAATTAATCATGTGAACCTTTAAAGTTATCCCATTTGGGATTTGATTCTAAAATCCAATATCACTAAGAGTATTATCATTCTTTCATATGTTTCCTAATTATTTCCAAATAGAAATCCTAATGGTAGTGGGCTTCCCCACTTAGTATATACGAAATTCTATAGTCGGTATTCCTCAATTTTAAGTCAATATGACTCCAATAATTTCTTATAAGGGAAATTCTCTAAAATCTCCAAAACATAATTCATATAATTCCTATTAAGGTCCCCAAATCGATAACCTCGAACGAAACGGAATGAAATTCTCCCTAGAAAACATTCCCCCAAAATGCCATGTTTCCAAATCGATTTGGGCTAAATCCGAATCAATTCGGCCCTGCGAATCGATTCGGCCTCCAAGGCGAATCGATTCAGGTCATCAGACCTGGGACTCTGTCTCAGGCCGAATCGATTCGGCTGGGGTCCGAATCGATTCGGTCACTCAGACCTAGGCACCTGCTACTTTCGGAATCGATTCATCTAAGGGGCCGAATCGATTCGGCCTATCAGAAGGTTCGAAAATGGCTACTTTTTATTAAGCCAAAAATCCCCAAATTTATTTTAATCGTCGTCTCTTCATTTCTCTTTAACCCAAACATATACACACCATTAATATTCATCCTAGAACATATTTAAACTAATTTCTAACTTCAAATCCATTATTTTTACAACAAATCTAGAATTTACCCAAAAGTTAGGTTTTGATAAACTAAACCTAAAACCCAAAGATTTAATCCACAAATTATGAAATAAATGGTACACAACAATTATTAAGCAAGTTTAATCACTTGCCTCAAGTTCGTAGGGTCGGATTCGTCCTCGAGATCGCGTAATGGTCGGAAAATCCTCTTTCTCTCTCTTTCTCTTCTTCTTTCTTCTTCTCTCTTTCTTTCTTTCAATTTCTCTTTCTCTCTAAGGAGAATTGTTTCTCCCGTAGGCTTAATAAGCCTTGTCTCCCAAGATACACAACTTTAAATGATAATACACACTTTAAATGACTCGGTAACTTTAATTCGAGCCAAACGAACTTAAATTATTTCAGAACCTGAATAGACCCCAAGTACAGTCATTTTGACTTTCTCGACCCTTCCGGAAACAGCTACACCCATAGAATTTCCATTCAAAACACTTTCTAACAACTTCAAATTTGACCTCAAATGCCAATTTAATAATTCTCCAAATAAAAATGAATTTTATTTCTCCCAAAATAAATAAATAGCCGTCCTAAAACCTCAGGTTATTACACACTACTCCACACAAACTTGTTTTCCTTTCTGGTAAGCTTAGTCAATGGTAATGCAATAGAAGAGAACCCCTGTATAAACCTCCTATAATAGCTCGCCAATCCCAAAAAGCTACGTACCTCTGTCATATTAGTTGGTCTTTCCCAATTCATTACTGCTTCTACCTTCTTGGGATCAACACAACTACCATCAACAGAAATACCATGTCCCAAAAATGCTACCATATCTAGCCAAAGTTCACATTTAGAAAACTTAGCATACAACTGCTTCTCTCACAAGGTTTGTAAAATAATATGCAGGTGGTGCTCATTCTCATCCCTATTACTAGAATATATAAAAATATCATCAATGAAGACAAGAACAAAAGAATCCACGTATGGGTGAAATATATGGTTCATCAAATCCATGAATACAACCGGTGCATTTGTTAACCCAACTGGTATGACAAGAAGTTCATAATGTCCATACCTGGAACCAAAGGCAGTTTTAGAAATGTCAGAGTCTCTTACTTTCAATTGATGATATTCGGATCTGAGATCGATCTAGGAAAACACTTTGGCTCCTTGCAACTGATCAAACAAGTCATCAATTCGGGGTAGTGGGTATTTCTTACAGATAGTCACCTTATTCAATTGACGATAATCGATGCAGAGTCTTATGGTTCCATCTTTCTTTCTCACAAACAATACTGGGGCTCCCCATGGTGATATACTAGGCCTTATAAAACCACGATCTAACAAATCTTGCAACTGTATTTGTAGGTCTTTTAATTCTGCAGGTGCCATACGATATGGTACTATAGATATTGGTGCGGTGCCTGGTACTAACTCAATCACAAATTCTACCTCACGGTCTGGTGCTAACCCTGGGAGTTCTTCTGGGAAGACACATGGAAACTTATTAACTACTGGTATATCTGATAGTTTTCCAGCCTCTTGTCGTATGTCCACCACATGGGCAAGATAACCCTGACACCCTTTACTTAACAATTTATAAGATTTCGTAGCAGAAATCAAACATGTTGGAGTGACGTTTCGTTCCCCAACAAATTTAAATTCAGGTTCACCAGGTAATCGAAACATTATCTCCTTTATAAAGAAATATAAATATACATGATATGAGGCCAACCAATCCATTCCCAGTATCACATCAAAGTCACGCATATCGAGAGGTAACAAGTCAACTAGTAATTCTTTTTTTCCCACTCGCACCACACACTCCTTATATACCCTCTCAATAAAGACCCCCCCCCCACTAGAGTAACAATAGCTAAACTAGAATCTAATGATGACAATGGTTTATTAATATGCAACAGATAAAGCAAAGACACAAAAGAATATGTCAAACCAGGATCTATTAACACAGAAGCATCTTTATCACCAATAGGAAGTGTACCTGTCACAACGTTAGGCATAGTTTGTGTATCTTGTTGCGTCAGTGAAAACACTCTGCCATGACCTTGACTTTAGGATATACCTCCTCTACCTCCCCTGGGTACATTCTTTGCAGAACTCCTACCTCCTACTGCCACACTCCCAACTGATGTTGTAGCTCCCATCATTGGACAATTCTTTCATAAGTGACTTGGTTGATGATAATGGAAACATAAAGGTGTCGTCTCAGCTATTGTACACTCCCAAAACATGTGCCTTTGACCACCACATCTATAACAAATTATGTCCCTCGGTACCAACACGGATGAATTTTCTGATCGATTCATCCCAGTCCTTCCACCTCGAGCTTGAAATCTTCCACGTGTACTTCTATTATTTTTAAATTCTTGGCCCTTAGGTACTCCTCGCGCTACACTCTGAGTTGAGGTTCCCGTCTCCCATCCATATGATCTTATACCATCGTGTCTAGTTTTCTTCGAGTGTTCAACTTGCATTTCTTTCATTGGCTTTTCTGACACCATAGCCCTATCCACCAAGTCCACGTAATCTGTGATCTTCATATTAGCAACCATGCTTTTTATATCTACACTCAGCCCACTTTGAAACTGATCAAATTTACTTTCTTCCGTCCTCACCAAGTCTGGTGCAAATATGGATAAGGATATAAATAAAGCTTCATACTCTGCCACTATTCGGTTTCCCTATTTCAACGTGATAAATTCTTCCTCTTTCTCTTTCCTATAAAGCCTTGGGAAATTGTTTTCAAAGAACAACTTCACGAACCTCTCCCATGTAATTTGTGGACGATTTATTGGCACCACTCCCCCAATTATAGTAAGTAACCTTTCGTTTCCATCCCACCATAACTTTGCATCCTCCTCTAACCTAAAGGTTGCTAACAAAACCTTTTATTCATCTCGCACTTCCATCACCTTGAATATTGTTTCCATCATTCTAATCCACCCCTCTACCACTAACGGACCAGTAGTCCCAGTAAATGCTGGTGGATTTAACTTCATGAACCTCTCATGCAATTTATCCCTCTCCCCACCATGTTCTCCACCTCCTGCTTGTTCCATTAGTTGTGCCAGACCACGTAATATTCTTCTGACATCATCAATAGGTTTTTGTTGCACCTCTGGATCCCCCACTTCAATATGTTTATGTCCCTGCTGACTACAAGGAACATAAGATGCCTCACCCTCTTTTCTATCACGCGGCTCATGTGGATGCATCGCTCACTACAATATAATTATCATAAATAAAATACAATAGCCGCAATTTAATATTAACATTGTTAGTCAAAATCTATACGCATAACAAACTCACTTTCTAGTGTCCACTGTCAATCTAGACCCTCACACCCTGTACAGAACCTAATAACCATGGTCTGATACCAAGTTATCGTACCCCGAAATACATCATTTTATTAAGAGATAATTTGCCTTTAACAATGCTTTAATTTAAATCTCTCAGGAAAAATAACATAATATTTTTTTTTCAAAGACATGTTTCGATAAAAACATAACTACTTTTACATGTAACTTATAAGTACCATACAACTTTTCATACCCAAGATCCTTAGTTTAACATTTACACAAAACGCTTCTTGACATTCAAACCATATTAGATATTCGTCACCCCCCCATTTTAAGATCCTAACTTGGCAGTGAACTCCAAATGATAAGCATACCTGAAACAAAACATTAAAGGAGTGTAAGCTATAAAGGCTTAGTGAATGACCATATACCACACATATAACCAAATTTATTAACCATTTTTATTTTGTTCTAATGCTATAACCCAACAAGAATTGTAAAACTCTCATAAGCCTGGACCCGCCGCAGTCCAATTAACCCACCATAGTTATTGGGAACCACCGGGTCCCTTTATTAGACCAGAGTACACAAACCTTTAAGTTGGATTAATAGGAACGCCACCTCCCGTAGGACCCATCAAAACCTTAACATTAGAAAAAAACTCACTAGTCCATATCATTATATAACATCACTTAACATTTTTGATCATATGCATATGTTTCCTAAATACAACATCACTCACATAAGCATTTTAACACGTGTTTAACTACACATTTTCATATGAACATATAAGCATCTATATTTCATAGAAAAAGTCACTCACCTTGGATTTGGTGCTAAGATTTATATCAAACTACTTCTTTGGTATGGTATTATTAGTTGCTTCCCCACCTAACAAGTCAATGTCATTAGTATTTGAATACACCGATTAACATCAAACCGAATAATACATCACATCATTTGGTCAATCAGAAATAACTAAGGAGAAATTAAATATGATACCTCACATTTCTATAACACCCAAGTAATTAGGGTTCTAACAAAATTTAAGTAATTAAATTATGAATTCGCTAGTCGAAGTTCTGTCCATTTTGTTACAATCTTTTTCAAATTGTTTCACACGAAAAACAACAACACAACTTTCCTGGAATTTTCATAATTTTTATACTGCATAAATTTTCATGATATTCCACCCAATATCAGTAAACATATTTAATAATACAAAATTAAAGTTTCATAATTTTTAGGGCTCATTTTCTATGTCGAGCAAAACGTCAAACACCTGTTATGCATTATTTCTCCTTTAGGGCAAATTTTAAACCAAAACTTCAAGCTATCACCAAAGGTTCGTTCCTTGGTATTTTTACACAATTTTCGGATATGTTATACATGTATGAGTATAGTTTACTCTCCAACTAGAATCACTCAATTCCAATAAGTATCACATGATTTATACAATTTTTAGCACAACTAGGTTGAAAAAAAACATTTAAGCATAACTTAACATTTTTAAGCATACATAACCTCCACCTTGAGTATAAATCATGGAAAAATATAATAAACATGTTTCAACATATATAAACATCAAATAGATGAATTTCCTAAATTAAAAAGCATCACGATCAGGGAATTTAAATCATGTTAACTTTAAAGTTAACATTTACGATCCTAATACACGATCTTACACATGTTCTTAAACCATCCTTGTTCCAACACAATTTAGCAACATGGGTATCATTAAAAAATTTATCCAAATCAAAAATAAAAATATTACAAGTGTATAACTCATCCATGTGACCAACTTTAATAAAGAAGTAATTACCTTACGAGGATTCCTCGATTTATAGAAGTTTTTCGATGATTTCTTCCTTAACTTTCTTCTCTTTCTCTCTCTTAAGGCAAAACTCTTGTTCATGGATGAATTGGCTGAACAACTGAGTTGTTTTAACAAGTTTAAGTCTGTCAAATCATCACCCACCCTTTAACCAATGAAAAAATAGCACATGATGTGCTAATAAGACAAATGTCACTTAAGGGATGGACAAATTTGCCCTTGTTTCGTACTTTCGGTATAAATTCTTGTACGAGCCTCCGTTTAACCCATTGTTTGTTGTGTTATAAAATTAATTCATATATCTAAAATTTCATATTTATGTTTTTCCATAATCATAAACTAGTACGCCTAATATGGGCTTCAAACAGGAAAGTAGCAATTTACCGAAAATCTCAAAACTTTCACATTTAGCGACCAAACATTGCCAATTTCGTATCAACACCCTAATTTACTTTTATAAACATAATCATGCATTAAAAATATAATTTATGATTCATTTAACCACATAACTAGTCATATGCTCTAAATATGTTACACCCGACCATAAGCTCAATTATCATTTAATATAAACCACATATATATCACATGAGTGCATCCCCTAAACATGATAATTAACATTTTTAACACACATAAACAATTTATAATTGATAACTAATAACTTATACTTAATCATGTAATTAACCTTCCTAATCATATTTTAGGGCCTTACAATTCTACCCCTCTTATAAAAATGAGAATCATAAACTCCATTATGTAAAGCCTCCAAATCGGATCTTCTAACCCACATGAGTGAAAGACAATGCTCCCGGGATTTGATGAAGCTGGTGACTCTACCCTTTGACTTTTTAGGACCCTTTCTAAGATCAAAACAAAACTTCCTAAGATGCCCCTTCCGATCACAATGTGTGCAAGTGAAAACACAACGTGAAGTATTACTTAAGGATTAATCTTTACTAGTGCCCCTGGACGATTATCTCAAAAACTTGGTTTTGACTTTATTAGCGGAAGCATTTTGAGTATCAAAGATAATACCACACATGTTATATTTTGATATGGATGGTGTCTAATATTTTATCTAATTTCTCCGACCTACACTCCAAATCAAATTTGACCCAACTTGAGTCTTTCAATACCACACATGTTATCTTCATTACTATTTTTACGGAATTTCCCAGCTTTATTATGCTTAGACTTATTAAACAACTTATAATAATTTTTAAGTTTCTCTTTATTAATGTTGAGAAATTTTCTAACTTCCTAGAAAACAAATCTATATCTTCTGTGTGAATCTTAAACTCATCATTAGAAATCGATGTTTTCTTCTTACGGGATTTCAAAGCTATGCCCTTGTCTTTCTTATTCTCATCCTTGGAGGTAAACATGTCAAGTTCATAGGTTTGTAATTCACCTACAATGTCCTCAAGTTTCGTAGAGTCTAAAGTGCCTAAAGAATTTAAAACGGTCACCTTTGAAATAAATCTATCGGGTAAAGACCTCAAAATTTTCTTTACAACACGGTTGTCGGGTATCTTTTCTACCAAATTAGACATGAATTCACAATATCAGACAAGCTCTCATAGAACTCATCAAAAGTCTCACTTTCTAACACCTTAATGGTTTCAAATTGAGTGGTGAGGTTTTGGAGTTTATAAGCTTTAACGACACTTGTAAATTCATGGATGAGTTGGAGTATATCCCATGCCTCCTTAGAAGTTTCTCACGTCATAATACGGAAAAAAAATCCGGTGTGACCGAAGTAAAAAGAGCATTAACCTCAGGAATTAAAGTTTGCTAAATTAAGTTAGCCTCACTCCATCTTTCTACGGGTTTAGGTACACGAACTTCTCCTCCTAGACATGTTGGTGGAGGCCACCCTTTAACGACAGACAACCAAACCCGCTCATTTGACATTTGAAGTTCCGATCTCGGACGCACTTTCGAATACGCATAGTTGGAACCATAAAAATTAGGAAGTTTTGTAAAAGGTATATTTTCCATATTTTAAACCCAAAAATGAACAAAAGAATATTAACATAATAATTTAGCGTTCCCGCTCTGATACTAATATGAGAGTGCCAGTTTCCTTTAAATTACAAGATATGCTCTTGATACCACAATTTTTAAAGATAAAATGAGAATGGTTCACCATATTCCAAAATTTCAAATTCTTTCAAAATTAACAAATTTTAATTTCTTCAAGGTTAAAATAAAATTAAACTAAACAAATATTTATATTACCACTTAAACAAGAATTAATTCAAGTTCTAACATTGCCAAACAAAACAAGCATGAATATTTCCAAATTAAATTAGTTGACTTAAATTAAACTAAAATTACCCAAATTTATATTGGCACCAATTTTACACAAAGGTTGTGATTTACACCAATTTTATATTTTTAAAGCTAAACATGCATCTAGGTGTTTTTGCAAGATAAAGTAAACACACAACTACAAGACTGCGATGTACGAGGAAAACCCACAACGAAAAACCTTGGATGGCCCAACCACAAGTCCACTAAGTATGGTTTTACAAAAGAGACGACAAAAGACTTACTTCCTCGACTTGACTGCCTCTCGAGCCTTGACGCTTCTCCGTTCTTCTACCTCTGCCTAGTCGACCACTCTGAAATCCACCGTCGTCTTGGAATGAATCCTTCCTACATATGCGTACCATGAATCAACAAACTGAATACTCCGTAGGAAACTATCTCCTTTTGGGTAGAGAATGAAACCCAATGCAAACAAGATGATCTCAATTAAATATATATATTAAAACTTGGATCAAGGTAAACTATGGGTGCCATCTTTATATTTTGATGGAAATTAAACCATTAAAGATTAAGAACTTTTATATAAAGGATTTTGATATCAAAGTGTGTGTAAATCACTCAAAAGTCTATGTAAAAACTCTTTCCCGAACAGCTTAAACCAGGTAAAAAGAAAGTAGGGTTAGTGGGAAGTTTCTTTAAAAACTGACAAAAACTGCCTGAAAACACAGGTCATTTGAACGACTTTTAAATGTCATTCGAACGACTTCGTTCTAATGAGAAAATATAGAAAAATAGCAGTTACTCGTTTGTACAGGGTCGTTCTAACGACCTTTCTAACGAGAAAACAGAGAAAAATAAATGATTCTCGTTACATAGTTCGTTCTAATGACCTGGAAATCTCGTCCGAACGAGATCCCAGTTTTTTGAACAACTTCTCAGAATTTTAAAAAAAATCTTTAAAGGCCCAAAAAACTCTTATGTTTATGTTTTGGAAATTTTCTAAATATAAAAAAAGTCATTTTGACAAAAGTTTATAGAAAGATACCCATAAAATTATTCAACTCTCTCTATATATATTAACTTCCTTCATACCTTTAGAGACTTTGGACAAATTGAAATGTTATTGATGATAAACATGGCACTAAAACTAGCACCAATGATACCTTCACTTTAGGCTTGGACACTACGTCTTTATCTCAATCATCATGGGCTTAAAAGGACACAACAAACTTCTATATTATAAATCAATTAGTTTAGTCTGGAATTAAGCAAATACTAACAAATTGACTCAATTGGAAAATTTTCCTTACATTTGTTGATAAGTATACATCTGAATTGCAGTATCCTCCCGAACAACCATATCGAGATATAATCGCCTCATGAGATCACTCTTAGAAAAATTAAAATTTAATACTCTATGAGTTGGCAAACCTATTTCAGTTGGTTCTACTGCCTTATTGTCAAAAGTTAGCATGTATGGAGTCTCTCCTGTTACCGTTCTCAGTGTGGTGTAGTAAGCCCAAAGGATGTTATTCAGCTCATTAATCCAGTTCCCCTTCGAATCGGCCAATCTTTTCTTCAAACCATCGAGCAATGTTTTATTAGCAATCTGTATTCACTACACCAAAATGGCTAAGTTGTCACCTTTCAGTCGGCCACTCTTGTCACGGTCATTGATCGTGATAACAAGCACGCGTCTTGTGTCACGGTCATTGACCGTGACACGCCTGTGACAAAGTCTTGTCACGGTCCATGACCGTGACAATACTTAAAATAATTGTCATAGTCAAGGACCTTGACACGACCGTGACAATGTCTTCAGCAAAAAAAGCCCTAGGCTTTCTTTTTTTCCCATCGTTTTTGGTTTTTCCCTCTCTCTCTCTAAGCGATTTCGAGGTCTCTCTCTCTCTCTCTCTAAGGTATGTTTTTTCCTCTCTTTCTCTTTCATTTCTATATATGTGTATATGTGTGTATATATGCGTGTATATGTATGTGTATATGTGTGTGTATGTGTGTGTATATATGCGTGTGGTGGTGTGTGGTGGGGGAGGGGGTGGTGGGGGTGGGGTGGGCTGTGTGTGTACGTGTGTGTGTGTGCAGGTGTGGTGGGGGTGGGGTGAGGGGGCAGGGGGTGTGGTGGGGGGAGGGGGGCAGGGGGTGTGGTGGGGGGAGGGGGGCAGGGGTGTGGTGGTGGTGTGTGTGTGTGTAGGGGTGACAATTTTTTACACGACACGAACTCGACACGAAGTTAGCGGGTTAGGGTTGACGATTTCTTGACACGAACCCGAATATGACACGACCCGCCAACAAGAATAATAAATGGGTTGGGTTAGTGTCAAACATGTATAACTCAAAAATGACACGAATAGACCCGTTTATCTCGTATTTTATGGAAAATATATTAGATAATTTATATATCTTGATAGACATTCTATAAAACTCATGGAGAATTGGGTGATAAATTATTTATGTGTTGCAAGAAGTTGAAAGTAATTAAATTTAAGTTATCGTAGGCCTATAAGTGGTACAATTGGTTAATAGAGAAGAAAAAGAATATTTTATATTTTACTTAATGTATAGCTTTAATTATATAGTTTTAGATGAAAGTAAATTAATAATTAGTGCCCATTTGATATGAAAGTAGGTTTTTCCCTCATTGTAAATTAGTAAATTAATAATTGTATACTTTAATTGTTAGTTTAATTGATGAAATGGATTATTTGAGTAGATGAATTAGAAGGAGTGCGGGATACACATTTGTTGTTGGTATTGCTGTTGGAATATAGTGGATCGATGTTGGGTTGGTTAACAGTAAAAGTGGCATTACCACTGGATTATTGTCCATATGGGGGTGGTATTTTTTAACTTTTTTTTTAAAATTACTTTGTATATCGAACAATATATAATTATTAATAATTATTGGATTATTGTCCATATGGGGGTTGACCAATGTGGATTTTAGGTGTATCTGGTGGGTATTCTTTAGTGCTTAATTCTAGATATTATTAATAAAGATAAGTAGGGATCTTTTGGTATGGCTGAAAATGGCTATATTATTAATAGTTATTGTGTGTGTGGTGGGGGGTAGGGGGTGGTGTGTGTGCGTGTACGTGTGCGTGTGTGTGGTGGGGGTGGGGGTGGGGGCAGGGTGGGGGAAGGGGTGGGGCAAGGTAGGGGAGGGGGCAGGGATGGGGGGTGGGTGGTGGGGTAGGGGTGGGGGGCTACGTGTGTGTCTATGTGTGTGTATGTGCGTAGTGTCCCTTGTAAGAGAATTGATTGATTATTAATTTTTTTCGTAAATTAATATATGATTGCCCCTTATTTTAAATTTGTAAATTAATATATGATTAATTATGAAAGTAGGATTGCCCCTCATTGTAAATTAGTAAATTAATAATTTTATATTTTAATTGAAAGTTTAATTGATGAAAATAATTATTATGTGTGTGGTGGGGGGCAGGGGGTGGTGTGTGTGAGTGTACGTGTGCGTGTGTGTGGTGGGGGGGTGTATGAAAGTAAATTAATAATTAGTGCTTATTTTTATTTGTAGTAATTATACATATTTGCATGTCTTCTTCTAATTTTTTTATCTGTACTAATAACATTTTTTTACAGCAAATGTCTCCTTCAGGTATTAAGGCGAGGATGATGATGCTGGTTATGATGATGTCATCTGGGCTCGGTGGTAGCGGAGGCGACGAGGGCTCCTTGTCCCCTAGGCTCCCCAAATATGGAAAATTTGGGATTACCATCGGGAACAAGTCGGATCTATTAGCGAGATCCCTCGAGCTGGTAAAGACGATCATGGGCCCGGGGTTTATGAGTTGGAAGGAGGTTCCATATGAGCTCAAGTTAGCTGTTTGGACGGCACTACAGGTAATATATTTATATTTATATGAATATTTCAATTTCAATTTCGATTTCAATTTTATTTTATATTTATATTTATATATATTCGCAACTAAGATTGTATTTGTTGGACAGGAACAATTCAACTTCGATCCAAAGCTACGCGATTCCGTCTTGGAGTAGTTGAGGGAGAAACACAAGACGTGGAAGAAAAATATGCGGCCACGGTACTTTGGGAAAACACGAGAGTCCATTATCCAAAGGCGTGAATCCGTCGCGCCGAAGGAGCCGATCTCATTGGAACAATGGTAAAAATTCTTTAACAATGAGATCGGGGAGCGACAATTGGCATCTCACCAATCGGGGAGGGAAAATCGGGTAAAAAAGACGAACGTGCACTACTCCGGCCGAACGTCTTACACCGAAGTGGAGCATAGGATGATGGTAAGATTTGATTTTTCTCTAACTACATAAATATATTATTCTGGATTATTTTAGTTTGCGGGGCCGATACTAATTTTACTTTAATTTATCTCAGGGGATAGGGAGTGGCCCTGGGGTAAGCCACATAGGCTCGATACTTATGTGACTCTTCGAACGAAGAAGGGGAAAGACAAGGAGGTGTCCCCGAGCATCACGGCCACGATTGTAAGTAATCCAACAGTTTACTTTTTGTTAATTATGTTATAATTTTTTAGTTTACTTATTTTACTAATCATTTGCTTTTTATCGTTTCAGGCAAAGCTTAAGGAAGTGCATGAGTCGCAGTCTGATGCCGACAAGGCATCTTTGTCCACAGACGCACTCAGCCAAGTTCTTGGCTCTGATTGCAAGGGGAGGACAAAGTGGGTGAGCTCGCGGGTGGCCAAATCTAGGATCATCGGATTGGAGATGAGCGACACCGGGTTAGCTCGAACGGTGGACTCACATGACACGAAGCTATACCGTTTGGAGGCAACGGTCCAAGATATGTACTCATTCATGAAGCGTACATTGGGCGGAGACCGTAAGGGGAAAGGGAAGGAGAAGACGGTGGAGGAGGAGATGCGGGAGGACGAGGCACAGGATGATGAGGATGTGGACCTCGTTGCTTCATCACCAACACGTGCGTACTTCGATGATCCACTTCCCTATTTGGATCCCTTCAATAGACCGATGTCGACACTTGGTTGTCCGAGCGTGTTTATATTGGATGTATTTGATGGCTGCGAGATAGGGCGGGGATTGAGGGACCCGAATATCGTCCAGGGTGGAATAGTTCATGGACGTGAGCTTCAAGAGATCGAGTCCAAAGTGCTCGTCACGCATGTGATACCCGAGAAGGATAACTCCCTATTGTGGTTGCGCGAACAATACGGCACGTTGTATATTAATGGGTGTGTCAATTCGTATATCGTGTGGCCTACTCACCTCTTCACATTTACCCCAGACATGTAGTGACATTATTTTTAAGTTGGTACATTTGAATTATATTTGGATTATATCGTCATGTATATTGTTTCTATTTTGAATATATATTTGCATTATCTTTAGTTTATTTGGATATATGATGTTTGAACAGGTACAACGTTGCTATAACAGGTACAAATATACTGCTAGCTAGTGGTAGTGGCTATACTGCCCAGCAGATTTTTTTTCTATCCTCCCCAGAATTGTCATGGTCATTGACCGTGAGAAGTCCTTGACAAAGAACTTGTCATGGACTTGTCATGGTCAGTGATCGTGACAATTTTTTTGAAAAGGGTCAAGGCTTTGTCACGGTTAATAACCGTGACTAAACTTGTCATGGTCAGGGACGGTGACACGACCGTGATAATTCTAACGATCTTATCACGGTCAATAACTGTGACAAGTCTGTGACAAAAAAAGTTATCTCGCCCCGAATTATCATGGTCATTGACCTTGACAACTTGTCAAGGTCAATGACCGTGACAATTAGGCAGATTTAGTGTAGTGATTTGGCCATTGCACTGTGGATGTCTATGTACTGAATGTAGTTTCTGAATCTTGGATCGGATCCAGTATTCCTCAAAGTCCTCATTATCGAACTGAGTACCATGATAGATGATGAAAGAATAAGGCATTCCATAGCGACATATGATTTACTCCCAGATGAATGAAAGACTCTCTGATAGGTCATATCGATTAAGGGTTCAGCCTCCACCCATTTGGTGAAGTAATCCACTAAGATAACTAAATACTTGAACTTTCCTTTGGTGGTCAATAATGTCCTCACCAAGTCTGCCCCCAAAATAACAAAGGGCCAAGGAGAAGTAATAGGAGTTAGGGAAGCCCTTGATCTCCTATTAATAGTAGCAAACCTTTGGCACGTATCACACCTTTTGGCGAAGAAAACACATTTGCTTTCATCATCGGCCAATAGCCTTGCATGGCTATCCTTTGTACCAAATATCTTTCGACTGAATGAGCATCACATGATCCTTCACGGACCTATTTGATCAGATCATTTATTTCAATTAGATGGACACAATAAAGTAAATAGATTGTGTAGCCTCTTTTGTACAAAATACCCTTCTCCTAAACGTAACCGATTGCTTTGTATCTCATCTTCCTTGCTTATTTTTTGTTGGATGGTAACAACTCTTTTTTGTTGTAATCCTTAATTGGATTCATCTATGAAGGTCCCAATTCTATAGAAATTATATTAGAAAATTCCACATCAATCCTTCTACTAGTGATAATCTCTACGGGAATGGTTCGTCTAAGCTCCATTGGAGTTGATGAGGCTAGCTGAGCAAGGGCATCCGCTCGGGCATTGTCAACTCTTGGAATTTGGACCATCTTGACTACAAGAAATGAATAGATGACCTTCGTAGACTTATTCAAGTTCTTTACCATTATTTCTTTATTAAATCCATATACCTAAAGCACCTAGTGGACAATAAGTTGAGAATCAATGTGTGGTAGTTATCACCTGCTAAGCACCTATCGATGAGGCTAATTCCAATCTTATAATTAAAGTTTCTTACTTAGCTTCATTATTGGAGGATTGAAATTTAAATCTTAACATATATTCCGTATCTAAATTGTTTGGAGTGTTGATAATGAGTCCAGACCCACTATCAGTGGCACATGAGGATCCATCTACGAACAACTTCCAAACTGGGATGTCGTTATTGAAGTCTTCTTCTGCTAGCTTTCCATACTTTAACACCATTTTGCTTTGTTCAGCTAGTAGGCAAAATCTATATTGAACAAATGATTATTCTAGTTGGTCGGCGACCATCTCAGTTTGCTGTTGAGTTGAGCTGTCTTTTGGAGAAGTCTGCTCGGAAGGAAAACTTGGATTCTCATGCCTTTCTGCATAACTGAATTCTGCTATGAATAACTGACTATTATTTGAACACATCAACACTCATTATTTATGTCATAAGTTGAATACTTATTAAAATAGCTTATAAGAGAGAGAGATGCGAGTTCATAGGATTCATCATTCAATTCCCATAAGATCTATCATCACTCTCTCTACCCTTGAAAAACCTTAAACAAGTAGGCATCAAATTCGTATCTAACCTTAAGCCACCCTAAAACCACAGTGAAACTAACATTTTATGGCATAGAAACAACTTATTTCACCATGTGTAACCATAGGAAGGATTTTAGGTTGTTAGCGATGTTATTCTCGGAAGTTGGTTGAGGTTTATAGAAGACTGAAGATGGATTTTTGGAGAAGAAAAAGGTAGGCTTGGAGGTAGCTTCCATTGAGGGATTTCTTAAAACCCCTTGAGGCCTCCTTTGGAGGTGGGGGTTACTCCTCCTACACCAATATTTCTACCATTATTTGAGGACATTTAGGTGGGAATCAAAATGCATTGTCAAACACCCTAATTATAATAAACCTTCTAAGAAAGTATATTAGACACATTTACAAGATCAAGAAACACCATCTACCAAAATAACTAAGTCCAAGAATGCTATAAATTCAGAGAAAAATACCTCTCAAAATCCTCAAATTGAAGATAAAAATAGAGAACATATGGACAATAGATTTTCAAAATTGTTTAGAAGACTCAGATGAAGATATCCAAGGAGAGAATCAGACATATTAAACCAAGACTGGTCTAACACCTCTATCTAAAAAGAAAAAAACAAAGAAGATACAAAAGAAAACTTTGACAAGATCTTCCATGAAGACTATACCTCTGAGAAAACTTTCATAGTGGATAAACTTAATTTGTCGCCAAAGGGCTTAGTCATTCCTCCCATTGAAAAGCATCTAGTAATGGACAAAGATAATCATTCAAAAAAAGATGAAGATTATAATGGAATTCCAATGAGTGAAGAATTGAAAAATTTTGCATCTTGGTTTGAGGACAAATGAAAGAAAATCCAAGATAAAAAAGCTGCAAAGAACAAGCATATCAAATATGCAGGTCAAATTTAAGAAATATGAGTCTCTCAAAAAACAGGTAAACATCATAAACTTCAGCTTTATTATCCTCTTTTCAGAAGATTTATAAGATCATATGGTAAGTCAAAATCCCAAAATGCTGCTAAGAAATCTTTATGTTAAATTTCATATGTTGGAATGTTAGAGGAGTAACTAATAAATCAACAAATAGAAGAATAAAAAGGCTTATAAAAAATCACAATCTCCCTGCAATTACTTTACCTGAACCCAAAGTTGAATCAACTTTAACTAAATATTAACACAAATGGTCTTTCCTAAATAGTTTTAGTAACATTTAAAACAAGATATGGTTTTTTTGGTCAAATGATCTCAAAGTCAATAAAGAACATGATAGTGATCAATTGTTATGTCTAAAAATAGACATCCTTTTTTTAAAAATCTTCTGTAATCTTAGTTCTTGTTTATTCTAAGTGTACAACTACTGAAAGAAGATTATTATGGTCTGATATAGAGCTTGTCTCCAGTAGTTCCACATAATATCCATGGCTAATTATAGGAGACTTTAATCTAGTCTACAGTAAGGAAGAAAAAATAGGAGGCAACAAAGTAGAATTTCATGCCATTAAAGATTCTAAAGATATGAGAGTTATTTGTGCCCTGCTTGACCTAAGTTACTTCGGCTCTAGGTTCACTTGGTCTAACAATAGAGTCAATGGTACAATATATTGCAAATAAAATAGAGGCCTTGTCAATATCTATTGGATTCATCAATTCCCAACCAATAACATAACACATCTCCAAAGATCTTGCTTAGATCATTGTCCTCTTTTACTCTCTATAAAAACTTCTTATGATCAATGTCCAAAATCATTCAAATTCCTTTCAATGTGATGTTAGAGACATTATTGAAGCAATCTGGTCTATTAATTGTAATGCTCCCCTAATGGTTACTGTTGCTCTTAAACTTAAAAAATTGAGACAAAAGCTAAAAATTTGGAATAAAGAGCATTTAAAAAAAATCAATCAATAAAAGATTTAGAGGACAAGGTTATGATAAAAGAAAATTCCTCTGAAAACAATCCCAATGAATTAACTAGAAGTGACCCGCATGAAATAAGATCTCACCCCAACATAACTTTAAAAAGGGAATAAAGTTATTGGCATGAAAAAAGTCATTTGAAATGGCTAAAAGATGGTGACCAAAGCACAAAATTGATCCATGCCTCAGTCAAATCTAGACATAGAAAGCTAAATATTTCTAGCATAAAAAATTCTAATGACTAATGGGAAGAACCAAGAGAAGAAATAGATAATATCTTCTTAAACCATTTTCAAAATCTTTAGTAAGAAGAATACATATCTCAAAATAAAGAATTCTTAGATGTTATTGATAAGTCCGTAACCCCAGAGATATATCTAAAGCTAATAGACTTTACTTCCGAGGAAGAAATTTCTTAGCAATAAAAGGTCTAGATTCAACCAGTGCCCCTAGGCTAAATGATTTTATAGGTGAATTTTTTGTTAAATTCTGGGATATCATTAAAATAGATTTGATTACTACTATACACACTTTCTTTGCTAAAGTAGAAATGCCTAGAAGTTATTCATCTACTGCTATTACTCTAATTACCAAGGTAACAAATCCTTCTTATTATTATCAATTTAGGCCTATAAGACTTTGCAACTTCTCAAATAAAATAATTTCCAAAATTTTAAATGATATACTTTAAACGATTCTTCCCTACATTATATCCCCTAATCAAAGCGGATTTGTAAAAGGAAAAATTATACAAGACAATATATTACTTGCTTAAGAAATGGTTCAATACGTAGGAAATAAAGTACATGGAAATAAAACTATTATATAGCTTGATATGGAAAAGGCATATGACAAAGTCTATTGGCCTTTTCTATGTGAAGTTCTTAGAAAATTTGGCTTTAATGAGACATTGATTGACATGACTTGGAGGATAGTTTCTAATAATTGGTATTCTCTAATAATCAATGGCCAAAGTAAAGGCTTTTTAAATCAACTAGTGGCCTGAGGCAGGGTGACCCTCTTTCCCCCACCCACTTTATTATTATTTTTAAAACCCTAAGTAGAAATATTGATAATCTTTTCATTCTTCATAAGGAAAATCCTTTTTCACACCAACACAAGTGCCAACTTATTTCACATTTAGGATTTGTTGATGGCACTATAATTTTCATAAATGGAGGTAGCCATAGCCTTAAAGCTTTATTCAGCCTTTTTAAAACCTATGAAAAGACATCTAGCCAGCAAATTAACTATGACAAAATATCTTTCTATGTTGATATGAAGACTAGTCAAGATAGAATAAAGTCCGTTTCTTAAAAAATTGGTGTGCCTCACAAACAATTCCCTATAAAATAGTTAGGATATTTTTAAACAAAGGCAGAACCAAAATTATTCATTTCCCTGATCTAATCTAAAAAATTATAGATAAACTAAACATTTGCCCATCTAAACTTATATCTCAAGTTGGCAGAGCTACTCTAATTAGACATGTTTTGACTTCAATTCCAATATAAATCTTTTATTAACACTAAATAACATTTTTATTAAGACTAAATAAATCTGCTGTAGAAAATCCATTTCAATGGTCTAAATGATCTGAATCTTGCTTTCCTTTTGAACAAGGGGGCCTCAACTTTAGAAAAAGTTCTAGTCTTAAGTTATACTGAAAATAGAATTTTGATAAAGAATTATGGGCTTCTTTAATTAGAAACAAATATAACAAAGGTTTGTCTTTACATGTGAGTCTAACATAGTGAAAAGAATGGATTCCATAAAAAACTTAGCTGAAGAAAAAATTAAAGAAGACAAACAAATATGGATTCCATCTCCTACAAGAGAATTCTCTTTCAAGTCAACCTATAAAATTAATAAACAATCTAGACATTTATCTTTAACTTGGAAAATCAACTGGATTCTAGAAAGTCCTATGAGACTTTCAAATTTCATTTGAAAATTAATTCATAACACTATTCCATTTGAAATAAAAATCCCAAAAATTGGAATTAGACTAGTGTCTGTTTACAGGACTTGTTATTCTAATTTTGATAGCAGTCAACATGTTTTTGTAGAATGCAAATTAGCAAAAGAGGTTTGGTCATTCTTTTATACTCTATTTGATCTCCATATTAATTCTTCTTCTTGTAAATCAATCCTTATATCATGATGGATGTCTAACATTAAAAAAAGATTACCTTAAAGTTCTCTACTCTATTATGCCAAAAACTATTTTTTAGGAACTCTTGAAATCTAGAAGTAAAAAACTTTTTAAGAATATAAACACAAATTCCTTAAAATTAATTCAAGACTCCATTACTCTTACTTCTGACATTCTTTCTAACGGTAACTTTTATTATAAGAGCCTGTATGAAGTTACATTCATCATTGAAAGTTTTAACATCAAGATAAGACCTAAACGAATTTGGGTAATAAATTGCACCTGGAGGAAACCGCCTGCTGATTTTTTTAAACTTGACATTGATTGTGCTTCTAAAGGTAACCCTGGTCCAAGTGGTATAGGAGGTTTTATTAGAGACTCAAAAGGGTTGTTCATTGCAGGATTTGAAAAATCAATTGGATTTCAATCGTCGTTCAATTCAAAATCCATTTCCTTAGAAGAACATATTGAGCTTTTAATTCAGTTAGACATACAAAATGCTATAGTTGAAACTGATTGCAGGTTCCTAGTTGATGTGATTCAAAACCAAGATAAGCCTCTATGGTCATCCATTGATACAATCAAGAACATCCAAATGCATCCTCAATACCAAATCTCTTATATATGGAGAGAACAAAACTCAGTAGCTGATCTATTTGCTTCAAGAGCGGCACAAGCATATTTTGATTGTATATATTGGCCATTCAATGCTCTTCCTAGACTGATCAAAGGTCATATAAACATGGATAGGCAAAATTACTCTCAAATTAGATTAAGGACCACAAAATTGTAAATGAGATTATAATAAAATTCCACTTTTAAGCTATTCAAGTTTGAGTTAGTTATAATGGGGCTAATTATAAAGACCCAAATTTAAAGTTTTCAATCTAGAGCATTGTGCTCAACATCTAGATATTAGGCAAGCTTGGGTTTGTATACCACAAAGAGGCTTTTTCTCTATTTTATTATTTTAAATAAAATGTGTGGGGGTACCGTCCCTCTTTATTTAAAAAAAATAGTAGTGGCAACGTCGAGTAGTGTTTGTTGCGACTTAGATGTAAACGTTGTATATTTCATCTATGGAGGTTAGGTGCTGAGTGACGTTCATAAGTATTAATTATGTGTTAAGAACGTATTGGGTTCCTTAGTTGAGGACTTGAACTTAGTGTATCTTGATTATAATATGAGTCTAGATAATCATGATAATTTGAAGTAACCTAGGAGTAGACCTGTAAATCTTGGTGACTTAATGTTAAGATTTAGCGTTGTGATGTTCTAGAATAGGACCCTTTGTGGAGTCACCCGGGTGGGCATCCTCTTAAGCTGGAAGATGTATTTTTGGAGAACAACAAAGTAAGTTTGTAGGTAATTTCCACATAGGGCTTTTTTGAAACCCCTTGAAGCCACCTTAGGAGGTGGGGGTTACTCCTCCTACATCAACATTTCTACTATTATTTGAGGATATTTAGGTGGGAATACCAACCTTGATTTAGGTTTATAAATATGTATAATTTCACCTTATTTATTTTCATATATTAGTCTTAATATATGTAGGATATGTGATTGCTTGCATCCATGAGATTAGTTAGTTGATTTTTAAGATTTAAGGTGTAAATTGCTTTCAAAATGGGTTTTCAAATAGATAAATTTTAGATTACTCTTTTACACTTTTTTTGTATAATATGTGTAAGTAAATGGTTATAATTCAATTATTGATTTATTAATTGCACCCTTAATATTTTGAATAAAAACGGCATTTAAAAAATGGTTTAAATGGATTTTAAAAGTGTTTAAAATTCCAGAAGACTATTTATGGGTATTTTATGAAATGAAATATTTTCAAAATGTGTTTTAATGAAGAAAATGTGATTTTTATGAAAGGTAATGTTTTAAATTTGTTCTTGCCATTTTGTAAAATGAGTATGCGTTTTTAAAAAAAAAAATACATTAAGTAGAGGGCTTTATATGTAAAGGAAATCTTCACTTTAAATATGTTTTAAAGTGTGTGAAACTCATGTAGAAAGTAAAATGGGTTTAATATGTAAATAGTAGCAAAGCGAGTGCTTAGATGCAAAATTCTTAAAAAATAAAGTGTTTTCATCAAATATGTGAAAAATGAGGTTCTAATACGTAAAATGCATGAATTTATATATTATAGATGTGTAAAGTGTAAAAATATGAAAGTGGAGTAAAGTATGTTAATATACAAGTGTTTTAATGGTTAAATTTGTTTAAGTGTTTAATGGGAAACTTTAACTACCTTTTTGGAAGATGACACTTGTTAAAGGACTAAATTGCAAGTTTTGGCAATAAAGGGTAAATTGGTAAATTTACTTAAAGTGGAACATTCTTATGAATTAAAAATATTAATGGATGTTTTTACTCTGGTACGGGTAAAATTGTATTAAGTCTTAAAGTGGGAATGATTTTGGGTACAAAATCAACGTGTGTGTGAATAAAGGACTTAAAGAAAAAAGAAATAATTTTCCAAATGTTATTAGAAAAACAGATGATTAAGTCCAGGCTTTTGGCTTCGTCCCACAAATATTGAATAATGTGAAAATTAGAATAATGTTGAGCACATTAAAAAGATAATGATGGAGAAATAATTAAGCAGGGCATGGTGTCCCTAGTGGTGAAAGACCCCAATGTTACTGTAGTAGTATATAGCGACGAAGATTGGTGGTGAGACGCCACGAAGTCTGTGGTTGTTAGATAAATCCCAAAAATAATGGTGCAATCAGGAACATCATAAGAAGTGGGTTATAATATAAAAATAACCTAACTTGTGTGAGTGATTAAAATTGTGATTAACGAATGCGGACAAGTAAATTGAGAATAATGACAAATGTCCATAAGGGAAGTGATGTAGTTAAGCAAAGTGACTTAATGGTTAATTAAACTACCTAATGAGATTTAAACCCATAATAACACCAGTTTACGTGTTATATAAGGCTTTCAATGTTAATGAACATTCTTTAACATGATATGCGCGTGCGTTGAACAAAAGTCTTAAGTAAAGATTAAGCAACTCTGGTGTGAGTTAATGAAGGTTAAATAATAAACATTTGAAAGTGAATGAAATATTTTTCCAATAATTGTAAATTGTTTATCTGGGTCAGTGAATGGCAAGAATATGCTAGTTTTAAACATAAAATACAAAATGATTATTTTGCAAAGACAAGGAGGACAAACGGTATAATAACACGTTTTTGAAATAAAACGGTTTAGTACATTGGGACATGTATTTCCAAAAGTAATAATGTAGATATATACGTATTTTCACATGCATGTGATTGTAGAGTATGTGTGTTCTTTCTGTCATTCAGTTCTAACTTGCATTTGTATATGTTCCCACTCAGCATTCGGCTCACATCCCTCCTTTTGTTACGGCAGGCTGTATGTCGTTCTGTACTTTTAGAGCATTATATAGGTAAGTGACTATTTACATTTACGATTAGTAACTCTTTTTAATTGACCTTGGGGACACTCCCCTTGGGTCCTATCACGTAGTTGATGAAAATTGAAATCGCAGGCTAATAGGAGTAACTTTAAATAATAATAAAACTGGATTTAGAACATTATTTAGGTTGTTTCGTTGCACTTCAAAACTAACGTACGAATCAGATCAGGTTGATCTATTTTTTATCCTCAATCTAGGTCAGGGCGTTACACCTATGATGCCTATCAGGATAACTAAACAGCCACGTAAGAATACAAGTGTCTATTGTTCATTGGTTCACATGGGAGAGCAATTTTTACATACAATACTAATGAAGACCTATTTAACGTTACCATTTATGCATTATCCCTAGAAAAAGGTAGTTCGAATTAGATCAAACCTTGTCTCACCCTTATAGGAGATGATGCCTCGGTTATTAAAAGATAATAAAATGTAGCTTCATGGATTTTATGCCAATAGGACTATAATGGACCCATTTGTCATGATCCATTACCACTGTGTGGACCCCAGACATCGACCAATTATCCAAATAAGATGTTATTTTCTCCTTAATGGAATGAGGTTGTTGTAGATCAAATTAACAAGTTGTTAAAAGCTTAATTAATAGATGAGGGTGCCGAAAAAGACTTCATTCCTCACCGAAGAAGTTACCTACCATTATAAGGTATCACCTTTTGGATTTAATAACCCTAAGGCCAACTATTAAAGGGTAGTGTATGGTATAATTAAACTTTTAATTGTAAATACCATGAATGTATGTTGAAGACTTCTTGGTCAAGAGTTTGAATGCTTTATACCATGTGCATCATCTCAAAGATACCTTAGTTCTCCTTGAAAAGAAAAATATGAGTATCAATCTAATGGAACCCTAATAAAATCCAATCTCCATTGAATATGAAGTTGCCTAGGACTATGAAAGATGTATAATGGCTATTGAAAATAATTACAACTTTCAACATATTTATGTCCAAGATAATAGATATGTACCTATCCTCCTTCAAAATACTGAATAAATATTTCTACTAAATACGATGGGCCAATGAGGCCTTCAAAAACCTCAAGAACCCCCTGTATTATGACAAAGAATGTTGCCATAAGAATTTTTCCTATATAGTCATGCATCACCAATAATTATAATTTTTACCCTCATAAAGGTATATTTTATAGTATAATATCTAGTATATTATCATAATAGGTCACTCTATAGAGAGGAAAATCATTATTCCAAGCTTAAGATATTTTCTTTTTACTTGAATATCTTAGTTAGGCATTTATGGCCCTATGTTTAATCTCACATTATCATGGGTCATAATTGATCAACCTCTGTAATAGGTTCTTCACAATTCTAACATCTTTGAAAGGATGATAATTTAATTAGTAAATACTTAATCTAAAGAACCATACTTGGATAAGTATTATCTATAAGTAATGGTAAACTTTAGAACATACTAACATTAATAACCTTGTGATAAAAAAATAATAAATAACAATGCTTAGACTAGACTAATACTATCAGGGATTACCTCATTAGTCGTACAGTACTTGAGATAAGCTTTAGTCTAGATGACTAAAGTATATAGACACTAAATAATACATTGACAAAGGAGTCCTTAAAACCGGATTGATTTCACCTCCCTAGAGGTTTCTAATACCATATGAAGCAAACAATGTGCTAAGAGTATTGGTATTGATATTCCATTGATAACCCATTCTACTGAATGCCCAATTGTGGTCAAAATCTTAGTCACTAATAAGTGTTGTGCCTATTGAAATAATTTGGGATAATGAAAAAAAAAAACAATAATAAGAGGGATGATTTGCCTTGGAAAATAGAAAGCATGGATTTCTCAATGTCCCTATTTAGCTGTCCATGATTTTACTAGTTGAAGCTCTGCGATGCTCTGAGTTGTGTATGTTATTTCCTATTTTCATGTCATTATATAAGGAAATTATGTAATCCATACAAATATTTAAAGGTATAAGAAACATTTTGTACTTATTTGTGTACTTTGCGTGAACATTTAACTATCCCTTTGTTTTTTGGGGACATATCCCTTCCTTTTAGATGGTGTCATCACACCAATCCTTAGAGCTAACGATAATTAGTTAGAATTAACCTATTCACGGGGATTCCCCCTTTTTAAGTATTTTCGCACATTAGATGTATCGGGTTCATTTTTTTCCCTAGGTATCCCTCATAGGCCTGTTCTTACTGCATAGGCAACTCGAAGATTTTTTTTATGATATTAAAAAAAACTTATAAAATAAATATATGGATATTTTGTTGTTATGACTCATGTTGTTATTAAGATAATTGTTCCTGGAGTAGAAAAATTGTCTACTACTTAGGACACTAAATGTACAACTGTCTAACTAAAATTGTTTAATGATAAGATAAAACTACTCAAGAAAATATAAAATTGATTTAAAATTAATTTTTTCTATATATTTACTGCATTCCATTCTCGGGGGATCTTAATGTATACATTATTTCCAAATGGTAAGACCCACTCAGGTTGGCCTTGGTGAACTATAATTTTCCTTCCCATTTGAGTCTAGCTTTTCATTAGATAGGTTTTTCGCACACCCAATTCTCTTTATTAGGAAAAAGTCACAGACCTGGAATTCTTTTTGGTTATATTTAGGATTATAATACTTGATGATATGGTATTGGTACGATTCAAGTTTGATAAGGTCTTGTTCCCTATTTTCTTTCACAATGTCCAACTCCATTTGGATTCCATGATTATTACGACCTTGGTCCACTAGTGAGGTATTCACAATCGATCGACATTCTTCCAATTTGATTACTACTTTCATCCCACAGGCTAGTAAAAAGGGCGTCTCCTTGGACTCTATTCTTGAAGTCATCTTGTAGGCCCCAAGCATGTGTGGGAGTTCATATACCCAAGATCCCCTGGTCTTATCCAACCTTTAGCGAATGCCTTATAAAATATTTTTGTTAAAATATTTAGCTTCAGCATTTATATATAATGAGTTGTAGTAGTGTCGAATATCGTGCTTGTAGCAAAATTCTTGGAATGGTTTGATCTCAAATTGTATTCATGTGTTAGTTATGATGTTCATTGGGACCCAAAACCTAATGATAATGTTCCTTAGTAATCTTATCATGTATGTGTTTCTAATTTTAACTAGTGGTTCATCTTCTACCCACATGGTGAAATAATCAGTAACAAACACTTCTATTTTTAGAGGTCATGGGTAACATACCCACTATGTCCACCACCCAACGGAAAGGTCGTCAATAGTTAAAGGGAATTGAGTTTTCCTACCAGTTGGCAGAGTAATGGTGAAAACTACTAAAACTTTGAGCATTTATAAATAAACTAAAAGACATTTCTCTATTAATAAGGCTAGTAGTATCCTTTATTGATTTCTTGAAATGCCAACTAACTTCCTCCATCATGGCTTCCATGTATGCCTTCGTTGAGCTCATATAATACTTTCCTAAATTTTCTCAAATGCACACACTAGAGGTTTGGTCATATGAAGGAAAGTCGATAAAAAATTTCCTTTTGGTGATAGGTAGAAGAAGTAGCCTTTACTTGAACCATATGTTTCTCCTCCTTGTCATTAGGAAGTGCATCATCCTTAAAGTACCTTACAGTGGGGCCCATCAATCTTGGATATTATTATAGAAGAAAGACTTGAGAAAAATCTACTTTTCTTAACTTCTTTAGTGGTCTAGGTACTTCACATGGATTGTCCTCCTGAGGTCTTAGCTAGTTATAATATCCAAGGAGTATAAGGCATCTGTGTGGTTGTTATTACCATAAGAAAACTACTGAATGAGTACATAAAGGAATTAAGTGAATAATTCATGCAATTTTTCCATATAGACTAACATACTTTCATCCTTTGCAAAATATTCTCTTAATATATAATTAGACACACATTTTGGGTTGCAAAACACATTGAGATGTTTGTATCCTTAAGGTTTCACCTTCCTTATCCTTTCGAGTAGTGCCTCAAATTCTACTTCATCGTTGGATGTTTCAAAACCAAGTCATATAGCTTGTTTGGAGATTCTAACATTGAATGTTACTAATGCAGTGAAAAATGATGACCCTTTTGAGTTAAATGCCCCATATGCAAAAAAACATTCATTCTCTTTGCCCTTTTAGATCATGGTTTTCTAGAACTTGTCATCTAGTTTTCATCTAGGGTTAATATCGAATATTTAGCCTTCCAAGTTTTATTTATTATTTTAACATGTGTCCAGATAGGTTAACTTTGATGCGAAAAAAAATTAGTCCGTAAGAAGTCACTACTGCGATGGGGTGGCCTTTAAAGTAGTGTCAGATAAAGAAATCAAAAGTGTAATCTCGTTTTGTCAGGAAGCTTGTGGAGGCCATTTTTTCATGAAAAATATGACCGCAAAGATTCTTCAATGCGGCGTCTATTGGCTCACTATTTTCCAAAATGTGGACGTATATTGTAGATCAGTTGATAGGTTCCACAAAATGGGAGCCATTACTAGATGTAACATGATGTCGTTGACCCCTATTCTCACTATTGACATATTCGACTGTTGGGGCATCTACTTCATGGGACATTTCCCCCCCTCTTTTTATAATCTATACATCCTTGTAAAGGTAAAGTATGTGTCTAAGTGGGTTAAGGTTATAGTTGCATGGACGAGTGACAATAAAGTGTTGGTTAAGTTCGTCCATGAACACATGCTTTCTTATTCTGGTGCTCCGAAAGCCATCATTAGTGACAATGGCATGCATTTTGCAATAGGCCCTTTAATGAGAAAGTATGGCGTCATCTACAAGGTTGTGATGACTTACACTCATAAATGAATGGGCAAGCCGAGTTAGAAAATCGAGAGATCAAGCATATTCTCAAAAAGACTATTGATTCCAACCGTTAGGATTGGTCTAACCAATTAATGGATGCACTATAAGCTTATCAAACTGCGTATAAGAAAACCCTCATAATGTTCCCATTTCTCTTTGTGTATGGCAAGCCTTTCCCTCCCCCGTTGAGTTAAAGCATAAGGTCTATTGGGTAATTAAGAGGTTGAACTTTAATCTAGATAAATCCGTTGAAATTAGGAAATTACAATTCAATGAGTTGGAGGAAATACATAACGATGTACATGAGAGCGCCCACATTACCAAAGAGAAGAAGAAACTTGCACACGATCGAAATATAACTCGAAAAGAGTTTCATTCGGGTCAAAAAGTGCTCCTTTACAACTCTCCACTATACCAAAGAGGCCAAATTGTCACCTTTTAGCCGTCCATCCTTGTCACTCACTGACCGTGACAAAAAAACACGGTTTTTTATCATGATCAATGATCGTGACAAGTACAGTTGTCATGGACCATTACAACATTAGAAAGTTGTCACGTTCTTTGACCGTGACAGGTACGTGATGAATTTATCTGTAAAAAAAGACCCCCCCCTTATTTTTCCCACCGTTTTCACTTCCCTCCAATTTTTGTCTCTAAGCATGACTGATCTCTCTCTCTCTATACGTTTTCAGGTGACTTTTTTCTCTCTTTCTATTTCCTTTGTATATATGTGTGGGTGGGTGTGTGCAGGTGTGTGGGTGTGGTGGGGGGAAGGGTGTGTGTGTGGCGGGGGGAATGGGGATAGGGGGTGGTGGGGCAGGGGGTCTGGGGTTAGTGGGGCAGGGGGTGAGTGGGGGAGGGTGTGTGGGGGGGGGGGGGGCATTCAATTTGGTTTTAGGAATTATAAATATTGATTGGGAATTTTTATTTTTAGTTTTGGACTTGAAATTAAATGTTAATGTTGATTGGGTGATGTTAGTTGAGATTGAAATTAATAGGTATTGTTAATATTGATTGAATCTTATTGTATATTCTTATTTTGGTTTTAAATTGGTTAGAAATTGTTAATTTTGAATTGATTGAGTAGATGAATTAGAAGGAGTATGGGATACACATTTTTTGGTTTGTTGTTGATGTTGGATTATATTGGACGGATGTGATTGGATAAGGAAGTTGGTTGTTTAATTTTTTTTAAATCCTTAATTTAATTCACACTAATAAATCCTTAAATAATTATATTGTCTTAATTTGTTGGGTTGGCTAATTTTGGAAGTGGCACGACCACTGGATTATTGTCAAAATTGGGGGAGGGGGATTCTAAAATTACTTTGTGTCACAACTTGTTCGATAGCGGCACGATCACAGACTTATGATAACTAAATGTAACATACTTGAAATTACACATATTTTTCATAGATACTAGGCTTCTAGTTCTTATACGTATGCATTCAATAGCCCTTAGACTCGTTCATGAGTCATTACCCCTGTAATGAGATCTCTCTAATTGTCCCGTTTGGACAGTTTGGGATTGCATGGTTTCTGTATAATAATATTCTTAGTGGCTTAAAATTGTTGCTTTTGGAGGAAGTTTTGCAGTCGTATCTTAATGTTCTTTGGGTACATACTAAATGATGCGATGTTAACTGTTATTTTAATTATCAATTGAAATAACACTCACACATGTGAATCTACGTTATGTACTTGGAGAACTATGGGGATATGCTGCCGAATTTTCCTCAAATTGGAACAATGTGCATGAGCTATTAAGTATATTACAGAAATATGCGGTCTTGAATGGGATAGGACCACTCACCCTTTAGAGGAGATGGAGGAACTAGGAGTTAATATTATAAATTGAATTTGAATTTAAATTTGAATTTGAATTTAAAATTTAAAATCGAATATAAATAAGACATAATTATATGAAATGTACTGTAAATTTTATACAACAAGTATTAGGTGATTGTTTATACTAATGGGAACTAAATGTTCACACTTTTGTTTATACTAATCCACGAATATATGCTTCTTACCTATAATAAATGATTGTTTGAAGTAGATGTGATGGGATATAAAAAATACAAGGAGTGGATGGGTGAGACAAATAGATTAGGGGATGTGTTTCCCAGAGCTGTTAATGAATTTGTGAAATACGCAAAGAGATGTCATACTAATGAAGAGTTTCCGTGTTCATGTACTAGGTATGAGAATGGTAAGATGTTTGAGTGGAAAATAGTTAAACTACATCTATTAAGATGGGTTATGGAAGATAGTTATCGATTTTGGAATTAATCGAAAGTTCCTTTTGTCCCCGAGCAACCTTCACAACCACTACACCAAAAACAACAATCTGACATTGTTTAAAATGGTGCCAAATTAAATTTAGCACAATTTTGAACTGTGCCAGAATCAGGTGTTCCAAAATGGACATTTTTTTTGGAACGGTTTAAAAGTGTGCCAGATTTGGCCAAACAGGAACACTTCTAGCACATTTTAAAACCGTGCCAGAATTTAATATTTCAAGTACACTTTTGTTACACTTTTGAACTGTGTCAGATTGAGTACATTTTGATAAACTTTTGGCACAGCTCAAAATCGTGCCAAAATTTGATACACTTTTGGCACGGTTTTGAACTGTGCCAAATTTTTGGATTAAAGAAAAAAAAATTATTTAAAAACAAAAAAAATCACAAATTACGAATCTCGCACGTTGTTGATAAACTAATGTACATACAATCTTCAAAATATTACAAGTCTCACAAACAAACAAAAATTGGACAAAGTTTCCTCTATTTTCTAGACATAATAAACCTGTTAATACAAAATCTGCGTAATATAAAGCACAACAATAAAATATAACACTAAAATTACAAAAGCCCGCACGGCCATAAAAGTTAATAATAAAACTATAAAAGCCCGCACGGCCATAACACAAAAAATAGAATTCGAAATACTAACGACATTAAATAAAAAATCCCCTTGCTGTAAACCATTGACTTCTCCTTGTGTTCCACGTGAATAAAAGCTAATGATAAAATGTTTTTCTGTAAAAAAAAAAATAGGATACAAAAAAGAGATGATATCAGTAACCAAATAATTTATAAAAAAAAACCTTACTCAAGCTAAAAAATTGCATATACGAGTTACAATTATTATTATATTCTCAAATCCAAATTCTTTGACGAGTTGTGACTACATGGTCAGCTCCTATGAGTTACATTAGTCCTATGCGAGGTGTTAGCGCCTTTTACGGGGCCTTTTGGCGTCTGGTTTGGGTTTTCACCCTTCAACGACTTGTTTCTAAGACTAGTTTTTATATTTTCAAATCATCATCATATTTTCAAACCGAGAGGCCCGTTACTACGCGATAAGTTTCTATGACTTACATTGGTCCTGCACGAAGTGATAGTACCTCTTACGAGGACGTTTGGGGGCTGGCCTGCATTTTCACACTTCAACGGCTTGAATCTAAGCCTATTCCATATATTTTCAAATTATCATCATATTCTTAAATTGAGAGGCCCATGAATATGCGGTCAGTTCCTATGAGTTACACTGGTCCCGTGCGAAGTGTTAGTGCCTCTTACCGGGTCGTTTGGCGACTGGTTTAAGTTTTCACCCGTCAACGGCTTCTTTCAATGCCTAATTTATATATTTTCAAATTATCGTCATATTCTCAAACCAGGAGGCCCGTTACTAGGCGGTCAGTTGCTACAAGTTGCAATGGTCCCATGCGAGGTGTTAGTTCCTCTTAGAGGGTCGTTTGGGGACTAGTTTGGGTTTTCACCTTTTTTTTTGGTATCGTACCATGAGGTGTCCAGGCCAGCTTACGCGCACCTCGACTAATCCCTATTCGTGGTTCGTGGCTTCCGCTGGCCAAGCATTATTTTGACAGTGTCAGGAATCGAACTAGGGACCAAACCCAATCCAACCCCAATACTTTCCTAGTGGCAGCCTTATACCACTAGGCCAAGAGGCTTGGTTAGGTTTTCACCCTTCAACGACATGATTCTAAGCCTAATCTATATGTTTTCAAATTATCATCATATTCTCAAATCGAGAGGCCCGTGACTATGCGGTCAGTTCCTACGAGTTATATTGGTTCCCTGCGAGGTGTTAGTGCCTCTTATGGGGCCGTTTGGCGGCTGGGTTAGGTTTTCACCCTTCAACGGCTTCTTTCTAAGTCTATCTATATATTTTAAAATTATCTTCATATTCTCAAACTGAGAGGCCCGTGACTACGAGGTCAGTTCCTACGAGTAACTGTAATACCTTGTAATTCTATTCATTTTCATTTAAGGGATTAATTAAATTAAATGAGATTTAATTAGGAATTAATCCGGATGTAAATACTAGCGAGACGTGTGTTGGTATTTGAGTATGATGTTAAAATTGAATATTCCTGAGTATATATGGTTATATATGAGTATTAAAAATATTAAAATTGTCACGAGGCAGAAATACGACAATTTGGGAAATTTAGTTGGGACGCGCGTGTCAGTCGCGTCAGGAATGAATTTATTTAAATTAAAAAAGTGAATTATATTTTTATCAACTGGATGGTCGTTTTGAGTGCGTCAATGTGTCCGTAAGGGTCGAAATAGTCAGAAAAAACTATCCGGTGGTTTAGTTTGGGTCCCAGGGCATTTTTAGGCCAAACCGGCAACCTAGAAGGGTATTTTGGTAATTTTAAAAATTGAGGAATTAAAACCCACGAATTTTAGAGGTGAATTATATATTATTTGGGAGACCACTAAGGCCATTAGCAACAAAATATAAGAGAGTGGGCTACGGGATTTTTGAGAGAAGTTAGAGAGAAGTTGAAAGAGGTTCCGAACCAAACCATCTCCTATCACCCGAAATTTGAAAGGATTTGTGATCGAAAAGAATAGAGAGATCCAACCTTGATCATCACTAACGAACCAGAACATCGGATTTAAGGCAAGTGATTTGACGTCATTAATTGCAATGAATATTTCCTCCATGTTTAGTGTAGAAAACTTATATGCTTTGAAAGTTTTGATGAAAACCCAATGGGATTGTTGTAGGATCTCTTAATTTTGGTTAGGAATTGCATGTAGAATGATTATGGACGAAATTGGTGCCCAAAAACCTAACTTTGATGATTTAAAAATGGATTAATGATGAGTATTTAGGTACAATAAAATTCTGGGTTCATGTTCATAGGGTTTGGGATTTTTTTTGGGATTTATGATAATTGCATGTTGATTAGGAGGATTTAACCCCAATAATATGTTAAGAAGCGACCTAGGAGGACTTAGAGTAGTTTAAAAACATTAAAACGTTATTGGGATAAACTTAGGATGGATTTAGAGAAGAGAAAAATGAAGAAAAACGAAATTGGAAAATTCTAGGTGTTTTCTGCCATCTCGTTAGAAGACCTGCCCAGGTCGTTCGAGCGACCTCATTCGAACGAGACTTCTAACGAGATGAAATTATCCCTTCTAACGAGTTCGTTCTAAGACTTCTTTAGAATGACACTCGTTCAAACTACCTCGTTCGAACGAGATTTCTAACGAGTTGATAGAATGGCCTTTTTAGGCCTGATTTATTTTGAACTTCTAGTAGACTTATTTAATGGAGCGTTAACCTTCCCTTGTTGACTAGTGGGTATAGTTATGAGAATTGGAGTATGTTGAGGAGTAAAACCTAGAATTTTTTAGTAAATCGGATGACATCTAGGGGTTAGGAAATAAGTACTTAAAATTACTACGTGAGAAGGGTTGACAACTTTTAATGTATATTATTCGGGGATTTGTAAACGTGCAACAATTAATGACGGTATAGGAATGTAAAATATACCTCTATTAATGTTATAAGATATCTAAGATTTGTGAATGCTTAGTATATGTGGTTATCTGTGTATGACATACCTACCATACTTGCTATCACGGGAGGTCGGCGTTCGATCAGGGCCAACTAAACTTTGTGTGCCTACGGGGGATTTAGATTGGTACCTAGAGGACATTGGTCAGAGAATGACTTATTGAGGAGTTAATAAGTCTACTAATCATGGGATCATAGGTATGTGCGTGACCCATATGATGTGAACTATGTTCGCCTCCATTGTGTGTGATTGTGACTTATCAAAATGGTTCCTGAGAGATTCGGAATGCGTGATCCTTATGTACGTGATGTACCGGGAGTTGATAGCAGAGTATGTATGCACCGCAGGTTAGTCTAGGGGTTCCATTATTGTATATTTATGATGATATACTGGAATACTGAAATGAACTGTTTATATACGTATAAGTGTGAATTAATATAACATCTTTGTAGAGTTAAAAATGAGAAAACTCTTAGTAATTATTGCAACTAATCCTGAGTAATAAAGGTAAAACTCTATGTTATATTAAAATGCCAAGAATTAAACTACGAATGGTATAGTAAACTCATATATTGAATTAGACTAGTTAGTTAGTGGAATAACTAGAATGGGTATGGGTACGTAGGAGTGCAGACTTAGTTGAGAGGTGAGGAACTCATGTGAGTGCATGCACTATCATGTATTTTATATTCTCTGTTTAATGATATTAAACACTTGCTGTATTTTAAACTGTTTTCACAATCGGGCTCTAACCCGTTTGCTTTCAAATCTATTTTTCTTGTAAAATCTTTTAAGTTCCCAACCACAAGGACATCAAGCTTAGAAATTCCATACCAGGGACGTGTTGTAGCTGCTGTGGAAGTTACAGGACCTTAAATTAGAGACGCCTCCACTTTTCATTTTGATTCCATTTCAGACTCACTTATCTGTAGGGCATGTCGCCCCATTTTCCTTTAAGACATCTTAATTATTCAGTTTTATTTCAGTATTGAATTTAATTAATTAGTGATTCAGACTTTGCATTTGGCTGTATTCAACATTCGGATTATTGAGAAGAGTATTCCTCCAGATTTATTGTTATCCCATGATTATTCTATTGTGATTATGTGGTGGTTATTGTATTAGTATTTCATAAATTAAATTGGTTGTATGTTACTCGGATTTGATTAAAATTGACAACTCACTTTTTAAATATTAGGTGGCTAGTAAATTCTAAAACATTTTTGACTGTGATGCAATGAACTGAACCAACTTGACATTTTGTATTAATTTGAATAAAGGAGTAGCTACCCGGTATTTAATTAGTCGGGGTGTCACAGGTGGTATCAGAGCATCAAGTTCTAGTGTCCTTAGGATCTGTATGACTTGTTATGTTTCCGCGTAGCTTTCTTTGATATAGAGCCCTATATTTTAGGATTGTTGTACTCTATTGTGTATGTTTCACTATTTAGCTATTTTGAGATAATAACTGTGAACTTATAAGACTTTACTCTCATTTCAGATGCCTCCACGACGTGCACAGCGAGTTCCCAGGGATGCTCAGCCAGTGCCACAACCTGCACCAGTTCAGGGCTCCATGAATGCTGCAGAGGTTACCGCTATTGCAGCCCAAGCGGTAAATGCCACTCTAGCAGTTGTGCTGCAGGCACCATCTCAGGCGCCCGTAGTAGTGTGAGTACAAGCTCATACATTCTCGTCTTCTTGGGAACGTGTCGTGATGATTTTCAAAAAGCACACCCTCCGGAGTTTGCAGGTAGCTCCGACGTCGTTGTGTCCAGTCAGTGGAAGAAGGATATCAAAAGGAACTTGAGGATGTACGAGTGCACGGATGTACAGAAATAGATACTGGCTACTTTTAAGCTAGTAGGATCAGTGTTGTAGTGGTGGGAGTCCATTACCACCACGGAGGAGACAGACATCCTTTCTATTCAGGAGTTCTGGGTGCGGTTCGACCGCAAGTATTTTCCATCAGCCGTTCACACCGAAATGAGGAGGAAGTTAATAAACCTCAAGCAGGAGGGGAAGATCGTGGCAGAATATGAGGCCGAGTTTACTAATCTCTTTAACATCGTTCCCGATGAGATTCCGACAGAGGAGAAAAAGATACAGAAGTTCATGGATGGGTTGACTTGGAGGATCCGTCAGCACTTGTTGGGTAATCTATCGTTGGCCACTTATTCTGATGTGGTTAACGCAACACTGCCTCACTGTCAGGACCACCGCTTTCACTTGTCAGAGGGTAAGCGACCAGGAGAGTCCATCCATTAGGGCAGGACAGGGGGAAATTATCCCAACGGGGGGATTTTAAGAGGTTTAGATCTGGGGGTTTTAGAAATGGTCAGGGAGGTTTTTGTCAGGGCCAGTAGAGTCAGCACGTCCATCAGGGACAGCAGGGCCAGCATGACCAACAGCAGCAGTTTCATCAGGGCCAGCACGGCCAGGGGAGGAATGGAAACGGCCACCAGGGCCATGGGCAGCAGGGTCCGAGAGGGGTGAATTTTTTGGGGAAGTGTTTCACTTGTGGAAAAATTGGCCACAACCTCCAGGAGTGTCCTGATAGGGGCAGGGGCCCACAGCAGCATCAGGGTGCTCGACACGAGCCCCAGAGACCTATATTTCCCGTCGCCCTCTCAGCACCTCCACAGATGCCAGCTTTGCCACCCATCCCAGCAGTCCCAGTCTAGCAGGGACAGCTTAAGTACGGGTGAGTTTATCAACTCCAGCAGGCCGTAGTCCCACATGATCCACTTGCTATTGAGGGTATGTTCTCTATTCAGGGGACTATGGGGCGTATTTTATTTAATACGAGGGCCACACACTGTTTTATTGCCACGATATTTTCACGCACTTTGGGGTTGTTAGACACTGCAGAGAGCACGATTACTTGCGTAGATTCACCGTTGAGTAGGGGTTCTGTGATTTCTCTTATTTGTAGAGGTGTGGGTATAGAGATCGGGAGATTTACTTTACCTGCTGATATGTTAGTATTAGAGATGACTGAATACGATGCGATTGTTGGTATGGATTAGGTTGTTGCATACCGATCCGTGATTGATTGTTTTAGCAGGAGTATCATTTTTGTCATACCCGGGCAGGAGATGTTTTTAGTGGCGATGCCTCGCCCTGAGAGAGGATCGTCCACTCACTTATACTATATTGAGGAGGAGACCTCTAAGGAAGTGGTATTACCACTCGATTCGATTCCAGTTGTTAGGGAGTTTGCTGATCTATTTCAGGATATACCAGGATTACCTCCTAGTAGAGAGATAGATTTTGTTATCGATTTGACGTCGGGCACTCGGCCAATTGCCCGCGCACCTTACCGTATGGCTCTAGCGGAGATGGGAGAGCTAAGGGATCAGATAGAGAAGTTGTTGGGTCAGGGGTTTATCCGAAGGAGTACTTCGCCGTGGGGTGCCCCTGTGCTGTTCGTAAAGAAGAGGGATGGATCATTGAGGTTGTGTGTAGATTATCGGGAGTTGAATAAAGTCACGATACAGAATAAGTATCCGTTGCCTCGAATCGATGACTTATTTGACCAGTTGAGAGGAGCTTCCTTCTTCTCAAAGATTGACTTGCGATCAGGATACCATCAATGGCGTATCAGGGAACAGGACGTCTCGAAGACTGATTTCTTGACGAGATATGGTTCCTACGAGTTTCGGGTTATGCCCTTTGGCTTGACCAATGCCCCAGTCGTGTTTATGGATTTCATGAATAGGGTATTCAGAGAGTTCCTAGACCAGTTCGTCATTGTCTTCATTGATGACATAGGTTTTGCAGACGCTACGTCAGAACGAGCTTTATGCAAAGTACGAGAAATGTGGGTTTTGGATGAAGTAGGTTCAGTTTTTGGGGCATGTCATTTCAAACCGGGGGATATCTGTTGATCCGAGGAAGGTATCCGCGGTGAGGGAGTGGGGACAGCCCATGACACCGACTGAGATCCGTAGTTTCTTGGGCCTAGTAGGATACTACAGGAGGTTTATTTCGGGTTTCTCAAAGATAGCGGTTACTTTGACACATCTGACTCGCAAAGGTGTGCCATTCATCTGGAGCGATGCCTGTCAGTTGGCAGTCAATGAGTTGAAGGACAAGTTGACCTCAGCGCCTGTGTTAGCATTTCCAAGACCGGGAGTTGAGTATCTAGTCTACACTGATGCGTCCTTACAAGGACTTGGAGGTGTACTGCAACAGGAGAGTCAAGCTATAGCTTATGCTTCCCGTAAGCATAAGCATCACGAGAAAAATTACCCCACCCACGACTTGGAGTTAGCGGCAGTCATATTCGCTCTTCGGATTTGGAGACACTATCTCCTGGGGGAGAAATTTCGGTTGTTCACAGACCATAAATCTCTATAATACCTCTTCACGCAGAAGGAACTGAATATGCGTCAACGTCGGTGGTTTGAGTTTGTGAAGGATTATCAGTTTGATATCCAATATCACCCAGGGAAGGCTAATATGGTAGCAGACGCGTTGAGCCGTAGGCCAGTAGATGAGGTGGCCGAGGTGTGGTAAGATAAGTGGAAGGAGTTGGGACACCAGGATGCAGTGGCCCAATCATTCATGTCTGTGATGACTGTTACACCTCAGATTATTACGAGAGTGATAAAGGCCCAGGCAAAAGACTCATTCTGTCAGGAGCAGATAGTTCGATTACTAGTAGAGGGAGCCGAGTCCTATACCGTTAGTTTAGACAGGGGATTATGCTTTAATGGGAGACTGGTCGTTCTGAAAGGGGAAGACTTACGACATGAGGTAATGACAGAGTCGCACGACTCGCGATTCATGGTACACCCTGGTGGGGATAAGATGTACCAAGACATGAGACGACACTATTGGTGGAACGGGATGAAGAGAGATATTGCCGTGTTCGTTTCTAAATGCGCCACTTGTCAGCTAGTAAAGGTGGACCATCACAAGCCGGAAGGACTTCTACAGCCATTAGAGGTTCCAATGTGGATATGGGAGATCATATCCATGGACTTTATCACGGGGTTACCTACGTCACAGAGGGGTCACGACTCCATATGGGTAATTGTGGATAGGTTGACCAAAGTTGATCATTTTCTTCCCGTGAGGACAGACTACACTACGGGACAGTATGCCCAGATTTTCATTGCGGAGATAGTGACACTTCACGGAGTGCCTCTAAATATCATGTCTGACCGAGACAAGATATTTATTTCACGATTTTGGGAGAGTTTCCCGGAGACCATGGGTACGAAGTTGCGGCTGAGTACGTCGTATCACCCACAAACTAATGGGAAAACAGAGCGAACAAATCAGATGTTGGAGGACATGTTGCGTATGTGCATTCTAGACTTTGGAGGTGGTTGGGAACAGTACCTTCCACTGGTGGAGTTTGCTTATAATAACTCCTACCAGTTCACCATTGGCATGTCTCCAGTCGAGGCATTGTATGGTAGACCTTGTCGTTCCCCATCTTCTTGGTTAGAGGTGGGGGATAAAAAACTCCTTGGGTCGGAAGTGATTCAGGACACTTCGACAAGGATAGAGATGATACGGAGCCGTATTTGGGTAGCTCAGGACCGGCAGAAGAGCTATGCTGATGCCAAGAGGTTCTTCAGAGAATTCCAGGTAGGGGACCAGGTGCTACTCAGAGTATATCCTATGAAGGGGATTATGCGTTTTGGGAAAAAGGGGAAACTGGCACCAAGATATGTGGGGCCATTTCCTATCATCGAGCGGATTGGGCCAGTTGCGTATAGACTTGGGTTACCGGAGCACTTGCATAGGATTCATGATGTGTTCCATATTTACTCGCTAAGGAAATATCTTAGGGATGATTTGGCCCATACTCACATTGCTTTAGAGGACATCGATCTTCAGCCTGATAGTTCCTACGAAGAGGGGCCGATTGCTATTCTGGACCACAGCGAAAGGAAACTGAGGTCGAAGATAGTACCATTAGTAGCGTGCAGTGGCGGCATCATAATGCCAAGGAGTCCACATGGGAGCACGAGGATGATATGCGCGAACATTACCCAGATCTATTTTTACTAGATATTCTTTAGTTCCAAATTTCGGGACGAAATTCTGTTATTAGGGGGAAGTATGTAATACCCCGTAATTTTATTGATTTTTATTTAAGGGATTAATTGAATTAAATGAGATTTAATTGGGAATTAATCCGAATGTAAATACTAACCAGATGTGTGTTGGTATTTGAGTATGATGTTAAAATTGAATATTCCTGAGTATATACGGTAATATATTAGTATTAAAAATATTAAAATTGTCACGAGGCAGAAATACGATAATTTGGGAAATTTAGTTGGGACGCGCGTGTCAGTTGTGTCAGGAATGAATTTATTTAAATTAAAAAAGTAAATTATATTTTTATTAACTGAATGGTCATTTTGAGTGCGCCAATGTGTCCGAAAGGGTCGAAATAGTCAGAAAACACTAGCCGAGGGTTTAGTTTGGGTCCCAGGGCATTTTTAGGCAAAATCGGCAACCCAAAAGGGTATTTTGGTAATTTTAAAAATTGAGGAATTAAAACCCACGAATTTTACAGGTTAATTATATATTATTTGGGAGACCACTAAGGCCATTACCAGCAGAAGATAAGAGAGTGGGCTACGGGAGTTTTGAGAGAAGTTAGAGAGAAGTTGAAAGAGGTTCCAAACCAAATCATCTCCCATCACCCGAAATTTAAAAGGATTTGTCACCAGAAAGAATAGAGAGAGCCAACCTTGATCATCAACAACGAACCAGAACATCGGATTTAAGGCAAGTGATTTGATGTCATTAATTGCAATGAATATTTCCTCCATGTTTAGTGTAGAAACCTTATATGCTTTGAAAGTTTTGATAAAAATCCAATGGGATTGTTGTAGAAACTCTAAATTTTGGGTAGGAATTGCATGTAGAATGATTATGGATGAAATTGGTGCCCAAAAACCTAACTTTGATGATTTAAAAAAGGATTAATGATGAGTATTTAGGTACAATAAAATTCAGGGTTCATGTTCATAGGGTTTGGGGCAAAATTTGGGGATTTATGATAATTGAATGTTGATTAGGAGGATTTGACCCCAATAATATTTTAAGAAGCGACCTAGGAGGCCTTAGAGTAGTTTAAAAACATTAAAACGTTATTGGGATAAACTTAGGATGGATTTAGAGAAGAGAAAAATGAAACTGGAAAATTCTGGGCGTTTTTTGCCATCTCGTTAGAAGACCTGCCCAGGTCGTTCGAACGACCTCGTTTGAACGAGACTTATAACGAGCTGACAGTATCCCTTCTAACAAGTTTGTTCAAAGACTTCGTTCGAATGACACTCGTTCGAACGCGATTTCTAACGAGTTGACAGAATGGCCTTTTTAGGCCCGATTTATTTTGAACTTCTAGTAGACTTATTTAATGGAGCGTTAACCTTCCCTTGTTGACTAGTGGGTATAGTTATGAGAATTGGAGTATGTTGAGGAGTAAAACCTAGAATTTTGTAGTAAACCGAATGACATCTAGGGGTTACGAAATAAGTACTTAAAATTACTAGGTGATAAGGGTTGACAACTTTTAATGTATATTATTCGGGGATTTGTAAATGGGCAACATTTAATGACGGTATAGGAATGTAAAATATACCTCTATTAATGTTATAAGATATCTAAGATGTGTGAATGCTTAGTATATGTGTTTATCTGTGTATGACATACCTACCATACTTGCTATTACGGGAGGTCGGCATTCGATCAGGGCCAATTAATCTTTGTGTGCCTACGGGGGGATTTAGATTGGTACCTCGAGGGCATAGGTCAGAGAATGACTTATTGAGGAGTTAATAAGTCTGCTAATCATGGGAGCATATGTATGTGCGTGACCCATGTGATGTGAACTATGTTCGCGTCCATTGTGTGTGATTGTGACTTATCAAAACGGTTCCTGAGAGATTCGGAATACGTGATCCTTATGTACGTGATGTACCAGGATTGGATAGCAGAGTATGTATGCACCGCAGCTTAGTCTAGGGGTGCCATTATTGTATATTTATGATGATATACTGGAATACTTAAATGAACTGTTTATATACGTACAAGTGTGAATTAATGTAACATCTTTGTAGAGTTAAAAATGGGAAAACTCTTAGTAATTACTGCAACTAATCCTGAGGAATGAAGGTAAAACTCTATGTTATATTAAAATGCGGAGAATTAAACTACGAATAGTATAGTAAACTCAGATATTGTATTAGACTAGTTAGTTAGTGGAATAACTAGAATGGGTACGGGTACGTAGGAGTGCACACTTAGTTGAGAGGTGAGGAACTCATGTGAGTGCACGCACTATCATGTATTTTATATTATCTGTTTAATGATATTAAACAGTTGCTGTATTTTAAACTATTTTCACAATCAGGCTCTGACCCGTTTGCTTTCAAATCTATTTTTCTTGTAAAATCTTTTAGGTGCCCAGCCACAAGGACATTAAGCTTAGAAATTCCATACCAGGGACGTGCTGTAGCTGCTGTGAAAGCTACAGGACCTTGCATTAGAGACGCCTCCACTTTTCATTTTGATTCTATTTCAGACTCACTTATCTCTAGGGCATGTTGCCCCTTTTTCCTTTCGGACATCTTAATTATTCAGTTTTATTTCAGTATTGGATTTAATTACTTAGTGATTCAGACTTTGCATTTGGTTGTATTCAACATTCGGATTATTGAGAGGAGTATTCCTCCAGATTTATTGTTATTCCATGATTATTCTATTGTGATTATTTGGTGGTTGTTGTATTAGTATTTCATAAATTAAATTGGTTGTATGTTACTCGGATTTGATTAAAATTGACAATTCACTTTTTAAATATTAGGTGGCTAGTAAATTCTAAAACATTTTCGACAGTGATGCTATGAACTGAACCAACTTGACATTTTGTATTAATTTGAATAAAGGAGTAGCTACCCGGTATTTATTTAGTCGGGGTGTCACAGTAACAATGGTCCCATGCGAGGTATTAATGCCTCTTACGAGGCCATTTGGTGGCTGGTTTGGGGTTTCACCCTTTAACGACTTGTTTCTCAGCCGAATCTATATATTTTCAAATTATTGTCATATTCTCAAACTAAGAGGCCTGTAATTACATGAGCAGTTCCTACGAGTTACATTGGTATCGTGCGAGGTTTTCATGCCTCTTACGGGGCCGTTTGGGGGCTGGTTTGGCTTTTCACACTTCAACGGCTTGATTCTAAGCCTAAGTTATATGTTTTCAAATTATCATCATATTCGCAAACCAAGAGTCCCGTGACTACGCAGTTAGTTCCTACGACTTACATTGGTCCAGTGCGAGGTGTTAGTTCCTCTTACGTGGATGTTTGGAGGCTGGTTTAGATTTTCACCCTTCAACAGCTTGTTTCTAAGCCTAATCTATATATTTTTAAATTATCATCATATTTTAAAATTGTGAGGCCTGTTACAACGCAGTCAGTTCCTACGAGTTACATTAGTCCCATATGAGGTGATAGTGCCTCTTATAGGGATGTTTGGGTGATGGCCTGCATTTTCACCCTCCAACGGCTTGATTTTAAGCTTAATCTATATATTTTCAAATTATCATCATATTCTCAAATTGAGAGTCCCGTGGCTACGCGATCAGTTCCTACGAGTTACATTGGTCCCGTGTAAGGTGTTAGTGCCTCTTACAGGGCCGTTGGGTGACTTGTTTAGGTTATCACCCTTTAATGGCTTGTTTCTAAGCCTAATCTATTTATTTTCAAATTATCGTCATATTCTCAAACCGAAAGACCCATTACTAGGCTGTTAGTTCCTACAAGTTACATTGGTCACGTGCGAGGTGTCAGTGCCTCTTACGGGGCCGTTTATGGGTTGGTTTAGATTTTCACCCTTCAACGACTTGATTCTAATCCTAATCTATATGTTTTCAAATTATCTTTATATTCTCAAATCGAGAGGCTACTAGTTACATTAGTCCCATGCGAGTTTTTGGTGCCTCTTACAGGGCCGTTTGGCGACTGGTTTGGATTTTCACCCTTCAACGGCTTGTTGTTAAGCCTAATCTATTTATTTTCAAATTATCATCATATTATCAAACCAATAGGCCCATGATTCCACGGTTAGTTCCTGCGAGTTACATTGGTCCCATACGAGGTATTAGTGCCTCTAATGGGATCATTTGGCGGAGTGTTTGGGTTTTCACCCCTCAAAGACTTGTTTCTAAGCCTAATCTATATATTTTCAAATTATCATCATATTCTCAAACCGAGAGGCCCATGACTATGCGGTCAGTTCCTACGAGTTACATTGGTCCCGTGCGAGGTGTTAGTGCCTCTTACGGGGCCGTTTGGCGACTAGTTTGTGTTTTCAACCTTCAACGGCTTGTTTCTAAGCCTAATCTATTTATTTTCAAATTATCATCATATTCTCAAATTGAAAGTCCCGTTACTAGGTGGTCAGTTCCTACAAGTTACATTGGTCCCGTGCGAGGTGTTAGTACCTTTTACGGGGCCATTTGGGGGCTGGTTTGGGTTTTCACCCTTCAACGACATGATTATGAGCCTAATCTATATGTTCTCAAATTATCATCATATTCTCTAGTCGAGAGGACCGTGACTACACAGTCAGTTCCAACAAGTTACATTGGTCCTGTGTGAGTGGTTAGTGCCTCTTACGGGGCCGTTTGGCTACTGGTTCGTGTTTTCACCCTTCAACGGCTTGTTTCTAAGCCTAATCTATATATTTTCAAATTATCGTCATATTCTCAAACCGAGAGGCCAATGACTACGCGTCAATTCCTATGAGTTACATTAGTCCCATGCAAGGTGTTCGTGTCTCTTACGGGGCTAGTTTAGGTTCGCGTCAATTCCTATTAGCATTTTCATTTGTCTAAAAGGAAATTATTTTTTTATTTAAAATTTATGTTTTCTAATCTTTCTAGGTCCTTTAATCAGACAACTATAACCACAGGATGAATCGATCGAACATGAACATAAAGAAATTTACAAACTTGTTGAACCGGGGTGTCGATTTCAACAAAGACTACAGATTCCATCGTCTTGTGTATCTCCTGTACAATCTATATAAGGAAAGCATAAATCAATAACTAACCTTTACGCATAAGAGTTTGAATATTGAGTAATTTTTTTTATGTTCACCCTCACTATTATTTGAACTTTCGTATTACACCCTCACTTATATAATAATTTGAGATACACTCACAAAAGCATCGCTAAATCTCACATAATGAATTTCAAACCACTTGATCCAATAAGTGAACTCGCAAGCAGATAGCCAATAATAGCCTACCAAAAATAGCGATTAGGAAACAATACAGTCCGCAGAACATGATCAAAATAACCATATTAGCATAAAAGAGATCATAGCAAAAAACTAATGTAGGAGTAGAACAAATATTAGATTCGACACTAATAATGAAATTATCTCTACGTAAAAACTCCTTCATAATGAAATTAAAGAGATATTATATCATGTGGGGTATGGTCCTATGAGTGAAAACTAACAACAGCATATATATTATTCGTACATATATATAGTTTCCTTTGTCTATAACTACTATTTCCTTTTGATATTAGGTATCCTCTTTTGTTGTTTTATCTTTTTGGCTAGAAAAATAACTAAGGACTATACATATAGATGTAATGGCCTCATATTTGATTATTATGATAGTTTGAGACAGTTTAAGCTTAGTATTTAGTGTAATGGCCTCATAATTGATTTTTATACAAAAAAATAACTCAACCCATGAAGGCTTCCTTGAAGAAATGTGTAGCATTTTGAACCCCAATGAATTGAGGCCAAATTGTTAAATGGCGGCAAGAGTTTAAGAGGAAATTTTGTTTTGAATGAAAAGTCTCAAAATCAAATCATGTACATTCCCATTAATTGAAATCTTCTATGCCCTTTTTGAGAGTATCGTATAGGGGTTTTAAAACAGGGTTTTATAGAATTTAAGGTCATACCTATAAAACATATTGAACCTATAAAACAGGGGTTTACAGAGTTTAAAGGTCATACCTAGGCTCTCTGAACACACTCTTCTTCTTCATAATCCTGGCTCCTCAACAAATCCAACTAACGTATTGAACCTATAAAATAAAAAAAGCACAATATCTAGATAGTAGTACATCCATAACATAAATCAAATTTAAAAATGTTCCATTATACATTAGACATCCATTTACCATATTGGGTACTTTAGTGCATGGATGAATGCCAAACAACCAATGACACATAAAATGGAAATTAACAAATGAGTATACAAAATGGAATGATCTTTGTTATAGCTCAGATGAATGTGGCTTCGGTCTTAAAAGTTTTGTGGATATTACTAAAAAATCGACTTTGAAATTAACTTCGAAATTCAAAGTATATAATAGACTTTAGGAAAATTTAATGAGAAATAAATATCTTAGCCTATCTTCCGCTATAGGATCTATGACTATGTAGACGATTACAATTTGCAATGATTTAGTAGATCAGTATATTGACAATAGCAGTTGTATTGATGGCATCAACAATTGATTTAGCAAGAATCCATGGCTCTACTGTAATTACGAAAATGCTAATTGCAAAATATCATGATATTTTTTACCAAGTACTGCAATTAATCCTCGACACTTGTCCACAAAATATCATGGTATACTTTGATTTCACACTTTAAGAATGAAAAAGGAACCAAAAACTAACATATACTCACGTGTTATGAAGACCTCAATTTAAGAAAATTTGAAAAAAGGAACCAAAAGCCAACAAAATAGAAATACTAATAAAAATAGAGATAAATTAAAGCTCACCATCATAATTCTAACTTTTGATGAATAATCCTAAACTTCCATCGTAGAAATTTCTCCCATTGCAAACACTATGGAATTAGCCTCCATCAAACCTAATGCCACTTGAGTTACCAAATGAAATAGAGGGACAACTAACATAGTTATGAACATCACAAATACAGAGTATCAAAAACACCAAATTTTAACTCCAAAAAATCCATATCCCAACCATAGTAAGCATGCCATTTAAATATACACACAACTAATGTAATTAGTATCAAGCTATATATTAAGATTTACTAAATGAAAATCGACAAACATGTAAAAATACAAACAGTCACTAAAATAGCGTACAGCTTTAAACTAAAGCAAAAGTGTAAATTAACAGCTTCAATAAGAATTTTGACATTGGAGATCTATCAAAATAATGCATACACCAATAATATACACTATGTGTTGTAGATATGGCCAATTTCAACGACTAAAACATCTTCATAAACACAAAGCAACATAAACATCTAGAAGCCATAAACATCCGATCATCAAACCATTCTAATAAGACATTACCTAAAGGTGGAAGCCGAGAGTGGTGGCGCCTATCCCTAGCATCCCTATCAAAAGTCACAAATAAAAAGTCAAATCCCTATTAGTTTTGGTTGGTCAATTCCCAAACGACCAAAATTTTGGGGTATAAAAAGGCAAATGACTCTATAATGATCTACACAGATTCAATTGATTGGGAATAAGCCTACAGTGCCCACCGCCGAAATTAGATGAACGTGATTGATTCAGGCGATGACAAAGAAGGAAGAATTAGGTCCAAACAGAGTTAACAACCCCTAAATAATAAAGTACGAAGTTGAAGATAGATTTATGAAGTTAAATGTTATTAATTATGCGCACAAAAGAGAGAAATAACCATCTTCATCAGGAACTTGGGTGTGAAGGAAGAGGAGCATACAAGCAGGAGTGTTGGTTCAAATGGGCTTTTTGAGAACCCTTTTGAAAGCTCCATTACTGCTGATAGAAGTGTGGGGATAGCCTTTGATCGTCCATTCGTTTACTCCTACCATTATCCGAGTTTGTTCCGACTCAACGGCCCAGCCCGACTCCATCCTTTTCTATTTTTTATTATTTGTTGAAGACTTTGATCATCAACAACTACGCTCGATTTTATTTGGTGTGTTTGAGTGATAGGTGCACTGGGAAAAACGTGATGTGTTATTCGTCAGTGTGCTTTTCATTTAGATGAAGGGAGGAAAAATTGACACGTTAAATCGGCGACGAAGAGAGCGATCTTAGTGGAGAGAGATAGAGCGCTGGTCGACGGAGAGAGCGCGCACCGGAGAGAGAGAGAGAGAGAGAGGGAATGAGATGAGAGAGAGACAACCTTGAGCAGGAATGAAAGAAAGTTTTTCTAATGTTTTTTCTTAGGGTATTTTATATTTTACCAAGTGTACTCAATTTTAGCACACTTTAAAACAGTGCCAAAGTTTGGCATTGTTTTAAAGTGTGCCAGATTGTCATTAAACTATGCTAAAATTTGGCACAGTTTTAAATTGTGCCAGATTTTTAATATCAGGGTGTGCTTAATTTTTGTTTTTGGTGTAGTGAATAACCTTCAACAAGTAAGATAAATGTACAAGGGAACAAGGTAGATCATAATATGTTAGAGGATTCAATTGATGATGCATACCATGAAGTGGAAGAGAATAAGGTCATTGGCGATGTACAAGGTTCATGTGCTCGTGAAGGTATCAAGATAAACCTTGATGATGAGTACCAAAGTTTAAAATTTAAGTCGACCCAACCATTATACTCTGGTTGTGAGAAAGATTGAATAACTTTACATGCCATGGTTAGTTTGCATAGTTTGAAGACCTAATACGGTTTGTCTGGCAATAGCATGACAGGAATTCCGAATTAGGTGAAGGGCTTGCTACCCAAGGAGAATACGCTTCCAAATAGCTATCTTATTATGAAGAATAGTTTGAAAGGTTTGGGAATGGAGTGTAAATCGATTCATGCTTGTGTTTATGATTGCATACTATATCGAAAGAAGTATAAAAATCTCAATCGGTGTTTGGTATGCGATGAACCTAGATATGTCCAATCTACTAGCAAGGAAGGCACAAGCTCAAAAGTGCCTCAAAAAGTGTTGAAGAATATTTTCGTTGGTCCTAGATTAAAGAAATTTTTCATAATACCATGGATAGCGGAGGCAATGACCTGGCATGCTAGGGCAGAAGTAGGGGATAATCTCACGTGTCATCCTATTGATTCTACATCTTAGAGGAGGATGAGTTATGAGTATCCCGATTTTACTCGAGAATAGCGTAACATTCATTTGGCAATATCAACATATGATTTTAATCCATTTGGAAATTTAATCACCAATCAGAGTGTATGGCTAGTGATCCTAGCCCCACTCAACCACCCTTGTTCACAGTGTATGAGACCTGAATTTTTGATGTTGTCTTTGTTGATAACTGGGCCAAAGGCACCAAGTGATGACATCGATATCTACCTGGATCCTTTGGTAGAAGAATGAAATGAGTTGTGGGAAGAGGGTATGCAAGCATTTGACTTGTTTAGAAAAGAAGAGTTTAAGCTAAAGGTTATGTTTATGTGGGCAATTCATGATTTTCCAGCTTATGGGACATTATATGGTTGTTCAGTACATGATTATTTGGGGTGTCCTATTTTTGGAGAGGAGACTGAATCTCTTCGTATCCCGCCAGCTCAAAAAATGTATATCGTTTCCATATGAGGTTTTTACCCCCGCTTGATAGAAATAATTTTTCGGTGTATATTTCTTTGTCGTTGCGTGAAAGGTTCCTCTAGTCAAAACCTCAAATACCTTCAAAATATAACAATCTAAAGTGTAGCGGTAAGTAAGGGTATCAATCAACTTCCAAGGGGGTAAGCTAGAGACAAATTCAATTGTAATTCACTTTTTATTTTCTTTTTGTGCTTTTTCACTTTTTCTAATTTTTTTAGCTTTTTCAATATAAAAACAATAGGGTGAGGTGATGATTTAAACTAAACTAAACTAAATGTGATATGATAACAACTAACTAGAAAATTACTAAAATGGAAAATAAAGTCTAACACTAAAATAAGAGATAAAATGAGGTAAATAATTGTGAGAACAATAAAGGAATGTGATTAAACCACAAATTTTAGTTATTCCAATTAATTAATTGAATTAATTGAATTCTCCCAAATTAATATCAAAATTACAAATCAACTCTCGTTGCAAATGTAATTTTAGTAGTAACTTTTTAGAAAATTAAGTTTAAGCCCCCACAACTCTAGAAAAATAGATCTACACTCCTTTTAATTAATCACCCGCTAAGATCGATTGATTAAAATTCATGTAAATCTTAGAAAATAATTTTAGAGTTGAAATTCAAGTTATAATACCCCACTTAAGAAACCCATATCTTTAGTTCGAATCTAAAATGGGTATTATAACTAGAATTTTGATTTTCTCTCGAAAATCATTTACCCTCTCTCGAGGCGTAAATTTAAGGGTGAGGGATTAAAATTAACATTCAAAGGGACTTTTCAAGTAATTAAACCAATTAAAATAAAATGACATCAAATAAGGATTTTACCCCACCCCTTGAAAGGGGATTTAGCCCAACATGGTATGAAATACGACAAATTAATAATCAAAGGCATAAAATAAATGAGAAGAGAAAAGAACAATCAAACCCCAATCTCTTTATGCTTAATTGATCTTCAATCCATGAGTTAAAATTCATAATCCATCAACTAGAGTGATACAAACAATATTACATAAAAATTTTACTCCAATTAATCTTCACACATTTATCACTCAATAATCTCAAAAAAGAAAAATAAAAACTATTTACAAAATGGTGTTTATCCTAATTTATTTGTAACCCTAAACTTTCTCTATCTATTAGATGATCAAAAAAGATTTATTCCATCCTCCTTCTAAAATGGTCTTCAACTCTCTTTAATTAGTATGTGCCATGGAGCTAGGGGTATTTTTGGGTATTGGCTTGAGTGTGCATGGGAATGGTGAGGTGTGAGGATAAATGGTAGAGGGAATAAAAATCTGATATGGTTAAAGGGGTGTTTTTGGAAATTTGGTTAAAAGAGTAGTTGGGGGTATAATGGGAAAAGGGGTAAAAGGTGGTTTAAGTGGCATTTGGTTTATTTGGTTTTGATTTTTGCAGATTGAAGAAATCGTGTGAGGGGAATGAAATGGGTCTTTGGCTTTAAAAATGGGTTTGGGTTCTTGAATAAGGGGTAAGGATCGGGTTGGCTAGTGGTTGGACATGGGTTGGTTGGATCACGCCGGAGCAGGTGGCTGGCCGCTGGGTGGATCGCGAGGTGACACAGGGGCGCGACGCCGGCGGGTAAGGCTGGCCAGAAATCACAGGGGTAAGGGGTGATTTGATGGTTAAGGTGATGTGGTAGGGTCTTTGGTGTTTTAGGATAGAGAGAGATGGAGGTTGATTTTGTTGGTTATGGAGGTTGGAGAGAGGAGAGAGAAAAAGGTTGTTGGCGGAAGATGAAGGGAATAAGAGTTGTGTGTGTGAGGGTATAGGATAGTAGGGTGAGGGTTGGTGTTGTGTGTAGTTTAGGTGTAGGTTAGTATGGTGTGTGTGTTTAATTTCTGACCCTTAAAAATATAATACTAACTACCTAAAAATAATAAAACAAATCTAACTAAAAAAAATAAAAATAAAAATATTAAAAATTAAGAAAATAAAGTCCTAAGCTATTAAAAACTAAAATAATAAAACAAAATAAAAAATGAAAAATCTAAAAAAAAATGAAATCAAAAGTCCAAAAATATAAAATCTAATAAACTAAAAATAAACTCTTAAAAACTAATCCTAATAAAATAAGACTACACTAAAAACTAATAAAAATCAACATAAAATAAAATTATACTAATAAAAAATAAAATAGAAAAATAGAAAATACTAAATAAATTCTAAAAATAAAAACGACTCAAACTAAAAATCTAAAAAATAATAATAAAAAGGGACAAACAAAACGCACACATGGTTTGGGGTAGGTTTAGGCTAGGTTTAGAGTAGGCTAGGAAACGAGGTTAGTAATTAGCTCCTTTTGAACTGCAAATTGCTCCGAAATATAGCTTTTGACACCGCAACTGCAATTAAACCTTCATGTTCAACAATTAAGCACATAAGACACATATTGTCGAGAATTAACAATTAAAGTACGTCTATTCGGGGTATAAAATGTACAGTTTTGGGTGCTTATCACCTCTCATAGTTTCAGATTTGAGAAAGGTTATATTTTTTTATTGGGAGGGGTTGAACATAGGCTAATGTCGAGAAAACTTTCAGTTTCAGAAATCGAAATTAAATCTTCTGATTTTTTCCCTAATATGCTAGGTAAGAATCCTAAATTTAATAATGTCAAGCAAAAGAAGACCCCAACTGGGAATGAAACTGAGATAAGAAAGGCATGGACTAGGAGGTCAATTTTATTTGACTTTCTTATTGGAAGAATAACCCAGTGTGCCATGTATTAGATGTGATTCACGCAGAGAAAAACATCGCTAAAAATATTGTGGGCACATTCCTTGGGGGGAGTCGTTCGAAGGATGGAGAAAATGCAGGAAAAGACCTTAAATCGCTGAAACTTAAGCCACAACTATGGTTGAAAGAAAATAGTAGGGGAAGGATAATAATTCCCCCTAGTGTGTTTACTTTGACGAGTGAGGAAAGGAAGGTGCTTTTAGACACCATATATAATTTGAAGAATCCATCTAATTTTTCGTCCAACTTGCAAAGGATTGTGAATTATGCTACCCATGATTTATATAAGTGTAAGTCCTACAATTGGCATGTGATCATGCAATTGGTTCCTCTATTGTTTAAGCAATGTTTCTCCAAGCACAAGGATTTTCGGAGGGCTATTATGCAAATTAGTATCTACTTCTCACTTTTATGCGAGGGTAGTCAATCGAGAACACATAATGGTCGTAAAATTGGTGATTATTGAAGCGATTTGTGAGTTGGATGAGTTAGAGAAGTAATTACCCCCATCATTCTTTTACATAAGTGTTCACTAGTTGGTACACCTATGCGACGAGACACTTCTTTGCGTTCTAGTTAGATATCGGTGGATGTATTTGTTTGAAAGATTGATGAAAGTTTTCAATGATCACGTCAAGAATACACGATACATTGTAGGTTCAATTGCAGAGGAGTACATAACCGAGGAGTCATCAATCTATACTCGGGAATATATACCTTACTCGACCAGCGTTGATGACAGTGATGAGTTCGTCGATGAGGGTGGTCATGTGATGCGCAAACGAGTGAAATTAACGAGTTTGCGACATGAACAAGTAGCTCATTATCTATTTGACACACATGAAGATGTCGAAGAATGGATAAAGTAAGTTTAAATTATTTTAAGTTTTACATTATTTTAGATTATTTTGTACATGATTAATTTTTTCATGCGTTCATCACATTAATTTTATGCAGAAAATATGAAGCCTATGAGAATAATATAAGACGAAAAATAATGGCACAATCAGACAACGAATTTAGGTTATGGTTGTCACGCGAGGTGATTATAATGAAAATGGTTGTTATATAATGATGCATTACAATAAAAACTTTACAACTAACCTAATTAATTTATCTATATTCTCAGCTCTTAAAGGCGGGTGATGCAACATCAAGGCTTACTCATCTAGCCACTAATCCCTTGTTCATGGCACAAGAGTACAAAAAGTATCTATTGAAATGTTACGTATTCGGTGCAAGGGTGTACGAGGAAAGTACAAATGTACAGAACTCAGGAATTTCATACAAGGTTCTTACTTACGTTCGAGCGAGCGCAAAAGATAAAAATCTCGTTGAAGCTGAAATGACTTACTATGGTGTAATTCGAAATATATTTGAATTGGACTACGTAAGATTCAAAGAGGTTGTATTTTACTGTGATTGGGTAAGAGTTGAGAATACAAATTCTTGTAAAGTTGATCATGGCACCAATTTGATCATGAGAAATGAACTCGTGAGCAATGAGACATTTATTTGTCCATTTCAAAAGGTCAATCAAGTTTTTTACTCGGATTATATCAACAACGAGCCGTGGTCAATTGTCCTACATGCACCAAAGCAACTAAACAGTAGTGTGGATGATTTGGCTGCTCCTAGCGAATGTCAATCCATTTTTAATATAACCCAAATTTGAAATAATTTTTAGAGAGATGTAATAAGTATTCCAATTATTTGACATTAGTTTAATTCTTTTAATTCACTTGTACTTGATTAGTTTATGCATGTAATATTTAGATTTAATTATTAAGCATTAATTCAAAGTCCATGTCCAGTGGGTGTTTTATTCTAGTGTTTTATTTTTATCGAACATCAGTTTAATGTTTTAATTCATTTGTACTTGATTAGTTTAGTGCATTAATTCAAAGTTGTCGGTGTTTTGTTATAATATGGTTAGTGCTTTGTATTCTTCTAAATCATTTGGATTTTTACTAATAATAATAATAATTTTTACAGAAAATGTATTCTTTAGGGCTTGGCAGCAGCGGAGGCAGCGAGGGCTCCTCATCCCATAGGCTCCCAAAATGGGGAAAACTGGGTTCGACAGTTGATAACAAGTTGAGAATATTATCTAGATCCCTCGAGTGGGTGAAGACGATTATTGGCCGGGGTACACTAGTTGGAGGGAGGTGCCAAATGAGCTCAAGTGGGCTATTTGGGCGGCACTACAGTTAATGTATTTCAATTTCACTTTCACTTTCAATTTCAATTTCTATTTCTATTTCTATTTCTATTTATATTTATTAGAAACTAACACTTACTTTATTTTTGTTTTGTATTTGTTTGACAGGAACAATTCGGCTTGCCTCCACAACTCCGCGATTCCATTTTGGAGAAGTTGAGGGAACAACATAAGACGTGAAAGAAAAATTTGCGGGCTCGGTACTTTGGGAAGACCGGAGACTCCATCCTCAGACTATGTGATACCGTCCCGTCGAAGGATCCGATCACATTGGCATAGTGACAAAAGTTTATAAAAAATGAGATCGAGGAGCAACAATTGTCATCTTGCCAGTCGGGGAGGGAAAACAAGACAAAAAAGATGGACGTGCACTACTCCGGGTGGACGCCTTACACCGAGGTGGAGCACAGGATGGTAAGTTTTTGTTTTTCTATAATTATAGTTTTATTTTATTCTGCATTATTTTATTTTGCGTTAGTTACTAATTTTTCATTATTTTATTTCAGGAGACGGGAAGTGGCCCTGGGGGTAGTCCACATAGGCTCGATGCCTATGTGGAAATTCGTACGAAGAAGGGCAAGGATAAGGAGGTGTCCCCGAGCTTCGCAACCATGATTATAAGTTACAAATGTTTAATTTGTTAATTATGTTATAATTATTTATTTATTTATTTAACTAATCGTGTGCCTTTTCTCATTTCAGGAAAAGCTTAAGGAAGTGCACGAGTCACAGTCTGATGCAGACAAGTCTTCTTTGACTACAGACACACTCAACCAAATGCTCAATTCTTCTTGCAAGGGAGGACTAGGGGGTAAGATCGTGGGTGGGCAAGTCTGGGATCATCAGAATGGAGACGAACAACTTCGGGTTGGCTCGTCTGGTGGACGTACATAACGAGAAGCTATCAAGGTTAGAGGCAACAGTCCTAGATATGTACTCCTTCATGAAGAGTAAGTTGGGAAATGTCAACGAGAAGACGGTGGACGAGGAGGTGGATGAGGATGAGGACATGGACGTCACTGCTTCATAGCCGATACGTGCGGACTTGCCGCTTGATGATCCAGTTCCCATCTAGTGACCTATGTCAATAATCGGTTAGCAGAGCGTGTTTTTACTCGACATATATGATGGCCAGCGGATAGCGAGGGGGTTGAGGGACCCAAGAACCCTCCCGGGTATTCCGTTTCATGGACGTGTCCTTCAAGACATCGAGGCCAAGGTTCTCGTCATGCATGCGATACCTAAAAATGAGAACTCCGCATTGTGGTTGCGCGAACAACGTTACGTGAGGCATACTGAGGGGTGTCTCAATGCATATATCGTATGGCCTTCCTTCCTCCTAAAACCTACCCCAGACTCTATGCCTTAATTTCTTGTATCTATTTGACACTTGGATTATATTTGTATAGTTTTGATTTCTTATATTTTGGTTTGGATATCGATTGTATTTCTATTTTATTTGGATATGGAATTATATATGCAATGATCTGGTTTTTTCATTCCATTTTATTTGGAAATATGTTGTTTGAACATGTACAATTTTGCTATAACTGGTACAAATATACTGCTGGGCAGTGGCAATGGACATACTACCTAACAGATATTTTTTTAATTTTGCCCAGAATTATCAAGGTCTTTGACCGTGACAAGTCCGTGACAAGGAAACTTGTCAAGAACTTGTTAAGGTCAAAGACCGTGAGAATTTTATAAGGTTTGTCACGGTCTTTAACCATGACAAACCTAAAACAACCTAACGGTTCCTAGAAAGGACCAAAGGCTACTCACTAATATGTATTAGGTTATTTAAAAACTCTTTTAAACTCTTTGATATAAAATCTATTATAAGTTATAAGTTAGAGAACACTCACTCACACAAGTAAAAGTGGTGATGCTAGATATAAAAATAATTCTCTTTAAAAATGAGATGAGGAAAAGCAGAAGGTGACACAAAATTTGTTCTCAAGTAACCCACCGTGGTGGTAAACCCTGTGTCCCTAGTCCTAAGACAACTCACACACCCAAGTCCACTATTACCAATTATAAGTTACAAATTATAGTCGCCAAGTCCACAATGAATTTAACTAAGCAAATACACACCCATACAACCAGCCTAGTCTAAAACAACCCAAATCAACCCAATAAACCCAGGTAATAGTGAATACAATACACACAACACACCCAAGAACACTAATACCAAAGTTTAACAAAAGAATTCAACAACACGAGTGTAAATGAAATAGCCAGGCCAATACAAAACCAGTACACCCAGGCACAAACTAAACAACCCCATGATACTGAATCTTACTAAACAACCAAGGTAGTGAAAGCACGAAATACACACACAACTACACACTCAAACCCGAGACACCGTGAAGTTGTACAAAACAGATTTAATAATAAAGTTTATTTTAATAAAAAAACAAATAATCTTATTAGAAAAAGAGACTAAACACAAACCCGGTTAAGTCTATTTTAATTGACATGAAAAATTACCAATCAGTGACTAAGTGAAAGGTAAAAAAATACTGAATTAATCAATACTAAAAGAATGATTAAATATTAAGTCACAAGTAAGGTCTTCCTTAATAATAAATATTCAAGTAAAGATTAATCCTTAAACAATTTAGTTGGCGCAAATGATCACAAATAAAATAGGAAATAAAATTTCAACAATTGTGTTGCGAAACTAAAATTAAAAAAAATTAACTTAACACCAAATAGAATATGAATCAATTTAAACTGGTGTTATGTTAAAATATTAAGTCAAAGTAAAATGAGCAAAAGATAAATATGTGTAGCATTTATCTCATACAAATTAGGACTTAATTAAAGTTACCACAAGATAGATACTAATATTTTAGTTAAATCCAAATTGCAAAAATATGTAACACAAAAAATAATCACAAAGAATAAATTTTAAATCTTAGTTTAAGCCAATACTATAACTAGGTTTGGATCAAAAAATCATACACACACAAACACCACTTAAGTGTCAAAGAATACAACAAAAAGTATTCAACTTAGACAATAAAAAGTGTATGAGTCAATTGGTCAAATCCAAGTCAAATGAGTACGAGATAAAGAGTGTAGCACTCGACTCAATAAAATATGATGGATTTAACTAAAATAAAATTTATATAATTAAGGATGTGATTTAAAGTCCACACACTAATTAAACCCAACTAAATAAAGTGAACACACAAAAGTTCAACTTAGCTTTTAAGTTTTAAACAGTTAAGTCCAGTTTAACAAGTGCACACACACACTAAGTTAGGTGTAATAAAACTCTCAACAATAAAAATTGAAAATTCAGAGTTAGTCCAAAAGGGTCTAAAATAAAAGGCAGTCCAAATATTTTGGTCCCAATATAAGTAAACAGAACAAAGTACCACATAAAATTAAACACACTAAACAAAACAATTAAAAGAGTTTGATTAAAACCAAACTACTCAAGACAAGTCCAATAGGGTAAATAGTTTAACCAATATAACAAAACTACTCAAGAGAGAGAGAGAGAGAGAGAGAGCCCTACTATAAGGGCTCCTTATGGTGCAGACCCCGGTACATACCATTTTTTTTAAATAGTAAAAAAAAAGAATTTTTTGATGAAACTTCATTGATATGATCTCTATAGTAAGAAGATCATCTCTAATTTTTTTCATCAAAAAATTCAATAAAAAATCATTGAGATGAGGTGATATGTAAAAAATGGAATAAATATGCATTTTCGACCGTTGAAATGTTGACGATCATCCACTTTTTGATTGAATTTATTGATGAAACTTGATTGATATGATCTTGATAGTTAGAAGATCATATCCATGAAGTTTCATCAAAACATGCAATCAATAAAGTGGCTGACGCCGACCCAACATTTTAATGGTTGAAAATGCATATTTATACCATTTTTTTACATATCACCTTATCTCAACGACTTTTTCTATTGAAGTTTTTATGAAAACAATTGGAGACGATCTTCTCAACATGAAGATCATATCCATGAAGTTTCATCAAAAAATTCATTTTCTCACTATTTTAAAAAAATAGTATGTACTGGGTCTGTACCATAAGGAGTCCTTACAGGAGACTTTATCTCTCTCTCCCTCTCTCTCTCTCTCTCTATCTATCTATCTATCTATCTATCTATCTATCTATCTATCTATCTATCTATCTATCTATCTATCTATCTATCTATCTATATCAAAATCGCGAACCAAACAGCTCCAAAAATGATCTTCTAACCGGAATATCAAATAGGCTCAAAACCAGAATAGACCCAAATAAGTATTTGAAGAACAAAAATTCGAAAAATAATAACCCAAATACCGGAATGGAACTCTGAGCGTTTAAAGATCCGTGTTGAAACAAAAAATGATCCAACAGATGTTACCAACTCTTCAAACCAGTGCAACCAAATCACCAAACCTAACTCTAAAAAAACAAACTAACAACAATCTCAGACTAAAAATGAGTAGAAAGTTTTAGAGAGAGAATAGGGTAGGTTGTTATTTCGGCAGGAAAAAAAAACAAGAGAGAATGAGGGTAAAAAAATCGTGTATGGTAGATTTGTAGAGAGAGGGAGAAACAAAAACCTTAACATCTAAATCTCAAAACCACGCCATAATATAAGCCCCAAATGAAATAAGGGAAAAATCGCCAACAGCCACGAAAACAAAAACAACGGCTCTTTTTAAAAAAATACTGCAATTTTGATTTAGTTAAGTTTATGTTTTAATTAATCAATATTAGATTAACTAGTGTTTAAAATTAACACAAAAAAATAAAACAATAAAAAACTTTAAAACACATAAATATCAATATAAAAATTATTTAAGTTAAAAACACATAAATCAAAAAGTACACATAAAAGGTATTGTACCAGAAACAATTGTGAATTAAAACAAAATAAAGATATATATAAAAATTATAAAAATAGATTTTAATAAATAAAAAAAATGCAGGAGCATAAAAAAAATGCTTGTCTCAAAATTGAGCTGACATAAAGAGACTTAGATTTTCAAAACCTTATCAAGGTCAAACACAGTGACAGGACTAATGAACTTGTCATGGTCTTTGACCGTGATAATCCTATGATAAAAACAGTTGCCACCCCTATACTTGTCACTATCAATGACCTTGATAATTTGACAGTTTTGGTGAAGTTCTCGTATTCATTTATTTCTTGAAAAGTTACATTCGCAGTGGGCCGACCCATTCATTATGAAGGAAGTGTCCCCACACGATGTGATAGAGGTAGATATCCTAAGGATGGGAGCATGTTTGAGTAGAACGGACAATGCCTAAATCCATACCTAGAGGCGTACGTTGGGGAAAACGAGACAATTATATTGTCGAACCCAGTATACATGGATGACTAAGTGTTTTAAGGAGAGGTCTTAGCACCCTAGATGCGTACGGGGTGAATTTATGTTGTATTTTTCAGTTATGTGCATCTGTAGCATTTTTAGGAGGAGTTGAGTCCATTTTAGCAAGAGAGGAGAGCTTTTGATTCTGTCAAAACCCGTCCCTAAAGTGATGAAAATGAGACACGATAAAATTTGAGAGTCTTGATTCATATTTAGTGAATTTAGGTTCAACTTGATGAGAATTGTAGGACCCAACAATCCCGTGCCAAAGATAAAGGAAAAAAGGGAGAAAATTGGGGTATGACAGCACTCTAACCGAACCAGTTCGGCTCTAGGGGAGAACGGGTTCGCTTACTGAACCAGTTCAATCCCCATGGTGAACTAGTTTGCTCTAGTGTCCTGCCAACATGCAATTTTCACCCCATTTTTTCACTTCCCGCCAACCTTTTCACCTCCCCTCCCTCCCAATTCACCCGCCTTTCCCTCCATATCCTAAAATCCAACCCAAAAACTCCCCCACCCCAAAAGACTTCTATTTTCCCATTCCCCACCAAAACCTTATCATTTTCCTACCTTGTCACTCCCCCTCGCACTTATAAATACCACACCCTTACACCATTTCCTTCCACACCAAAAGTCTTCCATTCCTTCCTACAATTTTACCTAGTTCTTCCCAAATATTCAATTTTCCTCATGGCCCCCAAATCTCATATATGGAAATTTGATTCCATTGAAATTGAGGATAATGAATCTAGAGACACATGCTGGTGAGTGAAAGAATGTGATTGGTGAAACGAGTATTTTGGCCAAAACGACACCATCTTCATCGAACGAATGTCACTTCTTTATTTTCTAGATTCGGGTGGAAGAGTTGGTTGGCTAATGACGTGGCTTTCATCCACGAGGACATTGTCCAAAATTTTATGGCTCTCCTATCTTCACTTCAAATGATCACTATGAGGCCTATGTTAAAGAACAAACGATTCCGCTCACACTCAACATCATCAAGTGAAACATTCACGCAATGGGGGTCGAATTCTTTTATCGTCCCACCTATCCATATAAGTATCCAACACTCACTCCTCTCCAATTTTCAAGATGTTGGCTACATATCTTAGGTATGATAAATATCTTTACTTCCTATTCGACATGCAAGCCTGGATTATCCTCTCCCACATTTACTTCAACGAGGTCACTGTCGTGGCCCACGACGACACCATTAAGATATATCTCCTTTACCCCTGCTTTGTCACCACTCTTTGCATCAATGCGAGTGTTGTTATGTGGGGCTCTCGAGCATGCGATCCTAAACCCATCAATGCAACATCCACCGGGCAAAGTAACACTCGAGCAAAAAATGTCCAACCTCCCCTCGAGCCCCCTTTTTAGGATGTTAAAATGGAGGAGGGTGCTGAAGAAGAAGAAGAAGAAGAAGAAGAAGAAGAAGAAGAAGAAGAAGAAGAAGAAGGTGACGAGGAGCCGGAAGAAGAAGGTGGGAAGAAGGGGATTTCCAAAGGGGTGTCCAAGAAGAAGATGATCCGACCGACTCGAAGTATGAGGCCGATTTCGACGAGCACGCATTTAATACAATGGTCATTAATAGCCGTATGGATCAACTCGAGGCCCATCTTGACAGGTTTATCTCTGAGTACCAAGATGAACGATGTGACTACCAAAGAGATACTCATATGATGATGCGGCTTCAAGCAGATTTGTACCGCTTGAGCATGGGACCGGGTGCCCAAATGCCCGACTATTAATGGGACCCATATGCTTATGACCCGAATCCACCAGGCCACTCACATTAGCTCATGGAAGTGCTTTACCTTTATTATGTAGTTCTTCATTTTGTATGGTTATATTTTTTCATGGAACTATGTAATCTATCTCTCTTGTTAATGTAATTTTATTTCAGTTTCTTAGTGTCTATTGCATTTTAATATTTGTTTGTTTTATTTTCGTACTATTTCTTGTCTTATTTAGATTTTAGTACTTTTGATTGAGGACAATGCAAAAGTTTAAATTAGGGGGGGGGGGGGGTACAAGTGTGTCTTTTAAACTTCAAAAATTTTAAAATGCCCCAAAAATTGAAAAATGTCAAAAATAAAAAAAAATAAAAAAAATTCAAAAAAGTCAAAAATATTTTTCTTCAAAATAAATAAAAATTAGAATTTAAAATGCTCAAAAATATCACTAAAATTTTGTTTGAAGTCTCAATTTGTAAAAGAAAAAAACTATTCCACTAAGCTAAAATTGACCAAAAAAGGAAATTGAGTGAAAATTAATGACTTAACGAATAAGAGTGGAGATTTTAACCCGGTGAAATTTTTTAGCCTAACATCGTTTTCAAGTAATTAAATCCATTCGAGTTATAATTAAATCAAAAGTTCTTTCAGCGATAAAAACTAGTTGATGATCTCTAAATCATTGTTTGATCGGTTACGAAAAACGAGTGAAAATATAATTTTAAAAATGCTCTAAAATGTCTTAAAATTAAATAAATTTCTAGATGCATATGGTAATGTGATTAATAATTCGGGCATATGAATTAGGCCATATTTTGTTTACCCAAAAATATTAGCCATAGAAACTCATGAAAATATCCTTTTGAAAATCAATTTGAGCCGATAAGTTTTGTGAACTGAAAAAATCAAAATTAGCTCGGAGTTGTGAAAATCGAAAAATTCATCAATTAAGTCCATTCGGTATATAAGAAGGGGCACAAAAATAGAAAAATGCTCAAACAAAATAGAAAGAAAATAAAGAAAATAAAATAGGAAAAATTTGAGAAAGTTATGAAAAATACATGGAAAAAGAAAAAGGAAAGGAGAAAAATGAGCAAAAGTCCGAAAAAGTGCCAATGGACATTGCAAGAAAATTTTTCAACTCTGACATTTGCCAAAATTTTCATTATCACCCAAAACTCCTTAACCCAAAAAAGTCCTAATCGACTCCGAATGATAAAGTCAACTACCGTGTGGTGAGGTAAAAATACAAAACGATGCAAATAAAGAATGATTATTTTCTATTTTTCAATGACCGCAATCCATTCATGAGATCATATTCACCGCAAAAAAATTGTATTTAAAATTGTGTGCATGAACTCTTGTCCAATTACATTTACACTTAACATCATGCACGCCGAGAGAAAAAGCCACAATTCGAGCGATTGATTTGTGAGAGCATTCTGGGAGAAATTGAATCAAAACAAATTTTCAGAAAGTAACGTAATGATTAATCGGTGGAGGTTAGCAATTGATTAGCATAAGTATGATCTCATCTGAACGAGAGTCAACCTAGTAGAATTCCCCCTCACAACTCATCTCAGACTCATCCTCATATGGGACCATGTTATAATGGGCCAACTAAAACAGTCTTCGCCCTCAAGACCCACTCTAGATAACATCTATTGTTTCTCATGAAAGCTATTACTATACTCAGGCCACACCATCCTCAAGTCTCATCCTTATCATGTGTCGACTCATACAACATCATCAGGACGAGATCGGTCACGTCATTTGGGAGATAGGCATAACCCTCGGTCTTATCCATGTGGAAGGTTATCTCATCAGTCTCGCCAGCCAATAGTTCACTTTGCCAACATCAACAACTTATGTGGAACATGTGATCTAGGCATCAATGGAACACGTGGACAAAACCGTTACAAAGTATAAGCCCCACGTGAGGGGAATATTCACTCATCGTGTAATGCACATGTATTGTACATCTGTCGCTCTGTCAATGGTTCACCGATCTCATGCACATAAGATGCATGCTAAAGGGTGACACTGTGAACTCCCAATACTATAAAAGGATAGTCCATCATCTTCTCAAAAGATCAAGAATGGTATATCCTACTGTTATTTTGTCAAATTACCATTGTAAAGAGGTAATGAGCTTGTAAACACTTTAATGGATTCTAGACTTATATTATAGTAGAAACATTACTCATTGGCACAATGGATGTAGGCTAAGGCCGAACCACTTAAATACTTGTCTTCTATTTATCTCTCATGGCTTCTTCTTATATATATTTATATTACAATTTTATTCCTCCATGGTTACACTATTCTAGAAGCTTGAGTTGATCACTAACTTGAGGTGGTGATATTCCACATCAGCATTTTTAGCACCATATGTGAGAAGATATCATTTCTTGTTCTTCTTTGATTGAGCACTCCCCCTTGCCTCTGGTGGTGATCCAGTTCCGCCGCTGCTATATTTGAATCACCATTGAAAAAGCTTGAGTTTCCTTTCTCAAGCTTTTTCTAGTTTTCATATTATTCCATCTATTCTCTCTTTGTTTTGGATTGATCTCACTTGAAATGGCCACTGATCCATCGTGCAATATTGGGGATGGCTCCAGACAATCGCCTTAATAGTAAAAAATGGTTGATGTGGAAGTGGGGCTGAGATACCTGGTCGCTAGCCAGTAACAAATGTAACATCTGTTTATGGCCTTCAGGCAAAGCGTGATAGGTAGGATTCCTGATAAACCAATGGATAATATCATAACTCTAATAGCCAGAGAGATAGAGGATGCAGCGGAAAGGGGAGCACCACTAGCCTATATTAAGGAGTCATAACAACATCATCGGAAGAGGGATGTTGTCGATTTGCATAATGTCCACCTCGAAAAGAAGGTTCAAGGGTGCCCAGATGACCAAGACTTCGAGAGGAATACCGCTCAGAGAGGTATGAAATATTAGGAAATGCCTGTTGCCCTTGAGAAACCCTGACACAAACCTACCAAGGTTAGAGCATCGAGTACACTCCCAGGAGCCAACAGAGAGGCTTGGTGTATGGAAGACTACACAGAGGGTCAACTTTTAATTATCTCAGCCCAAGGGATGAATCAAGATAAGACTAACATTATCGCTCCCATAGTTTTGATGAAATGAGAATAAATGGTCGCCATGAAGACGAGAGGTCGAGACAGGATCGAGAAAGGGAGGATCACAGTGAGGTCAACAGAGAACTGCCAGCCGAGAGCTAGTGCCCGAGGCAGTTGTGATAGAAGGGGATGGGGATAATTGATTGGCAAAAGAGAAAACCTAGAATATTTCCATCCAAGTACAAAAATATAAGATTGGTAATTTGATAAAAAGCTGAGACCCAAACCGTCGCAGGTAGATAGAGGGGTCACCATTTGTGCCGAAGATTATCAGTTAACTTATAACATTCGTACTTTCGAATCAAGTTAATTAAAAACCCTAATGATATACAATTCTTATTTTTATCCCTTATATACTATGAAAATTCAAAAGTGTCCTAAATAAGGATAAAATCATTTTTACAAAACCTACAACTTTATTAAATTTCCAAAGTACCCCTTAACGTTTTAACATTTCTAAAATGACCCTTGAACTTTTCAAATAACTATAACTTGACCTATACTTAACCCTTAGAACCAAACTCTATATCAAATTAAGCCTCTAGACTTCAACTAACTATAAACTATAAATTTATCCCTTATATTTTCTTTAAACTAGAAAAATACACCAAATTTTAAAAAAATACCCTATTTTGAACCAAATAAGTGTATACACTTCCAGCCAAGGACTAAAAACTAAAAAATCAACATTTATATATTCTACCCTCGGCACATCATACTCCACATAGGCAGAATAGTTCAAAAATACAAGCAAACATCATGTTTACATTTGAAGTTCAATTTCCCAGTAACTTATCTTCTTAAACTTGGGAAGAATCCACCTCCCAAATGATCTAATACATTCTCCTCTTCATACCCTATAAATTGCCCACGATCAAAAGCTTTAAATCCCACCTCTTAAGCTTATCTGAAATTCAAAAATTTTGCTCTACATAGGTATTGTGTCATTTTACACATTATACTTCATTTTCTCAATTTCAAACGTTTTCTCCATTCAAACTTGAGCTTCAATGGTGGATTTTGATTCGTTGACTTTGAACCAGTTTCAAATTGAAGAAATTGTTCTTAATGAACTCAGGAGCTCTAATCCAATGATTTTTCTAAAAAATAATAGGTTTTGAGCCCCAATTGCTCAAAGTTGTTTTCAGTTTCAGAAAAATAAAAACCTTAAATTCTTCACAACCAACCCACCTCAATTTTTTGAACCAAAATCAAATTCTTCCTTTGGATAGCATAAAACCAACTATGTTTATAAATACCTCTGTCATAGTCAATAGAGCTTCGAAAGTTTCATCATTTTTTTTAAAAAATACATAGTTTTATAACTCGATGAATACTAAACCCCAATCCACAAAACTTATATTTTTTTTATTTCCTTGTGAAAAATTAGGTTGGGTTGGTTCAAGAATCATCTCAAATGGATTAAAAAATTAGGAGTTATTTTAGGTCAAAGTTTTTTAAACCCTAGGTCAACTGTCAAGAGATTGAAGATGAACTTTTTAATCAGAACCATTAACCAAGTGCATGAGGGCGCGTGGACAATAAAAAAAATTCTGATTTTTTCCCAATATTTTTATTTTCTTTTTCTGGTCAACATAATATAAGGTAAGACTTTATTTGGTCAAACCTAGCCAAAGTTATAAAAAAATTAGGGTTTTAGGCTAAAAATATTTTCCTAAAATTGCAAATTGACCACTCCTGATCTTTTCAATTTATGAATTTTAACCCCAATTTTTTCTACAAATACTTTGATTAATTTTGAATCAAAAAGTCTTTTACACCAAGTTTCAAATTTAACTCTAAACTTAAGAATTTAACTCTACAATTTAAACTTTCAACTTTAATACACACAACTTTAAGTACACATTGACTAAAACAAACCTTACTTGAAACCATACTTAGTCACACAAATATTTGTAGGCAGATAATCAAGTACCACCGTCTCCCGACATCATCTTTTAACCTTTTTTAAGCCGTTCAAATATTCGTACAAGTAAATCTTTTACCTTTTCAATAGTACACTTTGTCGTACTTATTTAACTGTTATTGATATTATTTCATGATAGCCCAACTTGATTCCAAGTATGTGTAGAGATTTCTATAATCAGATGTTATTATATAATTCATGAATTATATTAATTATGATCATTCGGATCAATGTTTAACCTTTCACACCTAATAACTGATATCATGAAAATTCTTTATAATGATTGATTCAGTTTACCTTGCCCCTCTATGCATTATTATTTATTATAGAAGCATCAGTAATAAGTAGGGAGTACACTGTCGTGCTATCCCATGAAATTTTCTACTTGGCTTATGGTCTCATATCATTGAGAGTCGAAATTTTTAGCAACATACATATGAGTGCCACTTTAATTTTGTGCCTAGCCAACTACTTTTCTCCAAAAGTTTTGGATTATTTACTATTTGATTTTATTGATGGCTTATTTATTTCTATACCCATTTTGAAATATGGTAAGTATGGGATTATCAAGTTAAAACCCCTTCGATTTCTTATTATGAAATATTGTTATTTATCAGACATTCAAATTCTATACACACTCCACCTTCCATCTATACATATAATTTGTTATAAAATTGCTAGAACCTACTTAGAATATTTGTTCTAATTCCTTATTGCTCTAGATGGCCCAGGAAAAAAGTGGATAGTCTTTCTTCCCTTTTTTTGACACAAACGGATCGTATGTTTGCATATGTAACGATTGGACGAAGACTAAACTAGATGGGAGCAAGGAGTGAAACTTTACTATTACCTACTTTATATTTTTTGTTGACAATAAGATATAATTCACCCTTGTGGTGGTAGTGCACTATATGTGATGCTTTAATGAGTAATGTTATGTTTTTCACCTTAACTTTAATTCATTTCCTTTTGTATACTCTCTTGTACATTCATACAAAAAAGAAGGGTGTGACAAGTTGGTATCAGAGCATGTTTTAAAATTAACAATTAGTGGGGTTAGAAACCTATATGGGAAAAATTCTATAGCATATTACTTATTTTATTTTCTCTTAACTTATTTATCAATAGTATATATTAAATTACATTTTACAGCATGAACACATGGGAATCTCTTTTATTTAGTCTGGATATCATTCCTAATAACCATTGGGAAACTAATGTTAGATAAGAAGTGTTTTCACGACTCACATAAATAATCTGCATCATTGATGAGGATTGGGCAGACTCGAGTAGTGAAATGAAGCGATTTATGTTAACAAATAGAGTCTTGTGACCGATGCAAGTCATGAGAAAAATAAGTCATTTTGCGGATGATCAGGTTATACTCCAAGAAGAAAATAATCTTACTCAAGCCTATACAAAATCATCTCCACCAACTTATCCCGAGGCTACATCAAATGGAGAACTTACCATTGGACTTTCTTCAGATTAAAGTGATTCTACCGACGATGATCCATCCGAGCCTGATGACTTTTTTAAAGTTCTGGATTCTGATTCTTTAAAAACTGATGTTACTGTTCTCGCTTAGGAAATATAAAAAGAAAAAATGACCCTACTAATGTAACATAACAAATAAAGTAATGAATATAGTGTGACCAACTACTATCTTATGAGGTTGACCAACTCTAACTTTTGCAAAATAGGTAATATTATGAAATATTACTCTAATGTAACATATAACTCTATATTTTAGTATAATATAATTAGGCTTGTGATATACTCTTTTTTTATATTCTTATGCATTTTTGTGACTATTCTATTATATTTTAGGATGGTTAGTACTCGAATTCCCTTTGCCGAGACTCAAGCTGAATAGATCCACACTTCAAGAATTATGCAATGTCTTTAAGAATTAACATCCCTAACCCAACAACAACTAATCCCTCACCCATATCCAGAGGAAATCTTTGATGAAATCTATAAAATGAATGCTCTCAAATAATTTTTGAGACAATGACGTCCTTCATTTCTTGTAAATCCAGGTGCTAGTGAAGCTGAGAAACGGATGCATCAAATTATGAAATTCTTAATGGAGTAGGTATAACTGCTAATCTTCAAATAATTCCAGATGCCTATATATTCGAAGGTCAAGCTAATTTTCGTATAAAGTTGTGTAGTGTAATAAGAATGTTTATACATTAACTTGGGATAAATTTGAAGAAATCTTCTTCAAAAAGTATTTTCTTAAAACTGAACGTGATCAATGAACTGTAGATTTCTTAAGGTTACAACAAGCAAATATGTCTGTAGCTCAGTATAAACCAAGTTTACTGAGTTGTCCCATTAAGCCATTGACTATGTGGATATCAAGATAAAGAAATTCAAGAAGTTTAAAAGAGGACTACATTCAAGTATCAAGACATCTATCACTCCTTTATAAACCCGATATTACTCTCAACTTAGTGACGTTGCAACAATTGTGGAACAAAATGCTTCTAGTGTTGTACGATACCCTAATCCCATTACTACAAATAATCATGTTATTAGGAGCTTACCTTAATCTCGACTTCAGCCTTATCCAAATCTAACTCGACAAGTTTATTCCCAAATTCGTCATAACACTACTCATCCATTGATTCGTTGTCATGAATGTCAAGAAGTAGGACATATTCTCCCGGAGTATCCTAAGTTGAAATTTCCTCCAATCCGCCATCAGTTAGATAATCCCCTGAGAATTCAAAATTCCCAACCTATCCAAAACCAACCCAAGATAAATCCCTTCAACAAAATTGTACCAGTCCCTAGTCATGGCTATACTGCCTATACAAAACTCCCATGACTTAATCGAAGGAAAAATATTTTTCTATAATCTTCCCGCACATATTTTATTTGATCTGGTTCAACACATTCATCTATAAGTCTGAAACTAGCTAAAATTTTACAATTATTACCTACATCTTTAACTATTCCATTGGCAATAGAATTACATATGGGTGAAATCAATACACCTACTCAAGGTTATGACAATTGTAAAATTCAGTTAGGTTTTGGTACGCTCTTGGTAATTTGGTAATTTTAGATATTTGCAGTTTCGATATTATTATCGAGATGGATGTTTTGTCAAGACAACACTCTTATATCGATTATCATGCAAAGAAAACTTATTTTCAAAACAAAGACAATTGTTCCTTTATATTTCAAGGATGAGGTCCTTATGATCCATCAACGTCCCAATTTCAAAATTCCTCTTCCTTAATTCGTAGAATTTTAAAATAATTCAAAGATGTTTTTCCAGAAGAATTACTAGGAAAAACCCCTTCTCGAGAAATGAATTTATTATAAAAAGTTTCCCGTAAAATCTTTGGGCTATTATCAATGGGCCGATAGATTTCAACTAGGTCGGATGTCTAAGTCCTTATAATGTAGTGAGAGTTCATGGTGGCATCTTTATAACAACAAGTCTTGCAACAAGGGCACGCTCGTCTTAAAAAAACTAAAGCGCCAAAAATCTTCCTGGGATGTCGAAACTCGTTATTTGACTGCTCTGCATTTGTTCATTGCTTTTGGTCGTTCTTGTGCATAGTCCATTCCTAAGCTCTTATGTTGCTTTAAAATTCGAATTTTCTCTCCTTCTTTGCTTCCTCAAAGCTTCGTAACCGCCTATAATTTATAGTCCCCGCCTCTTCTTGGTTCTTTTTCTTTGTACTAGCTAGTTAGTGTAGTTAGGGATTCTTCTTGCTCTGTTCAGTTATGGTGATGTTGGATGGTAAATCTGTAGAAGAATTTAGGTGTAAGTACAATATTCCTGGTTGGGTAATTATCGACTGTGCCCCCTTCCTCATAATGTTTGCAAAGTGGATGGGGGCACTGGATTCATACCCTGTTGATAATTAAGGGGGTCAGACTTCCCCCAAATGAGTTATTCCTTAGATTTTTTAGGTATTTTTCCATTGTTCCTGCTCAGCTCGTCCCCAATGTTTGGAAGATAGTAAACAATGTACATAGAATAAATACTATTTATGCAACAAGGTTGGTATTGGCCAAGATATATTACAATTACACATTCTCGAAAACCAAAGAGGGTTTGTTGTATCTAAAGACCACAAAAGCTGAGTGAGTTCTGGTGGTTAATATTTTGGATTCCTATCAGGACTATTAGGAAAGTGGGTTTATCACTACAAGAAAAATGGTCATTTATGTCAGTCAAAAACTGACATAAATGACCATTTATGTCAGTTTTAAAAATTTTCAAAACTGACATATAAAGCCCTGACATAAATGTTCATAAAACTGACATAAATAAGTTCACATTTATCTCCTTTTTTAATAACACACATAAAAACTACGACATTCAACATGTTTTAATCACTTTTTCATAAAAAACTGACATAAATAAAATCATATTTATGTCAGTTTTAAAAATGTTATGAGAGTTTTTTCAAAACTGACATAAATGTTAATATAAAAATTTTTAAAAAAAATCATTAATCCATCAATAGACAACTATTATTTGATGTTAAATCAACCATTGCAAATAGATAATAACCAAGGTCATAAATATCACTAACTTATATACATCAAGATATTTAGAATCAAATTGATGTTAAGCTACATCATATCCAAAAACTAACTAACATCTACTTATCTATGTGATACTATCCTAAAAATAGTGATGATACATCACAATATCAAAAAACTAGCATTGCGAATTACATCATAAGAATCACAATCCAAAATAATACTCAAGCTAGGACGTTGTCAAACGTAATACTCGATCAAATTTGTTCTCGACGCTATCCAACCCAGAATGAGTAACCCTGCAATCAAATATAATCAACATAGTTTTCATCAAAACACAGTCATCTCAACACATTGTCATTACAACGTAACAAAATACAATTACTCGGAAATACCTAATATATATAATCCGTAATGAACTCAATGAACTCCATTTGAATTTCATTTAGCTCATTCAACGTGTAGGTCACTTTACTGGACAATCTTCTCATCTAAAAAATTGAAGATAGAATTAAATTTATTATTACGGTATATAATAGTTAATAACTAAACAATATTTTATATAATAGGACAAAAAGAGAACATTGGTAACATACCTTTATTTCAATAGGTATGGAAGGATCCTCCATGAAGTACTTCATGAACTTCAACACAAAATATCCGCAATAAAGAGTACCATTTCCTTGCATTGGGCACTAGTCAACACAAAACATTACTAGTGAACAAATAATAAAGAGTACAAGTCTAAAATATTTTTTATACAACACAAACAAGTGTAAAAACTATAATAATTTTGGGCAGAATTTCCTCTCTTTATAGGACTATCCACCCTATTCAAAAAATATAAAATACTCCAACAACAAAACTAATAGTTCATAACAACTCATGGGCTCAATGAGAGTTATTTCATTTAAAATCTGTCACACCAATGTGAAGAGAAAAGCTGAAATTGAATCTCCTTGTATCAATCCTATTAGAGATCCAATTTCTTATCTAGGCCTGCATTCACAAAAAATCAGATATTTGGCCAACTAAAAACTGTCAAGCCCACCTCATCCATTTAGCTGAAAATCATTGTACTCAAAAACTAAATTTCAAAATTTCAAATTCACATGGCCATGCCAACTACCTCATTCTCTATGATAGCAAAATTGAACATTCGTCCATTCCTTACAAAAAAAACTCTTGGATCTTTGATATTGTGTCATTAAAGACTAATCGATGGGCCTTTTGACAAAACCTTTAATTGAAAAGAGTCGTGGTTCCGGACCAGGGATGTTTATCAAATATATATATATATATATATATATATATATATATATATATATATATATATATATATGGTATGTTGAATCACTTGTGAAGTCGACTTCACTTGACCGTGTCTGCTTCAACTTTACCCTAGACTCGTGTCGTGTAGTGTAGCAAGACTAACAAGGGGTCGAGTGGAAATGGCAGGTTCTTTTTCCCCTACCTAATGTACACAGTGGTTATATTTCAATAGACCGAGGGAAAGAATTTGCTGAGGGTCGTCTAGATCACCCAGGGACCAACCCGCCACGCCGAGCCGATACGAGTCCCAAAAGAGGAGAGATTGGAACACATTTGGTCAGTATTTGAGGAACCAGAGGTCACCATTTCCACTATCACAGTGTAATAGCAAACATGCGCTTCAGTTTCTTAGATACCTTGACCAGTTTCGTAATACTAAAGTTCACCAACAAGTTTGCATCTTTTATGGGCAGTCTGAACCACCCGCACCTCGCACCTGCTCGCTAAGGCAAGCTTGGGGAAGCCTTGACGCACTCATCGGGCGGCTCCGGGCAGCCTATGAGGAGAACGGTGGGTCACTAGAGAATAACCCTTTTGCCAGAGGTGCAATTCAGGTTTTCCTCAAGGAGGTGAAGGAGTGTCAAGCTAAGGCTAGCCAATGCAAGGGGAACTATGAATCAAATTCATCCATGCCAAGTAAGAGTGAATTTTGCTGTAGTGTTCATCATGGGAATATCAAAACCAAGTAAGAGTGAATTTTGCGGTAGTGTTCATCATGGGAAAAAAAACTCACATAATCTGAATTAACATTGCTCTCTTGCTCAATAGCTTAGTTTTTGCATAACCAAGTAAGAGTGAATTTTGCTCAATAACTTAGTTTGGCTAATTACGCTTAGTGGCTTTGATCTGATTGTCATAGCACAATAAATTTACTAAGCTCATCATCCTCAAATATACCTGCCAAAGCTCCTAGCATAACTCCAGTTCAATGGCTCCCCCCTCCTCTACCTTGGGTCAAACATAACACTAATGGTCTTGCCAAAGGGTCAACTGGACCTACTACTATAGGAGGTATTTTGCTGTGTCAGGGGTTTCTTTCCACATTTGCTTACATCATCAGATGCATATATGCATATTGCATATATGCATCTCCATATATGCAGTATGCACTGCATATATGCATCTGCATATATGCATATATGCAGTATGCAGTATGCATATATGTAGATGCATATATGCTTCATGGAGACCACTACTAGGAGCACATCGATATAGAGATACAGGTGTTGCGATGTTGAAATATATGTGGAGAATAATTCATTAAGTACCAATTCATTATTGGACATGTTTTGTCTACAGGGTGTTAGGATGTGTTGACTTTGTAGAACCATAAGCATGGTGTAACTTAGGTACAATGAAGGGTTGTGTAAATGAGAGAGAATCAAGAAGGAACATGGTGCGGTGGAAATGGGAGTATATAGGAGAGGTCAGACTTATAAATGCGGGCACCATGTCTATACCAAAACAGTAGCCGAGCAGATTAGTCAAGACCACCCACATACTCTTGGGGTGAGATTTTTTTTATCCTTTTGGAAATACTACATAGTGTAACACATTATTATGTAGGGGATTTGAACATGAAGGGGTGCTCATATATATATGCCTTTTTTGGTTTCTTCTTCAAAATCCGGGTAATGCATTACTATTTATTTTTGAGTTGTTCATGCTTTGAACATGAAGGGGTGCTCATATAGTTGGGCACGTTTAGTTGGGGAGATATATATAGTTGTACATTTTGTACAGTAGTACATTTGTACAAATATATACAGTAGTATATTTTTTAAAAGCATATTGCTATGCGTTTTATGTATTCATTTTCAACTATGTTTTGTAGTTGCATCACTAATTTTTCTAATGCATTTCACTAATTTTCAACTATGGCATGAGAAGGCCGGTGCCTTGATCGAGACCTTTTTTGGTGTGAGTTGCTTAGTGTTAAGTGTATAGCCACAAAGAAATTACACAAGGCATTTCACACTCGCTTTTCAAAAGGAATCAAAAAAGCAGGTTGTTCGCAGAACGAATATCAAGTCTTTCATAAATGCTTTATGGAAAGAGTCATGTTTAAAAGCTCGAGGAATCTAAGGGGAGTAAGCGTTAAGAAGGCTATATGGGAATCTTTCTTTCAATTCAAACCGTTAGACGAGAACTTGTATGGAAAAGGGTTCCCTATATTTATTAAAGGTCGCATCGGTTTTTCCTAGACCTCAAAGACTGGCACCTCCTTTTCATCTGCACCTGAAAACAGTGGTTAGGCTTTACCTGGACCTTCCTTCTTTTTGCATATCATCTCTGTCTTAGTCTAGTCCTTCGTATCTTCTTTTCCCTCTTTAGTTTCAATGCTCAATGGCAGTTCTCTTTAGAAAGAGTAGGGGGATGGATTTCCTGGGATGTCGATTTTGTAATCAAGACAAAGCAAGACGCCCATGCCATGATCGATGAAAATAGAAGCCGGCTATTTCTTATTTTATTGTAGATAGGACAGGTAAGAGAGAAGACCGGTTACGCCGAGAGGAACACACCTTGATCTTTTTTATTTGATAATTTCTTCAATGTTTTAACAATTTTGAAAAGTGGGTTGAACTGTTGAGTCAACAAATGTTGACATTCATGAAGATATTAAAGTTGTCACGATACAAATTGGATTGAACTGTGTTTATTTGCTCCCACCATGGATAAACGGGTGAGTTTAAATTTAGGAGGAGAGATAAATGGGTGGGCCTTTGAACTTTAGAAATGGTTTGGTGGGTAAGACTATTGCGTGGCTTTTTTTTTAAATGTGAATTGGAATTTAGTTTTAGATCTCAAATAAATTTTTCCATAAGAAATTTTATAAATGTGAATTGTTATATAGTAATGTAATTTATAAATTTTAGATCTCAAACAAAATGTGAATAGGTATAGGTATAGTGAGTTGTGAAAACTCCATCTTTACCCCTGTTGGGTTATTTTCTACACAAAGCTCAGGTTCACGCTTTTAATAGGTATAGTGAGTTTTATTACCTTTATGGTTGTTTGCAATTAAACCACAAGAGTTGAAGACCGTTGATGGAAAATTCGAAACAAGGTCCCATGTAAGGTGCTTGATAAAACGTGTTTTAAAATATATGTCACAATGGTAAGTAAGCTATTACATTTTCGTTGTTGGTTGCTAGGTGTTTGATAAAAGGTCTAACTAAGTATTTTACTTTGTATGCAACTTTCTATTTTCCAAACTTCGAATTTTCGTGTCCAACTACATGGACCATTGAGAAAAAAAAACTCCATGGTTGGTTGATATGAACAACTCAAAGGTTGAGAAATAAACAACTCAAAGGTTGCTATTATGTAAACAAAATTAGCCTTCCATTTTTCTTATTTTTGAAGTTGTAACGCATGTATAGCCAAACGGTGCTTGAGGTTTCTAAGTTACTATACATGCTTACAAAATCCTAATTGTTTTCTTAGTTGCATGGAGGATTTTTTGGGGTTCGATTTTGGATTCTATTGTGTTCTTAGTTGCATTTTTTACATTTCAAATTAGATCTAATTGGCAGGTTCAATATTCAATACCCCGGGTATACTCTTAACCCCCACCCCCCACCCCCCACCCCCACCCCGACTCATTTAAACTATATATATGACTCGAGTTAAACAAGAGAAACATTCTGCATGTGAGACGGCTAATGATGTAAGGGGGTAAGCAAAAGGTGAATATTGTGGAACCGATTAAAGATGTGAAACCTGATGACAACGAGGATAGCGATGATAAGTCAGATGATTTAATGTCCGAAGATGAATATGATTAAGAAAAGGATGGAGACGGTTCATCTGATGATGATGGCGAAAGACTCCTGCCACAAGTCCAATCAGCATACTCCTAAATTCGAGGTATCACACTTGGAATTCTTGCAAACGGACATTCAAAGCCGAAAATGCTCTACTTTCCCACTCGAAGGTGAAGAAGAGTGTCGCTAAATAAGAATGGTTAAATCTAACTACGTCTGCCTTCTTTGGGTTGATTTGATGTTTAGAACTTTCGTTTGTGTTTGTTAAAGGTACAACAAAGTGTAATATCCCTCACCCTTTCACACACACACACACACACATGTAATCTCCCATTTTTTGTTCATATCATAGCAGGTAATCTCCCTCATCCTTTCACACACGCACAGGTAGTCTCAGCAGGCTTCTCAGAAAGGGAACTCTGAAGTAGCAATACACCTTGAGAAGAAAGAACTCAACTCTTCTATGTTTCTTTCATCAGCACACAATAAAATCTTAGGCTCAGCCCCCTCAACCAATACCGATACTCTGTTGTTGTATTTACTCACTGCACATCCACATGCCACCGACTAGGTGCTCCCTGCAGCTTGAGACTCGCATTTCTTCGTCTTGCACAAAGTTCTTTTACTACACGAGTGGTTCTACACTGCCTAATTTGTGATATAGATCTTTTAAAATTTTAGTCTATGAATTTTTAGTTCACTAGGAATGGGATTTTTAGGCCATAATATTTTTAAATAGTTGTGCTACAGATCTTTTAAATTTTTAGTCTATGAATTTTTTATTGGTTTTGAATGTAAAAAAATTGATTGCACTATTTTTTAGGCACACAACGCATCATAAGTGTGAATATCTACATAAATATTATCATCTGATTGTTTCTTTTTATTGTAATTGCAGGGTGTTGGTCTATTTGTGAAATTTTAGTTTAGGTATCAGTTTTTATGTTAAATGTTGCATCATTTTCTGTATTAATTCAATAGGCTTCCTTTTTAATTTATTATCATCTGATAGTTGCCTTTTAGTGTGCAAATTGTATTGCATCTGATATACAATCTTTGCATTGGATCAGTTGTAAGAAGATTTGAATAGTTGCAACATCAAGCAAAAAGTAATGATCTCTCTTCTCTCTACCCTTTCCTCTACTCATTTTTTTCGGGGTTTGTTTGGTTTGTTTTGGATAGCGGCAAAGTTAAGATGGTATACTCTCACAGTTTTGTTTCTTTTCCAAGTTAGGTAATTCGGGTTTTTGTGTTTAAGAACCTTAATGATCTATATTTTTATAGATTAACTACATGTTCGGTGTTTTATAGAATGTTCAACTGAGAATTTTAAGGATGGTCATATGAGATTCATTAACTAAACGGTGACTCTTCTAAGTGTAGTTTCTTTTTTGTTTTTGTTTTATATCTTTTGTATGTGCTTTGGTAAAACATGAATATGCATATCAGATATCTGGAACACCAATTTCTATTGAGACTTAATTTCCTTCAATTTGTTCTCAGATGTCATTATATCAATTTTGTTATGTTGAAAAGCTTTGTTTGTTAAATATGAAGGTTCTTCTATACTTCGATATATATAGGGAATTCACCCAAGCTCTACCTTCTTGATATTGCACCGGCAATGACCTTACTCACATTTAATGTGCAGCAGCTCCAAGTGCAGCAGCAGCTCTAGGATATTAACTCCTTTTCCTCGAAATCGTTTCTTCGGTACATCTAAAAATATTTGGGAAAAATATATATCAGGTATAATCATATAATCGGTATTGATATATATATATATATATAAGAAGACTTTTAGAGGGCGACTCCCACTGGAGGAGGGGCAGATGCTACTATATCCAATGCAAAAATATATAAAAAAGGAGTGCCCCCTTGAGCACCCTTATCATTAGACCCGTAGAGCCTTTTGAAGGTATATATATATAACGTTGATACATGTTATATAACACCTACTATATGATAAATTTACCTTAATACAACTCCACGATGCGTTATGCCTTTTCCCATCGATGTTCAATGTGTTAATCCCACTACATGTAAAGAGAATTAAAAGACGTGTATTAGGTAATGTTCAATAATAATGCACTCATCATGCATGTCAAACAAAATTAAAAATTATATTATACTCACGTAGTGATATACATCTTATCTTTGTCACTCGGTACCGTATTCAATGAATCCAACCAATAAATAGTTCTTGTGGACAAATCAATGACGATCAATACCCAATGGAACCTGTAAAACGAATTTTGTCATAATTATATAGTCTAGAATATAATAAAGATTTGTTTATTCGTGTGGAACATATTAATTTAACTACTTACATATCTTCGAGATTGTAAGGAATGAAACAAATCTGACTTTTTTTTGCATTCCCCAACCTTTTTCCAATAAGTCGAGTTAAACCAAATTTTTTTGTACCATTGAAAGACTCGGGATTGAAGAATTGAAACTCTTCTCGGGAGCACTGAAACTTATCATACAAGAACTTGTAAAAGTAAGTAACTAAATTAGTCACTACGCATTTTAAATAACATGATTAAATCAAGTTATACCTCATGTATGCAACAATGCACGTTACATCTAAAGGCTTCAATGCACAAAAGTCTAACAAATCGTTCTTAAAAACATAGCATTGACCTTTATCATCTCCAAACATCTCTTTCTCCAGTGGAATCGTTATTTGAATCGTCTTCATTATAAATAAATTATGGGTGAAGGCAGTTATCAAATCGCAATCACCATTCTTGTTTACTATATCACATCTACTTTCACCGAAGATATCCTTCTCTTTCTCATGGCCTGCTTTTTTCCTAACTTCCATTTCATTCTGCATTGAATCATGTGAAATGTCAGAAAGCAATGTCATTCATAGCACAAACACAAACTTATAGATAAACATAAGAACCAATGGTTTACCTCAAATCCCAACACTAACTCTTTGGGCCAAGCAACATATGACCCAATAGCCTCTTTCACAAAATACATTTCACTTGGAACAGGTATCGGGAGGATGGCACTAGAAGAAATAACTTTAGAAATGGAAACCCGAACATTGTTTTCTCCCAATGCTATATTATGAATTTTCTCGTTCGGTCCATTCCTATCGAATACGATCCCCTCGGCAACGATGTTAGTTTTATTGCCAATAGCCAACCTACATTCTCTAACCTAAATTATGAAAAATAATCACAAAAAAATTTAGCAATGTGTTATAATTGAGCAATTTATTGGCCTCAACCAAGTAAAACTACATAAAATTCAATACCCTACTAATCCAACCAAGTAAAACTACAAAGTTATCACCATCGAGAAATGTGATCCCATTACCTTTGAAGAAGACAATTGTTTCGTACTTTTATCACTAGTTATCGAGGAAGGTTTCTTACTTTTCACAGCAGCTACTGATTGAGGTAGTAACGTTTCACTATGTGTTACACCACTATCTGTGAACTATGCCAAAGAAACACAAAAACAAATTGCAATTACAACAAAAATCACAAAACCTTAATGGAATGCATTTGTATAATTATATGTATCATTATACCTTTGAAGAAAGTGATTGTGTTGCAATTTTTCCACCCGAACTTGAACGCTTTATATTTTCACTTTCACGCATATATGAAGCAACTTTCTCAGCTCGGGGTGCGGCTGTTGGGGCTGCGGCAACCGGCTCATTTCTTAACTTCAACTGGGCTTCCATATCTTTTAATCTTTTCTTCGCTTCTCTTAATTCAGATTCTAACTCGGTAATATGTCTCTTGGAACCACTCTTTGGAAGATTGAAGTACCTTGTGGGAACAACTCTGAATCCCAACCCCCGAACACGGGCCGAGTGTTCGGGAGTACCCAATGTCATAGTAAGAACATCATTACTTCCTTAAGTGATTAAACTACCATCTTTAACTTGTCTTTTCAATTCAGCCTACAATGAAGTAGATTCAATCATTCAGAATGTCATCTAAATATTATCAAAATTATAAATCATACACTAAAAAAACACCAAATAAAGGAGCTCGTGTCGTAATTTATAAAAACTAACCATTTTATCCGCCACCTCTTTTAATGAATCATCTCCATATTCACCATTTTTCTTTTCACGGCCTTTCAACCATAAGAAATCCCTGTCATCTTCATATTCCGAACCCATCTTCTTTTTCTGGTATCAATTGTAAAACAGAAAATCATATTATTAAAGAATAATTCAATGTTCAAGTTCAAACCATCACAAATCTAATGAAAATATTCAAACTAAAACATACCAAATCTTCAGCAAGACCGACGTAACCCTTCTTGCTCATACGATGATTGTATGTGACCTTGAATCGCTTTTCCCTTTGTGCCTCACTTGCAATCTTATAAATCAAAGCCAAAAATTAGAAAAGAATAACAAAAAGTACCACACAAATCTTCTGCTATTTTTTCAATTATACCTCAAATCCTTTGGTTAGCCTGCTGCAAACAAATTCAGTCCACACATCTGGACTAATGAATTTCTCGTATTTTAGAGGAGGATGTTTGAGAAGCTCGCGTTGGTGTCTCAATGGTCTAATCCAAAGTCTCGTGAGGTTTGTTTTGAACGCTCTCCAACTGCAACCCATAAAGGATAACATCATCCTCTTGCTGTTCGGATCAATATCAAATTTGATCTAAAAAAGAAAGATGTTGAATACATGTCTTAAAATCAGTGTAAAGTTGTCTTAAAATCAGTGTAAATATGGTAGGTTTTGGATTTCGACACACTCGGATTGCTTGACAAAAAGTACCACACAAATCTTCTACTGTTAATTTAGCTGTAATAGTTTGGAAGTCTTCTATGAGTTGATTACTTAGCTTTGATTGGCCAGCTGGCTGGTAATTTAGTCTGTTAGCAAACTAGTGTTGTATAAAAGGAGATTAAATTAAACCCAATTGTAATCGACAAGAATTGGTATCAGAGCAGTAAGTTAAGATTGCACAAACGACGAAAACTTGATGGCAAGCGATAGAGTCAGGGTTTGCATAAATACACCAAACATAAGATGTAATGGATCACAAATTGGAACAAATACGAACAGAATTTAAGAGTGATCTGAATTCAGCCATGGATACAACAAAAATGCATCAAACAATATTTTCTATATATAACAGCTATATATATATATATATATATATATATATTGCCTCCCACAAATCATTATTCAATTCGATTGGCACTTTAGGCCAACTTGGATAAGTTATCGGCACAAAGCACTTCACCATCAAACCCCCATAACTTGATAATTCTTTTTTGCTAGTACTTATTGGTTGACCAAGATCATTATATAAAACTCTTATCCGTTCCTCACTGCTCTTTATTTTAGTCAATCGCTTTAGCTTCGCCGCACCTCTGCCTTTACTACTATATTGTGAAGGTTTCTCCATGAGTTCGAGATCAATGTCTTCCATTTCAAGTTAAAGCAATCGAACTATTGAAACACAAAAAAGAGCAATAATATAGATTTCAGCAATACAAGTCGTAACTACTCAAATAATACAATTATTGAAATGTACCACAAATTAAAATTCACCATTTTATTCTATGTTAATTAAAATGTACAAGAGCACAATTGCCAAAATATTAAGCTGAAAATAATAATCCATAGTCTAAAACAAATGTCACATAGCCCATATTCCATACATTCAATTTCCAACAATCAACTGTAGTAGGTTCCACACAAAAAACTAAAAAGTTGGACAACTTCACCAAACAAGCTTACATTTTAAGAACCTATAACTAATAATAAAGAACAATTCAAACATTAAGCATCATAACATCATCTAACACAATTATGTTGGCGTATTGTCTATCCATGTCCCCTCACAATCTTCACGCATATAAGTTTCGAAAGATTCCTCAACCACGTCGAAGGATTCAATAGTTGGCAAAACTGTAGTGCAAATATCATCCCCGAGACATACATCATTGAGATCATCTTCATCATCTTTATCATAGTAATCCCTTTGAGGAGTTGACAATACAATTGAATATTTAGGATTCATTTGGTCCGAAACATAGAAAACTTGTTTCGCTTGAGAAGCTAAGATGAAAGAATCGGATTTATGACCAACTCTATCAAGATCGACGGATGTAAAACCAAGCTCGTCTATGTTAATTCCATTTTTGTTGTCAACCCAATCACACTTGAATAAAGGAATCTTAATTGAAAAATAGTCAAGTATCCATATCTCCCTTATGACACCGTAGAAAATCATATCGGTACGAACAGGATTGTTGTCCTTTGCACTAGCTATCTGCAATGTCTTAGCAACTAGGCTCACTCCACTGTTTTGGGTTACTCGTTCATCATCGCGATCCTTTGTTAGGTAACGAACACCATTAATGACATATCCGTGAACTTTGATGACGTCTCGATGAGGTCCACGAGCAATCCATTTTAAGTCATATGAGATATTGTTGTTTGGGAGTTCTTCTTCGAGAGCAACCTATTAATATAATAATTTTAGTTACTTACAAAACAAAATTCAAACATATTGAAGTAAGGGGATATTTCGTCTTTATTCCCACTTTAGTTTTTAATATTAGACCTCACCAACTATTTAGTTTTACTTTACACTCTACCACTATTTTCCAGTGGTTGGTATTAGACTTCGAAATTGTTTTTCACTAAGATTTGCAACTAATAAATAAAAAAACAGTGGCATTGTTTAAAAGAAAACTAAAAAATGGGTAAAGTCTTATGAAAATTAAAGTGTTGGTTAAGTCAACATGTCCCTAAATCATACCCTTTTACTTAACCAATGGATAAACGTGCGGTTGTGCTCTTCTTCAAGCCACTTCTTATTTTTCCCTTTTCGAGGATGGGTTTCTTTCAAGCACTGTTCATGCTCCCTAACAAGGTATTAATGAGTAACGCAACATTAGTTATTAATATATGAGATAAGTATGTGAGGAACTAACTTCATATTAATGGGAAGTTAGGAAAGTCATACTCTATATAAGGTTGAACATCATTCGTGTTATGTAACACATGAAGATGTGCCTGCTCCAAGGACATGCGATCAACTTCAATGACATCTGAACCTCCTATCGGTTTATCATCATCCTTCCTTTCCGTAATTCCAATTGAATCTAATTTCGATAAGAACTCGGAACAAAACTCAATAGCTTCTTCTGCTATGTAGCATTGAGCAATACAACCTTCTGGGCGATTACGATCTCTTACATAACCCTTTAATACTTTCATGTACCTAACACATTAAAAAGAAAACTAAATAGATACACTTATTTACTTATATTAATACATGATAGTAAAGTAAATTGACCTAACCTTTCAATTGGGTACATCCATCGAAAGAAAACAGGACCGCAAAGTTCGACCTCCCTCACAAGATGCACCATTAAATGCACCATAATGTCAAAGAAGGATGGTGGAAAGTATTTTGCAAACACAATGTGATCACAATTTCATTCTGAATTTATTTTAGTTTTTGCAACTCCACTACTTTGGCACAAAGGGCATTGAAGAAAAAACATACTCTCATGATCGCATATCTCACATGTTTTGGCAACACCGATCGAATTGCAATTGGAAGAAGTTGTTGCATTAGAATATGGCAATCATGAGACTTCAAGCCATACAATTCAAATCTTCCATAGAGACATGGCTTCTAAAATTAGAAGAGTACCCATTCGGGACCTTAAGGTCATGCAAAGTTTGGCAGAACATTTTTTTTCCTCTCTCGATAACGTATAACATGCTGGCGGTAGGTATGTCCTTTTTTCATTAACCTGTGGTGCTAACTCACTTCTTAAGCCCATTTTTTCAAGGTCGAGTCGACGCTTCACCCCGTCTTTCATTTTTCCTGGAATATTAAGCAAGGTTCCAATGATACTATCACAGACATTCTTTTCAATGTGCATGACATCTAAGTTATGTCGAATAGGCAAATCCTTCCAATAAGGAAGTTAAAAAAATATCGATTTCTTCTTCCAAAAATTTTCAACCCTATTGTTACTAGGACCGCCTTTTTCAACCCCATTACCTACCCTCCTCGGTCTCTTATGCTTTAATGATTTCTTCAAATTAACCGCCCTCACCTTTTTTGCCTTCTTTTCCCGTGAAGTCTTCTTTTATAGCCTCCACCATGTCAATCAACTCTTCAACATCCTCCATGGTATCCATACTAATATCGTCACAGATAGGATCACCCATATTAACATCTGGCAGTGTTTCACGATAATCCTCCTCTCTGTGCCATTTCCATACAGTATAATTCGGATCGATACCCGAACTATACAAATGTTGTCTGATTTCTTTAACACCCATTTTTAATCTATTTTCACATTTATTACAAGGGCATCGTATGAAGTTCTCATCCAAGGAGGCGTTTTGAGCAACCCTAAGAAAATTATCAACACCTTTTATGTATTCTTTTGATAATCTGTCCTTGCTCATCCAAGACCTGTCCATTCTGGCCTGAGTATGTAAACCACCACGAGTGAGATATAAGCAATAAAAGATATGTAATTGTTAAAAATAATGCAATATTATACAACATAATATATTCACACCATTAGAAAATATCGTAGAAAGTATAATATCCCTCTAAAACTATCACAAAAAATACCAAAGACACCAACACCTAATAGTAATAAGACTCAATCAACCATAACTAACCAACTCAAGAACACTAACACACCACCCAAACACTATACAACCAAAACCAATTTTAAACATTGAAGAACTTCAATTCACAAAATTATTATACATATTATACTATAATGTTATATATAATATGTATAACAACAATTGTTATACATATTATACATGACAGCAACAATTATTAGCGATTATATACCTATAATATAATGAAGTAATTAATGAAAGCACATAGTATTAGCATGGGACAGTATTTATTGCAACACAGAACACATGAGAAAGAACAATGACTTTAAAAACACACTTGTCACTTTTGGGCTATAAAAATTGACAATTTTAAAAAGGAGAAAGAAAGATATGTCTGTAGAAATTCATTACATCTCGTGTGGAGGAGCTGAGATTTTTTTAACTAAGGTCTTGTTAGGTTCTGTATTCAGTTACTAGCTTTCAGAATTTGGAAGTGCTGGAAAAAAAACAATACACTCCTTCCTTTTCAATTTAGGAATATCACATTGCTTCTTAGTACGTCTCATATTTAGAGAAGTATGTTCAAAATCAATTTACCAAATTCCAAATTAGTTAGATAGTTTAAATTTTGACCAATGATTACATTAATAATAGTATTCATTAAAAATATTAACTTTCAAATTACCACTCTCGGTTTAAGACAGTGTATTTCGTATCTCGGTTCCTTCTAATTCATGAGAATTTGGACGTTCAAATTCAAACATAAGTTGTGAATTGGTAACTTAGAATTCAATGAACAAAGATAAAGATAATTTATCATAAAAAAATTGGGGGGCTCATGTGTTCAAGTAACAAATGGCTCAACTGGAAGAAGGTTCACGATAGCCTTAATTGGCAACTGAGCTACAATTCCATGCTTGAACATGTGGATGTAATCTTTTTGAGTTTTATTGACCTACCATTCTACCTTATGAGTAATCAAAGGCTTCAAACTTGTGATGCGTAAGGTAAACATATATAAATCTATAGTGACCATCAATGAATATGGTAAAAATCTTAACCAAAATTCAACTACTAAGCACTAAATGAATTTACCCTACATTTCTAAACATCTAAAAATTATACATTAAGTTTAACATTTTGCATTACGTCAAAAACTAGATATTTTACATTTAACTTAAATATTTTAAGTCAACCGGGACAATTAATGTTTAATCGCTAGGAGCTAAGTATATTTTACATTTAGTCCACCTTATTTTTTTAATTTTGCAAAAACTCCCCTGTTTACTTTTTTTGATAATTATTTCATAAAGTTTAGGATAAGATAAAAAAAAAGTTTGTAACTGTTTTATGCAGCGAGGGATCTTTCGGAACAAAATAAAAAAGTTTGGACTATATATTAATTATAAAATTGTCGAGGGACTATTCTTCGAATGACCCTACTTTTTTTACAACAAGTCATTAACCAAAATTATTAAACATTGAACATATAAACTGAAAAGCAAATAAAATTACGCTTGAAACTAATGTCACTCAACTATTTCTTTAATGTGTATTTTTTTTTCAAATGACAATATATAAACTGAATTTATAATAGACACAATTCTTTAAAGAGTATTAGTGCTAATAGTTGTAATAAATCTAAACAAATAAAGGCCTGAACAATGCTTGGCACAAACATTACTATTTACTAATGTAAAAATAGTTGGTAAAGCAACGTACCCAAATTCTCTATGTGCAGACTAGGGCGGGGTAGAAAACAGGAGAAGAGGGAAGGCGTCCCAACTGCGAGTCTGATAAAAGATGCAAAATAAAAAGGAATAGAAATCGATTAGGTTTTCAAACAAAAATTACAAACTCATATACACAAATCAAGAACAAATGGCATATACACAAATCACACACATACATATCAAGAACAAATCGCATATACACAACACATATACACAAATCGAATCCATATATATACACAAACCCTTGAAAATCCATATTAGGGATTTTTGTACCCGATTGATGGCGGCGCCGGAGGTGATGAGATGTGAGAGGGTCGGAGGTGAAGTGAGAGGGTTGTACTTGCGAGCCAGAGAGAGAGAGGGATGCAGCGAGCCAGAGAGAGAGATGGTCGTGCGAGCTGGACGCAGCGAGCCAGAGAGAGAGGGTCGTGATAGCAGAGAGAGAGAGGGACGCAGCGAGCAGAGAGAGAGGGTGGTCGTGCGAGTGAGGGAGGGAGAGGGAGGGTTTGAGGAAGGGTTTGACGCACGGAGCAGAATAGGGGGTCATGGGTTTGAGGAAGCAAACTTTTGGAGCGGGAATGAAAAAAAATATCCCCGCCTCTTTTTTTCATTTATCTCAGTTTTTACTCAGAAGGTTGAAATAATTAAAGTATATTTATGTCATCTATATATAAATAGAGATAAATAATTTGTTTTTTATATCAATTTTACTTAAATTGAAATAAAAATTTACTTTAAAAGTCAAATTGACATAAATAAATATTATTTATGTCAATTTACATTTATCCAACATAACGTTCATTTTTAAACTGACATAAATGATGTTTTTTTCTTGTAGTGTATCAGAAGGAACTGGAAGCACCCTCCACTGTGGGAGGGGGAGAGACCAGATGACCTTCCCATTTTTTTACTATGGGGAGGCTGAGATAGGTCGTTTCTTTCTTTTCCTTTCTGCTAACTTCTTGTGAATTCTTCTCATTCTTATGGATGTTATTTCGCTTCTTTTTTATTGCATTTTATGCCAAGAACCAGGAGCCTAACATTAGCAAGATCAATACTGAGGAGCTCATGAAGCCTGGAGCATAAAGGAGATATTAGCAAGGTGAGAACCCTAGGTTGGCGGCCTTTCTCCTAGAATACAAGAACACATGCACTAACTTTATTGCTCGACCAATCGATTAGGTCCCAATTTTAAGAGCTACAGAGGTAGGTCCTTTTGATCTTCTTCTTATTGTGGAGGAAATTTCTGATGAAGAAGAGATAAGAGGAAGAGTAGATGTAGGATGGTAAGAGGAAGAAGAATAAGAATAAGAAGAAGAAAAAGAAAAGGACATGGCTCTTTTAGTCAAGAAGAGGATGTTGAGGCTTCTTGATGATGATGATGATCATGCATCCCTGCCTGATAGGATTCCTGCTTTAAAGGTTTTTGTTATAGGCTCTCCCAAGGGTAGTGGTTCTGGCCCATCCGATAAAGGGAGAAAGAAAGAGACGAAAAAAGAGAGAAAGAGAGAAGAAAAAGAAAAGAAGAGAGAAAGAAAGAAAGAAGGAGAGAAGAAGAAAGAGGGAGAGAGACAGAAAGAAGAAGATAAAAAAAGAGAGAGATAAATCTAAGGCTAATAAGAAGTTAGCCTTGTGGTCTGTTGGAGAGCCCACCGTCCCTGATCTTAAGGGGAATAGTATGGGTGATCCCTATTTTTTGGCCCCCGACCTACTGAAAGTGATCGCTATCGACCGCGAGCATTCCTCGAGGCTGGGGCCATATCAACTTGCCCTCAGGACTAAATAGGGGATGAATCTGGGAGGTCTTTCTTACTTGTTTCATTTCTTTGCTATATCTCATTTTCATTCTGGTTCCCTACTATATTATTCTTTTTACAGATGTTGTTTGACTTCACTACCCTTCTGGATAATTATTTTGATAGCTTCAAAAGTGAGGAAGAGATGAAGAAGGCCCTAGAGGCCTAAAATATGGCCATTTCCAATGCTTGCCGATCATAGGAGCGTGAAAAGAGTGAGATTTCTAAGGCCTATGATGCTTTTGGGGATGCTCAGAAGGTAGTAATAATAGAGAAGTCAGAATTCATAAAGGCTAACAAAGAGTTGACTGGAAGGTGGCCAAAATGGAGGATGACCTTTCTCAAGCCAAGGATGATAGCTACCGTAAAGGTTTATATAAAGCTTAAGAAGATGCTGAATGCCAAATAACTTATGCCTGCAAGGTCTCGTTTAAGAGGGAATGGGACCAGGGATTGAAGGCTACTGGTATACGTGCAGGTTATAAACTATTCGACCTTCATTCTCCTGCTCTTAACCCTTATATTGAAGAATAAGAAGAAAAAAAAGGAGAAAGCAGTGACCAAGATGCTAGCAACACTGAGATCGTTCCTACTGCGATTAGCGGGAGTGATGGCGCTGGCCAAGAACAACAGGTGGTTGAGAAGGGAAGACCAAAGTTGGTTAAGACCAGGTTAAAGACTAGGTCGCACCCTCATTTTGAGAACTTCATATACTGCTAGTGGCCTTCTTTTCATTTTAGGTGATGATGAAAATTTTCAATTTATTTATGTTCATCTGTTTGCATTTATGCTAATGCTTGCTTCTGGTTTGATATGTATTATTTGTAGTCTGCTGATTTAGATCACCATGTGTTCTCCCAATTATCAACTGGGGACGATTCTTGGGCCTGATATCAACCTACAAGCTCATAAAGCCTTCATGAAAATTTGTAAGTTACTAAGAGCTAGGAATGAAAATATAAAAATAAGACTGAAGTGATTGCAAAACTGAAGGATGGCCTCCATGAGATAGAGGAGAAAGGTTCCTCCGTTTAAGAGGAAGTTAATTCCACGAGGGCCCAACTTCTAGTGAGGACTAAGGTCGGCCAACTGGGCGAGGTCCTACAGTCTGAAACTGATGCTTTACGAAAAGAGGTGGCTAACTTCAAATCTTTTATAGGAGTATTAAAAGACAAAGTCAAGATACTGAGATACTTCTCTAAGGTATGACCCAGAGTGGTATTAGGGGAAGGTTATAATATTGGTTGGGCAGATGCCCCAGCAAGACTCAAATAGGTTTAAAGCATTACTTTTTCTCGAGGATGGTTGTGCGCTCTTAAAGAGGCGAGAATCCTAAAATAATCCAAGCTTTGGTACAAGTACCAGGTTGAATGTCCTGATTATATCCATAATCCTTTTTCAAAAGGCGATGAATGGATTTCGGATGATGCTATTCCTCCCCAACACTTGGATCGGGATCTCGACGAAGATGTCAAATAATTTACTCCAAAGCCAGGCGATGGTCAGAGGGCAACTGTAGCATAATATCTTGCTCGACACCCTAGCTTTTTGGTCTTATTATTATAACCTTGTATTCTTAATAAATAACTTTCTTATGTTTTGAGCATGTGCTGACTAAACATATTTTAATTTTACATGCTCGTTAGTTACTTGGCACTTTTACCGACCAAAATGATCTTGATGGATCGATTATAGGCTTTAGATAGACTCATACCTAATATAAATCATTTTGGACTTTTGTAACCGACTAAATGTTGTTTGGGTTATGGAATTCTGCCTTTCATATGTTTAAACATTCTCCCAATTCAATATGCATGAGCAGTATCATTCCATTCACTTTACATTTTAGGTCATGCCATCACACTTCCTTAGGCCTAAGTGAGATGGTGGCGAGAATGTACCTGGTTATTAGGCAATCCACCCGAAAAGTTTTTTTTTACGACCAACAGCTATTAGACATCATGGGACCACTACCTATAATCTCTTATTAGTCCATGTCCTTTTACTCAATCCACCCAGTAGGGTTGTTATTATTACCGGGGCAACTCATGAGGCCTCTTGTGCTAATAACAAGGGCCTGAGGGTAATTCGAAATGTTTGTATTTAACTTGCTAAACTTATTCATTAAACATTCAAAATATGCGTAAAGGAGATATCATTGGAAATGGTGCAAATTAATGAGATATAATCGAGATGCATTAAGAAGCCAATGCAAACTTTGAGAATAGATGGGCCAGTCCGACCTTTAATTAATTATCTCAAAAACTGCAATAATTTTTTTTGCTAACTTACAAAAAAGATCTAAAAGTAGAACTTATTGAGATTAGATTCATTCCTTGCTCTTGGTATCTCCTTTCCCTCCAGAAATTCCAGATGATATGCTCCCCAAAGATCATCTGTGATCATTCTAGACAGTCCTTCCCAGTTTGGTCCCAATTTTCCATTTGATGGTTTCACGGCACTATCGAGAACTTTTTGCAGGACATAGTCTCCTATTGAAAACTTCTTCGAATTGAACCTTTTGTTATACTGCTTGGCTTGTTATTATTGGTAGGAAGCCAACTTAATCAAGGCTAACTCTCGTTGCTCATCTGCTAAGTCAAGTTCAGTGCGTAAGGCTTTATCATTGAGGCCTTGGTCGACCAGTGTGCTGCTCATAGTAGGGATGCTTGCTTTCAGAGAGATAACAACCTCCATGCCATAAGCGAGGGCAAATGGTGTTCCCACAGTTTATCTCCTAGGCATTGTGCAATAGGCCCATAAAATATGAGGGAGTTCATTTACCCAAGCGCGTTTAGCTTTTTCCAATCATTTTTTTATCCCATCGATCAGGGTTTTGTTGTAAGCCTTTGCTTGACCATTATTTTGGGGATATGATACATAACTGATGTGGTGCTTGATGCCATGGTCATTAGAGAAAGCTTGACATAAATTACTTTTAAATTTTTTATCGTTATCAATGATGATGGCTCTTAATATCCCAAAGTGAGTGATGATGTTCCTTTATATGAACCTAGTCATGTCAGAATCTCGATGTTGGCTAATGGTTATGCCTAAACCCATTTAGTGAAGTAGTCAGTGGTGACTAGTAGGTACTTGCGATTTCTAAATGCAGTAGGTAGTGGTCCCACGATGTCTAACCCCCATTGATCAAAAGGACATCGACTAGTAAGAGATTTTATGTCGCTGGCGGGTTGGTGAACCATAAGAGAGTGCTTTTGGAACTTTTCACATTTGTAAACATATGTTCCAGCATCTTTTAGCGATCTTGCACCTGCGTGACTCCCACATATGCCTTCGTGATGTTCACTAAGTACTTTCTCGGCATCTTGTGGGTGAATACACTGGAGGTAGGGGCTTGTGAATGACTTATTATAGAGTTTACCTTCAGGGTTAAGGTACAAATGAGAAACCTTAACTTTTACTTGATGGGACGACCTCTTATCATCTGGCAATACGTCGCTTCGTAGAAAATTGATGATGGGGTCCATCCAACTTGAGGCTTTATCTGTGAGGAGGACTTGCTCGGCTATGACTGTATAATCGATATATGGATGTGTGAGGAACTCAATTTGTATTTTTCTTTTCTGGTCACAGACAATTTCTGGGCTTAGTGATGCTAAGGCATTAGTGTGACTGTTCTGCTCTAGCGAAAACAATTGAATCTCCACCTGCTCAAATTTTCCCATGAGTCCTCTTACTATGTCAAGGTATGTGACCATTCAATCGTCTTTGGTGTTGAAATCTCCGTTTACCTACTTGGATACCAATTTGAAATCATCGAATACATTGAGGAATCTTTCCCCCAGTAGTTTGGCTTTTCATAAATCGATAATCAATGTTTCTCATCTTCGTTATTAGAGGCCTTAACTCCCAACATAATTCCATGTTCAATTATTATGTCTTTGGCGATAATAATAACAATCCCTACTTCTTTCCCCTTTGAATTTGAGGCTACATCAACATGCAGTGTCCAATCCTGGGATGTTGCATAACATGGGACCAATTTCTCTTTGTTCATCTAGTTTCTTGGTCGATCTTCTGTGAACTTAGTAATAAAATCTTCTTGGATTTATCCCTTAATTTCCATTCTGGGCTGGAAGTTGATGTCGAATCTTCTGAGCTTGACTGATCACTTCGAAAGACACCTAGAGAGGGTAGCTTTTCGTAGATTGGCCTTGAGTGGGTAAAAGGTGATCACTGTTATGGAATGAGCTTCGAAGTAGTTCTTTAACTTCCTCGAAGTGATCACTAGGGCATAGGTGAGTTTTTCTGAGGAAAGCACCGTTGTTTAGCATCTAGTATGGCGTTGCTGGCATAGTAAATTGGATGTTGTTCTCCCACCTTTTCACAAACCAACGCAAAGCTCACAACATGGTCTAATACCGCCACGTAAAGGTATAGTTGTTCTCCATCGTCTAGAATTACCAGCAGTGGGGGTTTACTAAGGTAAGACTTGACCTCCTCCTAAGCTTGCAAGCAATATTCATTCCATACTAGGCCTTCACCTTTTTTAAGAGCTGAAAGAATGGTTGGTAAAGCTCCAAAGACTTGGAAATGAAGCGATTGAGAACAACGAGCATTCCAGTAAGCTTATGAACATCTCTTAGTGTGTGAGGGGGATGGACCTTGGTGATATCATCGATTTGATTTGGGTTGGCCCCAATTCCCTTTTTACTCACTAGGTAGCCTAAGAATTTTCCTGACTGGACCGTGAATGAACACTTACTTTCATTAAACTTTATTTGGTACTTCTTGAGGATTTCAAAGAATGCTGCTAGGTTTGAGAGGTTATTGGCCTTGTTATTGATTTTGTTATCGATGTACACTTCCATCGTCGCTCCCATTTGTTTGCTAAACATCTTGGTTACCAATCTTTGGTAAGTTGTAACTTCATTCTTGAGGCCAAGAGGCATGCCCCTATAGTAGTAAAAACCAACTAAGGTTATAAAGGAGGTCTTATCTTGGTCAAGGCCATCCAGGAGGATCTGATGATATCTTGAGTAAGTGTTATAGAAGCTCATCCTTTCTTATATTGTTGTGGCATCGACCAGATGATCTATCTTTGAGATAAGGAAGCTATCTCCAGGATATGCTTAGTTCAGGCCGATGAAATCGATGCAAACCCTCCAGTTTCCATTGCTCTTGGGAACTACCGCTGGATTGTACAACTATACAAGGAACTGAACTTCCCTAATGGATCCTGTATCCAATAGCGTATCTACCTCTTTCTCTACTACCTTGGCCTTTTAGGGAGATGCTTGGCGAGCCTTTTGAGTGATGGGCTTAAAAGTGAGATCGACATGCAGGAGGTGGCACGTCAATCTAGGGTTAATCCCAGGCAACTCGTAAGGTTCCCATGCAAAAACATATATGTTTCTTTTAAGAAGTGCAACCAGTTCCATTTTTTCCTTATCGGTAAGAGTAGATCTAATCAAAAATTTCCTTTTTGTCAAGTTGTCATTCGTTACAACTTCTTCCAGGCTTTCAATGACCCTGTCTGTGGGGTGGACCCTAGTCTCTTCCACCCCTGGTAGACCATACCATAATTTTTATTTAGAAAGGAAAAGCCCTTCCTCGGCTTTACCCTCGCTGTTTTCGGGATCCATATTTTTTTCTTTCTTCGGTAGAATAGCTATGATGAAATATTTTTGAGTTGTAGCCTGGTCGCTGAGAATTTTGACCACTCCATGATTTATAATGCATTTTATCTTTTTATGATAAGTGTATGGAACAGCCTTCATGGCATATAGCCATCCTCTGCCCAAAATAGCATGGTTTGGTGACTCAATGTCCATAATTAAGAACTTGATTAAATTCGAGATGTTCCTTGCACTGACTAGCAAGGTGATCTTTCCAAATGGCATGGTAATACATCCTACGAAGCCAACTAATAAAATAGTGGATTCTTTGAGGTCGGCGACATTCAATTTCAACTTATGGAACAGGTCCATATACATCACTTTGGATGAACTCCCCTAGTCCACTAGTAGCTTGTAGACATCCCAGTTAGCAATCCTGAGTGTGATTACTAATGCGTCACGATGTGGGGTCCTTATCCCAACCAAATACTCTTTGATGGGCACGATGTACTTCTCGTAATCAACATATTATTGTCATCGATGCTTTCCAATCTGAGTCTTGGATGGATTGATAAAAAAATCCTCCATCACGACTTTCACGTTCTTGAGTTGTATTCTACAGTAGTTTCCTAAATCTGTTTGAGGTCTGATGCCCCATAAATGACTGTAAACTCGTGTCATGTATCATCATTGAGGACATTGTCTAACTTCTAGTCTCCATTGGTTACGACCTTCTATGTTTTCTTATCAACGTACTCGCCAAGGTGCCCTGCTTGAACTAGCTCCTCCAGATGTGACTTCTGAGCTTTGCAATTCTTGGTTCAATTACCACCCTCCTTATGGAATGTGCACCTTAGTGCGTTGTTTATCTATATTGGATATTCTCCCATCTTGTTGGCGGATTTGATGAAGGGTTCATCCTTGATCTTGCTGAGAATCTTGTAAATGGGTTCCTTAAAGACTATGTTAACAGTCGGGAATGCCTTGGAGGTATCATTCTTACCTCCACCTTTGGAGACATTCTTGCTCCCGTTCTTGCTTCCCTTTTCTAGGTGTTATTATTCTCTGTCCCCTTGATCACCTTTCCTCGTACATTTTTTCCCCCATTAGGAAGGACCACATCTTAGACCTTGGCATACTTCTTGATACGGGCTATAAGATCATCGATGTTTATAGCTTCCTTCTTGGTGAGAGATTGGTGCAGCGGAGAGGTGGTCGATAAGCCGATTTTGAAGGATAATACGAAAACTTGCTCCAAGCAGTCCTCGATATCATTAAAGATCTCCCAGTATCTTTTAGCATAATCTTTGTGGTTTTCTTGAGGCTTTTTCTTCATAGTGAGAAGTGCATCCATCCGCTTAGGATGGGAGCTGCTCGTTATGAACCGTGTCGTGAAATCCTTTGCCAATGCTACGAAATTCTTCATTGACCTATAGAGGAGCCTCTCAAACCACTTATGTGCTTTATCGTGTAGGATATAAGGGAATATCTTACACATCAGTGCGTTATTGTGGCTCTATAAGGTCATTGCTTGCCGATATTGCCTATGATCATAGGCAATGTGTTATACCGACTTATGGAATGTTGCTGTTGTGGTGAGACATTGCTGGCTTTCCGGTGTTGAATGATTTCATATGAACACAAGTTATTTCCCACAAACGACTCCAAATGTGAGTGCATAAAAATTCACAATAAAGGATTCGTGAAAGAAATCACAAAAGGCAGAAAGTAAATGAAATTACACACAACAATGATGTATGTGGTTCGACAACTTGCCTATGTTCACGGAGAGGCTACTTGTTTTCTATTAAGTGTCTCTCAATGATTATAATTTTTATCCCTTTGCCTCGGGTCAGTGAGTACAATTTATAGATGTGTTTGTTATAGAGTTCGAGTTTTTTAAGGAACTCCATCATAGTATATGGATTGGTCATGAGGTTCTTGAATATCTCGAATGAGATTATTAGCACCCGAATTGACCATATCAGCGAGTATCCTCCTCTAACTAAACTGTCAATGTCAAAGTTACACAATGATTTGGGTAGGGCCAAATAAGTCAAGTTATCTTGGTCGGCTACTCTCATGGTCTTGCAAAAAGTGGACTCCGACAAAGATATTATAAAAATGGTTTTTTGAGCTCTTAATGGGAATTTCAAATTTATCGTAATGTCGTTTAGATTAACCAATGCACCCATAACTTTTATGGACCTTATGCACAGAATCTTTAGACCTTTTCTTGACCAATTTGTTATCTTATTCATTAACTATGTTCTTATTTATTCTCAAAATCCTATAGAGCATGCCCAACATTTAGAAATAGTATTAAGCACTTTAAGAAACCATAGTTTATATGCTAAAAATATTAAATGTGATCTCTCAATGAAAGAAGTAAAATTCTCATGACATGTGATTTCTGAAAATGGAATCGAAGTCGATCCCTCCAAAATTTGAGCCATTTTAGAAGGGAAGAATCTTATTAATATCACAGAGATAAAACATTTCCTTGGATTATCTTATTATTATCTCCGTTTTGTGGAAGCATTTTCTCACATTTCTCTTTCTCTCTTAAAGGTAACTTATAAGGAAGTACCATTTATGTGGACTCATGAATATGATCAAGCATTATAAATTTTAAAGGGCAAATTAACTACTTCTTTTGTCCTAACTATTCCTTCTAGTGATGTAAGCTATGACGTATATATATTGACGCCTCTTTGCAAGGTTTAGGATGTGTTTTAATGTAAAGAGGGAAAGTAGTAGAGTATAGATCAAGACAACTCAAAACCCATGAGTGTAATTACCTTGTCCATGATCTTGAGTTAGCTACTATTGTTTTTTTATTTTGAAAATCTGGCATTGTTATCTTTATGGTGAAGAATTCCAAGTCTTTTTTGATCATAAGAGCTTAAAATATATCTTCACTGAAAAAATTTAAATCTAAGATAATGATGTTCAATGGAATTTTTGGAAGATTATCGATTTAAATTAGAATACCACCCAAGAAAAGTTGATGTGGTACCCGATGCTTTAAGTCGTAATCCTGTTATAAGACTCCAAACTTTGATATCTTATGACATTACTTCTAACATAGAGAAATATTTTCCAATATAATTGCATATTTAGATTTGAGAAAGAAAATCTTAGCACAATAATCCCAAGATCCTTTTGTACAACATATTCAGTATTAAAACCACAACTTCTCATACGATAAGGAAACAAGATTACGAATTTTTAATAGATTGTATGTGCCAGATAATTCATCTCTTCGAGAAGAAGTATTATAAGAATCCCATTTTTTTTAGTTTATGATTTACCCCTAAAGTTCCAAGATATACCACACATTGAAGAAACTGTATTGGTGGCCAAATATGACAAATGATATTGAGAATTTTATAAAAAGATGTCTTACTTGTCAATAAGTACAGATTGAATACCAGCATCTTGATGGACTTCTCCAACCGTTACCAATTCCAGAATGGAAATGGGATCATATCACAATGGATTTTATCAGTGGACTACCTCGTACGTCTCAAGGATATAATTTCATTTGGGTAATAGTATACCGACTTACCAATTCTACCCATTTTCTACAAGTGAAAACCACTGATTCTTTTCAAAATCTCAATAAACTCTACATTCGAGAAAGTATCCGGTTGCATGGAATTTCCCTTTTCATCGTGTCAGACAGAGATTCCCATTTTATAAGGAATTTTTGTTAAGCACTTAAGACCACAATGAGTACTAAGCTGTATTTAAGCACTACTTTCCACCCTCAAACGGATGGACGGTCTGAACGTACAATTTAAACCTTATAAGTTATGTTACGAGCTTGTATATTAGATATTACCAACAATTGGAATGAACACTTACCCCTCGTTGAGTTTTCTTACAACAACAGTTACCAATCAAGTATCAATCCCTCTCCATTTAAAGCCTTGTATTGAAGGCCATGCCGTTCACCTGCATGTTGGAAAAAATCTTGAAGTAGTAAACAATTTTGTCTCGAAATAATCCAAGTAACCACTGACAAAATACAAAAAATCTGAGAGAGGCTGAAGACAACCCAAGATAGTAAAAAATATTATGCAGATAATAGTCGAAATCCCTTATAATTTCAAGTTTGTGACCAAGTATTACTAAAAGTTTCTCCTCGAAAATGGATTTCACGTTTCTAAAAAAAGGGAAATTAGCCCCTAGATGTATTGGACCTTTCACCATTTCTTAACCTATTGGCCCTATAGCCTAGCAGTTAAAATTACCATTGGAATTATCCAATATTTACAATGTATTCCATATGTCCTTGTTACACCAGTATATTCCTGATCCCTCCCATGTCACTACATGGCGAAAAATTTTGGTTCAATCTAATCTAAAATTTGAAGCACGCCTTATTCAAATTTTGGATTTCCATGTAAACTTCTCAGGATTAAAGAAATCCCCCTAGTCAAAGTACTTTGGGCACATCAAAATCAACAAGAAGGTACATGGGAACTAAAACAAGCTATGTCAGATCAATACCTTAATCTCTTTAAAGGTAAATTTGAGGATGCATTTTTTTTAGGTAGATAACATCCGTGCTTTCGAATCAAGTTAATTAAAAACCCTTATCCCCTACAATTCATATTTTTACCCCTCATAGACTATGCAAATTCAAAATAATCCTAATAAGGATAAATATACTCCATAAAACCCACAACTTTACTAAATTTTCCAAGTACCCCTTAAAGTTTTAACCTTTCAAAAATGACCCTTGAACTATTCAAATAAGTATAACATGAGCTATACATAATCTTTAGACCTAAACTTTATATCAAATTAAACCTCTAGACTTCAACTAACTACAAATTAAAACTTAAGCCTTTATATTTCCTTGAAATTAGAGAAATGACCTTAAACTTTGCAAAAATATCTTATTTTGAACCAAATAATATATACACCTCCAACCAATGACTTAAAACTAAACAATCAATATTTTCACATTCCACCCTCACCACATCAGCCTCCACATAGGCTGAATATTCCAAAACACGTACAAACTCCATGTTTACATTTTAATTTCCCATTAACTGATCTTCTTAAACTTGGGAAAAATCCACTTCCCAAATGATCCAATACATTCTCCTCTTCATACCCAATAAATTCCCCACGATCAGAATCTCCAAATCTGTAACAACCCGTACCTTTGGGGATAATTAAATTCCATAATTGGGTATAAATTGGAAATTTGGAGAATTTCTCGGAATAGTGATTTTTGGGATTTTCAAGGATTGGTTGATTTTCGATGGGTGTTGTATTTACTTTTGGGATTAAGTAAATAAATTGGAGTATTTTAATAATATATCGTCATTGGATAAAGCGACAGAAGATGATATTTGAATGGGAATACCGCATTTATTTGTTTTGGGTTGAAATAGTGATTTGTGGTCAAGTACCTCGGATGGAAATTTCGACTGCGCGGTGAGTCTCAGAATGGCCGAGATAGTCAGAAAAGAGTGTCCGATGGTCGAAATTGAGTTTCAGGAAATTTTAGGGTTAAAAGGGCTTTTAATTGAGTAAACGAGTCATTTTTGGGGTTTAAGGGGTATAAGCCCTTTTCTCCCTATATAAGGACGGAGAGAGGGAGAAAAGAGAAAGAAAAGAGAGAAGAGAGAGAGGAAGGAAGGAAGAGGAAAGAAAAGGGAGATTTCGGGCCAAACTCCGCCGGACTCGACTCGGGATCGTCGAATTTTATCCACGAGGCAAGTGTTTACTTGCTTTATTTAATTTTGAGCATAAATATCATATCGTAGTTTTGTAAAAATAAACATTAAAGATTTTGGATTGGGTTTTCGTGGATAAAACGGGTTTTCGGGAGTTAAAACGAATAAACCCCAATAATATTTCAATTCGAGGAACATAGGATTTAATCAAAATTAATTGTTGGTTTTGGGTTCTAGGATGTTCAGAACCCATTTTATATACTTGTATCTAGTTGGTTAAGGTCATAGGACGTTGGATGCGGAGATAAAAGCTTGGGAGAAGCTTCCATGGTCGAAACAGTTTCTCGGAGAAGAAGTTGTCCGTCATGATCGATCGATCGAGCGTGGGGTTTCGATCGATCGAACCATCGATCGATCGAGGACCAGGGGTCGATCGATCGACCCTTGAGGAAGTTTGACAATTTTCCTAGGGTGAATTGGATGGGATGAATTCCAATTTTAATTGATTCTATATTATTTAAGAAAGGAATTAAGAAATCTTTTAAGAGTAAATAGACATCAAATGGAGGGAATCTATGGGAACCAAGTGAGTGTTTTATGTGTGTGACACTAAAACTATATTTTCGAGGAAAATAGAATAATTGATAAATTAGGAGGTTGGGGTTCCTAAAATAGGGTGGGGACCTCTAAATGATTGTTTGGACGAGATGTAGTCCTTGGGTTTGTGGGAAGGAAATCCACAACCTATTTAATTTTAGGGTATTGTGGGCTTATGTTAGGGAGTCAAATATCCTATACTAGCATGGGGTTAATTGGGTCTATTCTAAGGATGTTTAATAGAGGTTAAAGTTCCATATGTTATAGGAAGTTAACCTAGAATTAATAGAAGGTAGAATGGTGATGTTTTAGATTATTGGGAGACTAGTGTGAGGACAATTACACTTTGGGTCCTAGGTCATTAATAAAATATGACTATGAGAATAAGAAATGCACATTATAAAGTTGGTACTTAATCATTGAGAATAAATGATTTTGAAAATGTAAAATATGAATGTTTTCAAATTTGAAAAAGAAATGATTTTCATAAATGATAATTTATGTGAACACATCTCTCTAAATCGCTATCATAAGGGAAGTTGAGCGCGTGAGGTGAAGCCCCCAGGCTAATGAATGCAGGGTGGATATAGTCCTAGGCTATATGAGCGATTATTGTATGTTTTCGGCGCTGGTGAGGCAATTCTGGGTGCGGTTATGACTCTCCTGCAGGCATATGGCCGCTTCCCGACGTCTTGCGTTGTAGGATCCCAGGTTGTCTTGATTGATAGAACCTTGAAGACTATAGCCATTTAGGGGCGCGCACAGCGGAAAAACCCGGACGGGCAGTCTTAGAAAGGTTATATGATATGTAATATAACTATTCTTAATAATGTGGGATATTATTGATGTTAAAGCAATTTATGATAATAAATTGACTTTGAATACATTTCCTAGATGGAAGAAGGGAAATGGGATAAATGAATTGGTTTTAAAAACATTTCGTGGATGGAAGAAGGGAGATGGGAGCATATAAGATGAAAAGGCATTTTTTTTTATGATAATAAAATTGTCTTTTAAATACATTTCTTGGATAGAAGAAAGGAAATGGAAAGTTTTGAGATAAAAATGAAAAAAAAGTAAACCTCAGTCCGGGAGATATATCCGGATGTGCATTATAAAGATGAATATCGAGTAAATGAATTCTCATTCCGGGAGATATATCTGGAAGTGTAACCTGACATGTATCTAAAAGATAAGTATGATATGTATATTATTATCTAGTATGTATATACGTTGTGTACTGAGGGTCTAATGGATCTCGACGATCAGCCTTGCCACGTAGTAGTGTATTGGAGGGTTCCTTGTTTGGATTTCACTCTGCGAGACACCCCATGCACGAACATGGAATAGTGTTGAAACTGGGGAGAAGCCCTTAGTATTTGGAATAATTAGGGTCGTTAGAAGATTAGGTAACAGACTAGTTAGGCAGGGTAGCTTGACTAGGGTATTTTTTTAGGATGCGATAGGAGTGCACTATTAGAAGAGAGGCGAGGGGTATCTCATGGGAGTGCGAAACCAAATTTAAATATGAGACAAATCTATTTTTCTAAAAATAAAGCATTTATGCACTCGCTAAATATTTTTCACACTCGGGCTCTGACCCGTTTATCTACTTTTCCCTCTTATATATATATATATATATATATATATATATATATATATATAGGTGTCCAGACCCTTCCTTCGAGTCAGACGCCTGCTGCAATAGCTGTGGATGCATGCAGGTTCTCGATAGACGCTTCTATCATTGTACTCTAGATAGGAGGTACTATATAAACATTCGGGCCAATGGACCAATTGCATTTATTTATTCTTTAACCGCCTTTTAATGCGGCATTCGATTTGGTTGTATCATATTTGAACCGAGTGTTCGATTATTCTATTTCATTTCAGTTTCATTTATATAAACTGTATGAATGTTTTAATTAAGTAGTTGTATAAAAAGGGTAGTTAAGTAATATTTTGACGCCAGCCTAATAGGTTATTACTAATTAAATTGGTTTTCGACAGTGATGCTAAGAATGATCCATATGCGACTCTTGTTTTAATTTGATATAGGAGTGATCGCCCGGTATTTTATTAGGCGGGGTGTCACAGATGGTATTAGAGCATCAGGTTCTAGTGTCCTTAGGAATCTGTGCGAACGTACTACGCTTTCAGCGTTGCTCTCGATTTGATATAGAGCCTCTGGATTAGGATTGTTGATTTCTCTTGTGAGATTTCGTTCTCCTGCCATAGTATAAGATTTTGTAAATCTTTTGTGCGCTCGTTCGAGATTCGTGTACGGGGCTTGCACTACACCTAAAACAACAATCTGGAACGATTTAAAACTATGCCAGATCAAATCTGGCACGGTTTTGAGTTGTGTCAGAATCAGGTGTTCCAAAATGACCATTTTTTTCTGGCACGGTTTAAAAGTGTGCCAGATTTGGCCAAATAGGAACACTTTTGGCACACTTTTAAACCGTGCCAGAATTTGATATTTCTGGCACACTTTTGGTACACTTTATAACTGTGCCAGCTTGAGTATATTTTGGTACACTTTTGACACAGTTCAAAACCGTGCCAAAATTTGATACATGTTTGGCATGGTTTTGAACGGTGCCAGATTTTTTAATTAATTAAAAAAATTATAAATAGTATTATAAAAAAAATTAATTAACCCTACATATCGAGTAACAAAGAATTAATAAGTGACTTTAGCTAAATAAATCTTCTAGATAAATTCACAAATGAAGACTATTTTTATAGAAAACTCGGAGAGACAAATTTATTAAAACAAAAAGAAGAACAAGTAGACAAAAAAATCCCCAAAAAATAAAATAATGGAAGAACCTAAAGCCTTATAGAGATGGCTACAAGAAACTATTGTCTTCGGGTGAGTATAAAACCAACATACCCAAGCCAAGGATAACAAAATACGAAAAAGAGGGGATTTTTTAAGATGCGAATGAAATAGACATATAAGGAGCACAAGTAATAAAAAGCAAATCCAAATGTGGATCATAGAGATCCATTTCGGTTGTTGTTTTAGACACTGCGCTAACATGGGAATTTTGCATTATCTCTTCCTCCTCATTCTCATGCTAACATTAGTGATGAATCGGTGAGCATTTTCCAACTCGGCTACTGCTAAAATTGCAGCCTCAGGAGCATCGTCTTCCTTCCCATAAGTAATGTTGACCCGAAGTGTATCGTTGAACAAGACAAGCTCCTAATTCACTTGACCCATCTGTTGTTTTAGCCATTTCAATTGTGCCTCGCCTGGATCTTGAATCTATTACATCTGCACAGAGAATAGATAATTGAGTACAACTCGAGTAAAATCGAACCCATTTCATCCAGTGCAAAAATGCATGATGTATATAACCACTATATAAACATGATGTATATAAGCCCAAAAATGCATATGCTGATGCGAGTTAAAACCGATAATTATCTTTGTGTTCCGATTCTTTCTCGGGGGCACTCGGCTGCCTTATTTCGTATCCACAACAGTAGGGAATTGTGCAGAAATAAAGTCATGTTTATTAAGCATCCTAACAGGCCCTTTTACAGTTAAGCATGCTGGTTTTATTTTTCCGGAGTATTACCTGAAAACCGCTGAACGATGGCCGACATGCTTATGCGCCGTCGGCGACGACGCCATCAAAGATTGGACACCTCGCCACGCCAACACCTTCTAGAAACTCGATAAGGTTAGAATTAGACCAAATGAAATCTAAACACAGAACAAAGTGATAAAATCATATACAAAGTTTGAAATTTTTTTGGTGATTATATTGGGCAAGGGATGTATAGCAATGTGTACAAAGCAAGAGACTTGATTACGAGAAATATAGTGGCGCTAAAGAAGATGAGGTTTGATAATTCAGAACCGGAGAGTGTGAAGTTTATGGTGCGAGAGATTCTTGTTTTGAAAAAGCTAAATCACCCAATGTTAATAAGCTTCAAGGCTTGGTTACCTCGAGCATGTCTTGTAGTCTTTACCTTATTTTTGAATATATGGAACACGATCTCTCCGGTCTCGCCGCTATGCAAGGTGTCAAATTCACACAACCACAGGTAAATACCTCTCTTGATTTTGAAACGAAAAGCTCTAGGAAATTTTTGTTACAAAAAGTAAAAATAAGTGATACGACTTTAAATAATGAAAAGGAATCCAAAAGAGGGGGAAAAGGTTGTTATTAATGTAGTTAAGGTTCTGACAAAATGCTTTAATTAGTTAAGGTTGGTATTACTCAGTTTCAATTTACTTGACAAAATGCTTTAAATAAAAACTATTCAATCTTTCTATGGTTTTCTGTTCAATTTCTCTCTATGAGGCTAACTGCAGCAAGTTCATTTTATGACTTCAATTCAGAGACAAATCTCATGGAAACAATACAGGTGATTCTTGAGACGAAAATGATTATGAGCACAAACAACATTTTTCATGTAACATAAATAGCCATGTATAAAATAAAAGTGATGAGATGAAAAAATATGCTGCGAGATATGTAGCTATAAATTTTATATTTGGGTGTATGAAATAGTGAAAATAAATTTTTGGTTGTTTTCTATTTTAGAGACCAAAAGCATTCGAGGAGAAAAAGGTTCAGAGATTCATGAGAGGACATGAAGAAGTTGGTTCCATTCAAATTGGTCCCCTTGACCTCACTTTTGGTTCTTATCCTTTATTGCCATAAAACACATGAAGATGAAGGATCCTCCGTTTGCTTATATTTTTTCAAACAAATATGTCCACATCTCATGTTATACTATTTTTCACACATCAAACTTGTAATCATCCTCACCTCACACATGTGAGGCAATTCAATAATTATTAATAGAGTGGTAATACTTCGACAGTTTTCAGGTAATATCGTTCCCCACGTCTTTAAAAAGCAAACATTATTTAATACCTTTCAAGTCTGAATGGTTGGGATTCAGAATTGAGAGGTAAAAAACAAGCAATACCAGGGCAGGTTGTTTCTCTAACAATTAAGATCAATGACATCTACTACAAAATAAATACTCATACAATAATTCATAGCATAAAAGCCTTTATTCGAAGGAGGCTGACATATTATTTGCAGCTAACAGATTAAATCATGGATACAGCTCCCCTAGTGATCAGCTCATCCTTTTATTTCAAAATAAAAAGTCAAATTAACTCATTTTTAAAAAAAGATAAATTTCAGAAGTAGTTCACTTTGAAATTAGTGCATTGATGTGGTGTAATTGTAACCATTCATTTGAATTACTAAAATTTTCAAAACTCTAAATGGTAGAGTTATGACATCACTCTAGAGGACCCCGACGAAAAATGGGAGTATCAAACTAAACAAAGAGAATAGATCAAAGCCAGCCATTCCAAGTTAATTGAGTCCCCAAATTATTACATGCTTAATATAATAGTACCTGTCAACAAAACATCTATTCCATCACATGAATTCATACCTTGTCTCTGAAAGATTTTATGACAGCAATCAACAACTTGTCCACTGCTCTTTGTCTGACCCTCTTAATCAATTCAGGCCTTGAAATTTTATTTTCCTGGAAAGCGAACGAAAAAAATGAGAAAGAATGGTAGAAGATATTACAAAAGCTACGAGAGGAATATATAATGTATGCAACTTATTAAGCACTTACCCTATGGTCAGAGTGATACTTTGTGATCAAACTGATAGTACGAGGAGGTAAAAACTTTGAAAGCGCAAAGATTAATGTTGGAAATGGCATCCAAGGGGAGGTTGGTTTCCTCACCGGAAGTTGGACCATGTGACGCCCTGAACAATACAACATACAAACAAGAATTACACTCCATTTTCAACTCTCCTGAAACAAATTAAACTCAAAAACATGCCAAATTACTCACCTTGGCAGGAGGTAATCGTGAAACTTATAACATATTCGGGAAGATGTGACTATTCATGTTAGTACTCCACACGATATACTTCTTAGGCAATAATAGGTTATCAACACCAGAATCAAATTCTTTCGAAATTGGATGACATCGTCGAGTACCAGGATGAGCAAGTTATGTCCTCTCCAAGAGAACACAACAATGTAAAAGATGTCTTAACCCATCTTTATCGATAATTGAAGATTACACACTGTAAAATATACAAATTTATATCAGTATTTTGATACATGCAAGCTCTTACTTGATGAATGTCATCGAGTGACGAGGAGACTTTGCAGATAGTCTTTTCTTGAGAAGAAACTATCTTGTATGGCACAAAACACAAGTGATAAACTTCTGCATAAGAAGTAAAAATATAAATAAATCAGGTAATAAAGTAAGAGAATGATATTGTTGTCACCAACAAATGGTATGCTGATGAAACTGAAGCACGAATAAGCTAACTGCCAAAGAGAAAAGAAAAATAAAAGCAAAGAGTTAAATTTATAAAGGCACAAGTGCACATGCATCAATAAGCAAAATAAATTCAAAAACTTAATCATATTGATATCGAGATAAATGTGCCATAAATAATCTGGAAGATACTAGAGAAGATCATACACGTGTGTGTGTGTGTGTGTGTCAAATAGTGGATCTAACGTATGTAATGCTCATAACTATACAATGGACACTTGCCTAGGACTAGTTCATATTAAATTGACGCATATGGAGTTTAATACAGAATAGGAAAAAGGAAAATAGACAGTTTTGATTGATTTCCTAAAACTCTATGGTTACCCTTAGTCATTGTCCATCTAGCAACTCTGATATCTACTAAGGTTCGGTCTCCGACACTATATCACTTCAAATCTAGAAAGGCAAAAGTTCATTTTTTTTTAAATTTAAGTGATTAGACTATCAACGTCAAATGATTGATGGATAAACTACCCCAGATAAGATTAAGTTGAACCAGTGTTATCTTATCCTTACTAGTCCTAGACACAAACTCAGGAAACCATGTCATGCTACTATCTCCCTCTCGATAACTCACTTAATCATTACGGACTCAGGCAACGACCTCAAGACTGAGGTTATTAACTCTTTATACTAAATGACCTGGGCACTAAGTAAAACCCCTGAAGTGTCGAATTGAAATAAAAGACTTACTTATCCTAGTATTCCCAAATGAGGGATATACCTCTTCATTACATTTACTACTACCACTCTAAAAAAATAGTAAGTCAGAATTATAGCCCTCTAATTATATCATGATCCCCTTTCTTCCTTCCAATACTCGCACGGGTGATTTTGAGTATGTAAGGAGTTTTTTCTTCCCCATACCCCTTTTGTAAACATTTGTCTTGTTGTTGTAATAACGATAGCCATTTTGGTGGGCAAGTCAGCACACGATGTGGTTTGAAACCTTTTTATTTGAACAATAAAACAGTACAAACATTGAAGAAGAACGATGATCTGTTTAAGGTGTTAAACATAGGACACACATTCCAATCATTTGTTAAGCTTTGGTACAATAGAGCTTGACAAGAAAAAATAAGACAGGGCATATGTAACTACATATTTGCGTACCAATTATAGAAATGGTAAGATAACAGGAAATAAAATAATAAGCACTTGAATAAGTAATATAAATCTCATAACACCAAATGACACAACATATGGAACTACCGAATAAGAAAATCTCACATTGATATTTTTTCAAACAAGTGGCACCCAACTGACAAAATGTCAAATATTAAAAATATAGTATAACTGACACAAAGGAAACACATGAGAATGCCCCAAATATCGATATTTACAAATCTGAACAAAATAAAATCATAAATTCCACACTTTCTAATTCGACAAAAAAAACACTAAAGACCATAAAATATTGAGAATGGGATATCATACCTGCTAGATTCAGGCAACACATAGACTTGGAGAAAATTACGTGTTATATCACACCTAAAAATAGTGTATGATGTAAATGAAAATGGGGTTACCTGAGATCGCACATTCATGAAGAAATCCGGTATAGAGCAAGATCTAGCCTAAAATAAGCAAAATACGAAAATGAATCACATTCACACAATTAGAGATAAAAGCGTAATGAGAAATTAGAAAGTACCGAGCGAGAGAGATGAAACTCTTGGAGGATTTGAAAACCCTAGATCCTGGGATGCTGTGACCAAAAGTGACAGAGAAAGAAAAGTGGGAAGCTATGAGAATGAGAGGGCGGGAGACTAAAAGGGAGAAAATGTATTTTTTAAGGGTGTTTCATATTTTAATAAAGTGTACTTAATTTTGAAACACTTTTAAACCGTGACAAAATTTGGCACTGTTTTAAAGTGTGCCAGATTGTCATTAATCTGTGCCAGAATTTGGCATAGTTTTAAACTGTGCCAGATTTTTAATATCAATGTGTGCTAGATTCCTATTTTTGGTGTAGTGTTGGATGGCAGCAGGAGGCGGGGCTTAGCTGGAACAGCTGGTAAAAGTTGGGGACGTGGACCGTAGTGGGGATCACTTCCTTTGAGGTGTTTGCTAAGGATGGTTGCGATGACTACTAAAGTATAGTAGTTATGAGTACCGTAGTACTGCCGTAGTAGAGAGTGGTACTAAAGTTGAATTTCCCAGTGACGATAAAGGTTCGAAAGGGATCTTACGGATAGTTTTAACCGTGAGTCCCCATGATTCAGAAGGAATGAGAATAATGCAGTTTCTAAATTATTCATATAAGGATCGGCCAGAGGACGACAGTGAATAAAGAGTAAGATGGAGAATATGTATGTTCGAGGACCCCATTAGTGGACATTCACCCGGGGAATTTGTTAAGATCGGGGTTGTTGAGGTCGGTAGTGGAATATCCTTCTAGCAAAGAAGAAGTTAGAGGGAATTAGTGAAGTGATTATCAGGACCGCAACAATGGAGTCCAAGATACCAATAACTTTATCATGGTCAGGAAGGCCAATAATGCAAATAATGATGTGGAGTGCGGAGCCGCACGGGTGTCCATTCTCGATAGGAATAAAGGACAAGATTAGGGTGCCTAGATGGGGCAAAGAGTTAAGAAGATTTTTTGGTTCAGTAAGGGCAAGTGTACCAGGTTCAAGAACCATTTGGAGTAGATAAAGGCGAAATTGTTGGTAGGAGTTCCACCTCAGGAGGAAGAGGTATAATTGGCGTGTCTAGATAAATTCGCGGTGTTCGTTAGCCCTAGACTCGTATGTGTAATTTGAGTTGTGGCGGTCTCGATAACATTATATAATGTATATCTATGTATTTTCCACGGTAGCGGAGTTTTATTTTCCTTCATTCGCTATAAAAGCGGGTGTTGATATTTTAATTGAATATATATATATGGCTTATGATACTCGTCCGATATGTTTATACGAGTATGGTAATATTATGAGTATATTGTATTTCTCATTGTTTAGAGAGATAGCAGGCTAATGATGGCAAGACTATCGTGTTTGCAGTTCCAGGGTGGAACGGGTTGTTGTTACGATATCTCACCTGGATACATGTTGAGTTCGCCTATATTATGTGCATAGAGGGAACTTCGATGAGTAGATGTTTCATTATCATGATTTGAGAGCGTGGAGGCCTTATAGATATGATTTAAGGCCCGTAGGACTTATTTGTTGAGCTGTAAGTTTAAGCTCATTATTGATTGCGCAAGGACTGAGTGTTGTACGAGCGCTTAGTGGTACGGATCCTATTTATAGATGGGAGTTCAGACTACATTTGGTTGGAAGAAGGGATAGGATTATCTCGATTACATATTCAAAATAACGGACCTCCATGACCGACAAAGTTAAGTAGTAGTGTGTGGAGGGGTTCCTTGTTTGGATTTCGATTTGCAAGACGCTCCATGCATGAACCTTAACGGCGTCGGGAGTGGAGAGATGTTATAGGATGCAAGGATGTGGGTTTTGCTGATAAGTCATATAGTGTGGATGAAACACTATAGACTATGAGCCATGTGATGATGGTATGTTTATGGAAATATTGTGCTAGGGAAAAGCACTAAAGTGGTCCTCTCTCCACAAGTGGGTGGGTGGAGTAGGACTTAGAGAAATTGATTCGAGGACTATAGCCAGGCCTTAATAAAAAGGAAAATTTTGAGGAAATATGTTTTGGGTATGATGATCGTAATGTTTTTACAGAGAGTTGGCACTTCGATCAGTTAGATTTTCCTTTTGCTCAGGTGGGAGGATAAGATAGTAGAAATGCGTTTGTAGGTTAGCGAAGTAGGATTGAGGACTTCCCACTGGTGTGCCTTAGGATGCTATATCTCGATGACCGATAATGCAAGGGAGTAGTGTAATGGGAGGGTTCCTTGTCTGGATTTCGCTTTGCGAGACGTCCCACGCATGAAACTAAGCAAATGTCAGAAGTTGAGAGAGTCCTTGGGCACTAGGGATATACTTAGTATTATACTTGTTTCGCGTAGGTAGGGTAATGCTTAGACCGTAGAATTAGTAGGATGTAAGTTCAATAGAGTTAGTGGCGCCGATGTAAGGAGAATTGAATTTCGCGGGTTGGGAGGACCCATGTGTGAGGATTACACCGAGGAAATGAGACCCTTATTTAGAGAGAGTGTTACGTGTCGAACGTTCATAATGGATGTGCAGATGTGCACGGATTAAAAAGTTGTATGGGCACCTTAGTAAGTTGGTTTATATACCGCCTGAAATAGGAGGGGTGTAGCATATAAAGTTGACGTTTATGCCGTGAGGCAGTCACGAATGGATTTGGAGAGTGTTGGATGGAATGTCGTGAGAGGTACGCGATATTCCAATTGTATAAGGGGCAATAAGAGGTAACGTGCCCAAGATAAACGATGAGACTATTGGAAGAAGTCAAATCTTAGTAGAGTTTCATTTTCAAAGGAAATCAGTTGTCATGTTGTGGATGAGCAGACGCTTATTATCAAGGGTATGAACTTTGCAAGAGGTTAGAGCGGTAGTTATAGACTCATTTCTCTTATTCGTAACAAGAGAAGCCATAGGAGTAACGCGTAGATGTTGTGCGTTAGTAGGTAAAATTTAGATGAGCTTGTGGTGAAGCTAGTGCGTTTGAGTACACCTTGAGGTAGGTGGAATATGGTAAGGGACCATCATGTTAGCACCTTTTTATTTTTAGGGGTACTAAGACGTAGTGGAATTTGTGATCGTAGGTTGGTGATGTAGGTTCTATCCAAATTTTGAGGACGAAATTCCATTATAAGGGGGGAAGTATGTAACAACCCGTACCTTCGGGGATAATTAAATTCCATAATTGGGTATAAATTGGAAATTTGGAGAATTTCTCGAAATAGTGATTTTTGGGATTTTCAAGGATTGAATGATTTTCGATGGGTGTTGTATTTAATTTTGGGATTAAGTAAATGAATTGGAGTATTATAATAATATGTCGTCGTTGGGTAAAGCGACAGAAGATGATATTTCAATGGGAATACCGCATTTATTTATTTTGGGTTGAAATAGTGATTTACAGTCAAGTACCTCGGATGGAAATTTCAACTGCGTGGTGCGTCTCAGAATGTCCGAGATACTCAGAAAATAGTGTTCGATGGTCGAAATTGAGTTTCGGGAAATTTTAGAGTTAAAAGGGCTCGTAATTGAGTAAACGAGTCATTTTTGGGTTTTAAGGTGTATAAGCCCTTTTCTCCCTATATAAGGAGGGAGATAGGGAGAAAAGAGAAAGAAAAGAGAGAAAAGAGAGAGGAAGGAAGGAAGAGGGGAGAAAAGGGAGATTTGAGGCCAAACTCCGCCGGGCTCGACTCGGGATCATCGAATTTTATCCACGAGGCAAGTGTTTACTTGCTTTATTTATTTTTGAGCATAAATCTCATATCGTAGTTTGGTAAAATTAAACCCTAAAGATTTTGGTTTGGGTTTTTGTGGATAAAATGGGTTTTCGGGATTTAAAACGAATAAACCCCAATAATATTTCAATTCGAGGAACTTAGGATTTAATCGAAATTAATTGTTGGTTTTGGGTTCTAGGATGTTTAGAACCCATTTTATATACTTGTATGTAGTTGGTTAAGGTCATAGGACGTTGGATGCGGAGATAAAAGCTTGGGAGAAGCTTTCATGGCCGAAACAGCTTCTCGGAAAAGAAGTTGTCCATCATGATCGATCGATCAAGCATGGGGGATTGATCGATCGAGGGCCAGGGGTCGATCGATCGACCCTTGAGGAAGTTTGACAATTTTCCTAGGGTTAATTGGATGGGATGAATTCCAATTTTAATTGATTCTAGATTATTTAAGAAAGGAATTAATAAATCTTTTAAGAGTAAATAGACATCAAATGGAGGGAATCTATGGGAACCTAGGAGTGTTTTATGTGTGTGACACTAAAACTATATTTTTGAGGAAAATAGAATCATTGATAAATTAGGAGGTTGGGGTTCCTAAAATAGGGTGGGGACCTCTAAATGATTGTTTGGACGATATGTAGTCCTTGGGTTTGTGGGAAGGAAATCCGCAACCTATTTAATTTTAGGGTATTATGGGCTTATGTTAGGGAGTCAAATATCCCATACTAGCTTGGGGTTAACTGGGTTTATTCTAAGGATGTTTTATAGAGGTTAAAGTTCCATATGATATAGTAAGTTAACCTAGAATTAATAGAAGGTAGAATGGTGATGTTTTAGATTATTGGGAGACTAGTGTGAGGACAATTACACTTCGGGTCCTAGGTCATTAATAAAATATGACTATGAGAATAAGAAATTCACATTATAAAGTTGGTACTTAATCATTGAGAATAAATGATTTTGAGAATGTAAAATATGAATGTTTTCAAATTGGAAAAAGAAATGATTTTCATAAATGATAATTTATGTGAACACACCTCTCTAAATTCCTATCATAAGGGAAGATGCGTGCGTGAGGTGAAGACCTTGGCTAATGAATGCAGGGTGGATATAGTCCTAGGCTATATGAGCGATTATTGTATGTTTTCGGCGCTGGTGAGGTAATTCTGGGTGCGGTTATGACTCTCTCGCAGGCATATCGCCGCTTCCCGACGTCTTGCGTTGTAGGATCCCAGGTTGTCTTGATCGATAGAACCTTGAAGACTATAGCCATTTAGGGGGGCGCACAGTGGGGAAACCCAAACGGGGGGTCTTAAAACGTTATATGATATGTAATATAACTATTCTTAATATTGCGGGACATTATTGATGTTAAAGAACTTTATGATTATAAATTGGCTTTGAATATATTTCCTGGATGGAAGAAGGGAATTGGGATAAATGAATTGGTTTTAAAAACATTTCCTGGATGGAAGAAGGGAAATGGGAGCAAATAAGATGAAAAAGCATTTTTTTTATGATAATAAATTTGGCTTTTAAATAAATCTCCTGGATAGAAGAAAGGAAATGGAAAGTTTTGAGATAAAAATGAAAATAAAGTAAACCTCAGTCCGGGAGATATATCCGGATGTGCATTATAAAGATGAATATCAAGTAGATGAATTCTCATTCTGGGAGATATCTCCGGAAGTGTAACCTGATATGTATCTAAAAGATAAGTATGATATGTATATTATTATCTAGTATGTATATACGTTGTGTACTGAGGGTCTAATGGATCCCGACGATCAGCCTTGACACGTAGTAGTGTATCGGGGGGGTTCCTTGTTTGGATTTTGCTCTGCGAGACACCCCACGCACAAACTGAGCTCTGTTATTATTTATTATTTGGATTTTGCTCTGTGTATTATTATTTATTATAGAAGCATCAGTAATAACTAGGGAGTAGACTGTTGTGTTATCCCACGAAATTTTTACTTGGCCTATGGTTTCAGATGATTGAGAGCATGAATGTGTAGCTACATATGTACGAGTTCCACTTTAATTGTGTGTCTAGTTAGTTACTTTTCCCTAAAAGTTTTGGATTATTTATTATTTGGTTTTATTGATGGATTATAGATTTCTATACCAAATTTGAAATATGGTGAGTATGGGGTTTTCAGGTTAAAACTCCTTGGCTTTCTTATTATGAAATACTGTTATTTGTCAGGCATTCGAGTTCTATACACACTCCACCTTCCATCTATACATATATTTTGTAATAAAATTGGCACTACCTTCTTAGCATATTTATGCTAATTCCTTTTTCCTCTAAGTGGCTCAGGAAATAGAGGATAGTCTATCTTCCCTTTTTGTGACACAAATGGATCACATGTTTGCTTATGTAACTGTTTGGATGGAGACTAAACCAGATGGGAGCAAGGAGAGGCCCTTTACTATTATATACAATAAGATGTAATTCACCCTTGTGGTGGTAGTACACTATATGTGATGCTTTAATGAATAAAATTTTGTTTGTCGTCTGAACTCTAATTCACTGCTTTATGTACACTCTCTTGTACATTCATAATAAAAAGTAGGATGTGACATACCCAACCCCTGCTAAGTTCAAATAGAGAAACGTGCATCATATTATAATGTACCAGTCGATTGCATTTATTCAACATCTGATAATATGAGGTTCCAAGATTTTTCAGGAAGGCGTGGCGTATTTATGCTACACTGACCTCTCAAGAGGCTCCATAGAGAATTTCAAATAGTTGGCAGAGAAGTTTGTACATAACTTTTGCTTAAACATGAAGCCACCAAAACGTGTGACACGTCTCTTGAATGTTAAGCAGGGAAAGAACGAGCTTCTAAGGGAGTGTATCTCTCGCTTCAATAAGGAGAAGTTAGATGTGGAGGACTATAATAAGAGAATTGCAATGACAACCCTTGTCAACAGTTTACAACCAGGAAAACTCCTATGGAACCTCGCTGAGGATCTTATAAAAAATATGACTAAACCTCTGGCGTCAAAGACATGGGACATGAATGAGGTTGGAAGTAGCAAGACCAACAAGAATAGAGATAAGGATTGGAAGAAGAGGATGACCGATCATAAATTTGTGAGGTATACACCCCTGACTCTAAGCTCGGATTTGATATTAAATGAGGTTAAAGATGATTGGGAAATCAAGTGGCCTGAAAACCTTAAATCTCCTCCCCATAATAAAGATAAAAACAAGTGGTGTGACTTTAATCAAAACCACAGCCATATGACAGACAAATGCTTCGTCCTAAAAAATGAGATTGAGAAACTTCTAAAATAGAGGAAGCTCCGAAAATATGTAGATAAGAATGGTGGTAAAGATGAAGAAAGGAAAAGATACAACGGGCGATGGGATAACAATCTAAGAAAGGAAGTGAAGACAAACAGAAACGAAGAGGAGTTTGACAATAGTGGAGATATGGGTGTCAGTTATTTCCGAACTTCCGAATTTTCCATTTTTCGATCCAAATTTTTCCAATTTCGGCACCATTTTAATTTTTTGATTTTCGAATTTTTCAAAAAAAATTGGAATGGAATTGGAAATCATATATGGATTCCAAATTTTCGAATTTTTGATTCGAATTTTCCAATATCATGACGATCCGATACGTCCAAAATATTTTTCGAAATAATAATATTTTTATTTATTTTAATACATTTTTACTACCCTTATTTATATATAAAATTTATTATTTATTAGTTATTACCTTATTTATATATAAAATTTATTATTTATTAGTTTAATCTTGACTCTCCATTTAAAACCATCTTAACCATTAATATATACCCATATATATTTACTTTCTGCATCACACCAACCCTAAATCGAAAGACAACATCCGAAATTATATTCAATTGTTATGTGAATTTAGATTCCAATGATGATTTATATTAAGTTTCCCTCATCTTCCTTTTGTTCATTTTTTGTATTTGAACTACTGATGCAGAGGATCAACTACAACTGTTAACCTTTCTTGCATTTTCTTTTTTTAAGTAGGTAAACAGTTGTTTTTTTCATTCACGTAGCTATGTATTTCTTAGTATCATAGTCAAGCGTTGACTGATCTTTCTCCAAAATGGTATGAGATGCATAGCGGTGTAGTTTATTGCATTTCCAAAATGGTATGAGATACATAGCCTTGTCATTCACGTAGCTCCGTAGTTTATTGCATAAGTGATGTAAAGTGGAGTGTTTGATTTTTATTTTAAAAATATCCTTTCCAAAAATGACATTTTCGATATTTTTTGAAAATATTATAACTAATAATTCCGATTATTTCGATATTTTTACGAGTAATAAAATTTTAGAAATTTCCAAAATTTTTGAATATTCTGAATCTGCCGAAGAGGAAAAAAAATTATTTTTCGATTTTTATTTTTTTCGAATTGGAAAGGATTTTAAAATCCGAAAATTTTGGAATTTTTTCTGAACACCCCAATTCCGATTCGATCCATCCAAAACACACCCCTAAGTGGAGATAATGATCCCGACCTTCCAACAAAAATCCCGAAAACTAAAGGAGCTTTGCATATGATTTCCTTTGATGTCAAAATTATATGTAGCGACCTAGAAGGTGGAGGCGCTAAGCTGACAGATTGAAAAGCTCGCGTGGTCGAAGCAAAGGCAGCACCAAAGAGGTAGACGTAAACTCTATAGAGATTGAGGCAAAGCCGAGCAAGTTGAAAAAGGTAGACATGGACAACCTTATAGTAGGATTCTTCTGGTAAGATTTTAAACGAATATTGATTACACACATTGACCCTCTGGTCATCGGTACGAGATTTCATGTCTACGGCATGTCTCATATCCTGGTTGATGGGGGGAGATCGACCGATGTTATGTTCTGGGAGTTCTTCAAAAGCCTAAAATCGAGCAAGAAGAGACTAGTTATGTATCACCAACCACTGAACGACTTTAGTGGAGAAAAAATCCATTCAATGGGAGTATAAGAGATGGATGTCTGTATAGGTACCTAGTCGAGGTGTCTAATCAAGAAAGTTAGTTTTTTTGTGATGGACGAGCATGTCTTCTCATCCTATAACATTATTTTGAGGAGAGTAGCGCTGAACGAGTTTGAGTTTATACCTTCCATAGTGCACCAGATGATAAAATTCTTGATTCCCTATGGAGTAGGGGAAGTACAAGGTGACTAAATGGAATCTCGGGAATGTTATTTCACCTCGCTTGACGAGAAAGATGCTCATAAGAGGAAGATGATTTCCTACAATATTGACACTCTAGACCCAAGAGACAAGAGGAAATTTAAAAAGGGGGAACCCTTCAAGAAGGTAGAATCCGTCGTCCTCAATGAGAACAAGACAAAAAATGCCATCCAAATCATTTCATCTCTGAAAGTATAAGTAAAGAAGGAATTGGTGAAGTGGCTGAGATAAAGACAAAGGATATTTGCCTAGAGCCATGGGGATATGCTAAGGATTGGCCCCAAAATTATTTTTCCATCGACTCAATATCGACAAAGGTGAAAATCTTGTAAATCATAGGCCCATAAATTTTTCCATAGATAGGTACGAGGTGATCTAAGACGAGGTTAAAAAGTTATAGATAATAGACTTTATTAGAGAGGTCCAGTACCCATATTGTCTCTCCAATGTTGTCATTGTGCCAAAACAATATGGGAAATGGAGGATGTGTGTTGATTTCATGAACCTGAATAAAGCCTATCCAAAAGACAGTTTCCCTTTACCTTGGATTGACCAAATGGTTTTTAACATGGCCGAACATGATCTTATGAGCTTTATGGATGCATATGTAAGGTGTAATCGTATTTTCATGCATAAAAGAGATGCTGAGAAGACATATTTTGTCACTAATAAAGGAATCTACTATTATAAATAAATGCCCTTCGACCTAAAGAACGTAGGGGCAACCTCCCAAATGTTAGCCAATTAGATGTCCAGAGATCAGATGGGGAATACCATGGAAGTGGAGGAGAATGATATGTTGACAAAGATCTTAAAGGTCGAGACACATGTGGCCAACTTAGAATGAACAATTTACACATTGGATAAGTACAAAATGAAGTTGAATCCAACAAACTGTGTCTTTTGGGTTGGTACAGGGAAATTTCTTGGTTTTATTGTGAATTAAAGGTTAATTGTGGCAAACCTCGCAAAGATAAAAGCACTGATAGATATGCATATCTCGAAGACAATTAAATACATGAAAAGATTGACAGGACAAGTGGTAGCCCTTTATCATTTCATCTCTCGAGTGACCGACAAGTGTTTGTGGTTCTGTAAAATCTTAGGAAAATCCTTCATTTAGGATGAGGAATGTAAAAAGGCTTTCCAAGAACTAAAGGTTTATCTAGGCTCCCCAATGCTGCTCTCTCAGCTAGTACAAGGGGAGAAATTATTTATCTATTTAGCTGTCTCGGAGGTAGCCATCATTACATCCATCGTCCGAGATGACGATGAAGTTCAAAATCCATTGTATTTCAATAGAAAAGATTTACAAGGGGAAAATCTAAATTATCCAAAAAATGGAGAAGTTAGCATAAGTGCCAATACATGCCTTAAGGTAAATGAAATCCTATTTTCAGGCACATGCAATGGTGGTGCTCACTAACACTCCCCTGAGGCAAGTCATTCATAAACTTAAGAAATCGGATAGGCTAATGGCTTGGTCAGTGGAGCTAGGTGATTTTTACATCATTTACCATCCTAGTAATGCAATTAAGGGGCATGCATTAGCAGAGAACAATCATATTGTACAAAAGAAGGGTGAAGTCTTGGCCTATACCCATTAGAGATCTTATTTTGAAGAAAGTTTGGAAAAAAAATGACAAGTTGCACCTAAATTGGCACGGACCCTATAGAGTGATAGAAGAGGTTGTACCGAGAACATTCTGTCTTGAAAATCTTAAGGGTGAATCATTGTCCAACCCTTGGAATGCAAATCACCTAAAAAGATACTATTAGTAGTCTACCAATGTCAATTATCCAAAAGTATGATGCATTATTTAGTGTGTTGTTTCCACTTCAATTTAAAAGATATGTTAATGAGATGGCACTAAATTCAGTTGTAAAAGAACCATTATTACAATTATTGTAGTATAACTAAAGAACTGAAGAACCATTGTTACTCATCTTATTTTATCCATACTGTTTGCGTGATTTGTACGACACCTAACTAAAGAACATCATTTATTATGGTGAATTAATTTATAACTCTCTCTGCAATACAAGAAAGGCCATGGGTCTCAACTCCTTATATCCTTCCAATAAAACCGAGAGGGGGGATCACCCCTTGAACATCACTTTTAGTGGTGAAGGCAAAAAGTCATTTAAATATGGTTGTGTAACATCATTTATTGTGATGAAATTAATTTATAACTCTCTCTGAGGGATACGAGAGTGGTTGGGAGTCCCAACTCCTTATATCCTTCCAATAATGCCGAGAGGGAGGTCACCCCTTGAACATCACTTTTTATGGTGAAGGAAAAGAAGAATCATTTAAATATGGTTGTGTAATAGCATTTATTATGGTGAATTCTCTGTAAACTCTCCCTCGGCGATACGAGAGATGTGACATTTCATTACAAAGTTTGGATGCTAAATTTTTAGATGCCATAGTTGGTGAAAAAGCTAATCTCGATGTAAAACCATTTCATCCATTTAACAAGACATCCATTTAAGACAACGGTGCACTTAGCAAAATTCATGCTATGAATATAAAAATTTGTGCAGTAACATTCATGGGATGATAAGCATGCCACATGTTGAAAATTACATCATTGTTCAGAATAACAAAAATAAAATGAATTATTATAGATCATATGTTCAAAGGACAAAAATTAATTGTTCAAAATATGGTTACATAATAAGGGGAATTCAAGACCATAAACAGTCGTCCATCAGAGAGATAAAAAGTTAATTATCTACATTTGTGTTCTCAGCCTCAGTCAACATGCTAGAAGATTCAAGAAGGTTGGCAGTGTTCCCCTCCTTGTCTCCAACTGCTCCTTCGTCCACCTTGCTTATGCCTTGGGTTGCAACTGTAGTCTCGACTGCCATAATTTTACCGTCAGACTTGGCTTGCACTTAATTTAAAGCCTCAATACTCTCAAGGTACCCCAAGTTAAATGAGTTCAAAACTTTAGAAAGCTGATGGTCGGTAGATGCCAAGTCCGAACGCATGTTCATCACTCGAGGACATGTCATTTTAGCACTTTTCTTTGTGTATTAAATGGAATAGTCAGATAATTCATCTAACTCATTGAAGGATGAGATCGCCTTCTCCATAATTGCCTTGATCTTAACATTTTTGCCATTGATCAGATCATATATTTTCAAATTAGCTTCATTTAACTTATCCTGGTGGTCCAGGCTCTGAGTTTACAACATCTCCTTATGCTTATTTCCTTGCTCAGTAACCTGACTCTCACGGGTAGTCTTGATAGTCTCAAGCTTCTCTTTGAGGCCACTGTTCTCAGAGATGGCAATGTCGACTGCCTTAATCTTTTCATCGACCTCCTTTTTCCATAATTGGACGTTTTGGAGTGTGATCATGGACTGGAAGATGAAAGTACAAGTTAGTATAAGATGATATAACACTTAGATTAAAATTACTAAAGGATAAGAATAATTACTTTAGTAGTTCAATTCAGAGTAAAGTCCATGACGTGAGAAGGATTTTGGTCATTAAACTATCGATTGTAGCACTCTAGGAAAATCGATGTAATAGCCTCTCGGGACCTCTTTTGACTGTCGAGCAGGGAGTCACTGTCATACTGAGCTGAGCGAGGCGGGCGACCACCATGGTGTCGTTTGGGATGGGGATGTTGGTGTCTTTGGCCATCCATAATGGGGCGTTATTTTCCTCCTTTGGTGGAGGAGTAAGGTTAACACTAGTGCCCTCAAACACATCTTTTCTTTTCTTTGATCCCTCAACGACAAAGGGACCACTAGTAGTTATTTTGTGCCGAGGCTTTATCGACGCAATAGTTTTTCTAGCCACACGAGATATGACATTTCCTATGATTGCAGCTACCATTGACTAAATCTTGACAATTACTCCTTCTAGATGATATGAAAATGAAATAAGAAAATAATTATCGACTAAATTAAATTGGAAAAAGACGATAGTAAAGTTAAAGAAGTTTTGGAAAAACTTACGCAATTATGTTAGGGGGTTAACCCCCAACACAGTTTCCTCTAGTAGATCAAGATCCATTAGATCCTCAAAGATAACTAGCCCCTCTTCCATATGGGAGGTATGCAGAAGGTCCATATTCTCTCAGGCATCTATATTGAGGTCAGGATCAAGCTTGGCCGCCATAAACACATTATTACACTTATGGGGACTCTCGGCTCGTTGGCGCTGGAAGGGACATTATTCTCGAACTCCCAATCACCAGATATGAAGAAAGATTGAGACTTCTAATCGTGGTTGGAAGTTTGGTTTATATGGATAGATTTCTTATCGGGGTACCGAGCTACGAAATGAAAGTAGCATGACGCAGCATTTGTCATTCAAATGGTATCACATACTCTAAATACGTCTACTAGAAGGTCATACCCAAATGCTAATTTCCAAAGCTGAACTACACCAAGTAGTGTCCTTCATGCATTAGGGGTTAACTGGGTAGGAGAAAGGTCGATGCTCGCCAGGATAAGCCTGACATGAGGATGAATTAGCAAGAGAAAGGCGATCTTGAACATCTGTTCATATACTATAAATTTTCCCCTCTACTTGGCTGCTGAAAGACCTCTCCTCCTCATAAGGTACTCTCATCCAAATCAAAGAATTTACATAATAGAGATTCCTCTAGAGTATCAAGTCCATTTTGTGAACATCTCTTGGGATGGTCGAGTCATAAGCTGTATCATGTTCTTCCTCATCCTCATCCTCATCCTTATCATCGTCCTCTTCATCAACAGGAGCTTGGCCACGTGGGTCTCGATTTGCGAACTCAGCCTTTGTCATGACCAAAATAGGAATAGCCATTGGTAGCTCACGGAATGACACTTTAACTCTCGGTTTATCTTCATAAATCTCTAAAACCTTAGGTTCACGAAAATCTGGCTAATGGGTTGGTGTCGTGGGGTAACCCTGGTTGCTGGAATTAGCTATCCCCTCACTCGTCCAAATGAGAGATGGGAATTACATGACGTTCTTAAAAGAATCAGTCCTAGCCCCATACCGATAATTGGGAGGTTTATGAATATGATTTGAATTATACCCTAGATAATAGGTGGTTACAGAACCCTAAGATGATGCAGCAGACATAGAGTCACTAATGGTGGTCGCAACCCATGACTCGACTGAAATAAGGTAAGTTAAGAGAAAAGGGGGAAGAACGACATAAAGAGGGATGGGGTTTAGAGGAAGTCTTGACTTGGCTTTGACACTCTTCCTAGTTTCAACCTCAATCTTACGAACTTATCGTATTATTCACACTTTAAGATGAGGAAATTATTCTCTTAACTTGTACAATCTATGATACATGAAAAATATGAGTAGTGTTTCACCGCAGTTGATCTAAAGATCTTACCTAAGAAGTTTAACACTTTTAGATCAAAACCAGTTAAGAATACTTAAAAACTTCACAAGAAAACTTCGCTAGAAAGATCACCAAAAAGCTTAATTAGCGCTTAAAAACCCTATTTCTCTCCAAAATCTTAACTATATGGATTGACGCAACCTAAACACAGCCCTAGAACCACAAATCTTAATCGAACACCACCAGAAAGGTGGCCAAAACACAAAATAGCATCGAAATAAATGGAAATCACAAATGGCTAAGAAGAATGATGAAATATAGACTAAAAGAAGGAAAATGAAGTTACTTGAGATGGAAGGGTACCAGAAATAAAGAAGAAAGGAAGGAGTTATCCTGAGAAGGATGAATAGTGGAGAGAGAGAAATAAGGGAGCTCATTTTTGTGAAAGGACTTAAAAGCACGAAAATAGGGGAAGGAGAGAGAAAATGAAAAATTGGTATTTAAACCAAATCAAGTTATGCACAGTTTCTTATGCAACATCAGTAGGGCATGAGACCTCAAGTCATATGCCACCACTACTTGGGCAGCACGCCACACCACCCATGGGTTGACAGGTGTTTTCTTAGGGACATTAAAACGACACTTATGTCAGAACTATGAAATAGTGTATCTCACACCTCTCCAATCAACTTACATTACTAAGACGTGCTTTAACCTTAAGGGGAAAACATTTTATTAGAATACAGATGACTTTACACCTCAGCCTCCCATAGACATTGAAGACTAAGGTCTATTGGGTAATTAATATTAATAAATATGATCTTGTATGGACGAGACTTAACCAAGAAACATGCCCCCCCTCCCCCCCCCATAGTTCATCTCAGACTCGTCTTCATATGGGCCCATGTCATAATGGGCCATGATAAACAGTCTCGGCCTTCGAGACCCACTCGAGAGAACATATGTTGTTGCTCATGAAATCTAATGCTATACTTAGGCCACTACATCCTCAAGTCTCAGCCTTATTGTCTGTCCACTGCATACAACATCATTAGGCTGGGAACGTTCACATCATTTAGGAGACATCATCACCCTCAACCTTGTCCATGCAAAAGGCTATCTCATTAGTCTCGTCCAGTCAAGACCTCACGGCCCTAACATCAGTAACTTGTATGGAGCATGTGATCTAAACATCAAGGGAACACATGGGCAAAACCGTTACAACATATTAGCCCCATGTGAGGAGAATATCCGCTCATCATTTAATGCACATGTACTATACCATTGTTGATCTCTCATTGGTTCATCGATCTCATACACAGAGGTTTCATGTTAGGGGGAAACACTGTTCTCCCCCTAACACCATAAAAGGATGGTCCATCGTCTTCTCAAAGGATCGATAATAGTAAACCCTACAGTTATTCTATCAAATTACCATTGTGAAGAGAGAAAGAGCTTATAAACACTTTAATGGATTCTAGCCTCATATTAAGCTAGAAACACTACTCATTGGCATAGTGGATGTAAGCTTAGGCCGAACCATTTAAACATATAAGCTTGAGTTGATCGCTAACTTTAGGTAGGGATATAACGTATCATTAGTGGTTAAATTTCGACTTCGTGCACACACACTATGAATTGAGATCTATCGAATAAAAATTTGTTGTGATTATTTTTTTTGTAATTTTAATTGATTTATTTTTAATTATTTTCATATATTTTTTGAGTCATACGGTAAATTCACCGCAAAACCCTCATAAGACACCACTCATCCTACTAGGATAATCTAGTGGTTTAACGACTTATTGTATACGCTAAATGCAATATCTTGGACGCGAAAGAGGTTTTTTAACCTTTCACTACACCAAAAAGGCCAAATTGTCACCTTTCAGCCGGTCACCCTTATCATGGTCAATGACCGTGACAAAAAATACACTTTTTTTTGTCACGATCATTAACAGTGACAAGTCCATGACAAAGACTTGTCATGGTCATTGACCGTAATAAGTCTGTGATAAGTAGAGTTGTCACGGCCTTGTCATGGTCAATAACCGTGACAACCTGATAATGTTTTCACGATCAAAGATCGTGATAGGTGAGTGAGAACTTTGTTAGTAAAAAAATCCTTCCTTCTTCTTTTTTCCCACCGTTTTCACTTCCCTTTTTTTCTCTCTCTAAGCAACTGCTCTCTCTCTCTCTCTCTAAGCGATTTTCAAGTTAGTTTTTCCCTCTCTTTCTCTTTCCTTTGTATATACATGTGTATATATGTATATATGTGTGTGTATTTGTGTGTGTGTGCATATATGCATGTATGCGTGTTTGTGTGGTAGGGGGAGGGGGCAAGGGGATGGTGGGGCAGGGGCTATGGTGGTGGTATGTGTGTGTGTAAAGTTAGGTGAGTGTATGTGTGTGCGTGTGTGTATGTGTGTGTGCATTTATGTGTAGTGGTGGGGAAGGGGGGAGTGGTGGGGTAGGGGGTGGTGCGAGAGGGTGTGTGTGTGTGTGTGTTGAAATTAATCGTTAATGTTTAGGACTTGCAATTAATTGTTAATTTAGGACTTGAAATTAATGTTTAGTTTATGAATTGAAATTAATGTTTGGTTTATGACTCGAAATTAATTGTAAATGTTGATTTAGAACTTGAAATTAATGTTTAGTTTATGACTTTAAAGAAATTAGTAAGGGAAGGACAATAATTCCCCCTGGTGAATTTACTTTGACGAGTGAGGAAAGAAAGGTGCTTTTAGACACAATATATAATTTGAAGGTTCCATCTAATTTTTCGTCCAACTTATAAAGGATTGTGAATTATGCTACCCATGATTTACATAAGTGTAAGTCCCACGATTAGCATGTGATCATGCAATTGGTTCTTTTATTGTTTAAGCACCGTTTCTCCAAGCACAAGGATTTGTTGAGGGCTATTAAGAATATTAGTATTTGCTTCTCACTTTTATGTGAGAAGGTAGTCAATCGAGAACACATAGTGGCCGAAAAATTAGCCGTTACCGAAGCGATTTGTGTGTTGGAGAAGTACTTTCCCCCATCATTCTTTGACATAAGTGTTCACTTATTTGTATACCTATGCGACGAGGCCCTTCTTTGCGTTCCAATTAGATATCGGTGGATGTTTCCCTTTAAAATACTAATGAAAGTTTTCAAAGACTACGTCAAGAAAACACGATACATTCTAGGATCAATTGTAGAGGAATACATAATCGTGGAGTTATCAATTTATACTCGAGAATATATGCCTGACTCGACCAACATTGACGACATTGATAAGCTCGTCGATGAGGGTGGTCATGTGATAGGCAAATGAGTGAAATTAATGAGTTTGCAACATGAACAAGTAGCTCGTTATCTACTTCAAAGAGGTTGTATTTTACTGTGATTGGATAAGAGTTGAGGATAAAATTGTGGCACCAATTTGATTATGGTTGACTTGTCCAAGTTGAGGAACAACGAACACATGAGCGATGAGCTATTTGTTTTTTTCATTTTAAAAGGTTAAGAAAGTGTTTTACTATGATTATATCAACAATGAGCCGCGATCAATCGTCCTACATGTGCCAAAGCATCTAAACAGTAGTGTGGATGACTTGGCTAGTCCTACCGAATATCAATCCATTTTTTATCATAACCAAAATTTGAAATAATTTTTAGATTTGTAATAAGTCTTCTAATTATCGGACATTAGTGTAATGCTTTTAATTCAATTGTACTTGATCAATTTACTGCATGTAATATTTAGATTTAATTCTTAAGAATTAATTCAAAGTCCATGTCCAGTGGGTGTATTATTCTAGTGTTTTATTCTTATCGAACATCAGTTTAATACTTTTAATTCATTTATACTTGATCATTTTAGTGCATTAATTTAAACTTTCCAGTGTTTTATTATAATATGGTTAGTGCTTTGTATTCTTCTACTTCATTTGGATTTGTACTAATAAAAATAATTTTTACAGAAAATGTCTTCTTCAGGGCTCGGCGATAGTGGAGGTGACGATGACTGCTCGACCCCTAGGCTCCCAAAATGGGGCAACTTAAGTTCTATCGTTGAGAACAAGACATGAATATTGGCTAGATCCCTTGAGTTGGTGAAGACGATTATCGACCCAGGGTACACTAGTTGGAGGGAGGTGCTAAATAAGATCAAGTTGGCTGTTTGGGCAGCACTACAGGTATTATATTTATATTTATATTTATATTTATATTTATATTTATATTTATATTTATATTTATATTTATATTTATATTTATATTTATATTTGTATTAATATTTCAATTTCAATTTATATTTATTAGCAGCTAACACTTACTTTCTTTTTGTTTTGAGTTTTTTTGGAAGGAACCAAGAAGTAGAACTCTGCATTGTGGTTACGGGAACAATGCAACGTGACGCATATTGAGGGGTGTCTCAATGCATATATCGTGTGGCCTTCCTTCCACCTCGAACCTACCCCAGACTCTATGGCGTGACATTATTTGTATCTATTTTTATTTGGACACTTGGATTATATTTGAATTGTTTTGATTTGTTACATTTTGTTTTGGATATGGATTGTGTTTTTATTTTATTTGGATATGGAATTATATATTTGGTGCATTATTTCTATTTTATTTGGATATATTCTGTTTGAATAAAATATACTGCTGGGCAGTGCCACTGGCCAAACTGCCCTACAGATTTGCCCATATTTGTCACGGTCATTGACTGTGATAAATAAAATTTATCATAGACTTGTCACTGTTAATGATCGTGACAATATTTTAGAGTTTATCACCTATCTGTCACGGTTAAAGACCTTGATAGAACCGTGACAAGTCTAATGAACTTGTCATGGTCAAAGATCGTTATAAGTCCGTGATAAAAACAGTTATCACCCCCAGACTTCTCACGATCAAATGACCGTGACAATCTGACAGTTTTGGTATGGTGTTTAGTTTTTTATAGGAGTATTTATATTGTTACTCTAATTCTTTTACATTTCTCAGGACTAGTAAAGTTCTAACTTAAGGGGATTTGATTATGCCCAAATATTACATATTCATCCCCTTAATTTCGATATTTTTATGGTCCCATATATTACTTTTATCTTGGATTTGTCCCATTTATGTTCTACTAACCTTTTTGCGATTTTTTCAAGTTTTTTGCATTTCTCACGTGTTTTATAGCTAAATCATACAAGTGGATTTAAGAAAAAAGTCAAAACGGTGAAAGAATCGTGAAAAAGGGAAGTCAAGGAAATTTTAGTAATTTTTCAGCCAAAACTCGGAGGAAGAGTCACTGAAAAAATTGAAGAGCTTGAATGCACGAGAACACTGGAAGAAACGTCACCACAATCCGAGCTATTCTTAGAAAGTTACCTGCATTTGAAGTTAAGAAGAAAGTCCATAGGTAAAACTGTAAATAAGAGCAAATTAGGCAAAATAAGGCAAGCTAGGCAGAGATCCTGACTGAACCGGTTTGGTTAAGAAAAGTGGTTCGCTACATGGTTTAGTGAAGGGTTCAGTCTGGCCAAAGGGTTCGGTCCAAGATGGAATTTTGCTATTTTTCCTAAATTTTAGGATGAGTAGTTTGAGTTTATCTATAATTATTAACACAAATTTTGTCACTTGTATAAACCTATTAGGAGACTTTTAAACCTATTATGCTTTATTGTAAGGCAAGATATCTTCATGAACAACTTGGAAGAAGGTATATTGCAATTTTCATTATAATTTTAATACAAGATCATAGCTTTTTCGGTTTTTCTTCAAGTATTGATTTCTCTTGAATGTTTTACGTTCTTCAATCTTAGTAACTTAATTTTCAGCACCTTTCTTATATTTCATTATGTTTGCATGCACATAAATGAATTCTTGCATAGAGGTTAATACAATGTCCTAAACTTATCGTGAGTTAGGGCACATGAACCCAACCTAGATTTTTCAAGTTAGATATGAAATTCGACATAATTTTATGATTAATTCTTAGATTTTGATATTTTAGTTCGGACTAATATCGAAAATCCCATAACTCCGTTTTTCGAACGCAATCGGAATGTTTAAGAATACAATATATGTGTCAATAATTCTATCATTAACATAAATTAATTGTTTGACTAAATATTGTGTGAATTAACACCCACACATGTTTAGTACTTCAAATTACTTTATGTTTTTCTTCTAATTAATTAAATAGTTTTTCTGAATTTTTTGTTCAGCAGAAATTCCTACGGTTCGGGGGATTTGATCCCTACTCCATTTTTCCAATAGTTTTCAAAGCCAAAAAATTTAATTTCTTTATTTTTCTCAATTTGAATTGAAATTGCTAGTTTAATTTTTGTAGTCAAATAGAAATTTTCCCAAAAGCAAAATCATTTTTTATTTTCTTTCGAGAGTTAATACCTAGATCTTAGAAGCCGACCATGTTGTCGTCAAAAGTTATACCTCCTATTCCCTGAGGATTCTATCCTAACTTCCCAGGTATTACTTGAGCGACCGGTTTTCACTTGATCCATAGGTACACGCGTAGCCCACACATTCCGCGTCGCGTTATGAGGGATTGGGAAGTTTATATTATTTCCTTTCTTATTTGTTTATATTGCACAATTCTGCCTATTTACACTATTTTTTATATTTTCTTGTGAGCATGTCTTTTATCTGCCCATACTAGCATTGATATGTGAGTTGAGAACTTGTATGTTAACCCTTGTTGGGCTATATGAGATCATCCCATCTATATTACTTATTTCCTGACGATAGAGGTTGCGGAGGCAATATAGGCTTATGAGGTTTTATTTAGGGTTTTACCTTTAATCTTATGAGGATTTATTTAGGGTTTTACCTTTGATCTTTGAGGATTTGAATTAAGAAATATTTGGGGTTTAAAACCTTATTTTTACAAAAATACCCTTACGGTTTACTAATAAGTAGTTTTAACCCTTTCTTTAGCATTACGAACTTTGGGACGTATTATATTATGCCTAGTTAACTTTTGAAATGGGATTCGACATTAAGGCCGCGACATTTTTTGGCCAGGCCTAGGTACCATTGTCTAGTGAGGGCATTCTGCTTAGTGCTTGAGGTTAAAACAATTAGTCTTAGGGAGATGGAGCCTAGATTAACTATGGATCTTGCACATTAACAGAGCTCAGTTAAGGTGTCGAGTTAAAATAAGACCACATATCCACCATACTGGAATAAGACAGTAGGGGAGTTTGCAGTGATAACTTTTCTTTTCATCTCCCCGACAACGGCGCCATTTGATAACTTTGTTTTTTGTGTATGTCGTAGTTTGAAAGCCAAGTTAGTCAAAACCTCAAATACCTACAAATATATAACAACTCAAGTGTAGAGGTAAGTAAGGATATCAATCCACATCAAGGGGGTAAGCTAGAGACAAACTCAATTGTAATTCGAATTTTATTTTCTTTTTGGGATTTTGCTTTTCTATTTTTTTTAGCTTTTTCAAATATTAAAACAATTAGGGTGAGGTGAGGTGAAATAACACTAAACTAAAATGTGAGATGAAAACAACTAACTAGAAAGTGACTAAAAGTGAAAAATAAAGTCTAACACTAAAATAAGAGATAAAGTGAGGTAAACTAATGTGAGAACAATCAAGGAGTGGGATAACACCATAAATTCTAGCTATTCTAATTAATTAATTTAATTAATTGAATTCTCCCAAATTAATATCAAACTTACACATCAACTCTCGTTGCAAATGTAATTTTAATAGTAATCTTTTAGAAAATTGAGTTTAATACCCCACAACTCTAGAAAATAGATCTACACTCCTTTTAATTAATCACCCGCTAGGATCGATCCATTAAAATTTATGTAAATCTTTAGAAATAAATATAGAGTTGAAATTCAAGTAATAATACTCCACTTAAGAAACCCCTATCTCTAGTTAGAATCTAAAATGAGTATTACAACCAGAACTTCGATTTTCTCTCGAAAATCATTTACCCTCTCTCAAACCGTAAATTTAAGGGTGAGGGATCAAAGTTAACATTCAAAGGGAATTTTCAAGTAATAAAACTAATTAAACTAAAATAACTTCAAATAAGGGTTTCCCCCCACCCCTTGAAAGGGGATTTAGCTTAACATGATATTAAATATGATGAACAAATAATCAAGGCTACTAAAATAAAATAGAAGGGAATAGAACAAGCAAACCAAATCTCTTTTAGAAATTTTAACTCTAATCTTCCAATTTGAAGCATACAATCCCTCTAATTGAGCATCCAAGTGATTTGAAATTAAATATTCACTCAATTAACTCTCTTACAAAATTTAACCTCACAAATATCTAACAAAAATAAAAAATAAAACTATTTACAAATATTTCTACCTAATTTATTCTAACCTAACTCTCTACTTTTCTCTAGAATTTTCTCTCTCTGTTTCATGATATCTCTTCTCTCAAATGGGGTCTTGAGTCTTCTTTTATAGTAGATGCATGGCACACGTGGGCTAAGGCGTATTTTTGGTAATGGGCTAGGGTGAACATGTGGGATAGGTGTGAGGACATGCGCATGGTGTGTGAGGTGTGAGATATTTGGGAAGTGGGGTAATGGGGATAATAATCTGATTTGGTTAAGAGTTATTTTTGGAAATGGTTTAAAATTGGTAGTTGGGGGGAATTTTGGGGTATAAGGGGATAAGTGGGTTTTGTGCACATGTGGGTATTGTTGGGGTTGGTTATTTTTGTTTATCCAGGTAAAGTCGTGGGTTTACATAGGAGAATAGGGTCTTGCTCTTTTTGAAAAGGAAAATGGGTTTCGATTGTGGTTTAGATTGGAGCTCGGGTCTGGAGAGCGGGTTGAAGACGGGTCTGGCTCGAGTTGAGAGGTGGTCTTGGGTGTGGGTACAGGGGGTTACGAATCGGGTGGGTTTGAGTCAGGTTGATTTAAAGAGAGAAGGTGGATGGAATCGGGTTGTTGCGCTGGCTGGAGTGGGTAGAAGTGAGTTGGGTGGTATGGGTAGGGGGTTTGTTGGTGGTGGTTTGGAAGTGAGGTGGGTTAGTAATGGAGGAGAGAGAGTGTGGATGGTGATGGGGGAAGAAGATGGTTGGGAATAGGTTGTGTGTGGTAAGGTGTAGGGTGGTTATTGTGCGAGTGAGAAGTAGTTTTAGGTGTAGGATAGGGTGTTGGGTATTAAGGTGTGAGTGTGTGTGTTTCATTTGTACCCAAAAATAATAAAAATAAAAATAAAATCTAACTAAAAATAAAACAAACTAAAAAAAATAAAAAAAAAATTATTAAACTTAAAAAAAAAATCCTAAGTTGTATAAAAACTAAACTAAACAAAAATAAAAACTTAAAATCTAAATGAAAACTAAAGTCCTAAAAATATAAAATATAATAAACTAAAAATAAACTCCTAAAAACTAATCCTTATGAAACTAAAAACTAATAAAAAATCAAAATAAAATAAAATTACACTAATAAAATAAAAATAGAAAATAAAACCTAGAAAATACTAAATAAATCAAAAATAAATATTAAAAGAATAAAAATGACTCAAACTAAAAATATAAAAAATATAAAAAGACACAAACAAAACACACACAGGGCTTGGGGTAGGTTTAGGCTTGGGAATGTTACGGGGGAGGGAATTTAGCACCATTTTTGCATAATTATCTTGATTTAAGCGTTTGAACTCTGCAATGCACAATTTGACCTATAAAATAAACATTTAAGCGCATAAGACCCAAATTTTCGAGAATTAGCAACAAAAGTACGTCTATTCAGGGTATAAAATGTACTGTTTTGGGTGCTTATCAGCAGCTTGTGGCATCACTAGGCTAAAGATACCTAGAATAAGGCCGAGGAAAATTTGACACCCAAGTTTATAAATATAGGTCGCGGACTATGACGCCGAACGTTAGGAGATAGACCCATGGGGGAAGCCTAGGTGAACCAAAGAAGATAGAGCCTTGGGGGAAGCCAACGAGTAGAGGACTGAGGTATATTTGCGCCTTAGGTCATTAGGGTATTCTGAAGGGTTGAGAAATATATGTTCTTTCCTATTTTATTTGCTTATATTGCACAATTCTTCCTATTTTCACTATTTTCTTTATTTTATTGTGACTATATCCTCTATCTACCTGTGCTAACATTGACATGTGGGCTGGTGAATTTTAATTTAACCATTGTTGGGATATTTGATATCATTCCTTTTATATTCCTTGTTTCCTCAGGATAGAGGCCTCGGAGGCAATATAAGTTGTAGAGAGTTACAAAGGCTGCATAAGATATCTAGAGATCACGAAAGATTTTAGATGACTTATAGTTTTGAGAAAGTCTTTATTGTTGGCATGTTAAGCTATAGATTCCACGCTTAGTTGTTTATGCCCTTATTTAAGAAATTGTATGAGAATGAGGACTATCTTTTTTTAATTAAAGGCTAGTACGGAAAACTCTTGTTATTACTATAAGTGGATTTTTGTGTTTTTACTTTTATTAAATAATTTATGGTGCTTTAGTATAGTATGGTGATTTATAAATCTGCTAACTCTGATGATAAAGGTGAGACCTATTTATAGGCCATGACATAGTAAGTTTTCCCTAATAATAAAGTTTAAAGTTTAGTGTTGAGTAAAAGGGAAAACAACGAATGCGGCCTCATGGGTATGGCCATAGGGAGTTACAATTAGAATCAGAGAATTAAACTATGGAGACTATAAGAGAGTTAGAAATATTTATTCTAGGTAGATGTATTTAGCAACTAGTGTTAGGATAATAGACTTATACGTGCGTGATTTTTATCAGGAAGCTATGTGAAGAGGTAATTAAAGACGAGTATATGGTACCATGGACAATAATAACACAACTATAAAATAAACCATCCCCAATGTTAATGAGAGAGTACCGGAGGTGGTGGTGGGTTCACAAAAACCCTAGATAAGGCCACGATTACAAGAATAGCTGAGGAGAAAACTGTGGGCTACACCATTGAGCATTTTATGAAATTAGGATCGGAGTCCTTTTAAGGAATAGCCTGGATCTTTGAAAGGTAATGCGTGGGTAACGAAGACTAAGAAGATATTTTATGTCCTTGGATGCACGGATGAGAAAAATATGTCCTTGGCCTCGTTTATATTTGAGGCTGATGTTGATCACTAGTGGTCTATGGTCAAGAGGATCCAACTAGAAGGATATGTTGCGACCATTTCTTAGGCTAGATTAAGAAAGCTCTTCTTAAAGAAGTATTTCTTGATGAAATTCATGGAATCTATAAAGTTAACTCAAGGAACTATGTTCGTGGGTGAATATGAAACAAAGTTCACGGATTTTTCACACTTTTCCATCTATCATGTTGATATTGAGTAAAATAAATCTAATAAAATTTAAAGGATCTTGAAGCATGGACTCCGAAGTAGGGTTATGGGGCTGAGGTTGTAGACTTATACAGAACTGGTTGAGGTAGCTTAGATCATGGATAAAGACTATGAACATTAGATGAAGGCTAAGGGGAAAAGATAAAGGGTGGATATCAAGGAACAAAGAAATAAAAGAACCCATGGAATGAAGCTCAGAAGTCGGGGATAAATAATTGGACCGCGAAAGGAAAGAAATAAGAGAAGGTACACACCACGATAGTTACCTACTTTAACAGCAGCATGAAGGAACATTTTTCTAAGGCATTACCATTGAGAACGAGTTGATATAACTGTGTAAAAACAGACCATATGGTCAAGGACTGCAAATCGCCAAACAAAGATATAGAGATCCACAAGCTCCAGCAAGAGTATTTTCCCTAAATGCGAAGGATGATGAGAAGGACGAAGACTTGATAGTAGGTACTCTAATTATTATTAATAGAAAAGATTATATTTTTTTATTATGGGACCACACTCTCTTTTCTATCCACCACTTTTACAAAAAAGATAAAAGAAAGACCTCGAGCTTTGAACCCCCTTTAGTTATCGACACCCCAGAGGTGTTTCATCAGAAGCCATGATAATATATAGGGAATGTGTCGTATAAATTGATGAAGAGTTCTTTGAAGTTTCCATGATTATCTTATAAATGAAAGACTTCGATGTAATATTAGGTATGGATTGAATGTCCACCTATTTTGCTAAGATAGATTTTTCTAACAAGGCGATTACCTTATGCAAACATATAAAATTCAAAGTGAGTTTTTGGGGAACGAATCTTAGTGGGAAACTTTTGTTGATTACAAGATTGAGAGATAGAAAAATGTTGAAGTGTGAGTTTTACATATATCTGGGCTATGTAAAGGATCTTGAGAATATCATGACCATCTTTGTAGATGTTCTTGTGGCCACAGAGTTTAACGATGTTTTACCAAAAGAATGGCCATGTTTTCCCCAGACTAAGAGATTGAGTTTACTACTGACCTCATGCCTGAGGTCGTGAACAATTCAAAGGTTTCTTATAGAATGGACAACGCATATTTGAAGGAATTAAAAGAGCAATTGGAGTATTTATTAGGTCGTGGATTTATAAGTCCTAACACTTCCTCTTGGGGTGACCCAGTACTTTTTATGAAAAAATAAGGATGGATCTATGAGAATATTCATAGACTGTAGAGAGTTAAACAAAATGATCATAAACAATAAGTATCATTTGCCTAGGATTTATGACCTTTTTGACAAATTCAAGGATACTCGATATTTCTCTAAAATTTAGTTGAGGTCAATATTTAACTAACTTAAGATAAAGGATGAAGACAATCACAAAATAACATTTGGGACTAGGTATGGTCATTATCAGTTTGTGGTGATGCCTTTTGGGTTAACTAGTGCATTGGATTTTTTTATGGACAGGATGAATATAGCGTTTAGGACCATTCTAAATAAATTTTGATTGATTCATTGATGACATATTGATTTACTCTAAGACCACAGAAGAGAATAAGGAATACCTCCATGGAGATTCTGAGGTGCTTAGGAAATAGAGATTATACGCTAAAATTTCTAACTGTGAATTTTGGCTTAAGTAGATAGCCTTCCTCGGCCATATAGTGAAAAAGGATGGGTTGATTATTAACCTAGGAAAGGTTTCATCCATTATTAATTGGCACAAACCAACCATCATCGCCCTGGTTAGAAAATTCGTCGGGCTAGCTGGTTACTATAGGAGATTTATGGAGGGGTTTTCTACAATTGTCAAGCCTTTGACCCAATTAACACATTAGGATAAAATATCATTTGGTTCACAAAGTGTGAAGAGATTTTACAAAACATAAAGGAAAAGTTCACTCGCCCCCACTTCCCTAATTGGTTGTAATGTACTGCTTACTCCAGTTAGGCTCTGACGCTACCGATATTCCTGACCTCAGGTGCTAGTTCTTTAAGATCTATTTTACGGTACTTGAGTTAAAAAAAGGCTCGTAGCTGTTCAAACAAACATCCTAAAGCTTAAGAGTGACTTCTCAGCCCGTTCTGAATCTGGGATGGATAGCGGGGCGAGGGTCTTCGGTAACCCACAAGACACTGCCCCAGAGTAATACTACGAGACCAAGCACCCGCATATTTTGGCCTTGCCCAAGGAAAAAGGGAGGTTATGTGATCTATAGTGATACTTCATGTCGCAACCTGGGATTTGTGTTAATGAAGAATGAGAAGTTTATTGCCTAAGCCTCTATATAATTAAGGCCACATGAGAAGAACTACCCCACCCATGACATTGATTTAGCACTTATGGTCTTTGCTTTGAAAATTTAAAGACATTATTTATATGGGAAGATTTGTGAAATCTTAACGAACCATAAAATTTTAACCTATATTTTCACCTAAATAGAATTGAATATGAGAAAAGGATATGGTTAGAGTTAATTAAAGATTATTTTTCAATTAACTATCACCCCGAAAAGGCCAAAATAGTGGTTGATGCCCTAAGTAGAAAGGGTTCCTTTAATGTGTTGAGAATCACTAATCAAGAGCCCATCCTAAGAGATTTTGAAACTATAGGGATTGAGGTTATAAGTACAGATGTCACGAACACTTAAGATCCCTTACGGTGGAACCTAGTTTGATTGAGAGGATAAATGTTACATAGGCCACGTACCCTGATATCCAGAAGGTATGCAAAAAAGTATGGAAAGAAGAAAGATCACCCTTTAGAATCAATGACCGGAGAGCCTTATGCTTTGGGACAAGGATATATGTTTTGCGAAATGATGGGATTAAGGTCTAGGGGTTGGAAGAAGGTCATTCTCACCCTTTGAAATTCACCCCGAAAACACCAAGATGTATTACGACTTGAAATAATTTTTTTAATGGCCTAACATCAAGAGAGAGACTGCGAAGTTTGTTTCCAAATTTTTAATGTGTCGACAAGTAGAGGTCAAGAATAAAATACCACTTGGGTTGTTACAACCCTTGCTTATACCAGTATGGAAGTGGAGAAATATTTACATGGACATTATCATTAGATGGTCGCGAACACATAGGGGTGGATTCCAGTTTAGCTATTGTGAATAGATTAACCCAGACCGTGCACTTTTTGATTGTTAAGACCACGATCATTGTTGATCAATTGGCTAAGATCTTCATCAAGGATATTTTCAGACTCCACGGAGTTCCTATCGCAATAGTTTTTGACCTTGACCCTAGATTAAACACATGATTTTGGAAAGCTTTTCAAAGGGCTATGGGGTTGCACCTAGACTTGAGTACAACCTTCCATCGTATACAGATGAATAAATGGAGATAACCAATCAAACCCTATAGAATATAGGGCAATTTACAATTAGGTCCCTTGATAACAATTTTAAACATTTAAGGACAATTTACTATTTGGTCCACTTGTTATGCCACTAGCGTGGACTTCTACAGGAAGAGAATTAGTAGACTAAAGTTTTTAAATTTTGTCAAAATTCCTTTAGTGTTTAAAATTTGTTTGTGAGGGAGCTAAGAGTACTTTCCCCTAAAATATATTTAGTTCTTGTGCTTTGGAATTCTGCAATAGTTGGGAAGACCGCCTACTTTTAATAGAGTTTGTGTACAAAAATAGGTACTAGACAAGTATGAGGATGGCCCCTGACTCTACCTTATATGGGAGAAGGTGCAGTAACCCTTTGTGTTGGGATAAAGTAAAAGAGAGATAACTGTTGGGGCCTAATATGGTGGAACGGGTCATGACCAAAGTAAGGATGATTCATGAAAGTCTACAGAGTGCTCAAAGTAGACAAAAGAGTTGGGAAGATATCAAAATAAGAGATGTGGACTTAGGGTCGGGGACCATACATTATTTATGGTTGTTCCTTGGAATGGAGTTATAAGATTTAGGAATAATAAAAAATTGAGTACGCAGTATGCATTCCCTTTTGAGATACTTGAAAGAACTTCGAAAGGCTTCCTATAGGCATGCCCTATCCCCAAACTTATCCCATGTACACAATATGTTCCATATTTTAATGCGGAGGAACTACATTAGAGACTGCGACCATATTATTAACCATGAGCCTATTGAGATCCATGAAGATTTGACTTAAAATGAGGCTCCAATTGAAATTTTTGAGAGGAAGAAAAAGAATTTGAGGATAAAGACAGTTCCCCTAGTTAAAGTGCCCTGGTGACATCATGTTGCGAAAGATGAGACTTGGGAAATGGAGTTAGCCATCAAAGAAAATTACTCACATTTATTTCAAGTTATGAATTAAGTTATTAATTTTAATTAATTAAATTACGAGGACATAATTTCCTAAGTTGTCCAAGTTGAGGTGTTATTGTCTCGTAATGTCCTCCTGCTTAGTTCTTAAGGTCAAAACAGTTAGTCCTAAGGAGAATGAGCCTAAGTTAAATATGGGGCCTGCACTTTGGCAAAGCCCAGCTAATGTATGGATTTAAAAATGGACCGTAGATCCGGTATCCTGAAATTGAGCAGGAGGGAAGGTCACAACTCGTGGCATGACTAGGTTAAAGATACCTAGAATAAGGCTGAGGAGACTGAAAAATTCGAAGTTATAAATATAGGTTGCATACTATGAGGGCGAACCATGGGAGATAGAGTAATGGGGGGAGTCGATGTTAACTATAAGAGATAGAGCCTTGGGGGAGTCGAGGAGTTGAGGTCTAAGGTATATTTGAGCCTTATTTTATTGGAGTATTGTGAGGTGTTGGGAATTTTATATTATTTCCTTTCGTATTTGTTTATATTGCCCAATTCTACTAATTTATACTATTTTCTATATTGTCTTGTGAGTATATCTTCTATCTTCCCATACTAACATTGACATATGGGCTGAGGACATTTAATTCGACCTTGTTTCCTCATGATAGAGGTCTCAGAGGAAATATAACCCATGGAGGGTGATAAAGGCTATAGAGGATATTTAGAGACCACGAAAGATTTTAAAGGATTTAGAGCTTTGAGAAAGTGTTTATTGTTAGCATGTTAACCTATATATTTCACCCTTAGTTGTTCATATAGGAGTTTATGACCTAATTTAAGAGATTGTATGAGAAAGAGGAATATCTTTTATGACCAAAATCTAACCCTTTTGTTGTAGATTTTGGTCGTTCTTTGTTGATACATTGCTTCTCACCTCAGCATCTTTCCTTATCTCTTCTATCAGATCTATGTCCTACCTTCTCTCTTTGTTATTTATCTCTGGGTTACAGTTCTAGACTCTGTGGATGGGCAGGCCAAGTTTAGTTACTATCCTGACTTTTAAGCTATAAGCCAACATAATGGGGGTCTCCCATGTTGACGTCCTTTATGTCGTCTGTGGGTACCCCGATTTTATCACCATAAGGCCTGGACGAGTAGCCCATCCTCAGCGGCCCAAAACCCAGGCCCATCACTTCTGGTATTCATCCATTTACTCCACGATGCCATGAAGATGAGTTGTGGGGGTACACGATCCCATGAAAGGGAGATGGCTAATAAAGAGGAACCTATCACCCCCACTACTTCAAGACATACATGTATAAATTAAACCCCAAGTCCGGGGCAAAGGACAAGTTGTATTCTCTGTACTTACTCTTCAGAATATAGAGAAATAACACTGACTGAACCACCGTGGACGTAGGCACTTCTTTGCTAAACCACGTATCCCCGTTGTTGTGTGATTGGTCTTTTATCTGTTTTTTCTTGGTTGTCACCTCTTTCATATTTTATTTGTGTTGTATAATAATTGCCTCTACAATTGGCGCCGTCTGTGGGAACCGTTTATCTTTCCTTGAGAAGAGCCCACACCGAGAAAAAAATCTAAGATGTCTGATCACAGCAGCAACGCTCCTCAAGCAGGAGACATTCAGGAGCCACCCGCTCCTCGCAGGATTAGGTCTGAAGTCCGACGTTCCGATCAAGGGGCTCGCTTAGAAAGGCCAGCCTCAGAAGAAAGTCAAGGACAAGCTAGGTCCACTCAGATATCCAGATTGATCGATGCATACGAAGCAAGGCTCCACGAGCAGAGGGAGTTTTCTCGCAGGTATGAGGCTGAGAATGCTCGCCTGAAAAGAAGACTGGAAAAACTGGAAAAAGAACTACGTCCTGATACCAGGAGACGCCCCTATCGCACTCCTAGCCCTCAGGCGAGCAAATCTCGCAGCCGAGGAAGGAGCCCTAGGCGGAAACATCAAGGGTTTGAAGGTGGCGACTCAGACGACGACCTCCGCAAGCAACTAAGAAAAGCTCGCCGCTATCAGAGCCCTGCTCGCAGCGACGACAACATACGGAACCTAGTCCGCAGAGAAATGGACCAACATCCAGCTCACTGCGGCACCAGGTCAACCAGAGAACTCGCCAGGAGAGCCCTCAAGACCCAGATGAAATCGCCCTTCACAAGGGAAATTGAAGAAGAAGAAGCTCCCAAAAAGTTTACTATTCCAAGGTTCAAGATTTATGACGGGAAGACTGATCCCATTGATCATATCAGGCAATACCGGCAGGCTATGACCCTCTGGAATCACCGAGATGCGTTGATGTGCCGTATTTTCCCCTCAAGCCTTCATGACGTGGCCCAGAAATGGTTCGAGAAACTCCCTCACCGATCCATCAGAAATTTCAAATCCCTGGCCGAGCTCTTTACGGCCAGGTTCATCACCAGCAGCTCCCATCCCAAAAGGATGGATGCTCTATTGACGATGAAGAAAACTCCTCAGGAGAAACTTCGAGACTACACGAAAAGGTACTGGGAGTTATTCAACGAAGTCGAAGACTGCGCAGAAGAAGTGGCAGTGGCTTCATTCAAAATTGGGCTACCTAGCTCTTCCCTCCTCTACCAGTCCTTGACAAAGAAGGAAGCAACCACCATTGATGACCTGATGGCCCGGATTGAGAAATACGCAAAGGTGGAAGATGTCACCCGCCTTAACGAAGGGGAAAACGGTCGAGCCAAGCTCGCCACGAAAGGAAGTGAGAAAGTTGATAACCAGAAAAAAGGAGGAAAGAATGGGAGCAAGAATGGCCCCAAAAACGGAGGGGGCCCTGACGTTGCAAAATCGTTCCAGGCAGTCAACACCATCTTCAAAGAACCAATTTACAAAATTCTCGCTAAGATCAAGGATGAGCCGTTCGTCAAATGGCCCCGGAAAATGGGAAGAGACCCATCGAAAAGAAACAATGCGCTGAGATGCACCTTCCACAAAGAGGGGGGACATAAGACCGAGCACTGCAAGGCTCTTAAGTCCCACCTCGAGGAGTTGGCCCAATCCGGACATTTGAATAACTTTGTGGAAAGGAAGGTAGAGAGAGTGACTGTCCACAAGGAGGCAAAACCCGACAACGTTTTAGAAGACGACACCGGACACGAATTCGCAGTAATCCATGGAGTATCCGATGTTAAGCAAATCCAGGGCAACTCAGCTCGGATGGAGATAAAGAAGCGGACAGCAGTAATGCAAGCTTTTCAAATTAATCCAGCGAAATCACAGGCAGGAAAACGCCGCCGAGCAGAGGACATCAACTACAACAAGCATATTGTCTTCACGGATGAAGATCTTGTGGGAGTGAGGACCCCACATCACGATGCCTTAGTCATTACACTCAGAATAGCCAACTTTGATATCGACAGACTGCTCGTCGATCAAGGAAGCTCATCCGAAGTAATGTACATCGACCTGTTCAGGAAATTGAAGTTGGACATCGCCGACCTTAAGGGAACCACTGTCCCTCTGGTCGGCTTCGCTGGAAAAATGACCATGCCTTTGGGCAAGATAGTACTACCAGTGCTCGCTGGGAGTGTTTCAAAAATGATCGAATTCTTGGTGGTCGACATCGATTCACCATATCAAGCCATCCTCGGCAGGGGATGGCTCCATGCAATGAAGGCAGTCTCCTCGACCTACCACCAGAAACTCAAATATATCACCGAGCGGGGAGTGATGGAGATACATGGCGACCAGGCGATGGCGAGAAAGTGCTTCATAGCGGCTATCCGACCGAAGCCAGAGAAAAAAGACGTTCGAACCAGCGAGAAAGTGGAGGAAGATGCAATCCCTTCCAAATAGCAATTAAAATATGGAAGGCCCGGAGTGGAAGAGACCAGGCTCCTCCCCTCCGAACGGGTTGTAGAGGACCTGGTAGAAGTCATTGCTAGGGAAGGCGACAACAACAGAGTCTTCCTGATCGGGACTTCACTCACTAACAAAGAGCAAAAGGATTTGTTAACCTTACTCAGAAGCAACATAGATGTTTTCGCCTGGGAACCCTACGAGCTGCCAGGGATCGATCCCAATATGGTCTGCCATCAATTGCACGTCAATCCCACATTCAAATCGATAGCACAAAAGGCACGACGAACTGCTCCCGAGAAAGCCAAAGCAATAGAACAGGAAGTCGAAAAACTGCTGGATGCAGGATCCATACGGGAAGTGCAGTTCCCCAAATGGTTATCCAACCCAGTGGTAGTTCCAAAAAGCAACGGTAAGTGGAGAGTTTGCATAGACTTCACTGACCTCAACAAAGCCTGCCCCAAGGATAGTTTCCCTCTTCCAAAAATAGACCAACTAGTAGACGCCACTGCAGCTCACGAGCGAATGAGTTTCCTGGACGCATACTCGGGTTATCACCAGATTCCCTTATATGCCCCAGATCAGGACAAAACGGCGTTTATCACGACGGTTGGTTTATACTGTTACAAGGTCATGCCTTTCGGGCTAAAAAATGCAGGGGCAACCTATCAGCGACTGGTTACTAAAATGTTCAAAAATCAGATGGGAAACACGATGGAGGTCTACATCGATGACATGCTCGTCAAAAGCAAGGAGAAAGAAAACCACCTTTCTGACCTGGCAAGTACCTTCGAAATCCTCAGGAAATACCGAATGAAACTCAACGCGAGCAAGTGTTCCTTCGGTGTCCAGTCAGGAAAGTTCCTTGGGTATTTGGTCAGCAAGCGTGGCATAGAAGCAAATCCGGACCAGATTGAGGCAATTAAACGGGTGCAACCTCCTCGCACAATCCGCGATGTACAGAAGCTCACTGGAATGCTCGCTGCTCTGAATCGTTTCATTTCTAAATCCTCCGAGAGATGCAAGCCCTTCTTTCAACTCTTAAAAGGCAGCAAAACGGTAGAATGGACCCCAGATTGCTCGCAAGCATTAGGCGAGCTCAAATCCTACCTAAGCTCCCCACCACTGCTCGTCATGCCACAGCAAATGGACCCTTTGTACCTCTACCTCTCTGTATCCAGCCATACTATCAGCTCAGCGCTAATGTGTGAAGTCACAGGGATCCAACATCCAGTCTATTACGCGAGCAAAACCTTACTAGACGCCGAGCAGAGATACCTGCCATTGGAAAAGCTTGCATTCGCCCTAGTAATGTCATCAAGGAAACTAAAGCATTACTTCGAAGCTCACACTATCATCGTCCTTACATCACACCCCCTCAAGGTTGTCCTAAGGAAGGCGGATTTGTCAAGTAGGCTGTCTAAGTGGTCAGTCGAGCTCGGTAGGTTTGACATCCAATTTCAACCAAGGACAGCTATCAAGGGTCAAGTCCTCGCTGACTTCATAGCTGAATTCACGGGCGAAGAACCTCTCGACCAGCCTAAACCAACAGAACAAAACAGCCAGGCTACAGGGGGAAGCTGGAAGCTATTCGTTGATGGAGCCTCCAACTCAAAGGGGGCAGGAGTAGGAATTGTTCTCATCACTCCAGAAAATGCAGTCCTCGAGCAAGGAATTAGGCTGGGATTTGCAGCCTCCAACAACGAAGCAGAATACGAAGCCTTAATTGCAGGTCTCCAAAGGGCGCAAACTCTAGGAGCAAAACATTTACAGGTATTCGGAGACTCGCAACTAGTTTCCAATCAGATAAGTGGAGACTACAACGCGAAGGACGAGAGGATGGCAGCCTACCTCTCGTTGGTAAGAAACTTGATGACAAACTTTGAAGAAATCAACATCCAGCAGTTCCCCAGGGGGCAGAACAGCCACGCTGACGCTTTGGCAGCCCTGAGCTCGGCAGTCGATTCCAGCCTTAAAAGGATAATCCCTATCGATTTCCTTAGCTACCCGAGCATTCACCGCGAGCTAACAAAAGCGAAACAAATACTCCAATTGGAACCAGCCCCTAGCTGGATGGATCCCTTAAAAGGCTATTTGAAGAACGGAACGCTCCCAGATGATAAAAGGACCGCCCACCAGATAAGAGTCAAAGCTGCTAGCTTTCACTTATCCACGGGAGGCGACTTGTATAAAAGATCTTTCTCCGGCCCCTATCTTAGATACGTCCACCCAGGTGAGGTCGAGACAGTGCTTCACGAGCTCCACGAAGGAATCTGCGAAAGTCACATCGGAGGAAGATCTCTAGCCTTCCGAGCAATGAAGGAAGGTTACTGGTGGCCGTATATGCAAAGGGACTCCGCAGTATATGTCCGCAGATGCCTAAAATGCCAGCTTCACGCCCCCATGGTCCACCAGCCTGCCAACGAATTGAAATCCCTGACCAGCCCCTGGCCTTTTGCCCAGTGGGGAATGGACATCGTGGGACCTCTACCCACCGCTGCCGGCAATCGCAAATACCTGTTGGTCGCCACCGATTACTTTACCAAGTGGATCGAGGCAGAACCTCTGGCGAACATCCGAGATGCTGACATGATGAAATTCATATGTAAAAATATAATCACTCGATTCGGGATCCCCAGAACCATCATCACTGACAATGGGACACAGTTCGAAAGTGGCCCCTTTCAGGACTTCTGCGACCAACACGGAATCAGGCACCACTTCAGCTCGGTAGCTTATCCTCAGAGCAACGGACAAGCTGAGGCTTCCAACAAAACAGTGATCGCTGGATTAAAAAAGCGGTTAGAACGAGCAAAAGGCGCGTGGACTACCGAGCTACCACATGTCCTATGGGCATACAGAACGACTCCCAGACGAGCCACAGGTCAGACGCCATTCTCACTAGCATATGGTATGGAAGCGGTCATCCCATTAGAAGCAGGATTGCCTACAATGAGATCCGACCTTGTCGAGCAGAATCAGAACGATCAGGCTTTGCTCGCTGAACTCGACTTGGCCGACGAGCGCAAGGAACTTGCCCTAGTCAAACTAGCGAGTTATCAGCAACAGCTCGCGAAGCACTATAGCAAAAAGGTCAATCCGAGGAAGTTCGAAATTGGAGACTATGTCCTAAGAAAGGTCCTTGGCAACACAGTAAAGCCATCAGATGGTAAACTGGGCCCAAACTGGGAAGGACCTTATGAAATAATTAGAGACGACCTGCAAGGTGCCTATCATTTGAAAACGATGGAGGGCAGAGAGATACCACGAGCATGGAACGCAGCTAATCTCAAGAAATTCTACTTTTAGGAGTTCTATTGTTAGATCTTTTATTGTACTCATTTTGGGAAAAGACAGTTTATTTCTCTACTCACCAATAAAAATCTCTCAGTTGATTACTCTCTAAAAGTATAACAATTATATCTTATTGCACATCTTTATCAAATCACAGGTATAATAGTTGACATAGCAGGGGAACACCCCTCCTCAGGTCATCGTCACGAAGCACGACAGACCTCTTAGCATTGCCCATGGCAATATATGAAGCCCTACAGAGTATTCTTAGGCATCGAACCTACTCTGGTTAAACAAAATCCTGACCGGATGAAGACATCCAAAAACAGGTGTGTCCTCGCCAATTGCCCCTCTTAGACCTAAGGGAGTGTGATGACACGACCTAAAAGGTAAAGGGAGAGCACAATGGTATTCTTAATACTGGACTGGGCGGACATTCACATGGCAAGATAAAGATTGTGAAGCTGCAAAAATATAACAGAGATTGGATAAACACGTTTAGTCGGCAAAAACGCCCAAAACTCAAACTTTCCATTAATCTTTTATATTTACAAACAATAATGGTACATGTTTAGTCGGCAAAGACTCGCCCAAAGCATTTACAATTATTAAAAAACAAAAAATCAAGAAGGGGGAAGCCTCCGAGCAAGGTAATCAGCAACCTTAGCTCTCCTCCCGTCATCAGGGGAAGGATCGAATTCCTCAACAACTTCATTTGTGTCCAACTCCAGTAGCCGCCGAGGAATAGCATCGATAGGAATCCATCGGTCATCTCGCCTAAATGGATTGGGCATCAGAGTAGAGGGAGACATCTCATGCCGATACCATAATATCAAATTTCTCGGCACCTGCAGCTCTTTGAGAGCACTCAACCACCCCCTGATGAAGGAAAGCTCCTCGAACTCTGATAATCTTGTGGGAGCATCTAGCCAGCCCTGATCATAGCCATCAGTCCACACTTGGCGAGGGCCCTTCTTAAATAAATGCCGCAGTCGGGTGACGTCCCTCTGAAGCCCAGCAGCAGTTACGTAAGCTCGCTGAACATCGCCGCGCAGCTCCTCCATCTCCCTCTCACGCTGCTCTTCAGCTTCCCTACTCCTACCCCGCGTACTCCTGCCAGCTCGCGGGAGGGGTGGCCGAGCAGCTCGCGACGAGGAAGAACCTTGCAGGACTGCCGAAGCGGTGCTCGGCGAATGCTCCTTAAGCTTCAAGACCTCCCGCCTCAGGTCGTCATTCTCCCGCTGAAGAAGCTCCACGACCTGATTGATCTCGGTAGCCTCCAGTAACTTTACTCTCAGCTCGCTGACTTCTTCCTGCACTGAAGCTCCGATCTCTCCCATTTCCTAGAGCCTGTACTTCAATTTAGCCACCAGCTCGGACTGATCCTTATACTTTTGGTTCCTTGATTTAGCAAACCTACAGAGCTTAGCAAAAGCCTAACGAACTGCAGGGCTTGCATTAGGACCCAGAGTCCTACCCAATTGGGAGGTAACAGGAATATAATCATCCACATCAACCAACTACAAAGAAAGGAAGAGAACAAAAAGAAATCAGCATAAACAAAAACGAAGCCTTTTTATTGATAATGAGCGAGGTTACATCAGAACAAAAAAAAGGGAAAAAATTACAAAGAGATCCCTATCACTTAGCAACCTCGGTGGACGGACCCTCGTCCTTATCAGCATCAGCAGGGGAGTTACCCTCTACAGAGGTGTGCACTGCCCCCTCGACCAAGGAAGCATCAGCAAGAGTCGCCTGAGAAGCAGGATTGACCCCTTCAGCAGTTGGGGCTGGCTCTTCATCCACAACTGGCTTGGGCCCTGGATCATGTTCGTCAAAAAGTGGGGATGCAACATCCACCCCTGCAGCCACAAGGGCCTTGTTCTACCCCTTCTTGAAGTTCAGACGGCTAATATAGCCAATCTGAACCTCGGCGTCTTCATACGCAGCAGCCCAGCCAGAATTGTATGAATCTTCTTTAACAGTGGCTGCCTGGGCCTTCTCCGCTTCCAGCTGCTCGGCAAGAACCCTGTTCTTCTCCACAAAGTCCAGCTTGCTAGAGCAGACCTGGTCGTACGACTTCCTCAGCTCGCCGAGCTCCCTGACAGCATTATCTCTCTCGCGAGCAGAATTAGCAAGGGCCGCATCAGCAGCCTTCAGATCGGCCTCCAACTGAGAACCCCTGGCCACCAGAGTAGAATTCGCCTGCTCCAGCTCGCTGTTCCTTCTCAACAGCTCGTCGCGAGAGCGATATAGCACGGCGAAGTCAGTCACAAACTGCAGAAAACAAGGTAAAGATCAGAAAGAAAAAACCATCAAAGCAGATTAGGAGAAGTTGGGAAGTAGAAAAGAAACTTTACCAAGGCGAGCCTCTGGCTAGCTTGCAAGGCCAGTTGATCAGACCCTGACGCCCTCTCCCGATCTGCAGGGAGGACTGCCCTCTCAAGCAGCGCAGGGGCAAGTTGAGGAGAGGTGGCCACCGAAGCCCCCTCAGGCAAAGCAGATACTGGGACCAAGGATTGACCAGCCTTGGTCCTCAGTTCCATCTTCCTCCTCTCCTCCTCCTTCTCCTTCTCCCTCCTCTTTCTCTCTTCCACCTTCTTCCTCTCCTCCTCCTTTTTCTTCTCCCTCTCCCTCGCCTGCTCCTCCTCTCTCTTCTTCTTCTCTTGCTCTTGAGAGGGAGGCCGAGAACCAGTAGCTATGGCCCCGGAGACAGTCTTCGACTTCTTGGACCTCTGTGCAAGAAGCACATCATCATCATCATCATCATCCCGGATCAGATTCTTCCTGGGAGGCATTTCTTCACCTGGACTGCTGGTAGTACTCGATGAACTGCTACTATCAGCACTGCCTCCACCCAAGTTACTCACAACACCTGCAGGCTCGCTCTCCGAGCTGCTCTCCTCCTCGTCCACTTGGATGGGCTCAGCTGAAATCTCTTCGGAAGAGTCAAAGTCCGGAACACTTTCCACAGGTCGGGCTATGAAGCTGGAGCCTGTGTTCTTGTATTCAAGCAGAAAAGCAGCAGACCTAGGATGCTCGTCGTCACCCAAAGGTTCCCTGATGTTCCAAGCTTTCACCAGTTCCGAGATACGAACCTCGCTGAGAGCTGGCTCCAAGTTCTTTATCTTCGCTGAAAAGGAGAAAGCAAGGAGGAGTTAGAAAAATCACAAAGTTAGCAAAGGTTGAAACAACAATACAACATCTACCTATATATTCTTCCCCATAAAAGGGAATAGTAAACCTCTCGGACCTCGACCCTTCAAATTGAGGGGAGTATTGCCAGTTCCTAACGAGAAAACCTTCTTGCCAGTAGTCCTTATGGGAATCAGGTAAATTCACTACCAATACCCTATCAGGGCTCCTGGCCTTAAGGTACAAGACCCCTGAACTCGTTCGAGAAAAAGAATAACAAAAACAGACCTCGGCAAGCCCTAACCTCGTGCCGTACAACTGATTTATCCTGTGCACACCATTCACTATTTTCCATACGTTGGGTGAACATTGTGCGGGCACAATACCAAAATAACTAAAAAAGTGCAGAAACAAACCATTAGGGGGAAAGGTGAGACCCCCCTGGGAAAGCAACAGGACGTGAATCCAATGTGCATCCTCTATGTCCCTAACGTTCCTAGGCGGCGAGACACAACACTCAATCTCTACCCACTCAGGAATACCATAGAATTTTCTAAACTCAGTTACCGACCTATTTCCAATCTTCGCCATTGGAAAAATACAAGAAAAACTATAAACTCAAGAAAAAGGGCACGAAAGACTTACAGGACAGAAGATCAGATCAAAAGGCGAAGAAGCGACGAGAGTGAAGACCGAAAACAGAAGGTACAAAACTCAAAAGTTCTCAAAAGATAGAAGATTGCTGGAAGAACTGGAACGACGAAGAAAAAATGTGTCTTATTCCAACAAGCCTTCAAAACTAATCATAACGCACAGATAGCGAAGCGGGTGCCGCCAAAGCAACTTCACAGTTTTCAAAGAAATCAACCATCATTGCTGATCATTTAAATTCATCGGACCCATAAAGAACGGCCCGACAAATTCAGGGGCAATTGTGGGTACCCCGATTTTATCACCATAAGGCCTGGACGAGTAGCCCATCCTCAGCGGCCCAAAACCCAGGCCCATCACTTCTGGTATTCATCCATTTACTCCACGATGCCATGAAGAGGAGTTGTGGGGGTACACGATCCCATGAAAGGGAGATGGCTAATAAAGAGGAACCTATCACCCCCACTACTTCAAGACATACATGTATAAATTAAACCCCAAGTCCGGGGCAAAGGACAAGTTGTATTCTCTGTACTTACTCTTCAGAATATAGAGAAATAACACTGACTGAACCACCGTGGACGTAGGCACTTCTTTGCTGAACCACGTATCCCCGTTGTTGTGTGATTGGTCTTTTATCTATTTTTTCTTGGTTGTCACCTCTTTCATATTTTATTTGTGTTGCATAATAATTGCCTCTACATCGTCCTATATGCCATATGACGATATGCACAGCTTCTGTCCATAAGACTTCAGTTCCTTGTAACTTTTTCTTGATCCCATCCAGGATTGTTCTATTACTGACCTCTGTTTGGCCATTTTCTTGCGGTCAGCCTGGCACTGAGTAGAATTATTTGATACCGACCCTTCTACAGTAAGTTTCCATGGACTTATTTTTTAAATTCTTTCTATTATCTGAGATCAGGGTATGAGGTATACCATATCTACAGATGATATTCCTTCAAATTAATTTGAAGGTCTTTGTCTCTGTAATGGAAACCATACCCTCAGCCTCCACCCATTTGGAAAAGTTATCTATCGCCACAATTAGATATCTATAGTTTAATGCAACTCTAGGCAGAGGTCCCACCAATTTAATCCCTCAGACTATGAATGGCCAAGGTTATATGATGGACAACAGAGGTTGATGGGTATTATGGGTCATGCAGGCATATCTTTGGCATTTATCACACTTTTTTATATGGTCGGTCGTATCCTTAGCAAGGGTTGGCCACCAGTAGCCCTACATCACTATTCGCTTTACCAAAGACCATCATCTAATATGACCGGAGCATTATCCCTTATGCACATCTTTCAAAACATACTCCACCTCTGAGTGGTGGACACATCATAGGGGGGGGCAAAAAACCCTTATTATATAGGACATCACTTATGATAGTGAATTTTACTGCCCTGTATTGTAATTTCTTCCTGTCGTCCTTTGATTTTGGGAGTTCCCCATCTTTCATATATTTAATGGGAGGGTTTATCCAATAAGCTTCAAGATTCAAATTCAAATAACACTCGAGTTATCATCGTCTTCATCAATGCTCGGTCTGTATATTATCTCAATTTGGATGGTTCTCCTAATTTCTGTTCTAGTAGTTGATGTTAATCTCGCTAGTGCATCAGCTCGACTATTTTTAAGCCGAGGGACTCTTTTTATTTTCACCTCTCTAATGTAAGTCAACACCCTTTTCACCATGGCCAAGTATTTGGCCATATTTTCGTCATTTGCTTCATAAATTCCCAAAATATGTTTCACCACCAACTGGGAGTCATTATAAACTACCACGTGGCTGACATTCAATACCTTGGATAGGGATAATCCTACTAATAAAGCTTTGTACCCAGACTCATTGTTGGAGGCCTTAAAGTTAAACCTCAATGCATACTTAATGTCAATCTCGTCTGGAGCCGAGAGTATGAGCCTTGCCCCACTGTCGCTTTCACATGAGGATCCATCCATAAATAGACTCCAAACTTGGTTGTTGGGCGTGAAAGGCCCTTCATCAGCTATACCATTTTTTTAATAAAATGTCTTTTTCAGTAAGGCCAGCTCGTACACCATCGGCTATGGTTGGACCCATAATATTTCTATAGCAAAACTACCATCTCATCTTCCTTAGTATTGGCCTCGTCTTACGTGAACTCAGCCATAAAGTTTTCCAACATTTGCCCTTTAATTTCTATCCTCTGCTGGTATATGATGTCAAACTTTTAGCTCAATTGACCAAGCCATCAGCCTACCCGATTTCTCTTATTTATGGATGACTTGCCTCAAAGGAGCATCGGTGAGCACTACCATAGTGTGTTCTTGAAAGTAAGGCTTCATCTTCCTTGAGGCATATATTAAAGCATACGCTAACTTTTCCATCTTCGAATATTTCAGCTCGGCCCCTTAGAGAGCCTTATTATATATGTATACCGACTTCTGCACTCCTTCGTCATCTTGGACAATAGCTGTGCTAATTGTCGACTCTGAAACTACTAAGTAGAAAAATAATTATTCTTCTTGGATGGGATGAGATAAGAGCATAGGAGAACCTATACAATCCTTAATCTCTTGAAAAGCTCTCTCACACTCCTCATTCCACTCAAATTCTTTCCTTAGAACTTTAAAGAAAGGGAGACACTTATTTGTGGCCTTTGAAATGAACCTGTTGAGTGTAGCGACCTATCCTATTAGCTTCTGTAAATTTTTGATAGTCTTAGGAGTCTTCATTTCAATAAGCGCTTTGATTTTTTTTTAGTTTGCCTCTATACCCCTTTGGTTGACGGTGAAGCAGATATATTTTCCTGCACCCATGCCAAATACACACTTGGCTAGATTTAGCTTCAACTGGTACAGATCGATCATATTAAATGTCCTCTCAAGGTCGGCCACAAGGTCTTCGTCCTTGAGGCTATTCGTCAACATGTCATCTACGTACACCTTTATAATCTTTCCGATTTTCTATTCAAACATCTTAATGACCAGCCTAGGGTAGGTTGCCCCTACATTCTTAAGGCCAAAAGGCATGGCCTTGTAGCAATATCGGTGATAAATGAATTTTTCTCTGAGTCGGACTCATCCGTGAATATTAAATTGTATCCATAGTACACGTCTATGAAACTCATCAATTCATGCCTCGCTGTGGCATCAACCATCTAATCTATATGAGGCATAGGGAAGTTGTCTTTAGGACAAGATTTGTTTAGATCAGTGAAGTCGATACACATTCGTCACTTTTCATTAGCCTTTGGGACTATCACAACGTTAGAAAACCACTCTGGATAGTGCACATGTATGACGACCTGTATTGGCTGGAGTTTCTTGACCTCCTCTTGGATGACCTCATACTTCTCTCTTACATAGGCCCTTCCTCTTTTTTCACTGGATTTCCTTCTCATCAATGTTCAACATGTGGCAGATAACCTTTAGGTCTATTCCTGGCATATCTTTATGGCTCTATGAAAACAGGCTTCACCTCATCCTTAGCAGCTCTATCAGTTTCTCCTCCACCAACTAAAATCCATTAAACAGTAAATATTATATACTTGTTAGTTCCACGTGCCCTCACTTGAGGTTCGCACCTCTTAACTAAATGTGCACACTTAACGTATTCTCCTAACCCATCCTAATTACTCTATCCCACTTATCTAGTTTAAATCAAGTCTCTTACTATGATGCCTAGTCATTGTGCCCACTCGTATTACCTGAATAATACATTCTTGCATTCTCAATATTAATTTAATCAAATTCAAGTGTCTCATTACTCATTCAAGTTTATACATTCTTGATTAATATTAGAAGTCGAAATCTTTCTCATCTACTAAGCAACACAGTAGAATAATCACAAGTATATATATATATATATACACACACACACACACTAATATCGCACCCCAAAAGGATAAACCTACGTTGCGTGCATACTCTACTAATCCCGCTACATCACATACATAGTGATTACGAGTTTCGAATAACTCTAGAACCGTTTCAATACAAATCACACATATTGACGGCGAACATAGTTTCGAGCCCTATGGGATACGCACATACCTACGCACCCACACAAACGCAAACTTATCAATTCACCTATAAGTCTTTCCCAAACCTATGTTTTGAGGCACCAATCCAAAATCCCATTAAGTCTCATCAAGATAAGACTGTCCCTTATCTAAGACCTCTCGTGATAGCAAGTATGGAAGGTATGTCATACACACAGTCTAACAATCATACATTAGGTATTCACACAACATTTGTATATAAATCCGTATCTTTAATATAGGTGTGTGCACATCCTATAACATATGTTTTATACGTAGTATATCTATCTCATGAACATCCTACGTGTTAATGAAATATATTACTGCTCTCGTTATACGCTCTTGAGTAATTCTCGCCACTCGAAGTGTCTCCTTTATTTCGTAACATAATATCAGTAAGTAGCTCACTTATATCCTACTGGTCTAAGTGATCATATCCTTTGGATTTTCGGGATTTGAATTAGTCTCCGATTTAGGTATTTCTCTCGACTAAACCTATTTAGGTTTAGCCCTTAAATTGTTATCCTGGAACTAAACCTAAATTAAAATCTAGGTCTACTAGTATTCCCCAATACTCTTCAATATGTTTAAAATTAAAGTCCACGATTAAATTCCGAACATCTCCCAAAAATTTCAAATAAAAAGGGGAAGTAAAATAATTATGGGTAGCCAAATCGATTTGGCTTGGTCCGAATTAATTCTCTTGTACTGGATGGAATATTTGCATATGGGTTTCTTACGGGTTTCTCCCATTTTCAACCTCAAATCATCAATTTAATCATCCCAAACTACCAATCAATCATACTAGATGTTTTACTAACATAAGTACATGAGTTCTAACGTATACGAATCATAAAATCATCATGCCCTACACCAAAATGGGTAAATTGGCACCCTTTCAGCGACCAACCTTGTCATGGTCTTTGACCGTGACAAAAAAACACGCATTTTTTGTCACGATCATCGACCGTGACAAGTACTTGCCACGATTATTGACCATGACAATTCTTATAATATTGTCATGGTCAAGGACCATGACAGGTCCGTGACAAATTTCCCTGCAAAAAACCATTTCCCCTCCTTTTTTCCCCCACTGATTTCTTCCCTCCTTTTTCCTCTCTCTCTACGCTGCTCTCTCTCTCTCTCTCTCTCTCTCTCTCTCTCTCTCTCTCTCTCTCTCTCTCTCTCTACTTTTAGGTTAGTTTCTCTCTCTCTCTCTCTTTCTTCCATTTATATATATATGTTTGTGCGTGTGTGTGTATATATGTGTGTGTATATATATGTGCGTGTGTGTGTGTGTGTGTATGTGTGTGTGTGCATGTGTGTGGTGGGTGGGGGAGAGGGGGTGGGGCTGGGTGTGTGTGTGTGTGGTGAGGGAAGGGGGTGGGGTAGGGGGTGTGTGTGCATGTGTGTTGTGGGGGTGGGGAGGGGGTAGGGTTGTTTGTGTGTGTGTGTTGTGGGGGAAGGCGGTGGGGTAGGGTGGGGGGGAGGGGGCAGGGATGGGGGGCTATGAGTGTGTGTATGTGCGCATGTGTGTATATGTGTGTGTAGTGTGCGTGTATGTGCATGTTTGTGTATAGTGTCCCTTGTAAACGAATTGATTGATTATTAATTTTTTTAGTAAATTAATATATGATTGCCCCTCATTGTAAATTAGTAAATTAATATATGATTAATTATGAAAGTAGGATTGCCCCTCATTGTAAATTAGTAAATTAATAATTGTATACTTTAATTGTTAGTTTAATTGATAAAAATAAATAATTGAGTAGATGAATTAGAAGGAGTATGGGATACACATTTGTTGTTGACGTTGTTGTTGGATTATAGTGGATCGATGTTGGGTTGGTTAATTTTAAAAGTGGCATGACCACTATATTATTGTCCATATGGGGGTGGGATTTTTTAACTTTTTTTGAAAATTACTTTGTATATCGAACAATATACGGTATGATAATTAAATGAAAATACTTAAAATTACATATAGTGAGCATAGATACTAGCCTTCTAGTCCTTATGCGTACGCATTCAAAAGCCCTTAGACCCGTTCGAGAGTCATTACCCCTGTAATAAGATCTCTCGAATTGTCCCTTTGGACAATTTGGCACTGCATAATTTCTATATAATATTCTTAGTGGATTAAAGTTGTTACTTTTGGAGGAAGTTCTGCAGTCGTATCCTAATGTTCTCTGGGTACATACTAGATTGACAAGTGTGACTGTTATTTCAATTGAGCAATTGAAAAAACACTCACACTTGCTAATCTACGTCGTGTACTTGGAGAACTACGGGGATATGCTGCCAAATATTTCTCAAATCGTAACAATGTGCATGAGCTGTTAAGTATATTACAGAAAAATGCGATCTTGAATGGGATAGGACCACTCACCTTTTAGAAGAGATGGAGGAAATATAAATTTCTATTATAAATTGAATTTGAATTTGAAATTTAAAAATCGAATATAAATAAGACATAATTAAATGAAACATACTATAAATCTAAGTTTTGTTTACCTTTAATAGGTGATTAGTTGTGGTAGCTGTGATGGGATATTCGAAATAAAAAGAGTGGATGGGTGAGACAAATAGAATGGGGGATGTGTTTCGCAGAGGTGCTAACGAATTTGCGAAATACGCAAAGAGATGTCATAATGATGGAGAGTTTCCGTATCCGTGTGCTAAGTGTAAGAATGGTAAGGTTTTTGAGTGGAAAACAGTTGAACTACATTTGTTAAGATCGGGTATGCAAGATAGTTATCGATTTTGGAGTTTTCACGGTGAATTGAAAGTTCCTTTTGTCCCCGACCAACCTTCACAACAACCTTCAACAAGTAGGATAGATGTAGAAGGGGACGAACCTTCAAAGAGGTTGTATTTTACTGTGACTGGGTAAGAGTTGAGGATAAAAATTCTTGTAAAGTTGAACCTGTCACCAATTTGATCATGGTTGACTTGTCCAAGTTGAAGAGCAACGACCACGTGAGCGATGAGCCATTTGTTTGTGCATTTCAAAAGGTTAACCAAGTGTTTTACTTAGAGTATATCAACAACGAGCCCTGGTCAATTGTCCAACACGCGCCAAATCCTCTAAATAGTAGTGTGGATGACTTGGCTGCTCCTACCGAATACCAATCCATTTTTTATGATAACCCAAATTTTAAACAATTTTTCAATTTGTAATAAATATTCCAATTTGTAACGAAACATCCATTTTTAATGCTTTTAGTTGATTTGCACTTTATCATTTTCACTCTTGTATAATGTGCGTGTGTGTGTGTGCAGTAGGGGTGGGGTGGGGATGTGTAGTGTGTAGTAATTGTACATATTTGTAGTAACAATTCATTTTGATTTGTACATATATGTGCATATGTGTGTGTGTGCATGTGTGTGTGTTTGTGCGCGTGTATGTTTGTATATGCGCGTGTGTGTGTGGTGGGGGGTGGGGCTGTGTGTGTGTGTATGTGTGGTGGGGGAAGGGGAAGGGGCAGGGGGGGAAGGGATTGGGGGGTGTTTAACAGTAACAATTTATTTTTATTTGCAGTAATTGTACATATTTGCATGTCTTCTTCTAATTCATTTTGATTTGTACTAATAACATTTTGTTACAACAAATGTCTCCTTCAGGTATTAAGGCGAGGATGATGATGCTGGTTATGATGATGTCGTCTGGGCTCGGTGGTAGCGCAGGCGACGAGGGCTCCTCGTCCCCTAGGCTCCCTAAATATGGCAAATTGGGGATGGCCATCGAGAACAAGTCGGGGCATTTAGCGAGATCCCTCGAGCTGGTAAAGACGATCATCGGCCCGGGGTACATTAGTTGGAAGGAGGTTCCATATGAGCTACAGTTTGTTGTTTGGGTGGCACTACAGGTAATGTATTTATATTTATATTTATATTTATATTTATATGAATATGAATATGAATATTTCAATTTCAATTTCAATTTCAATTTCGATTTTAATTTTATTTTATATTTAAGTTTATATTTATTCACATCTAACATTGTATTTGTTGGACAGGAACAATTCAGCCTGGATACAAAGCTACGCGATTCCGTCTTGGAGCAGTTGAGGGATCAACACAAGACGTGGAAGAAAAATATGCGGACCCGGTACTTTGGGAAGACACGAGAGTTCGTTATCCGAATGCGTGAATCCGTCCCGCCGAAGGAGCCGATCTCATTGGCAAAATGGCAACAGTTCGTTGGCAATGAGATCGGGGAGCGATAATTGGCATCTCGCCAATAGGAGAGGGAAAATCGAGAAAAAAGACGGACGTACACTACTCCGGCTGGACGTCTTATGCCGAGGTGGAGCATAGGATGATGGTAAGATTTAATTTTTTTATAACTATAGAAATATATTATTCTGCATTATTTTACTTTACAGGGCCGATACTAATTTTACTTTATTTTATTTCAGGGGACAGGGAGTGGCCCTGGGGGTAGGCCACATAGGCTCGATACTTATGTGGATCTTCGGACGAAGAAGGGGAAGGACAAGGAGGTGTCCCCGAGCGTCGCGAACACGATTGTAAGTAATCCGACAGTTTACTTTTTGTTAATTACATTATATTTTCTAATTTACTTATTTTAGTAATCATGTGCTTTTTGTCGTTTCAGGCAAAGCTTAAGGAAGTGCATGAGTCGCAGTTTGATGCCGACAAGGCATCTTTATCCACAGACGCACTCATCCAAGTTCTTGGCTCTGATCGCAAGGGGAGGATAAGGGGGGTGAGCTCGTGGGTTGCCAAATCTAGGATCATCGGATTGGAGAGGAGCGACACCAGGTTGGCTCGAACGGTAGACTCACATAACACGAAGCTGTCCCATTTGGAGGCGACGGTCTAAGATATTTTCTCATTCATAAAGCGTTCGTTGGGTGAAAAACGCAAGGGCAAAGGGAAGGAGAAGGTAGTGGAGGATAAGGTACGGGAGGACGAGGTGCAGGATGACGAGGATGTGGACCTCGCTGCTTCATCGCCGACACGTGCGGACTTTGATGATCCACTTCCTTATTTGGCTCCCTTCGACAGACTGATGTCGACACTTGATTGGCCGAGCGTGTTTATACTATAAATATTTGATGGCCAGCGGATAGGGCGGGGGTTGAGGGACCCGAATATTATCCAGGGTGGACTAGTTCATGGACGTGATCTTCAAGACATCAAGTCCAAGGTGCTCGTCACGCATGTGATACCCGAGAAGGAGAACTCCCCATTGTGGTTATGCGAACAATGAGGCACGATGTATATCAGTGGGTGTGTCAATTCATATATCATGTGGCCTACTCACCTCCTTAAATTTAACCTTACCCAAGACATGTAGTGACATTATTTGAATTGAATTGTTTTTAAGTTGGTACATTAGAATTATATTTGGTTTATATCGTGATGCATATTGTCTCTATTTTGAATGTATATTTGCATTATCTCTATTTTATTTGGATATATGATATTGAATAGGTATAATGTTGCTATAACAGGTACAAATATACTGCTGGGTTATGGCAGTGGCCAAACTGCCCAGCAGATTTTTTTTCAATTCTGCCCAGAATTGCCACGGTCATTGACCGTGACAGGTCCGTGACAAAGGATTGTTGTCACGGGCTTGTCACGGTCAATGACCGTGACAATTTTTTAAACATTGTCACAAGTTTGTCACGATCCTGAACCGTGACAAAACTTGTCAAGGTCAAAGATCGTGATATGACTGTGACAAGTCTAACGAACTTATCACGTTCAATGACCGTGACAAGTCCGTGACAACAAAAGTTATCACCCCCAGAATTGTCACGGTCATTGACCTTGACAAGTCCAACTTGTTAAGGTCAATGACCGTGACAATTCGGCATTTTTGGTGTAGTGATGGGACATCGATTTCTGGGATTAATTCATGAATATTTCTTAAGAACCCTAGTTCCTCAAATTGTATTCAAGAACACCATAACTCTCATATTTAATCCATGATTTCTAACACTTAGGTTATAATTTCCTTTTTCCAATGATTCTAGAAATTCATCTACATGCAAAACCTACCCATAATCATGATTCAATTGTCAAAATTTATGAAATATCAATTATTCATGGTTATTTCTTTCAATATAAACTATTGGGGATAATATATGCACTGAATCTTTGCAAAATAAAACAATTGCCTCTAATGGAAGTTCTAATCCAAATAAGAATATGGTATGGGGCGATGCTCTCTTTCCGAAATACGCGTTGGTGGTGACGATGGTGCAAGAGCTGTAGGAAAGCCTTGAATCTCCTTTGGAATTCTCCTCCTTCCTTCCCTGGATAGCCTCTCTCAATTTTTTTTATGACAACTCTAACTTCCTCGACACACCATCTGATTTAACCTTATAAAATTCGTTGGCTTATTTCCCTAAAAATGCAAATGACTAAATTACCCCTCTAGGATGCCGGTATGACCTAAAGGTGCCCCAAGACCCAAACTAAACCCCCAAGTAGACTTTTCTGACTATTTAGACCCTTCCAGACACTTTGGTGCACTCAAAACGACCATTTGGATGACTTAAAAATAAATTACCTTTTTATTCCATAAAATTGAATCCCGACACGTTTGACACGCGCGTTTCGACTTAATTATCATAACTATCGTATTTTTCACTCGTGACAACTTTAATAAATTTATAATCACCTATTACTTTATTCACTAAGTAATATTCAATATAATTCACATAAATAAATACTATCCCTCGTTTAGATAGTTAATATTCATTTAAATCCGAGTTAATTTTTAGGTAAATTTCTCATATTTAATTTAATTAATCCCACAATTAAAAATAAATACAATTACTGGGTATTACATATTTCCCCCCTAATAACGGAATTTCATCCTGAAATTTCAAAATAAAAGTAAACTTGGTAGAACAACTCTGGATATTTTTTGCGCATCTCACCCTCGCATTCCCAAGTAGACTCCTCGACATTATGATGCCACCACTAAACACGTACTAACGATACCACCTTCGACCTCAGTTTCCTCTCCTACGGTCTAGGATAAAAACTAGATCCTCATCATAGGAACTTATTAGGTTGTAGATCAATATACTCTAAAGAAATATGAGTGTCGGCCAACTCATCCCGAAGATATCTCCTCAACGATGAAATATGGAACACATCATGAATCCTATGCACGTGCTCAGGTAACCCAAGTCTGTAAGACACTGGCCCAATCCTCTCAGTATTAGGGAATGACCCTACATACCTCGGCGCCAACTTCCCTTTCTTCCCAAACCTCATTATCCCCTTCATAGGAGATACTAGTAGCAGTACCTGGTCCCCCACACTGAACTCCCTAAAGAATCTCTTATCATCAGCATAGCTCTTCTGTCAATCTTGAGCAACTCGTATACAGCTCTGAATCACCTCAATCCTGGCTGAATTATCCTGGATAACCTCTGGCCCAAATAGCTTATTGTTTCCCACCTCTAGCCAACACACTAGAGAACGACAAGCCCTACCATATAGTGCCTTAAATGGATCCATGCCAATAGTAAACTGGTAGGAGTTGTTATAAGAAAACTCCTCAAGTGGAAGATACCACTCCCAGCCCCCGCCAAAATCAAGGACACACATCCGTAACATATTATTTAATATCTGATTTGTCCTCTCTGTCTTCTAATCACTCTGCTGATGATTGATCATACTCAATCGTAACTCCTTACCCATGGCCTCTTAGAAGCTCTGCCAAAACTAATATACAAAAGTCTTATCCCTGTCGGACACAATATCAAGGGGCACCCCATGAAGTCTCACTATCTTGGCTATAAAGACTTGGGCATACTGTCCCGTAGTGTAATATGTTAGGACTTGAAGAAAATGAGCTACCTTAGTCAACAGATCTACAATCACCCATGTGGAATCATGAGCCCTCTGAGAAGTAGGTAACCTGTGATGAAATCCATGGAAATGCTCTCCCAATTACACATAGGAATCTTTAGTGGCTGAAGAAGTCTTGATGGCTTCTGGTGGTCCACCTTTACTACCTAATAGGTGGCACACTTGGAGACAAACTCAGTAATGTCCCTCTTCATCCCACTCCACCAATATTTCCGCCTCATATCTTGGTATATCTTATCCCCTTCGGGAGGCACTGCAAAGGGTGAATCGTGTGACTCTGTCATCACCGCATGTCGCAAGTCCTCCACTTCTAGAACTACCAATCTCCCGTTAAAGCGCAAGCCCCCATCTGAACCCACAAAATAAGACTCGGCTCCCATGGCTAGAAGTTGTACAATCCGATCCTGGTAAACTGGATATGTTGCCTGAGTCTGTACAACCCTCATGATTATTTGGGACATAATGGTCATAACTGATATAAAAGATCGCGCCATGATATCCTAGTGTCCTAATTCCTTCCATTTTTCTTTCTATACCTCGACGACCTCATTTTCTACCCTACGGCTCAACGCATCTGCTACCACGTTAGCCTTCATCGGGTGATATTGGATATCAAATTGATAGTCCTTCATAAATTTAAGCCACCTCCTCTGATGCATGTTCAACTCTCGCTGAGTGAATAAATACTATAATGATTTGTGATATGTGAATAGGCAAAATTTCTCCCCAAGAGATAATGTCTTCATATTCGAAGTGCAAACACAACTGTCGCTAACTCCAAGTCGTGGGTGGGGTAATTCCTCTCGTGAGGCTTAACCTTGCGAGAGTCAAAAGCTATAGCCTGATACTCCAGCTGAAGCAAACCCCCAAGTCCCTGTAGGGACACATCATTATAGATTAAGTACTCTACTCCCGGCCTGGGCAGTGCTAGAAATGGTGTTGAAGTTAGCTTGTCTTTTGGCTCATTGAAAGAGAGCTGACAAGGTTCATCCCAGATGAATGACACCCCCTTGTGATTCAAATTAGTCAACGGACCTGCTATCTTCGAGAATCCCCGAATAAACTGAATGTAGAATCTGACTAGCCACAAGAAACTGCGCACCTCCATTGGTATCGTGGGCTTTCCCCACTCCCTCAAGCTGATACTTTCCCCGGATCTATAGATATCCCCTTGTTAGATACAATGTTCCCCAAAAACTGAACCTCCTTCAGCCAAAATCCATATTTCTCATATCTTGCATTCAACTGATTCTCCCGTAGTGTTTGTAATACCTGACGCAAATGCTTGACATTCTCTTCCTCGGTCTGGGAATAAATTAGGATGTCATCTATGAAGACAATGACAAACTAGTCTAAGAAATCTTTAAACACCCTATTCATTAAGTCCACGAACACAGCCGGTGCATTGGTTAGACCAAATAGCATAACCCGAAACTCATAAGACCCATATCTCGTCAGGAAGGCAGTCTTCAACATGTCCTACTCCCTGATTCTTAAATGATGGTACCCCGGCCTCAATTCTATCTTCGAGAAGTAGGCAGCTCCTCTCAACTGGTCGAATAAGTCATCGATTCAGGGCAAATGGATATTTATTCCGTATCGTGACTTTATTCAAATCTCGGTAGTTAACATACAACTGTAATGACCTATCTTTCTTCTTTATAAACATCACGAGAGCACCCCCAAAGCGAGGTACTCCTACGGATGAAGCCCTATCCCAACAGCTGCTCAATCTGATCTCGTAACTCCTTCATCTCCATTGAATCCATACGATAAGGCGCACGGGCTATCGATCGAGTGCCTGGCATCAAATTTATCACAAAATCTATCTATCTGCTATGCGATAACCGTAGTATATCAAGGAACACATCAAAAAACTTGCAGACCACCAAAATCGAATCAAGCGGGATCACCACCTCCTTAGAGGTATCCTCCTCTATGTAATACAAGTGAGTGGACGACCCGCCCCCAGGGTGAGGCATCGCCACTAGGAACATCTCCTGACCAGGTATAGCAAATACAATACTACAACTACAATAATCAATCATGGACCTATACACAACTAGACAATCCATCCCAATAATATCATCATACTCTGATATATCCAACACAAGCATATCAGTAGGCAAAATGAATCTCCCAATTTCTATACCCACGCCACGACAGATAAAGAAAATTAACATTCCATTACCCAACGACGAGTCTACACACGTAATAGTATTATCCGTTGTATCTAATAACCCCATAGCACGTGCAAATCTAGAGGTAATAAATGAGTGTGAAGCCCCCGTGTCAAATAAAATGTGCCTCGTAGTCCCCTGGATAGAAAACATTCCCTCAACTGTGGGTAGATCCTGTGGGACTGTAGCCTGGTGGATGTTGTAAACACGTCCATACTATACTTATCCCTGCTGAACAGGAACTGCTAGAATGGCAGGCAAAGCTGGCATTTGTGGTGGTGCTGGGAGGGCGGCTAGAAATATAGGTCATTGGGGCTCCTAACGAGCACCCTTCTGCTGCGGTGGGGCTCTTCCCTTCTTAAGACACTCGTGACACTTGTGGCCAGTTTTACCACAAACGTAACATTTGCCAACAAAGTTTCCTCCTCTCTGTCCCTACTGACCTCGACCCTGCTGGCCATTACCGCCTTTCCATTGGCCTTGCTGGCCCTACTGTGCACGATGCTAGCCCAGATAATTCTGATGATAAGGATATACCTATTGGATATGCCTAAAGCCTCCATGTCCCTGCCTATAATCACCGGATTTGTGTCACTTAGTAGGGTCCCCCTGATGGGAACTTTGCTCACCCTAATCTGGTTGTGCCCCACTCGAACCACTGCCTCCTGTCTTATCCTGCTAGCTGGACTCCCCTGCTCTCTTGCTTCCCTTCAGATGGAAGCAGTGATCCCGGCAGTGTAGTAAGGCAGCGTTAAGCACATCGGTGTATAACCTCAACGAAAGATTACCCAAAAAGTGTTGACGAATCCTCCAAGTCAAGCCATCCATAAACATTTGAATCCTCTTATCTTCAGTAGGTACCTCATATGGCACTACATTAGTCAATCTCGTAAATTTCTCCTCGTATTCAGTAATAGTCTTCCCCTCCTGGGTGAGGTCTAATAATTTTTTCCTCATCTCAGTCTGAACGGCGAAAGGAAAATATTTACAGTCAAACCATACCCAGAAGTCTTGAATCGTCATGACGTCTCTCTCCACAGCAGTGGTAACAAACTCCCACCACTGCAGTGCTGCTCCCACTAGATTAAATGTAGCTAGTATCTGCCTCTGAACCTTTGTTCACCCGTACATTCTCATGTGTTGCTGGATGTCTTTCTTCCATTGGCTAGCTATCACAACATCGGAACCCCCTGCGAAACCCGAAGGATGTGCCTTATGGAAGGCATCCCTGACTCGCTCCCAAGCAGACGGGAACGCATGTGCTGGTGCAAGTAATACCGCTTGTGCCTGATGTACGACTGCTAAAGATGCATTTACCGCTTGTGCCACTATAGCAACAACCTCTGCAGCATTCATTGGTTGAGGCTCGGGCTCTACACCTCTATGGGCTCTATATGCACATCTGGGAGGCATCTGAAATGAGAGAGAAGTTTTATAAGTCCACAGTTACTATATCAAAATAGCCTACGGCATAAAATGCATAATTAGTGAATACAATAGTCCTAAATATAGGGCTCTATATCAAAGAACGCTACACTAAAAGCATAATAGGCCGTACAGATCCTAAAGACTCTATAACCTGATGCTTTGATACCACGTGTGACACCCCGCCTAATTAAATACTAGGTGATCTGTCATTTATTAAATTTAAAACAAAATATCCAGTTGGTTCAGTCTTAACATCACCGTCGAAAAACATTTATTAATTACTAACCACCTAGTAGTTAAAAAGTGTGGTGTCAAATTTTATCTTTTAAATTAACACACCACAAAATAAATAATTAACTAAACATTCACCATCTAATAAACAATCTCATAGAAAGAAATTTTCAAAAAGAAATAACTGAGTCTAAAATAAACATTTACAATCTAAATCCCAAATACAATAGTCTGAAATGAAATAAATCCCAACAACTGAAATATAATTAAATGTTTGCACTCGCTATATCTGGATACATCAGAATAGTGATGGACAACATGCCCGATTGAAGTAAATAACTCGATATCATGTAACTTCCACAGCAGCTACAACACGTCAAATGGTAAGAACTCCTATGCTTGGAGTCCCTGTGGCTGGGCACCTAAAAGGTTTTTACAAGTACAAAATAGATTTGGAAGAAAACGGGTCAAACCCCGAGTTGAAAATATTTTAAAATCAACAAGTTCTTAAAATGCATTAAACAGTAAATATTATATACATGTTAGTTTCATCTACCCTCACTTGAGATTCTCACATCTTAACTAAATGTGCACGCCTAACGTATGCTCCTAACCTATCTTAATTATGCTATCCCACTTATTTAGTTTAAATCAAGTCTCTTACTATGATGCCTAAGTCATTGTACTCACTCATATTACCCGAATAATACATTTTTGCATTCTCAATATTAATTTAATCGAATTCAAGTGTCTCATTACTCATTCAATTTTACACATTCTTGATTAATATTAAATGTCAAAATCTTTCTCATCTACTAAGCAACGCTGTAGAATAATCACAAGTATATATATACTAATACGGAACCCCAAAAGGCTAAATATGCGGTGCGTGCATACTCTACTATCCAATCCCGATACATCAAGTACATAAGGATTACGAGTTTTGAATCATCCTGGAACCGTATCAATACAAATCACACATATTGACGGCGAGCATAGTTCCTAGCCCTATGGGATACACACATACCTACGCATCCACAAGACCGTAAACTTATCAACTCACCAATAAGTCTTTCCCATCCCTATCTTTTGAGGCACTAATCCAAAATCCCCCCCGAAGGATCTTCAAGATAAGACTGTCCCCTTTCTAAGACCTCCCGTGATAACAAGTATGGTAGGTATGTCATACACACAGTCTATCAATCATACATTAGGTATTCACACAACCTTAGTACAGATATCTCTATCTTTAATATAGGTGTACGCACATCTTATAGCATATGTTCTATACATAGTATATCCATCTCACGAATATCCTACGTGTTAATGAAATATATTACTGCTCTCGTCATACACTCCCGAGTAATTCTCTCCACTCGAAGTGTCTCCTTTATTTCCCAACATAATATCAGTAAGTAAATCACTTATATCCTACTGGTCTAAGTCAGCATATCCTTTGGATTTTCGAGATTTGAATTAGTCTCCGATTTAGGTATTTCTCTCGATTAAACCTAATTAAGTTTAGCCCTTAATTCGTTATTCTGTAACTAAACCCAAATTAAAATCTAGATCTACTCGTATTCCCAAATACTCTTCAATATGTTTAAAATTAAAGTTCACGATTAAATCCCGGACATCCCCCAAATTTTTTAAATAAAAAGGGGAAAGGAAAACAATTATGTGCAGCCGAATCGATTCGGCTTGGTCCGAATTGATTCGCTCGTACCGGTATGGAAAATCTACATATGTGTTTTTTACGAGTTTCTCCCATTTTCAACCTCAAATCATAAATTTAATCATCTGAAACTCCCAGTCAATCATACTAGATGTTGTACTAACATAATTACATGAGTTCTAATGTATAAGAATCATAAAATCATCATGGGGCATCGATTTCTTGGATTAATTCATGAATATTTCTTAAAAACTCTAGTTCCTCAAATTGTATTAAAGAACACCATAATTATCATAAGTAATCCATGATTTCTAACACTTAGGTTATAATTTTGTTTTTTCAATGATTCCGTAAATTCATCTACATGCAAAACCTACCCATAATCATGACTCAATTCTTGAAATTTATGAAATATCAATTATCATGGTTATTTCTTTCAATCTAAACTACCATGGATAATATATTCACTGAATCTTTGCAAGATGAAACATTTTACTTTAATTGAATATTTTATCCAAAGAAGAAGATGGTATGGGGTGATGCTCTCTTTCCGATCTATGTGTTGGTGGTGACGGTGGTGCAGGTGGTGTAGGAAAGCCTTGAATCTCCTTTGGAATTCTTCTCCTTGCTTCCATAGATAGCCTCTCTCAATTTTTGATTATGATAACCCTAACTTCCTCAACACACCATCCGATTTAACCGTATAAAATTTGCGGGTTTATTTCCCTAAAAAATACAAATAACTAAATTACCCCTTGGGGTGCCGGTATGCCCCGGGACCCAAACTAAACCCCCTGGTAGACTTTTTTGACTATTTTAACCCTTACAGACACTTTGACGCACTCAAAATGACCATTTGGATGATTTAAAAATAAATTACCTTTTTATTCCATAAAATTGAATATTGACACGTCTTATACGTGCATCCCGACTTAATTATCATAACTATCATATATTTCACTCGCGATAACTTTCATAAATATATAATCACATATTACTTTATTCACTAAGTAATATTCAATAGAATTCACATCAATAAATACTAACCCTCATTGAGCTAGTTAATATTCATTTAAATTTGGGTTAATTTTTACGTAGATTTCTCATATTTGATTCAATTAATCCCACAATTAAAAAATCATAAAATTATAGGGTATACATCACCTTTATTTAGTTTCCTCTCATCCCATGGGTTAAGAGTATCAATGTTATATGAGGTGGTGAGTTTTTTATGGTCACCTCTCTGTTCGGTTGAGTTGAAGTAGCATTCCCTGGCCTTTACTTGATCACCATGGAGTTCCCTTACTCCATAAAGAGTCGAGAATTTTACCATCTGGAGCACGGTAGAGGGCACTCCTTCAAATTCCTCTAGGGTTAAACGGTAGAGGATGATGTTGTAGGCCGAGAATACATTTTCTTCCATTACAAAAACTTGACCTTCATTGTTAGGCACCTCGGCCAGGTGCCCATGCAAACTTCCATTTCAAATACTCCAAGAGGATGGACTTTCTCTCCACTGAAACCAATCAAGGGTTGGTGGTAATGAATCGGTCTCTTTTTTCTGAGCTTTAGCCCTTTGAAACATTCCCAAAACATGGCGTCGCCTGAGCTACTATCGTCCACTAAAAATTTGGATAAATCATACCCACGAACCCTGGTACTAATGAATAGAGCGTCGTCATAGGGGGCCAAGATGACCTTGAAATCCAACTTGGAGAATCCAACAATTAGAATGTCCATATCCACCTTTTTTATCTTTCCAAGCTTCAGCTCTGAAGCAGCTAAGTTAACTTCCCTCCACTTGGATGCTGATTTGGCCTTTACAGCATGCGCCTTGCAGTCAGTCGGCTCTGTCCCTCCATCGGCCATTCCCCCACTAATCATTTTTACACCGAACAAGATCTTACACATTCGTTCCTTGGTCTCAGGGATCTTTAGTGGGAGGTCAGGGTCGTCTTCACCATCATCATCAGACTATTTGTCCTTCTTATTAGCCTGAGGATGTCGCCTCGGCCTCTCATCTCTCGACCTGCCATGTCTCTTTTGGGCGTTGTCCTTAGAACCACTTCGTCCAACGTACTTCTGAAGCTTCTCTTCTTTTAACATTTTTTCAATCTCATCCTTTAATGCAAAACACTTGTTAGTGGTGCAGCCGCGGCCTTGGTGAAAGTCAGACCATTTGTTCTTATGTCTCTTATGAGGAGGAAACCTACGATTTTTAGGCCATTTCAAAGCTTTATTATCTTTGATCTCATTTAAAATCAAGCCAGGAATTAATGTGAGTGGAGTGTAGTCTGTAAACTTATCATCAGACAACCTCTTCTTCCTATCCTTGCCCTTAGTTTTTTAAGACTTACTTCCACCATCTTCTTATTCATTCTCTCCCTTAGCCGCTATGGCCACCTATGCATTCGTGACTCTCCTGGTCGTGTCTATGAGTTTTTTATGGGTTTTAGAGGATCCTCGGCTAACTTTAAAATTAATTTGCCTTTTTATAATCCCCCCATAAAGGTGATCATGGCAATATTCTCCTCGTAGTCTTGAACCTCCAACTTATCTTTATTAAATCGCCCAATATAGTCTCCGAGAGACTCATTCTTCCCTTGATTTACATATAACATATGGGTAACCTTCTTCTATGGATTTATACCGAAATAGAAGTTGTGAATGAACTTCTCGGCTAGTTAGTTAAAATTTTCTATGGATTTTTAGGAAAAGGGGTATACCAAATTTGGGTTGCACCGTTAAAGTGCTGGAGAATGCCCAACATCTCAATTCATGAGAAACTGAGTAGATGTCAGTTGTAAATTGGTACATTTCTATATGATGAATGGGGTTTGTGCTCCCATTATACTTACGTGTGACAGTCGACGGCTTGAACTTGGTCGAAGTTGGGTAGACCAAAATCCTCGCTACAAATGGAGACCCTTCCACATACCCCCTTTGAATCCGGTCTCAAATTTTTTAGAGATCGTCGATTTTGTCCTCCATCCTCTGAATGGATTTATTCCATGGTTTCTCGACCGATACTGCATTATCTCATTTGACTTCCGCAATATTATCCCCAACTCCTTCTTTATCGGATGAGCATTACATAAGCTCTCTCCCAGCTATCCTTAGACAACTATTGACTTCCTTTTGCTCTCTATCTCGGCCTTGTTGAGGCTGATGGTTGGCACAACCTCTATTCCCCCTGGAGGTTGCAATATTGGATGATCTGGAGAGTCGATCTCGTAGGTCCCCATCTAGGCCTAGTCGGTCAAAGGCTGACCCTCTGCTTAATTTATCAAATGCTGAAGCCCGGGGTTAGTCATCTCGGTTGGACCGACCAGTGTTTCCTCTGCTAGCTGAAACTGGGTGCACAATGTTTTAAGAAATTTTGTAAGGCTCCCAGTATTCGTACTCATCACAACACTGGTCTTCTGGGTTTTCATGGCCTTGTTCCCTGGTGTAATCACCTAAGGTCGGCCACGTCTCTATGTCTTTGTTATTATGGCGCTTGTTTGTATGGGGCGGGGGTGGTCCGCCTGTCGCTGGAGCCACCTCTCTGACAATTGGAGTTATCATCTTCGCTGCAGTGCCAGTAGGTCTATCCATCATAGTTTGGCTAAAGGCATTAAGTGGTTCTTGCATTTTCTGTTGGACGATCGCCAGCGAGTGCAGCACCGCTGCCACCTCATCCATTTCTGACTAAAGACGCGCCTAGTTGGAGCTGGGGCTAGCACCATGAGACAAATCAGAGGCCATTCTCTTCGGTGAATGAAGAGAACAAAGGGGTGAGATGGATGATCTAAGTGAGCTGGAAAAAATCTTGAACAACCCAATAAGAGCTCTTTTAATGGTGATACAGATCCAACCAAGTATGGAACTGGATCACCACCAGAGAATCAAGTGAGATACACGCTGAAAATAAAGAGGAAAAATGAATAACCTTCATTCCCACAGATGACGCCAAAATGATAACGCTATGGGGTCACCATTTAAATTTATATAAGCAGCCCAAGCTCAAGTGCAACACAACAATGAAGATATATATAACTAAACAACAATGTAAATATGAAAAGGAGATGAGGAAAAGTGGAATAACACCATAAGTTAAGTGGTTCGGCTATATCAGCCTACACCACTGTGCATGTGAGTGTAGTTTTCACTTAGAAAAAAAAGGCTTTAATGGATTGAAATATACAGCTCTCAAGTTTTCTCTTTCTACTGCAAGTGAGACAGAGTTTTTCTAGGGGTTTTTAATTTTTGGATTCTTTCTTTTGGGAAAGAAGATGAATATTTATATTGCTTGGGGTGCACAATGCACCCCCAACATGCATGGAGTGTGTCCTTGTTGAAGCATCCAATGAGGAGTAAGCACATATCTTGAGCGTAAGCATGTAATGATGACGCAAATATTCCCCTGACGTCCTCCTATGATCTTGTTATAACTGCATGTAATGCGGTGTCCTTCTTCTTGGTTAACGAATGATCTAAAATTAAATCGTTGATCATACCTACCTTAAAAATATTTTACGTAGACTTGTGTGGAATAATATTCTACTTTATAGTAAACCTCTCGGTGTCTCCGAGCATATTCCATGAGTGTCTTCTAAGAGTTGTTCTTAATCATAAGAACCACGTCTATCTTTTTAGGGTTAGAGGTACTAGTGATGAATATTGTTGTAAATGATTTGTCCAATTGCTTAAATTTTTCACTCATCGAGTGGGAATATTGTAAAACCACTTTTGAGTGACGTTTCCTATGCTAGAGGAAAAATCTAACACATAAAATGCCCAATTATTTTTCCACATGGGCCATAAGTTAGCAAAACTTAATGTGATCGATGGGTTCCATTTTATATCTTCAGCCGTAGTGTAGTCAAACCTTACGGTGGGTTCATTTCTTCTAGAGCATGAGAAAAGAGGAGATTTCATCTGGTTAATAATATCCATTTGTGCTAATTCCCTTATGGTGTGGGCCCCAACTCATGTCATGTGTATGTCCAAAGCCTTGTGGATAAAACTCGATATATTTTCTTTTTCGCATCCGCTTTCATGCCTTTGAGACTTAATGTGACTTCTCTCACGAGATGGTTTCTGATTATGATGGTGCATACTCCTTTTTTAATTGTATATCTTGCTCGTCTCAGGAATAGAAATTCGAGTGACCTCCTAGTGTATACATTCCCCCCAATGGATATCTTATTAAAGAGTATCTAAAGGATTCAAGATATGGTCATTCTCTCCTCACACCATCGTCGAACATTTTTCTCATGCTCGTGGAGGCATTCTTCACAATAATTAACCATTTGAGATACCTTGTTAGGATGATGATGTCCATACCCACCGACTAACTTATCTTCTTTGTGTTAGTAATGGGATATTGGAGTTCTCCTACTATGTAGTTAATGTACAACAAACCTCATCCATCTTCATGGGATAGCATTTACCCATTATTCTGGACATTATATGAATCATGGTTTTCCTCCAAAGTGTTTGGGTTGATTTTTTACAATTAGGACGTGGCAGCTGAGATTGTACTCATTTTCCAGAGCCATTGCTTATTGTATGCAAACAAACTCATAGTTTCAATTGAAGCAATCGGACAAGCCAAATGATAACTACAAATATACCGAGTATGAAAATATGTACGTGATTCAACAAATTGCATACGTCCGTGAATTGGGGGGGGGGGGGGATATATCTTATATTCAATTGAGAGAGTACAATTTGGCATAGGTTTCACCCACTTATTCCGATATTTTCTACTTTGGGGGCGTAATCCATTTATATAGTTGAATCGTCTTATAAGTGGACCGTCTCTCCTTGTATCTTATTGGGTATCTCCATCTACCTATCTCCTAGTGCTTGTCAACTTAGATGGCATGACCCTGTATATATATAATCATATATATACAGATTTTGGGAATTGATTCATAAGAGCGAGCACAAGTGGTACATCAGACAATATGAATTCAAATGAGATTTTCTTTCGTCCTTGATTATGATGAAAGTTAACGAAAGACCAAATTGAGATAAAATGAAAGGATAAAGGTGAAAATGAGAAAAAATAAAGGGCAAAACAAAATTGATACCAAGGTTGCATTTGTTTTTTATTTGAATTTGATCATTGAATTTAAAGTCTGAAAATTTTGAATCTAAAAAATATGTCTATTTTTATTTTTATGTCTGAATGAACATCTGAATGAGTGTATATAGTCAGATTCAGATTAAATGTTCAAATCCGAAAAGGTAATTTTACTTCTTAACCATCGAGAGACAAATATAACTCTTAAATTCTTAATCATTTAGAAAACAAAGACTATTTGATACCTTTTAAATTAACATGAGTCAAATTAGAACTTAAAAGAGTGAAAAACAAATCACCCTTTGTAATTTGACACTATTTTTAATTTTATTATTATTACAACAACCTTTCCTTTGTTACTATATGCAAATATAAATAAACACATGGGGAGCTGCCATTCCATATTTAAATTACAATTGAAGTTGTAGGCTTGTATGATTGTATCACAGCTTCAAAACGCCAAACTCCTAAAAGGGTTCTCTAAATCAATGATGCGGAATCCGAACATCTTTGCTTACAAGTTGGGCTAAACCTTGTCCACATGTGAGATAGACACCCCATTCTCCCTAGATTCACCAACTCACTCCCCACCAAAGCAATGCCTGCGTTTCTTTTCCTTATCCTACTAACCCATGCCAGTTTAGCAAGCCCATCTTCACAACTAATCAAACACATATTTCTCCTAGCCGGACAAAGCAACATGTCCGGCCGTGGTGGGGTAATAAACGAAAGATGGGACGGTGTCATCCCCATTGAATGCCGCCCAAACCCATTGATCCTCCGCCTCAACGCGGCTCTTGGATGGGTTGAAGCTAATGAGCCTTTACATTATGATATTGACGCTACTAAAACATGTGGGGTGGGACCTGGCATGGCTTTTGCTAACTATTTGCTTGATAGGGACTCTAGCATTGGGAGCGTGGGTTTGGTACCGTGCGCGATAGGGGGGACTAATATAAGTCAGTGGCGTAGAGGGACTCAGCTTTATAATCAGCTGGTGGGGAGGGCGGCTGCTGCCGTGAAGAGTGGTGGTGTGATTAGGGGGCTGTTGTGGTACCAAGGGGAGGCGGATACAGTATTTAGAGAAGATGCGGAGGGGTATAAGCGAAGATTGGAGAATTTTTTTGTGGATCTGCGTGCGGATCTTCTTTCTCCTATGTTGCCGGTAGTTCAGGTAAGATTATTGTTTATTGGGTAAAATGTCACAAACTACTCTTAAGTACCTGTATATAAATCATTAAATTGTAAATGCCCTCGGTCTGTGTGGAGCCGAAAAATTATACGCACCGGACCATTTTATCGAATAGTTACCGCATCAAGTTGGTTTTTTCCCAACCAATGCATACATACATAAATGTACAATTTTTTAAACAAATCTTTCATTAAAAAAAATTTACAATTATTTTAAAAAAATTAGATCTTTTTAAAAAAAATTAGATCGAGTTTTTTATTTATATTAAACTAACTTTTATTATCTGAAACAGTTTTTTCAATTAATAGTTATTAGAATAGTGTAAAAATAGTGTTAGAAATAACAAAAAATTAAATGAGTTAACAATTAACTTTTATTAATAGTTGTTAGGATAGTTTTTTTTTTGTTATTTTTAATTAGTATTTTTTTGTTTTTTATATTATTTTTAACTTATTTAGTTCCTTAAACACTCATTTACTTAATATTCTCTTATTTTTAAAGGTCCGCGCCAGCGGCACCTCTTATTTTTTAACTTTTTTTTTAAATTTTACAACATTTAAAATAATTTTTGTATTTCTTAAAACTGTTTAAAAGTCCGTCCTCTTATTTTTTTTTACTGGATGCTAACTCATTGAGTCTCTCAAATACCCATTTTCTCAATATTCTCTAATTTTTAAAGGTCCGCGCCAGCGGCACCCATTATTTTTTATTTCTTAAACTGTTTAAAAATGTGGAAAAAAACTTTTAATTTTTTTATATTAAACTAACTTTTACTTTCTAATAATTTTTTATTAAAATTAAAATTAAAATTATTTGTTGAACATGGATCCGAGAACGTGGGTCCGCGCCAGCGGCACTAACCAATCGCGATGTCAATTGCGTTGATGATGTGGGCCCGCGCCGGCGGCACTAACCAATCGAGACACGTCATTTCAGTGTGTCGTGCCCAACGAGTATTCTCTTATTTTTAAAGGGACACCTCAGCGACACTCCCCCCTTCCTCTCCAATATTATCTTACGCATTTCACTGACGTGTCGTGTCGTGATTGGTTCGTTTTGAGAGGTCCTATGGTGTGAGTCCCACCGGGGCTTAAAAATAACCCCATACAAATGCGTTACATCAGTGTCGCGCACAGATTTAATCGGATTTGTGTGTCGTTGATTTTAATTTTTTCATAAAATTATTTTTAAACAGTTTACAAAAATAGTTAAAAACTATTAAAAAAAACTGTTTTTTTATTAATAAAAATCTATTTTTTTATGTATAAAAAACTATTTTTAAAAATAAAAGAATAAAAAACTTAAAAATAAAAATAAAAAAGGTTCAGAAGGAATTCGGTAAAATATCGGTAATATATGGCGGTAAGCATACGTGGACTCATTATAAAAAGACAAACAAAAGCAAAAGCAAAATAGCACTTGGTGATGATAGATTGGTTAGTTTTGTCTCTCACTCACATGGATCGAAGTACGTTCATCCGGAAATAGCATAACTCACTTTACCGTGTTATTTGGAATGCCCTCTGATAAGTATTTTAGTGTCTTTTTGCGTTTTTTCAGCTATTTTTTTAATTTTATTTATTTCTCCTTTTTAGGAACACTCTCAAATGGTATAAAAACAATTAAACTTGCTGAGTTGTCACACATTCGACATATGATGTGTTAAATGGACCACGTGTGCATTCCACCCACTCACCATGTTAAAACATTAAAACTAGTGAAATACACTATAACTATTTATACGGTGCCTCGGTTTAAAAGTGTTTTTTGAGATTTGAACTCCAATTTAAGCATCTAAGTTGCACCATCTTTTTGTTATACTGCAGCTGTCAAATACAATGGAAATGATGAAAAGATTGGTTTTCAAAATCAATAATTCAACAAGTTAATTTAAGAGGGCTTTAATTTTTCCGTTGTAATATCTTCTTATTTATTTCATAAGATTTTTTTTGAAAAAAAAAAGAAGAAGGCTTATGGAATCTATGAAGAATGCCAATATCTGAGGCCATTTCACTATGTTTGGGAGATTGGTTTACAAAAAAAATTATAGCAATATTAATTTTATGGATCCTTTTGACTTATCCATGTTTTTAGAATAATCACTTACCTTTCATAAGGTGGAATCATCAATTTATGCCAGCTGATACAAAATACAAATATAAAACAAACAATAGGTGAAATCTAATTTGTATAAATTAAAGTAGTTCATAAGTCATCCTGTGTCACTTTTGTAATTACTTACTTCGCTAAAATTATTTACTACAAAAGTCATAATATGTTTTTCTTAGAATAAAAATAAAGCATATACTCCTTTATTCCAAATTATTTTTTTTAATTATTTTTTTTTATATCTTCGAAACAACTTTCACTTTAAAAAATCATCTATACTTAATTTGACGATATTCTAGCAAGTTAAACTTTATGTCCAACTTTCATGTTATCTTTTAACATATAGTTGAATATCATAGTATATGAATTTTTCAGTCCATTAATTTTAGATCTTATTACAATTTAGAATGAGATAGGCAGAGGGTAGAGATTGAGAAAGCTACTAGTGGGGTGGGCTATTCACATTAGTACTACTACAATTGTTTTTTTTCTTTTCACAAACTTGTGACTCAGGCTACAGCCTGGGCAGCCTACCAAACCCACCACCCACGCCTTCATTGTTGGGCTGTCCTAATTTTGTTTGTTTTATTATCATAAAAAGTCCAGGGGTTTTAAAGTTTACCTATTATAAAAATAGGTGAAAACGACCCTTTTTAAGTTTTGGGCTAATGTCAAAAGATATTTCTATATGTTTAACCAGATAACTGAATAAGTCTACATTGATTTAGAAAATTTTGAACATTTTATTTCACGTGACTCTAGAGCGTACTTGTAAAAGAATCAGATCCTATATTGTATATTAATTTGGCTTTCCATATTATCGATTGTTTAACTTGAGCGGTTGGCTCAACTGGTTAGATTTTGGGTTTGCTCTCCAGAGGTCGCGAGTTCGAGTCCTGCAAGGTCCATGGACCGCGCGCTGTTTATGTGTGCATGTAATTGTGTGATTCCACACTGCATATTTCGAAAGCCTTGTTCGGAAAGAAGGAATCAGTCTCGAGGTGCGCATAAACTAATGCAGGAATTACCCTCCGTACCCAAAAAAAAAGAGTAGGATCGTTTTGATATTTAAAGTGAAAACAGAATTCTAGCACATGAAAACAAAATTATAGTTGCAAACCAAACATAATTCTGATAAAAATCTGCGTTTGACAACCTGTTTTAAACATATAATTATAATATTTCTGTGTTATAATCAAGTTTTTTAGAAAACAGGTTTAGAGTGTTTTATGACTTCTGTTTTTTATTTTTCAACTCAAAATTATCCATTCTTAATATTTCAATGTAGTAATACCTTAATATATAATATACATACATAATACATTAATATTTGTGTAATTCTTATAAATAATATAATACATTAATATATAATGTACATGTACACAAAATTACCTATGAAATAATATAAAGTTAAATAATATTATCAATAGATACATGATACTTACATATAGTTTTATACATGTATTATTAATGTATGAAATAATATAAAATATACATATAGTACATATGTATTAAAAATATTACCAATTCATGTATGTATATAATTTTATAGTGAATTACAATATATATATAAACATGCATAAAACTTTCATACATACATGATATATGAATGTATACATATGTGTGTGTGTGTGTGTGTATATATATAAACATACATTAAACTTTCATACATACATGATACGTGAATGTATACATATAATTTATGATGTATACATATAATTTATGATGTATGTATATATACAACATCATAAATATACATACATCATAAATTATATGTATATAAACATGTAATTTATGATATATGCATATAATTTATGATGTATGTATGTATGTATTTATGTATACATATCATAAATTACATACATCATAAATTATATGTAGACATTCACGTATCATGTATGTATGAAAGTTTTATGCATGTTTATATATATATATATATATATATATATATATATATATATATATATATATATATATATATATATATATATATATAATTGCCAATTTTATCAAATTTTCAAAAAACTGTTTTTAAAAACAAGTTTACCAAATGCACACCAATAATTATAAACATAAAAAACTGAATTTTAACACTGTATTTAAAAACATCGTTTAAATCGAGTTTTCAGAGTAGCTAACCAAACAGGCCCTTACTATCGAATTTTTCCAATTATAAGTCCAGAGGTAACGTTAATAAATCTTATTATTTTCCTTTCCCATCAACAGACTGTTGGTAGAAATGAAATAATTGAGTTGGTGTGGTGTGTACAGGTGGCTCTAGCATCAGGAGCAGGCCCTTATGTGGAGATAGTGAGAGAATCACAATTGGAAACTAGTGTTCCGAATGTGAGATGTGTTGATGCCAAAGGACTGCGCTTGGAACCAGATGGTATGCACCTCACTACACCATCACAGGTGCGTCTTGGCCAGATGTTGGCTGATACCTTCCTTCAATCACTACCCACTCCCATTTACAGCAATGCTCCCAAAACTTCCCCAATTTTGTTTTCTAATCTCTTGGTAAGCCCAGCAGGCAGATAAATAAATATGTGTGATTTTTCTGTTACCGACATAATTGTATGAAATAAAACCTGAAATTTGTGTATTCATATGATAAAGATATTTTTTCCCTTCTAAAGGCACACTTTATTATTTCTAATTTACTACCGAGTCTTTTTAAACCTATAAGTTGCGTGTATAAACCTTATGGTCTTTGATTATTAGTAAGGTCTTATATTTAGACTTAACACTCTCAAAGTTTAAAAACTAGACTTAACCTCCTATATTAATGTCATAATTAGACATAATCCCTCACACGCTAACGAATATTACTTTCTTTTAACCTCTATTCTTTTTGGACGAAAACACCCTTTTATCTTCTTCTCTAATTTATCTTCTTCCAAATCCCGAATCAAGAACCCTAATTTCAAAAATTATCCATTCAATAAAAGTCTCCACTAGCCAAAAGCATATTTTCTGCCCAGATTCGATGAGGGAACCTTCAGTTTTGACGTCCCTAGAGCTTCGTCGGTGTCGGCTAAGTCTCATCTGCAATAAGCAAGCAATGATACCACTATTAATAGGACAAATTTCCAGTCTCATTTATTGCAGAGCCAGGGGAGGAGAATAAAACCAATTATGGCTGGTGTGAGGCTCATGGTCCACCCACTCCACCTACGACCATTGGCGAGAGTCCAACACAGTGCGTGATGATCGACTGTCTCTCGGTAAGCCCTCCAATAACAATAGCGTTCGTCATGAAGAGATGGGGATGCCCGTGCTTACAAAAATTCACTTCGCACACCCATGATATCTATTGGGTTATCTAATTCCTTAAGAATCATCTCCAGTTTTCAACCAACTTGAGAACTTACACAATTAATCCTACCCATTAATACCTATATAAATGGTTGAAAAGTTTCCGCACTTATATTAGGATTTTTGAAAATTTTGGAAAAAGTATTAATGGTTAGGAATTTTGAAATTAGGGTAAAGAGGTTAAGTTTGGGGATGAAGATGAAGTGGGAAGAAGAAAAGTATTTTTGTCCAAAGGATGTTGGGGTTATGTCAAAATATGAATTATAATGTTTTTTTAACGAAAAAAAGTAACGGTGTTAGAATCTAGGGGTTATGTCTAATTTTTTATCTTCTAGGAGTTTAAGTCAAAATAAATCATTATTAGAGGGGGTTAAGTAAAAAAAGTCCTTTGTTTAAATAGATGATCTTATAACTAGAGAATGACTAGGATCATGGTGTTATTTCACATCAAACATAAATTCTAATATCAATATCAAAAATAGTTTGTGTAAATGCAAATAATCATAATGAATGAATCTAAGCAACTTGGAACCGAACAAGATATAAAACAATTTCACAACAAAAGGATTTACGTGGTTCGGTAACCCTAGTCTCAGCCACAACAGTTTGCTAAGAAGAAGGCTCAGTCGTGGGCTCAGCCGCAGGAGTTGTCCCTTTAGGTGCTCTTTTTTTCTTCTTCCCCTTCTTCTTGGGGGCTTTATTGAGGACAACTACATCCTCGTCCATTTCAGTGAGCTGGGAAGTCAAAAGCTCACGGTCAATCTCTACCCCTGAAAACAACCAAACAAGTTTAGAATAGAAGCTGCAACAATTTATATATATTGACCATGACATCATCAACAATATATTCCAATAAGATAGATAATTACCTTCCGCAGTCATCTTCTTTGGCACTTGCTTATTGGTAAAATAACCTTGCTTGAAGATTGATGCAGAATTGACCAGCATACTGAATTTTTTCACCTTATTGTTGTAGCCTCGTGCATCCTCAACTCTTTTTTTGGCTTTGTAGTTGAGGCCTAAATTTTCAAGAGCTACATACAAGTATTAAGGTCAGTATAAGTTGCGGGAGATAAAACAAAATATTAGCAAAGATTAAAAGGTTGCAACAGCAATAGCAGATCACCTATTTTTATTAAGATGCCCCCATGTCCGTGGCATCCTATACGTTTTCTCTCTCTCACACTCTTGGGGATGGATTTCCTAACTCTCCCCAAAGACATAGAAAAAATTGTCTTTCCAGTTTTTTATGCTGGAAGGCCTCTCAGTATACAAATACTCTTCATTATTTCGCAGAGTAAAATAATAGTACCACGAAAAGTCCACGGAGTTCTCTTTCAGCCTATAAAAGTGGAAGAACTCCGCGGGAGTAATATCTCTATCGAATTTCTTCTGCCAGAGTACCAAGGTAGCGATAATGGGCCTCCAACCATTTGGATCTAACTGGGCAGGGGTCAAATTCATTTAAGTGAAAATTGTCCTAGTTGGACTAGGAATTGGAAACCGCAGCCCTAAGAGGAGGGCATGAAAGGGAAAACATATCCCATCATTACGGACTACGGAACTTAACCTTTGTTCAACAGAAGGAAGTGTGCAGACGGTGGATAGAGGAAATTCAAAGGCAGCGGCAATTAGGCCAATCCACTATTCGTCCATAATGCACTTGTGCTTCAAGGCCGCAGGAGCTTTCTCGGTAACTTGGCCAGAAGATTTAGCTGGAAGATTCCTAACATTTGGGGGGACGGTGGAAGTCCCACTAGGCGCCGCAACCACATTTTCAGCAGGAGGATTGTTATTAGAGTTTGTATCCTTCTCCATATTGTCTATAGCCCCACTAGTATCCCTACAAGTAAAGGAGTCCGTAGAGTTATAATCAATGATGACGCAGTGGGGATGGTCTTTAAGCAAACAAGGCCCAATAACCTTTAAAGGCTTTACAGAGGGAATCTCAGGAGGAGGAACACCAAAATTAGACCTCCAGAAGTCGTTCAAAAATCTGAATGGCTACAACTCATAGGGCCGCAACAATACCTGAAAAGCAGATGGGCACCACAGTTAGGTGCCACAGCCACTATGGTTAGAGAAGCCTATTAACGGCAGCAACAGATACAAACAATATATAAATTTGCATAATAATGGAAGTCAAGGCCACAACCATCAACCCAAAAGCTACAAGTAGCAATTTTATAAACTCCAAGATATAGACTTCATCCAAGAGGACTAACAATCACAAGGAATGACAAAAGGGGGCAACAAAGTAGCAAGTTACACAACCAGTTGCTGTCAAATACACAAAAAGTTAATTATATGGAATACGTGTTCTCAAAGAACCCAGGAAAATAGGGTTTTGGCCAAGAACATGTTCTTGGCCAAAAACAAATTTCGAAATGGGGTATAGTTGTGGATTAAACCCAGAAATCCAAATTTCTAACCAAAAAGCTACTTCGAACACCTAAAACTACCCAAAAATCCATCACTCATAATATTTCAACATCAATTCCCAAAAACTTTATCTACCTAGAAATCAAATTTTACAGTGCTACATCCAAAATCCAGTTATACAACAGACAGTAGCCATATTACACATTGATTAAGATCTTGAGAAATTATAGAAGTTTTAGAAATTCGTGCATAAACAAGAATTACCAAAGATGAGAAAGGGATTCAGCTAATTCATTAAGAAAGAAGATTTTGCATAAATGGATTTAGCTAATTTATTGGACAAACAAGGATTAAAGTGATAAATTAAAGAAAAAACTGAAGAAAATAAGAGATTAGTTCAAATGTTACCAGGAAATCAATGAAAGGCGATTGTTCAACCTCAAAACCACTGTACTTTACCTATATCTGTTTCAAACCACCATACTAGACTTGAAAACGACAAAGCTTCTCTCTTAATTTTCTCTCGAAGGGTTAGGAAAGGTAATGAAGGCCACGACTTACTACCATTTATAATAAAGGGCGCTGGAAGTTGAAGCGTCACAAGGATTGGCTGCAGCACGAGACCGTAGCCCCATTAGGCAACTTGTAACCATGAAAAATATAGCCACAACAATGTGTGTATATATATATATATATATAGTAACACCACAACAAATGTTCAATATATGTAACAGTCGTAGCAAGGCCATAGAATACAGGCGCAGCACCAACTCGCCAAATCTTGGCACTACGGCTTGGGTGCTTCTTGATATGCCAATATAGTCACCATAGCCGTGGAAGAAGTATCAACATGCCGTTGTCTGGGTTCAAATAGGTCGCGGCCGCACACCCCTTAATTTTCCACTAAATAGATTGCAATTATATCTGCATTGGCCGCTGCCTGGGTTTAAACAGACTGCGGCACCTCTCTAAAATATTGTCCGCTACCTAGGTTCAAACTCCCCCCCCAAAGCAATCAAGCATGAACCGTTGTCTGGGTCAAACAGTTCACGACACACATCAAGCATCAGTCGCTGCGTGGGTCAAACAGGTCGCGACACCTACTTCCTCAGACTTAACAACTATCTAACTTCTAGAAGGATTCCTCGCTCATCAAGCTTATCCACATGTCATGTGCTCCAGGAAGATGACACCTCCTTTATGATTCCTATAAATAGAAAAGCTCACGTCACTATTAGGGGGATGAAAATAACTTGGCAAAGCCGTGCCAAACTCTCAACCTTCCTCTCTCTACAAGCTACACCCTTCTTGGGGGCTTAACTGGACGTAGCCAGCATATACTTTGCCTTGCTGTCCGCATCCCGATTTGCCCAGATTCACTACATTCATGTATTCTTCTCTCTTATCTCTCTTATATACCTCTAATGGCAATTCAATCATGTATTACACAATGTTTATAGTTAGATTAGGTTAACACAGTGGATGTAGGCTCATTTTATAGTTGAACCACTCTATATTCTGTGTTCTTTCCATTTTTACTTGTTTTATTAATATTTTACATTTGACATGATGTTGAGAAGGACACCGGTCCCATTTCTCGTATCATCACCCATTTACCTTAAGGCTAAATCTCCTAAGAGGACTGAGCTTGAAGGTCTCTCTAACCCTATATCTGTGTAGAAAACCTCAGTTCAAGGAAAAAAGAAGAAAGAGGAGGCATTTCTTTCTTCATATGCTCTTCTGCTCTTTAAAAGGGGTGGCATCTAAGGTCATGGGAAGGTTCATCAAGTGATGTCGGTGGACAAAAATCCCTTTTTATCCTTCGGTATGTTAAAGTGGGAGTGCTCACACTTGATCGCGAGCAAGTTAATTAATTGACGAATAATCAACTTTCCACCCATGCTGCTCATGCGTTGTCACAGGTAAATGAAATTTTCTCCTACTCTTTCTGGATTATTTAATTTCTTAAAATTCTGACATAATTCTTATTTTTCTCTTTGTAGTTTGTGGAGGATTTCGTCACTATTTTTTAGAAGTTCTTTGAGCAACCTAAGTTGGATGAACTCACCATTGCTCTAAGGAATTCAGAATCCGCCCTGGTCGCTGATCAGAAGGCCTATAAAGTTGAGAAGTCATCTACCAACTTGTCAATGACTTACCAAAGTGAGATGAATTCACCGCTGCTCTAAAGAATTCTGAATCTGCCCTGGTCACTAACTAGAAGGCTAATAAGGTTGAGAAGTTATCCACCAGCTCAATGATGATCGCCTTAAAGGATGAGCCTGCTCTGCTTAAGGGTAGTTTCAATAAGCTGAAGACTGATCAAGACCAGGTGGTGGTTGAGCATAATTAGTTAAAGAAGGACCAAATGAAAGATCTAGTGGCTACCAGGGACGTGGGCTACGATAATGGCTATAATGAAGCCTTTGTCGATGCCAAACTCCAGTTGACTTTTATCAGAAAGTCTAATTTCAAGAAAGGTTAGGATGATGCTCTGATGAGGGACAATGTCCTGACTGAGTTTGAACTTTTTGGTGAGCACAATTCGAGTTCCACACCAAGGACTGATGGGGATTTTCGGGCAGATGCTCCTGCCGACTAGGAATCCTCTGAGTCTGCTAGGGGTAAAGTCCTAGAGACACAAGAGGAGGTTAAATAAATGGAAGCCCGAAGCTAGTTAGGAATAGTTAACAATGAATGCTTGTATTTCCTTTTGTTCTTATTCGTTTGTAAGGGCCTTACCTAACTTTGTTATAATGGAAGATTTTGCCAATGTCTTATTTTGTCTTCCATTGTTGCTGAGTTTTTTTTTACTCTTATAGCATAGTAATGTTGCTAGAGAAATCCCTCATTTTTCCAGTAATCTAGATACTATTCTTAGTCGGCGGGCTACTACTCGAGCTCGCGGTGCTTTTATTTTTGCTCCGAAGGATTTTTAAAATATGACCTAAGATTATAAGGATCAGAGTGCGTTTGTTGCCAAACTAAAGGGCAATGTGAAGGACCTTAGCGAAGTTGTCACCCTTATGCAGGAGGAGATGAGTTTCTTGAAAATGCAGCTCTCTGAGACCAAAGATATTGGTGATGTTGGTGCATTTTTACAAACTGGATATGATTCTCTTAGGAAGTAGATCGCCGAAGCTAAGGAGGACATGACAAGGGAAGAAATTGTGAAGATAAAGCTGAGCCATGGCATAATTAAGATCCTTTATGTTTTTAGAAAGAGTCATCGCGCGGCATGGGCTGCTGGCTATAATGACGGGTGGATGGATGCCCCTATTAATCTAAACGAGAAATAGTTTCTAGCCTACAAACATGGCCGGTTTAATTCTTTGGGGATCCTGAAAGTCCCAAAGGACTCTAAACTTAAGTACTAGTTACAAGTTGATTGTCCGATGTATCATCATCCCCTATCTAGAAGTGAAGAGAGTTGGGTTACTCTAGATGTCATTCCTCTTTAGTTGGATATGGATTACTTATCATCACATGAGAGCGATGATGAATTCTGGTCAAGTCATGATGATCGTTGAAGAACGACCGTTACTGAGGCGATTTCTCATCGGGGATAATAATTATATTGGTTTTATTCTTTCAAAGTTGTAAAAGATCTTTATTGTGCATTATAACTTTATGCGATAACAATTTGTTATTATAATTTCATGGTTTTTCTTTTTTTTTCATTCCGTTATGCCAAGCATGTATTTTATTATCTTGTCTTACCTTTTACGTCGTGTTGTCACACTACCTTACGCCTAAAGCAGACTCTGGCAAAAATACACCCTGTTTTACGACCATCCACCCATTCAAAAATTTTATCTGACCAAGGTGGGGTTTACTTAGTGCTTAGGAATCCCCCGTAGGTCTTTTGTTTGCTTGGGAAATTCATGAGGTTTTCGTACTTTTCACGACGAAGACCGTTGGACCTTTAGTTTAATTATAATTAAACATCTTTGAATTATAATCAAACTAAGGTGATATGATCAATGTTTTGACCATGAACTAAAGTGCAAGCCTGCCACCTTAGAAGAATATTAAACATATACATGAATCACTTGGGCTTGTACTTTATTAAAAAAGATAGGACAAACTGCAAACATTATTAAAATTTACAAAAACTAACTAGGGTAGAAATAACTAAGAGAAAATTCTAAAGTAAAACTTCTTGAGGTTAACAGCATTCTATGCCCTTGGTATATCCATGCCCTTTATTGTTTCCGTATGGTATGCTCCTTGCAAATCGCCTCTGACGACCTTGAATGGTCCATCCCATTTAGGTCCCAACTTTCCATCAAAAGAGTTTTTAGCATTGTTGATACCAAAATTAATATGCTGATATAGACGAATCATAAGAAGACACGTGTCGATCTACATGGCACAATAACAACGAGGAAGTCTATTTCCCCGACCAAGTTATACTCACTCCGAGGAACTCCAACACTCTGAGGAACTCCAATACTCCGAGGAACCCCTGAACGACGAGCAACTAAGGCGGTCCGAGCTGCATCTCGACCACAACATTGATTGCCAAAGCTTCATCTCGACCACAACATTGATTGCCAGATAATCAACAGTTCAACTATTCATTGAATGCTTATCATACAGACGTATACTCTTAAAGGGCATTAATTGTTTACCCTTTCACATGTACAGCCTAAGGGCTATAAATACATTGTATCACCCTCATTTTAGGGGATCAGATTTTCTTGATAGAATTACATATCGAGAACTCCAAAACACTTGGAAATAACAGAAACAGTGGACGTAGGCAATTCTTATAAGGCTGAACCACTTTAAAATTCTTTGTCTAATTTACATTTATCTGTGACTAAATAATTAGAAGCAATCTAATTTTTTACATCAACAGATTGGCGTCGTCTGTGGGAATCGACTGTTGTTATCGTTTTTCACCAAGAATCATTCATCATCAATGGCAGATAATCCGGAATCCAGCAATCGAAATGCTGGGAATGTTGGGAATCCTCCAAATCCCTCTGCACCTCCAGATTTGGCAGGAATTATGACGAATCTGGCTCAAGGACAAACCTCCATGCAAGAAACAATGCGGCAACTCATACAAACCTTTCACGGCGGTGCACCTGCACATTCGGGAAAGCGAAGTGGTCAGAGGCAAACCTATTCACTTTCTTCACGATCTAGGCGTACTGAGTCATATCGTAATGAGGAATCTGATGATTTCTCTTATCAACCTGGGCGAACTTCGTTAATACGGGCTACAGATACTGATCAACGTATCACTCTCTCTCCAGAAAGACCGAGTGCCTTGGAAAGACTGAGCAGGGTGTCTCCTTTTAGTCGATTAGGCCCTAGGACGAATAGGAGTCCACCTAAGACCATGTCGAGGAGTTTCCGACAACCATCAGATCTAAGAGAAGGATCAACACAATCACGACCAGTTGCTCGTCAAGATAGATCTCAAGAGACCACTTCAGAATAATCAATTGCTCGAACTAATAGGCCCGAGGAAGGAAAGGATGCGTGGAAAGGGTCCATTCAGCGGTTGGAGGATAGATTGGGAGAAATGGCTAAGGGGAAGAATCCCCTACAACGAACTTTTGCTCAAGGGACACCTTTTGTCCAGGCCATTGTGGATTTTCCTACAGCGTCAAAGTTTAAAGCCCCTGTGGTAACCCCCAAATACGATGGAAAGACAGATCATGTTCTTCACATAGAGCAATATCAAGCTGCTGCCGACATCTATGCTGTCCCCGACGAGATGAGATGCAGAGCATTCTCAGGAACTCTTACTGGATCTGCCCAGATATGGTACAACAATCTTCCTCGGGGTAAGATTTCAACTTTCTTTCAACTGGCCGAGTTGTTCATCGGCAATTTCTGTTTTGGAGCAAAGCCAGTAAAACGAGTAGCACACTTGTTAAGTGTTAGACAAAAATCTGGTGAGAGTACTAGAGATTACATAACTCGTTTCAATAACGAGAAGCTGGAAGTCATAGATTATGAAGAAAAGACAGCAATCACCGCCTTGATGAGTGGGTTATTGCCTAACAAGTTGTATTACACTTTGGCGAAAGATCCACCTGCAACTATGTCAGAGTTGATGGCAAAAGCGGCCAAAATCATGAATGCCGAGGAGGCTATAGCTGCGAAAAAGAATATGGATAAGGAAACCAAGGTGGAAATCGACAAATCTAAGAAGAAAGAGCATAAGGGCAATGGCGGTGACAAGCATTCCAAAAATAATAAGTCGTCATGGGAAGTCCTGAAGAAATTCGATAATTATACTCCTTTGAAAATGGGTATTAATCATGTCTTGGAAGAAATCAAGAATAACGAGGAAGTAAGGTGGCCAAAGAAACTGAGGTCGGACCCTGACAAAAGAAATAGAGATAAATATTGCGAGTTTCATAAGGATCATGGTCATATGACTAAAAATTGCATAGCCCTCCAGAATGAGATCGAAACACTCATTAGACGGGGAAAGTTGTCAAAGTATGTTGATCGTAGAAGTGAAAGAGGAAATGAAGACCGAGCAAGAGAGAGATCTAGATCTCCTCGTCGGACAGAAGAAAATAGGGAAAGAGATCATGAAGATGATACAGAGGATGACACCGATCTTTCCAAAAGGCCAAGGCAACCAGAACGCGAGGTATTTTCAATACGTTTTGGAACATTTGATTGTAATGTTATTACAGGCGGAGATGCATGAGGAGGAGATCTTACCGCAGAAAGAAGAGCTTACCTCGGTGAGGCTCAGGCTTGCTCATACATTCAACGGATAAATTTGGCTGAGGAGGATCGGCCGAGGAAGGTAAACAAAGAGAAGCTAGTCATTGGTTTTTCAAAAAACGACCTTGTAGGTGTTCTTTACCCTCACGACGACCCTTTGGTGATCAAAATGAGGATGAAAGAAGTAATGATTTCAAGGGTTCTAGTAGATAATGGTAGTTCGGCAGACATCATGTTCTATGCTTTGACAGTTTAAATTTAAAATTATCTCAATTGGAACCTTATCACAGACCTCTCCCGGGTTTTACTGGCGAGAAGGTTTTTCCACTTGGGACGATCAAGTTGGATATATTCATTGGAACTTGGCCTGCTTGTCAAACAGAAAGGATACGCTTCTTTGTGATGGATAAGAATGTGCAATCAGCTTTCAACATCATCATGGGAAGAGTTGGTTTGAAGAAGTTCGAAGCATTTCCATCTACAGTACATCAGTGCTTAAATTCCCAACAAATTTTGGAGTAGGAGTTGTGAAATGTGATCAAAAAGTAGCTCAGGAATGCTATTATTCATCTGCCGAGCAAGAGGAGCTTGAAGAGTCAAGGAAAAAGACTACTACCTACCAGGTGGATGATGGTACAGAAATTGAAGCACTGGATCCTAGAGATGAATTCCAACTTGTAAAAGGACAGGTGGTGGAATCTACAGAAAATGTTATTCTAGACGATGAACACCCTGAATGAACAACTCAGATATGTTCGTCGTTGGATGCTTCAATAAAACAGGAGTTGATAACTTTCTTGAGAAACAGAAAGAAAATTTTTTCATGGAGTCATGAAGACATGCCAGGAATAGATCCAAACTTCTTATGTCATGAGCTCAATGTGAATAAAGAGATCAAGACTGTAAAACAGAGAAGAAGAGTATTTAGTCCCGAGAAGAATCAAGCCATACAAGAGGAGGTCGAGAAGCTCCAGAAAGCCCAATTCATTGAAGATGTGAAATATCCAAACTGGTTAGCAAATGTGGTGATGGTAAAGAAGAAAAACAATAAATGGAGAATGTGTGTTGATTTCACCGATCTCAACAAGGCATGCCCAAAGGGTCACTTTCCATTGCTCAGAATTGATCAACTAGTGGATGCTACCTCGGGACACGAGTTGCTCAGCTTCATGGATGCTTACTCTGGCTACAATCAGATCAAAATGAAACCTGAAGACAGGGAAAGTACCTCTTTTATTACCCTCAGGGGAACTTATTGTTATAATGTTATGCCTTTTGGTTTGAAAAATGCAGGAGCGACATACCAACGGCTGATGAACAAGGTTTTTGCTGAACAAATCAGTTGCAATATGGAGGTCTATGTCGATGATATGCTAACAAAGAGCAAGAAAGCTGCTGATCATCTAGTTGACTTAGGTCAGACCTTTGATCAACTGGATAAATACCAAATGAAGCTCAACCTGATGAAGTGCACATTTGGAGTACGAGAAGGAATGTTCCTCGGGTACATCGTCAACCAGCGAGGCATTGAGGCGAATCCAGAAAAGATCAAAGCTCTTTTAGGGTTGCGATCTCCAACGACGAAGAAAGAGGTGCAGAGTCTTACAGGACGAGTTGCAGCGCTCAACAGATTTGTATCCCGAGCAACTGATAGATGCCTCCCATTCTTCAAAATACTTCAAAAAACTTTCGAGTGGAATGATGAATGTGAAAAATCCTTTCAAGACTTGAAAAAATATTTGGGAGCACCTCCACTGTTGTCCAGACCAATAATGGGAGAAAAGTTGTACTTGTACCTGGCAGTATCAGAGAACGCAGTCAGCTCGGCATTGATCAGAATGGAGAATGGAGTCCAGAAGCCAATTTATTACACTAGTAAGGCTTTCCGAGGTGCAGAGATCAGGTACCCAAAGCTGGAAAAATTGGCATTGGCATTAATTGAGGCAAGTAGAAGAATGATGCCATATTTCCAGGCCCATACCATCGTCGTGTATACCGACATGCCCTTGAGACAAGCCCTTCATAAGCCAGAAAAATCAGGGAGACTGATGTACTGGGCAATAGAGCTCGGTGAATATGATATTGTGTATGAACCCAGATCATCACTAAAAGGGCAAGCTGTAGCAGATTTTATAGCAGAATTTACTTATCCTGATACCCACGAGTAGCAAAAGTTTCTTGCTGATCAACCTGTGGATGTTACAGGATCAACAAACACAAGCTCAGACCAACTCCGATTGGTAAAAGGGAGAGTGGATGTTAAAGAATCAACAGACATAAGTTCAGACCAACCCCGGTTGGTAAAAGGGCTTGTGGATGTAGAAGGATCATCAAATTCAAACTCAAACCAACTCCGGTTGGTAAAAGGGCGAGGAGAGATGGTCGACGAAGAGCGAGAAGTACCAGGGGAGGATGAAAGGAAACAACAAATATTTCACCGAGGAGCTCTGTCAGATAAGAAATTTGAAGACGAGTTGCCTATATGGAGATTATATGTAGATGGGTCATCTTGCACAACAGGTTGTGGGGCAGGGATTGTTTTGAACACCCCAGACGAGATTGACATGGAATATGCCTTTCGATTCCGATTTAAAGCCTCCAATAATGAGGCTGAGTATGAGGCCATGATAGCAGGTCTTAATTTAGCAAAGATTATGGAAGCGCAACAAGTGATGGTATTCAGTGATTCTCAATTAATTGTGAATCAAATGATGGGGACATATGCAGTTAAAGGAGAATTAATGGTCAAGTATCATGCAAAGGTGATGTAGTTATTGGCAGAATTTGATGCCATTCAGTTGATCAGAATACCAAGAATGGAGAATGCACGAGCAGACGCATTGGCCCGACTAGCATCAACTAATCGTACCGAGCTGCGAAGAACGATACCAATTGAAGTATTAAAAAGTCGGAGCATAGATGAAGACCCGACGATGAATATTATTACCCTTGATTTAGGACCATCTTGGATGGATCCCATCAGGGCATATATTAAGGAGGGAGAATTACCGGAGGATAAGCTCGCTGCCAAGAAATTGAAGTATAAAGCTGCTCGGTATGTACTAACTAATGGTGTTTTGTATAGAAGAGGAATTATGGTAGGTTTGAAAAGATGTGTACATACCTCCGAGGTGAAAGAATTGATTGAAGAGATCCATGAAGGGTCCTGTGGAGCCCATGTAGTAGGTTGGACACTTTTGCAAAGGGTGATGACGCAGGGATACTACTGGCCAACGATGAGGGCTGATTGTATAGCCTATGCTAAGAGATGTGATAAATGCCAACGTTTTTCCTCCATCCGACGAACTCCACAAGCATTGTTGACACCCATAACTTCCCCTTGGCCATTTGCCATGTGGGGAATTGATTTGGTTGGACCACTGCCGACGACCCGAGGAAGATTCAAGTACCTCGTTGTCGCAGTGGATTATTTTACTAAGTGGGTAGAAGCTGAGCCACTTATTGATATGACATACGAGAATGTGTACCAATTCGTTTGGAAGAACATCATCTGCCGATATGGTCTCCCTCATGCCTTCATCACAGACCATGGACACAATTTGATAACGAGGAGTTCGCCACCTATTGTCATCAATCAAACATTTTGAAGGTTCATTCAGCACCAGGCCATCCTCAAAGCAATGAACAGACTGAAGTGACGAACAGAACATTACTAAATGGTTTGAAGAAGAGGCTAAGTGAGGCTAAAGCTAATTGGATTAATGATCTACAGTCAGTATTGTGGGCTTACCGAACAACTCCCCGAGCAGCAACTGGAGAATCACCATATATGCTGGCGTTTGGAAGTGAGGCCGTAATACCTATCGAGTTGGGTCTTCCAACACACAGAGTGCTGAATTTCAATTCCCCAGTCAGTGACTTAATGAGGAGATTAGATTTGGACATGCTCGAGGAGGTTAGAGAAGAGGCAGCCATTAGGAATGCTGCTTACCAACAACGAACAACTCTGTTCTACAACAAGGGGGTGAAGAAATGCGACTTAAAAGAAAGAGATTACGTGCTAAAGAAGGTCATTCAGAAGCACAATAAGTTGGAAGCAAACTGGCATGGACCTTACCGAGTTACAGAAGTTGTTCGACCAGGAACTTACTGAATAGCAACTCTAGAAGGAGAGGAATTCAAGAATGTATGGAATGCTGAACACCTACGCAAGTATTATCAGTGATGTAAAATGTAAAGCAGTTCCATCAATATGAATAAAACGATGATATTTCGCCATCTTTCTCCTTTTATTGAAAGTTTTTCAGGGAATACTAGTGTTACACACTACAAACTATGTTCAAGCTCAGACCAACTCCGGTTGGTAAAAGAGCGAGGACACGATAGTTCAAGCTCAGACCAACTCTAGTTGGTAAAACAGAGAGAACAAACATACTTCTTTGGTTAGGAGGCGTACACTAGCTCAGATCAACTCCGGTTGGTAAAAGGGCAAGTGGACATAATAGTTCAAACTCATATCAACTCCGGTTGGTAAAAGGGCGAGAACACGATATTCCTAAAAATACCGGCTCTGGTTGGTTAGGAAACCATACTCCTTTGGTTAGGAGGCTGACACTGGCTCAGACCAATTTTGGTAAAAGGGCGAGTGGATATGATAGTTCGAACTCAGACCAACTCCGGTTGGTAAAAGGTCGAGAACAACATTCCTAAAAATGCCAACGTGTTTGGCTAGGAAACAAGATATGCTCTCAAATGCCAACTTATGTTGGTCGGGAGGTAAGATTATTACAGAAAATACAAAAGTTCCTTGAAGAACAAAATATTCCAAACTGAACCAAGTATGGTTGGTCGAGGATAAAAATCCACTAACTGTACTTGGTTGACGAGGAGAAAATATTCCAAATAGTACCAAGTATAGGTGGTCGGGGATAAAAACCCATTAACTGTAGTTGATCGACAAGCATAATTTAACAACCTTGGTTGGTTGGAAAAATTTTCAACATTTTTATACTCATTACTTCATTATTAAGTGATCGAGAAACATTACTAATACTTGTAATTTTTTATTAAGTTGGTCGATGAACCACACAATATTGTTATGCAAGCACAAATATAAAGTGTTTGACAATTACAAGACAATAGCAATTAAGATTGCAAACAAAAATGAAACTCTTTCATTAAATTCAAAATGAATTACACAAATTTATTACATTGATATTAAATTGTGTACTAATTATTACATCAGAATTTCCTATTCTACTGGTTTTTTCCCTTCTGCTTTTGAAATAGGCTCCTCGCCAGCAGGAGGATCTTCCAGGCAAAGGGGAGAATTAATGAAGTTAATATCTCGAAGCATTCTGACGTTCATTATTAGAGGTGTGTCCAATAGATGCTCGGGATGAGATACCTCGATCTGAGAATGAAGATTGTAGTCACCGAGGTATTTTGCAATTAAGCTCCGAGGAATGGCACGAGCTGGGATCCATTCCATGTCCAAATTATATGGTGGCACAGGCAGGTCAAGAACCCTAGGATCATAATAGTCCCACGGGTAATGTCCCTGTTCGAGCTTCAGCACGCCCAAGGCATTCAGCCAACCTTGCTTGTAGCCCTCGTTATTGGCATTCTGGATACGATCATCTAAATGGAATAGTGCCTCGTTGTATCCAGCCATCCAGAACTCCCTGCGCTGTTTGTGAAATTGAAATGTCAACCTGTCAAGCTTCTCGTGAAGACTCTGGATGAAAAGTCCATTAGTCTCCAACACTGATTTATTTGAAGAGAGTTGTTTTTCCAGTTCTCTAACTTTCTTGGACAGTTCAGACAAAGCTTGGTTCTTAGCCATTAATTGGAACACTTGGTTTTCCAATGCTGATTGAGTACGAGCTTCTTCAACAGTACGACGAAGACTCTTGATCGTCCCCGAGCAGGTTGAGTACTTTGTTCCTCGTCAACATTCTGAGTAACTCTTCCTCGTCCACAAGAACATCTTCCTCGTCCTCGAACAGAAATAGAAGGCCCAGCTCTTCTCAAAGCCTCTAACTCTTCTCGCAACTTAGCATTTTCCACTTCTAAAAATGAGAATCCTTCATCGGTGACTGGTACCAAGGTAGTAGAAGATGAAGCTGCAGACTTATACTGTGCTAGCTATTTCTGAAAATTGTTATTCTCTTGCTTTAGCAGCTCTGCAATTTGTCTACATGCTTCAATTTCACCCTTTAGGGTTCTCTCCCTGATATCATATCCAGCAAGGAGCTTTTCGTGGCCCTTCTCGGCAGAAAGCTGCTGATACCTCTTCTCATACCCCTCATGCAACAGGGCAGTTGATTCTTTATATTGCTGCTGAAGTTCATCGAGAGTACCTTGCAGGTCTTCAATGATTTTGTAATAAGCCACATTATTGGCCACAACTCGGTCAAGTAGGCCTTTCAGATACTGATAAGCTTTGATTGCCTTCTCTGAAGCATCATGACCAAGGATGTCGGCAACTTCTGATGCACTCAATTCTGTGTGACCAGCCTTATAATATTCATGGCATTGCTGCATCAACATTGTATCATTAGCAGATAACATATTCATCCTGGCCAGAAACTAGCAGAGAAAGAAAAAGTAATCATAAAAAAGAAGATCAAGACAGAGTACAGATAGAAAAGAGACAATCATATGGAAGAAAAGAGCTCAAATTTTATTCGATCATAATGCAAAGTTACAAAGATCTTGGTTACACTTGAAAAAGAAGAAAAATAGAAAGAGAATACCGAACAACTTCACACCTTTTCCTTATCTCCCAAGACTTTCTCGGGAGGCTGAGACGAGGAGCTCGGTTGCTCGGTTGGAACAATGAGTTGGTCGGCTAAAACTGAAACTTGTTCAGGAGGAGCAGGCAGAGATGAAAGCTCCTCGTCGGCAGGCTGAGTAAGGATTGGATCACCCACTGCCATTGAAGATTCTTCGGAGGCAGCTTCGTCCTCCTCTTCATCTTCAATAAATGGGGGAGGACCAGGGAGATGCTGTTGAAATAGCTCTGAATCCTCATTAACCTTCAATTCTTGTAAGGCAGCCACCCAACCATCTCGGAAGTATTTCAAACTCCCATACTGCACCTGAGTCATCATTGCAGCTACCCCCTGTCTCATCCTTTGTCCCAACCTGTGCGGAAAGATTTTTTCACCACCACTTTTCTTTTCATTTTCTCCGAGGAGAGCTTCTCGGAAAGAAGATCCTCGGTGGCCTTCAACTTAACTTCCACCTCTTCCTTCTGACGATTCACTTCTCGCAGAAGGGATAATTCTTCTTCTGCCATTTTCATCTTGGCTTCAAGCTCCCCAAAGCTCTTGAGCTTCTCATCATACTTCTCTTTCTCTCCCTCCAAATCTTTCACTTTATTTTCCAGCTGCACCTTTTCTACCTCAACTGCAGCTAACTTCTTCTCCCATTCAGCCCTATCCTCGTCATACTTTTGAAGGGAATCCTTCAAAGATTTGGTTAATCCCAACAAAGCATCCTCCACTCCAGACGAGGAACTAGAAGCCTTGATTGCTTCATCCTTCTTCACAATGGTGTTAAAACAACTCACCAGCTGAAAAAAAAAGATAATGATAAGTCATCACAGAGATACATGTATTGATGGAAAGAAAGAAAATTCAGAATGAGAAACTTACTGAAGCAAGGTGACGAGTAGCCAAATATGTAAGCACATCCCTAGACATACTCTCCTCAATTCCTTAAACCTCAGGAATGGTCCAAGTCTTTACCAAGCTCATTGCAGAGCTCGGGAGAATAATAGTTGGAACACCAGCTCCACTGACTTGGAGCTGGGGAATGGTTTCAGCCAAATTGATCGAGGAGGATTTCTTCAGTCTCCTCGGTGGCATTTCAACAGTTTCAACCAAAGAAGAGCTTTTGGTTGGGGAGATGGTGATCACTTCCACAAGTGCATCCTTCTTTCTCGGAGCCACTGGGGGCTTCTCGGCAGCTTTCTGAGGAGCAACAGAAGGAGAAGCATCTACTTTCTTTGTCCCCTTTGGGACATCAGTCTTGTTTCTCTTCCCATCTCCAGCAGATGTAGTCTCTTCAAAGAGAGCAGGAACCCTTCTTTTGCCCATCCTCTGACTCAAAGGAATATGAGAGTCTGATGAAGAATCCTCAGGAGCTGGTGCTGGCTCACCAGTGCTGATTACAGGGCGAGCAGTAAAAGAGGTTGTATAACTCCTATAATGCAACAAATATGAAGCAGACCTGATGTGCTCGTCTGCAACTTTTTGATGCAAACTACAGATATGTTTCAAATGCTTAATATTTACTTCTGATTCTTTTGGAGTTTTTCTTTTGCTGTCAACTGCAAACAAATACATAGTGAAATATCGGTCACACATTTATTCAAACATAATGAAATCATAATTTCAGAAATAAAATAAAATGAAAATAACCTATCCCGTTGCCATATGGAGGGCATCTGGGACCTTGATATACTTCATCTCCAATCAAAGGGGCATGTTGCCAATTTTTTATAATTACTCCATGTTCAAAATAATCCCTATTTGCATCAGGGAGGTTGACTACTAAGGCCCTATTCAAAAATCTAGTTTTTAAATAAAAAACATTGTCTAGAACAGCCCATCTATAACAATACATAATATTAGGAATCCCTATGCGGGTTCCATGAGTTTGATTTAACCTATACACCCCATTAACTATTCTCCATGTGTTGGGGGCTATTTTTGCAGGGACAACATCGAAATACTGACAGAACTCTAAGCATAAAGGGTTTGGTGGAAAAGAAAATCCACATTCAGTAATAAAGAGGCTGGGGAACCAGTGTCCCTCAGCCAAATGAAAATAATCTAAAGGCTTAGAAAGATTCTCCAGAGTTACCCAAGATGGAATAGAAATATCAGAACGGAATTTCTTAAGAGATTCAATAACATAAACCATGGTGAATAAAAGAAATGAAGAAGAAGGAAGAAGATCTTACAGGAAAAAGGAGATCTGTTGACAACAAACGAAGAAAGGGATGAACGCACAAGAGAGAGAAAGACTATAGAAAACTCGAAAGCAGAAATTGGAAAAGGTAGAAGACGATGGGATTGCCTATGAAGCTTAAATACTTTGCCTTGGGAAACGGCGAAAGAAATGATTACAAAAAGAAACTATTACGCTACCGGTGGCTAAAAGGACAAAAAGTGCACAAAGATCGAATCGCTTATAAAAATTCAAAAAGGCGGATTCTGCGAATTTGGAAGACATTCGAACACGGAGAAAATGCTCCTAAAAACCAGGAAGGTCATTTAATATTTCCATAAACCGAGAAAGAATGTTCCATACTCCTCAAATTTCGAAATATGAAACATTGGGGGCTTCTGTTGATACCAAAATTAATATGCTGATATAGACGAATGATAAGAAGACACGTGTCGATCTACATGGCACAATAACAATGAGGAAGTCTATTTCCCCGACCAAGTCATATTCACTCCGAGGAACTCCAACACTCCGAGGAACTCTAATACTCCGAGGAACCCCTGAACGACGAGCAACTAAGGCGGTCCGAGCTGCATCTCGACCACAACATTGATTGCCAAAGCTGCATCTCGACCACAGCATTGATTGCCAGATAATCAACAGTTCAACTATTCATTGAATGCTTATCGTACAGACGTATACTCTTAAAGGGCATTAATTGTTTACCCTTTCACATGTACAACCTAAGGGCTATAAATACATTGTATCACCCTCATTCTAGGGGATCGAATTTTCTTGATAGAATTACATATCGAGAACTCCAAAACACTTGGCAATAACAGAAACAGTGGACGTAGGCCATTCTTATAAGGCTGAACCACTTTAAAATTCTTTGTCTCATTTACATTTATCTGTGATTAAATAATTAGAAGCAATCTAATTTTTTACATCAACAAGCATTGTGGAGGACTTTCATGAGGACGTAGTCATCGATTTGGAATTTTCTTAGATTGGTGGCCTGTTGTACTGCTTAGTTAGCTGTCATTGGTAAGAGGCCAACTCTGCTCCCTTCTCTCTTCGGCTTGGTCAAGTTAATCATCAAGTCTTTTTCGTTCAAACCCTGCTCGACAGTGGTGGTCCTTATAGTTGGCAGACCAACTTCCAAAGGAATAATAACCTCCATTATATATATTAGAATGAAAGGCATTTCCCCAGTAGGTCTTCTGGGCGTAGTAAGATATGCATATAGGATGTGAGGAAGCTCATCCGCCCAAGCTTCTTTTGCCTTATCTAATCTCTTTTTCATGTCATCGAGCATCATTTTGTTGGAAGCCTCTACTTTTTCGTTATTTTGGGGTTAGGCCATAGAGCTGAAGTGATTCTTGATGCTATAAATATCTCAAAAACCTTGGAATAGTCCACTTTCAAACCGTGTGTCATCATCTGCGATGATCGTACTAGGTACTTCGAACCATATCACGATATTTTTCCATATGAGCCTGATCCTACTGGTATCCCTAATGTTCGACATTAGCTCTTCTTCAATCCACTTTGTGAAGTAGTCTTTGTTGATCAAGAGGTATTTGCGATTCCGCCTAAAATATCCAACCACACTGGGGAATGGCCATGAGCTAGTTAGTGACTTTAAGTCGTTGGATGGATGATGGAGTATGGGGGAGAACTCTTAACATTTCTCACACTTCTGGATGTAAGAGGTTGCATCCTTCTTCATATACAACCACCAATAGCCTTATTTGATTGCTCTGAAGGTAAGAGATCTTCCTCCGGTGTGGATTCTACAAATTATATTGTATAGTTCGTATATAATTTAGTCGACGTCAATTAGATGCATGCATTGAAGGTAGGGATGAATGAAGGATATTCTGTCAAGTTTTCCTTCGGGAGCTTGATAAAATCATGTAGCCTTAACCTTGACTTAGTTAGCTCACTTCTTATCAGACGAAAGGATGTCACTTAAAAAATTAGTGATTATTGAGTCCATCCAACTAGGACTTTTCTGTACGACGAGAATGTATTTGGTGACCACGGACTCTGTGATGTTGGGTTTGGCGAGGAATTCCACTTCAATTATTTTTCTCTAATCGGAGTCCACTAGTGATCCCGAGGCTACTAAAGCAACGACATCGATATTATGCCCCCGAAGGACCTAAGAGCACGATGATAATCGGGAATATCTACACTTAGGCTTGAAAACATAGAGTTATAGGGAAAAACCTCGAACCCCCCCCCCCCATTGGCCTCGTGAGCGACACCAAAACCTTGCACGGGACCAATGTAACTCGTAGGAACTGATCGCGTGGTCACGAGATCCCCGGTTTGCAAGGACTGTGATAATTTGAGAATATATACACTTAGGCTTGAAAACTTAGCATTAGAGGGAGAAATTCCGAAACACCCCCAAACGGCCTCGTGAGCGATAATAACACCTCGCACAGGACCAATGTAACTCGTCATCATTGATCGTGTGGTCACGGGACCCCGGTTTAAGAGCACAATGATAATATGAGAATATCGACACTTCAGCTTGAATACATTGTGTTATAGGGCAAACACCGAAACACCCCCAAACGGTACCATGAGCGACACCAACACATAGTACGAAACCAATGTAACTCATAAGAACTGACTGCATGGTCACGGAACCCCCGAATTAAGATCATGACAATAATTTGACAATATCTACACTAAGGCTTAAAAACATGGCGTTAGAGGGCCAAAACCCGAAACACCCCCCAAATGGCCTCGTGAGCGCCACCAACACCTTGCATGGGACTAATGTAAATCGTAAAACCTGCTCATGTGGTCACGAGACCACAGGTTTGAGTGCATGACGATAATTTGAGAAAATCTACACTTAGGCTTGAAAATATGGCGTTAGAGGGAGAAACCCGTAAACGCCTCATAAATGGCCTCGTGAGCGGCACTAACACCTCGCGTGGGACTAATGTAACTCATAGGAACTGACCGCGTGGTCACGGGACTCCTGGTTTGAGAGCAAGGCGATAATTTAACAACATCTACACTTAGATTTATAAACACGGCGTTAGAGTTCGAAACCCCGAAACACCCCCCAAACGCCCCCCTGAGGATCATCAACATCTTGCACAGGGCCAATGTAACTCTTAGGGTCTGAACTCGTGGTCACGAGATCACCGGTTTCATAGCAAGAAGATAATTTGACAATATCTACACTTAGGTTTGAAAACATGGCATTAGAGGGTGAAACCTAAAAACACCCCCAAATGGGCCCGTGAGCAGCATTAACACATCGAACGAGACCATTGTAACTCGTAGGAACTAACTGCATGGTCACGTGATCCCTGGTTTGAGAGCACTGCAATAATTTCAGAATATCTACACTTAGACTTGAAACACATGGAGTTAGAGGGCGATACCCCAAAACATATCCAAACGGTCTCGTGAGCGACAATAACACCTTACAAAGGACCAATGTAACTCGTAGGAGCAGATCGTGTGGTAACAGGACCCTCGATTTGAGAGAACGATGATAATATGAGAATATCTACACTTAAGCTTGAATACATTATGTTAGTGGGCAAACACCGAAACACCCCTAAACGGCACCGTGAGTGGCATTAGAACATCATACGGGACCAATGTAACTCGTAAGAAGTGACCACGTGGTCATGGAACTCCCGAGTTGAGAGAATGACAATAATTTGATAATATCTACATTAAGGCTTAAAAACATGGCATTAGAGGGATAAACCTCGAAACGCCCCCAAATGGCCTCGTGAGCGGCACCAACACCTCGCATGGGACCAATGTAACTCGCAAAACCTGCTCGCATTTTCACGGCATCATCGATTTGTGAGCACGGAGATACTTTGAGAATATCAATATTTAGGCTTGAAAATATGGCGTTTGAGGGAAAAACCCCAAAAATCCCAACAAATGGCCCCGTGAGCGGCCCCAACACATCGCACGGGACCAATGTAACACATAGGAACTGACCACATAGTCACGAGACCCCCAATTGGAGAGCACGACAATAATTTGAAAATATCTACACTTAGGCTTGAAAACATGGCATTAGAGGGAGAAACCCTGAAATACCCTCCAAACGGCCCCGTGAGTGGCACCAACACCTCGCATGAGACCAACGTAACTTGTGGGAACTGATCGCGTGATCTAGGGATCCCCGATTTAAGATCATGATGATAATTTGAGAATATCTACTCTTAGGCTTAAAAATATGGTGTTAGAGGGCGAAATCCCGAAACACCCTCCAAACGGACTCGTGATTGGCACCAACGCTTCGTACGGGTCCAATGTAACTCATAGGAAGTGATCGCTTGGTCATGGATCCACTGGTTTAGGAGCATGGTGATAAATTGAGAATATATACACTTAGGCTTGAAATCATGGTGTTAGAGGGCGAAACTCCGAAATAACCCCCAAACGGCCCCGTGAGTTGCACTAACACGTCGCACGAGACCATTATAACTCGTAGGAACTGATCACGTGGTCACGGGACCCCTAATTTGAGAGTACGACGATAATGTGAGAAATCTGCACTTATACATGGAAAAATGGAATTAGAGGGCGAAACCCCGAAACACCCCCCAAACGGGCTCGTGAGCGGTAACACACCTTGCACGAGAACAGTGTAACTAGTAGGAACTGACCTCTTGGTAACACGACTCCTGATTTGAGAGCACGATGATAATTTTATAATATCTACACTTAGGCTTGAAAACATGACGTTAGATGGGGAAACCCCAAAACACCCCTCAAACGGCCCCGTGAGTGGCACCAACACCTCGCATGGGACCAACGGAACTCGTAGGAACTGACCGCGTGATCATGGGACCTCTGGTTTGAGAGCACGGTGATAATTTAAGAATATCTACTCTTAGGCTTAAAAACATGGCGTTAAAGGGAGAAAACCCAAAACACCCCCCAAACGGACCCGTGAGCCGCACAAACGCTTCAAACGGGACCAATGTAACTCATTGTGACTGATCGTGTGGTCACGGGACCGCTGGTTTAGCAGAACGATGGTAATTTGAGGATATCTACACTAAGGCTTGAAAACATGATGTCGAAGGGCGAAACCTCGGAACACCCCCAAACAACCCCATTAGCAGCACCAACACCTCGCACGTGACCAATGTAACTCGTAGGAACTGACCGCGTGGCCACAAGAGCCCCATTTTAAGAGCACTACGATAATTTGAGAATATCAAAACATAAGCTTGAAAATATGGCGTTAGAGGGTGAAACCCCGAAACACCTCCAAATTTCCCCGTGAGCGACAATAACATCTCACACGAGACCAATGTAACTTGTAGGAGCTCATCGTGTGGTTAATGGACCCACGGTTTGAGAGCACGATGATAATATAGGAATATCTACACTTAGTCTTGAATACATGGCGTTAGAGTGAAAAAAATTGAAACATCCCCAAACGGCCCCGTGAGCGGCACCAACACATTTTACGGGACCAATGTAACTCAAAAGAACTGACCGCGAGGTAACGAAACCCATGGTTTGAGAGCACGATGATAATTTGACAATATCTACACTTAGGCTTAGAAACATGGCGTTAGAGGACGAAACCCGAAACACCCCCAAATGGCACCATGAGCAGCACCAACACCTCGCACGCGACCAATATAACTTGTAGGAGTTGATCGTATGGTCACATGACCCTCGATTTGAGAGCACGGTAATAATTTGAGAATGTCTACAATTAGGCTTGAGAACATGGCATTAGAGGCCGAAACGTCGAAACAACCACAAATGGCCTCAGGAGCGACACCAACACTTCGTACGGGGCTAATGTAACTCGTAGAAACTGATCACGTGGTCATGGGCCCCCCGGTTGGAGAACACTGTGATAATTTGAGAATATTTATAGTTAGTCTTGAAAACATGGAGTTAGAGAGAGAAATCTCGAAACACCCACCAAATGGACCCATGAGCGACACCAATGCCTCGCACGGGACCAATGTAACTCGTAGGAACTCACCTTGTGATCATAGGGCCGCCAATTTGAGAGAACTGAGTTAATTTTAGAATATCTACAATTAGGCCAGAAAACATGGCATTAGATGATGAAACTCCGAAACACTCCCAAAACGACCCCGTGAGAGGCACCAATACCTCGCATCGGACCAATAAAACTCGTAGGAGCTGACCGCATGGTCCCGAGATCCTCAGTTTTAGAGCACGATGATAATTTGAGAATATCTACACTTAGGCTTGAAAATATGGATTTAGAGGGCGAAACCCCGAAACCCCGAAACACACCCAAACGCCCTGTGAGCGACACCAACACCTCGCACAGGACCGATGTAACTCGTAGGAACTGACTACATGGCCACAGTATCCCCAATTTGAGAGCATGACAATAATTTGAGAATATATACACTTAGGCTTGAAGAGATAGCGTTAGTGGGAAAAACCCCGATACACCCCCCAAACGGCCCCGTGACCAGCACCAATGCTTTGCACGGGACCAATGTAGCTCGTAGGAAGTGACTGCGTGGTCATAGGACCTCTGATTTGGGAGAATGGTCATAACTTGAGAATATATACACTTAGGCTTGAAAACATGGAGTTAGAGGGAAAACCCCAAAATAACCCTAAAACGGCCCCATGAGTGGCACTGCCACCTCGTATGAGACCATTGTAACTCGTAGGAACTGACCATGTAGTCACGAGACCCCCGATTTCATAACACGTCGATAATTTGAGAACATCAACACTTAGGCTTGGAAACATGGCTTTAGATGGAGAAACTCCGAAACACAGCCATAAATGGACCCGTGAGCGGTAGCAACACTTCGTACTAGACTAATGTAACTCGTAGGAACTGACTGCGTGGTCATAAGACCCCTGATTTGAGAGAACGATGATAATTTGCAAATATCTACACTTAAGTTTAAAAACATGGCGTTAGAGGGAAAACCCCCGAAACACCCCTCTAACCGCCCAGTGAGTGGCACCAACACCTTGCACGGGACCAATGTAACTCGTAGGAACTGACCACATGGTCACGGGACCCCGAGTTTAGGAGCACAACGATAATTTGAGAATATCTACACTTAGTCTTGAAAATATAGTGTTATTGGGCGAACCCCCTCAAAACACCCCCCAAATGGCCCCGTGAGCAGCAATAACACCTCGTAGGGACCAGTGTAACTCGTAGGAACTGACTGCATGGTCAAGGGATCCACAAATTGAGAGAACGATGATAATTTGAGAATATCTATCCTTAGGCTTGAAAACATGGTGTTAGAGGGAAAAACCCCGAAACAACCCCGTGAGCATCATGAATGCTTCGCACGAGACCAATGTAACTCGCAGTAACTGATTGCGTGGTCACGGGACTGCTGGTTTGGGAGCACAATGATAATTTGAGAATATCTACACTAAGACTTGAAAACATGACGTTAGAGGGTGAAACCCCCAAACACTCCCCAAATGGCCATGTGAGTGGCATAAACGCTTTGAAGCACCTTATACTCTTGACTCACTTGAGTACACATTGTATAAGTGCTCATCTAGTTTGGAAATTATGACAAATTTGAGTCCCATCCCCTAAATTCTAAAAAACCTCAGATTCTTCTCATGTTGCCTCAATTGATTCATTCAAAGGTAATTTATCAACTATCACACACACTAGGATTGAATACATATTCTATCTTGCATCATTCACTTGTGTGTGAGTTAATTCCCTTTTAGAATAAGTTTTTACTAATTTTAGGATTTTTGAAATATTTTTTAAGAAATTAAAAGTTGGGTTTTAAAACATTTGAGGTCATTATGCTAATACTGAGTTTTTCATTTCTTACCTGAATGTTTGGTTCGGTAGAATCCAAAAGTGCTTGAGATTTGAGGGTGTGTGGGCAATTAAGTTTGAATACGCATTTTTTAGTTAATCTGAGCCTTACACCTATCAACATTATGACGGCTTGATTTGTGTTTGTTGTTAGACTCAGAACCTTTATGCAATGTCGGCCCTTGGATCTTTTTTATCAACGTTCTGCATGCGTTTTAATCCAATCCCTGTGAACCCTCTTTAGACCAATCAGAAAGCGTTTAATCCACCACCGATGTTAAACCGTTGGATGAAAGTCAAATATCAATGACTAAATCTCAGCCATTAGATTCGAGCTGATATTCTCGAACCTTCCTTTCCTAGTATAAAATGAGGTTGAGCCTCTGCCTTTCAAAAACTTTTACCACTTCGTCAAACTGAAAGAGAGAGAAACCAGAGAGATCAAACAAACCCTAAACTCATTTTAGATCCAAAACCAAACCTGAGTGTTTCAGAGTTATTTTAGAGATGGTTTGAATCTTGTTCGTGGGTTGTATCCTCCGAGTTTGAGAACTTTTAACCAACTTATACATTTTAAGTTTGATCTCTATTTCCTTTTATAGAAGCTGTAGATCTTGATATTTTATGTCATATTACACTTAGATCTACATTATTTAGTTTCTCATCTTGATAAATCATATTTGTTGATTAATTATTTTCTATAAATGTTTTTCACGACTCTAGAATCAACAAATTTATTTTCTATTTCTAGTTCTTATGAAACAAGACTTCTGATCTAGTTGGAATCGCAATCGGCGGTTTAAAATTTCAAAAACATTTTCAAAATCCTCTGAAATTGTTTAAGACCTTGACCATCTTCTGAGCAAGGTAACATTGGATTCTGGGTTAATTTGAAAGATCAAGAAAGTCTGTGGTTTCTGAAGAAGAGAGAAACTGAAAACCTTATCATTTAGATCTTTCTCTAATTTGATAGTACTTGTTTGTATAAATAAGTGTGCGTGTGTGCATGCATGTGTTAGAACACTTTCACAAACACTTGTCATACTACAACACAAGAAGTGTTGGCTATAAGATCTTGAAACGTCAAGAGTCGACGTAATGCTGAAACAAAGTGTTGAGAAGTTAGCAAGCTGGGAAAGCCACATTAAGATTAGAACTATAGAGAAGTTAGAACCAAACCAGGGGTACATATTCTGAACTTGTATAGGTTTATTTTGTTTGCATGTGTGTTAAATATCTTGTAACTTTGTTTTAGTGGATTTTTGGTTTGTGACTTACAAGTCACCGTGGATGTTTCCTTAGTTGGGTGAGGTTTTATCACGTTAAAAATTGTGTGTACTTAATCTTTCTACATCTCCTCATCTCCTTCTGGTTAGTGTGCTAATTTAAACTATTTTAGTTTTTTTTTCAAAACTAGTTACATAATCTTGAACATATCTCGTACATATTATTATCAAACACATCTTATTTTTAATCTGTTTGATTTAAAGAAAAGAGTTTCCCCAAAAAATAGTTCGGAGTTACTTAGACAGTTTAATCTTGAATTAAACGACTTAAGTGACAACTTTTCAATTGGTATCAGAGCTTGGGAAGTTTTATTTGAAGATCTTATGTTTCTGAAATTATTTTCTTAAAATCAAACAATGGACGAGAAATCAGAAAGATTTGGTAACTTGTCCAGACCCCCTCTCTTTGATGGATATAACTTTCCTTACTAGAAATTAGGATGGTTGCTTTCATACAAGGAACCTTGGGAGATGATGTCAGGGACATTGTTGAAAATGGATATACTTATCCTACTAAACCAGCCAGTGAAGGAAGCAATGAGAGGATTAAGAAAGGTAAGAATTCCATTTTTATATCTATAAATGAACATGAGTTCAAAAGGATCTCATCTTGTACCAATTCTAAGGAAGCTTGGGATACACTGGTTACTGCCTATGAAGGAGACACTAGAGTTAAGGCTGTTAAAACACAGATGCTTATCCAGCAGTATAACTCTTTAATCATGTCAGACTGTGTATCATTTGATGACTTTTACATGAATTTGATTGACATTGTGACCAAATTACATTCTAATGGGATAACTCATGATAAACATGAAATTGTTTCGAAAATTCTATGGTCATTGCCACAAAAATTTGATAACAAAAGACATGATATTGAGAAAATGAGTGATCAAAATATCACTCCTGAATTAGTCAATAGTAAACTAAGAACTGTGGAAATGGAACTAGAATTCAAGAAACAATTAACCCATTCCCATAGGAAACAGACTAGTTCCAACTTGAGTTTTTCTTCTAAGCTGATAAAACCTGAGCTTAATATTCCTAATAATGATTCTGATGAGGAGTGTGATATAGATATTTTAGATAGTCAGATTTCCTTGATGTCAAATCAGTTTAAGAAGATTGTGAAATTTAGAAATAAAATGGCAACCAGATAAGGCAAGCCAAATTATCCAACTCAGTCTAATCACAAACCTCATCAGAAAGGTTAAGACAAACATCACAAGGACATTTATATGAGACCTAACGAAGACTTTAAGAATATTTAATGTTTTAAATGTGGAAAATTGGGTCATATAGGATAAAATTGTAAAGTTAACTAGAGCACGACTAATAAACATACTAGGGCCAACATTTGCAGAATATGGAATCATTCAAGTGATTCTGATAATGAGGAACCTGAGTCATCTGATGTTTTTTATCCTTGCATGTCCTTCTTTTCCAAGATAATCTATAATGATGATATGCCTGTGCCTAAGTATGAGGATGATGCTAATAGCTCTATTCTGTTGTTATGAATTATGTTGCTACTGGTTTAGATGCTTTAATTTATGAGAACATTACTAGTACTACATCGGGGTGTGTGAGTCTAAGGGAAAGCGATAATGACGATGTCAATGTGTGTGTGAGTTCAAGAATTGAATCCTTAGGGGTCACTTCACACACTGCACTTAGTGATTCGAACACTGAAGACCTCCCTGATGTTCACTCACTTTATGCCAAAACTCTCAAGAAAAGCTCTAGACTAGAAAAGATAGTGAAAGACCTCACTAAGAAACTAGAAGACCTAAGTCTAATGGTTAAACTTAACACTGAAGAGTGTACTATCCAATGTCTAACTCATGAAAATAAAGTCAAAGGTTTTTATCAAAAATTGAAAATTTTAATTGAAACAAATGAAACCCTGGAGAAAAAATATAAATGGACATTATTAGAATTGGAACAAGCTAAAGAAAAGACAGTAACTGTTTTAAAAAAAAATTGATAAGTTTGAAAATAACTCCAATTGTTTTGATGATTTTGTTACTGATTCAAAAACCAATTCTGATGATCGAGCTGGAAAAATATTTTTCCCAAATTCAAAGACACAAATTAAAAACTTTGAATCAATAAAGTTTGTGTCAGGTGGCAAAAGACCTATGGAAACCTGTCCAGATATTCCAATCCCTAAATGATGAGTTTGATAAAAAATAACAAAAGTTAGATATTGGGGAATCAAGTCACTCTAAGTGAGATAGTCTACCTAAGGCTAAATACATCTTCCCTCCAATTAGGAAGAGTCCTTCTGCATTTCAGACTGTACTCCCTAGGAATAAGGTTTAACTTCAAAACCCCATGAAACCTATGTTTAGAAACTTTACTAAGGAGATACCCTCTTCAAATAACCTGTATTGCTCTTATTGTGACATATACGGACATTCTTTCGAAGGTTGCTACTCTAGACGTTTAGTGAATCCTGTCTGTAATACTCCTTTATACCAAAACTTTAACTACTCTAGGAGAAGCCATAATAATTATGTTCTGCCTAGACAACCAAACAAAAACTCTAACTATAGAAAGAGAAAGACCAGACCTAAAAGATCATTTACAAGAAGAATTCCTAGGCATTTTTCAAACCAAATGCTCATATTCTCCATAAAACTCAAATGCATGCGCAAAATATTTTTCAACAAAAATCTAATGCTCGCAAGTTTTATCAAATTAGAGCAATTATGCGCAAAACAAAAACAAGAGATATTTGGGCTATAAAATATGAGTTATTGCCCCAGATGAAGTGTAACATTGTTATTACTGCTTTAAAAGCTGAACACACTCCTTCAGGTTGGTATTTAGACTCTAGGTGTTCAAAACATATGACTGGGGATGATACAAAACTTTTAAATAAAGCCAGTTTTGCTGGAGGAAAAGTTATTTTTGGTGATGGTGTATCATCTCAAATCATTAGTAAAGGAACACTCTAAGAAGAAGGAATGTCGGTGCTTAAAAATGTTCTTCTAGTAAAAGGTCTTAAGGCTAATTTACTTAGTATCTCGCAAATTTATAACTCAAACCATACTGTCACCTTTTCAAAGAATAATTGCAAGATTTTAAATGAAAAAGGTGAGTGCATACTTACAAGACTCAGGACTCCCGACAATTGTTATACTGTTCAGAACAGTACTGAAGTCTGTAACATTGCCAGAATGGATGACAATGAAATATGACATAATAGGATGGGTCACATAAATTACGATAGCCTTAGTAGATTGTCTTCACAAGAAATAGTTAAAGGAATTCCAAAGATCAAACCTATCTCTAACATTGTCTGTGGAGCATGTCAAGAAGGAAAAATTGTTAAGGCACCTCATAAGAAAGTTAAAGATATCCTTACCTCTAAACCCTTGGAGCTTATACATATGGACCTAATGGGTCCTTCTCGTACTGTTAGTCCATGTGGACACAGTTACATTCTAGTTATGGTAGATGACTTCACCAGGTTTACTTGGGTGGCCTTCTTAAAACAAAAGTCAGACACTTTCAGAATTTTTTTAAAAATCTTACTTCGTATTGAAAATGAGAAGGACACTCAAGTAAATAGAATTCGTAGTGATAGCGGAGGAGAATTCATAGATATACGTGTTATAGAGTATTGTGACTATAATGGTTACAAGCATGAATTTAGTGATCCTAAGACTCCTCAAGAAAATGGAATTACTGAGTGAAATAATCGTTCCCTTCAAGAGATGGCACGTCTTATGATCCATGCCAAGTGTTTACCTAAATATTTTTGGCTAGAATCAATTCGTACGGAGTGTCACATTATTAATAAGGTATAGATTAGGAAGAATTCTAAAAAAACTCCTTACGGACTATGGTAAGGGAAGAAGACCAATCTTAAATACCTTAGAACCTTTGGTAGTACATCTTACGTCTGTAAAGACAGAGAACTCTTATCCAAATTTGTGACTCGTGGAGATAAAGCTATCTTCCTAGGATATTCTCCCGACAGTAGAGCATATCGTGTTTATAATCTTCGCACAAAGACTTTAATAGAATCCATAAACGTTATTGTAAGTGACACTACAGTTGAGAGTAAGACTGGAGAACCAATTATTGTGGAAGAGTATGAAAATGTTTTAGAAAATGACTCTCCAGAAATCGATGATTCTTTACCAATTGAGAAACCTGAAGTACCTAACTGGGTTTCTAAAGATCATCCCATAGATACCGTTGTTGGCAACCATTAAGAGCCACTACGTACAAGATCTTAATTAAGAAACTATGCTCATTATGCATGTTTTGTTTCCCTTGTGGAACCAAAGAATATAAATGAGGCATTGAATGACCCTCAATGGATTTCTGCTATACAGGAAGAACTTCTTCAATTTGTCATTCATCATATTTGATATCTTGTACCTAAGGCTGATCATAAAAAGGTTATTGGCACACGTTGGCTATTTAAAAGTAAAACTGGTTAAAGTGGGATAATCATTAGAAACAAAGCCAGATTAGTGGCTCAAGGATATTCTCAAATTGAAGGAATAGATTTTAACGAGATGTTTGCTTCTGTTACTCGCTTAGAATATATTCGTCTTCTCTTTTCCATAGACTGTTACTTGCACTCTACGCTTTTCCAAATGGATGTAAAATCAGCCTTTCTTAATGGAATCTTGACTAAAGAGACCTATGTTGAACAACCCAAAGGGTTTATTGACCCTAAGTATCCAAATCATGTTTATCATCTTAAAAAGGCGTTGTATGGTCTGAAACAAGCGCCAAGAGCTTGGTATGAGCGTCTTTCCAACTTTCTCTTAGAAAAAGGTTTTAAGAGAGGCGAAAATGATCAAACTCTATTTGTCAAACATTTTGACAAAAAAATTATTATAGCTCAAGTATATGTCAACGATGTCATTTTTGAATCAACTTCCCCTTCAGAAGTTAAATAATTTTTTGAAATTATGCATAAAGCATTTCAAATGTCTCTTATGGGGGAGTTGCAATTTTTCTTGGGTTTTCAAGTCAAAAAGAATTCATAAGGTTTATTTGTTTCGCAATCGAAATATGCTTTAGAGATTGTTAAAAAATTCAGGCTTGAAAGTGCCAAAGAAGATACAACTCCCATGAGTACTACGGTCAAATTATCTAAAGATGAGAGTGAAAAATTCATAGATCCTACTCTATATCCATAGATCCTTACTGCCTCGCGTCCTGATATTATGTACGCAGTTTGCGTGTGTGTCCGTTATCAAAATAATCCTAAAGAGAGCCACTTAGTATGTGTAAAAAGAATAATTAAATACATAAAAGGCACTCTAAATTTAGGACTTTGGTACACCAATGATACTCCTAGTACTATAATAGGATACACTGATGCCGACTGGGCAGGGTGTACTGATGATAGTAAGAGCACATCAGGGGCATGTTACTATATTGATAATAATTTGGTAGGATGGAGTAGTAAGAAAGAAAACTGCACTTCATTATCTATAGCTGAATCTGAATACATTGGTGTTGGTAGTTGCTATGCCCAATTACTTTGGCTTAAGCAAATGCTAAATGATTATGGTATTCATGAAGACTAACTGCAACTTTATTGTGATAATCAAAGTGCGATTAATATTTCTATAAATCCTGTTCAACACTTACGAACCAAACATATAAAAATTAGACATCATTTTATACGCGAATTAGTTGAGACTAAGGAATTAGAAATTAATTATCTTCTTACTGATTTGTAACTTGCAGATACGTTAACAAAACCTTTGGATTACAATAGATTTTATTCTTTGCGAAAATCGATAGGAATGGTTTGTGCTGAATAAACTCGTTTGACTTAAGTATTTTTTTCCCTTTGTCCATTTGAGACAAAGTGGGGGAGAAATATGTGTCTTTGCAGGAATCTGTACCGTTGTCTACAACATATATTATTAGGGTATTTGTTTGTAATTATTTGAGTTATGTAATTTTCGTTTTCTAGGATATGGGTAGATAGAATTTGTGTATAGGAATAGGTCTTTCTTATTTTTTTGCATCCCTACGAGTCCTAGTTTACTCAAAGGAGATTTTGTCTCATATTTCAAACGTGGGAGATTGAAGCACCTTATACTCTTGTCTCACCTGAGTCTACATTGTATAAGTGCTCATCTAGTTTGGAAATTGTGACAAAATTTGAGTCCCATCCCCTAGATTTCAAAGAACCTCAGATTCTTCTCATGTTGCCTCAATTGATTCATTCAAAGGTAATTTATCAACCATCACACACACTACGATTGCATACATAATCTATCTTGCATCATTTGATTGTGTGTGAGTTAATTCCCTTTTAAAATAAGTTTTTGCTAATTTTTTGATTTTTTAAATAATTTTTAAATGACTTTTAAGAAATTAAAAGTTGGGTTTTAAAACATTTGGGGTCATTATGTTAATATTGAGTTTTTCATTTCTTACCTGAATGCTTGGTTGGGTAGAATCCGGAAGCGTTTGAGACTTAAGGGTGTGTGGGTAATTAAGTTTGCATATGCATTTTTTAGTTGATCCGAGCCTTACACCTGTCAATATTATGACAGCTTGATTTGTGTTTGTTGTTAAACTCAGAACCTGTACGCAATCTCAGCCCTTGGATCCTTTTTATCAACGTTCTGCACACATTTTACTCCAATCCCTCTGGACCCTCTTTAGACCAAACAGAAAGCGTTTAATCCACTGCTGATGTTAAACTGTTGGATGAAAGTCAAATATCAATGACCAAATCTCATCCATTAGATTCAAGATGATATTCTCAAACCTTCCTTGCCTAGTATAAAAGGAGGTTGAGCCTCTACCTTTCAAAAACTTTTGCCTGTTTGTCAAAACTGTGAGAGAGAGAAGAGAGAGAGAAATAGAGAGAAACCAGAGACAGAAAACAAACCCTAATATCGTTTCAAATCCTAAACTTATTTTAGATCCAAAACCAAACCTGAGTGTTTGAGAGTTATTTTAGAGATGGTTTGAAGCGTGTTCGTGGTTTGAATCCTCTGAGTTTGAGATCTTTTAACCAACTTAGACATTTTAAGTTTGATCTCTATTTCCTTTTATAGAAACTGTAGATCTTACTATTTTATGTCATATTACACTTAGATCTACATTATTTAGTTTCTCATCTTGATAAATCATATTTGTTGATTAATTATTTTCTATAAATGTCTTTCACGACTTTAGAATCAACAAATTTATTTTCTGCTTCTAGTTCTTATGAAACAAGACTTCTGATCTAGTTGGAATTGCAATCGGTGGTTTAAAATTTCAAAAATATTTTCAAAATCCTCTGAAATTGTTTAAGACCTTGACCGTCTTCTGAGCAAGGTAACCTTGGATTTTGGGTTAATTTGAAAGATCAAGAAAGTCTCTCGTTTGTAAAGAAGAGAGAAGCTGAAAACCATATCATTTAGATCTTTTTATAATTTAATAGGACTTGTTTGTATAAATAAGTGTGCGTGTGTGCATGCATGTGTTAGAACACTGTCACAAACACTTGTCACACTACAACACAAGAAGTGTTGGCTATAAGATCGTGAAACGTCAAGAGTCAACGTACTGATGAAATAAAAAGTTGAGAAGTTAGCAAGCTTGGAAATCCACATCAACATCAGAACTGCAGAGAAGTTATAATCAAACCAGTGGGTACATATTCTGAACTTGTATATGTCTATTATGTTTCTATGTATGTTAAATAGCTTGTAACTTTTATATTTTATTTTAGTGGATTTTGGTTTGTGACTTAAAAGTCACCGTGGATGTTTCCTCAGTTGGGTGAGGTTTTACCACGTTAAAAACTGTGTGTACTTAATCTTTCTACATCTCCTCATCTCATTCTGGTTAGTGTGTTGATTTAACTGATTTAAACTATTTTAGTTTTGTTTTTCGAAACTAGTTACATAATCTTGAACATATCTCGTACATATTTTTATTAAACACATCTTGTGGTTAATCTGTTTGATTTAAAGAAAAGAGTTTCCCCAAAAAATAGTTCAGAGTTACTTAGACAGTTTAATCTTGAATTAAACGACTTAAGTGACAACTTTTCAATTGGTATCAGAGCTTGGGAAATTTTCTTTAAAGATCTTGTGTTTCTGAAATTGTTTTTTAAAATCAAACAATGGACGAGAAATCTGAAAGATTTGGTAACTTATCCAGTCCCTTTCTCTTTGGTGGAAACAACTTTCCTTACTGGAAACTAAGGATGGGTTCTTTTACACAAAGAACATTGGGAGATGATGTCTGGGACATTGTTTAAAATGGATATACTTGTCCTACTAAACCTGCCACTGAAGGAAGCAATGAGAGGATTAAGAAAGTATTAAGTGAATTCGCTCGAGAAGAGAAACAAGCCTCTCTGAACAATAACAAAGGCAATAATGCCATTTTTATGTCTATAAATGAACATGAGTTCAAAAGGATCTCATCTTCTACCACTTCTAAAGAATCTTGGGATACACTGGTTACTGCACATGAAGGAGACACTAGAGTTAGGGCTGCTAAAACACAGATGCTGATCCAGCAGTATAATTCTTTAATTATGTCGGACTCTGAATCATTTAATGACTTTCACATGAATTTGACTGACATTATGACCAAACTACATTCTAATGGGATAACTTCTGATAGACATGAAATTGTTTCAAAAATTATAAGGTCATTGCCACAAAAATTTGATAGCAAAATACATGTTATTGAGGAAATGAGTGATCAAAATCTCACTCCTGAATTACTCAGTAGTAAACTGAGAGTGTGGAAATGGAACTAGAATTCAAAAAATAATTAACCCATTCCCATAGGAAACAGACTAGTTACAACTTTATTTTTTCTTTTAAGCTGATAAAACTTGAGATTAGTATTCCCAATAATGTTTCTGATGAGGAGTGTGATATAGATTGTTTCGAACTAACCATGTGGCCATGGGACCCCCAGTTTGAGAGCACGATGATAATTTGAGAATATCTACACTTAGGCTTGAAAACATGGAATTAGAGAACAAAACCTCGAAACACACCCAAACGACCTCGTGAGTGACACCAACACCTCGCACGGGACCAATGTAACTCGTAGGAACTGACCACATGGTCATGGTATCCTTGGTTTGAGAGCATTACTATAATTTGAGAATATTTACACTTAGGCTTGAAAACATGGCGTTAGAGGGAAAAACACCAAAAAACCACCAAACAGCCCCATGAACAGCAACAACACCTCGTACGGGACCAATGTAACTCGTAGGAGCTGATCGTGTGGTCATGAGAGCCTCGATTTGAGAGAATGATGATAATATTAGAATATCTACACTTAGGCTTGAATACATGGCGTTAGAGTGAAAAACACCAAAACACCCCCAAACAGCCCCGTGAGTGGTACCAACACATCGCACGGGACCAACGCAACTCATAGGAACTGACCGTGTGGTCATGAAATCCCCAATTTGAGACATGACGATAATTTGACAATATCTACCCTAAGGCTTAGAAACATGGCGTTAGAGGACGAAATCCCTCGTATGGTAGTACCAATATAACTCGTAGGAGCTGATCGCGTGGTCACGGGACCCCCGATTTAGAGCGCGCCGATAATTAGAGAATGTTTACACTTAGGCTTTAAAACATGGCATTAGAGGGCAAAACCCCCAAACACCCACCAAACGGCCCCATGAGCAGCACTAACGCCTCACACAGGACCAATGTAACTCGTAGGAATTGACCGAATGGTCATAGGACTACCAATTTGAGAGAACTTCAATAATTTTAGAATATCTAGACTTAGGATGGAAAACAATTCATTAGACGGTGAAGCTCCGAATCACTCCCCAAATAACCCTGTGAACAGCACCAATACCTCGCATGGGACTAATGTAACTCATAGGAGGTTACCTCGTGGTCACGGGATCCTCGGTTTTAGAGCACGATGATAATTTTAGAATATCTACACTTAGGCTTGAAAACATGTCTTTAGAGGGAGAAACCCTGAAACACCCCCAAACGGCCTCGTGAACGACACCAACACCTTGCACAGGACCAATGTAACTCGTAAGAACTGATCGTGTGGTCATAGTATCTTTGATTTGAGAGCACGATGAAAATTTTAATATATCTACAGTTTGCCTTTGAAACATGGCGTTAGAGGGTGAAATCCCAAAACACCCACCAATTAGCCCCGTTAGTGGCACTACCAATGTAACTTGAAAAAACTGACCGCGTGGTCACGGGATCCCCGATTTGAGAGCATTGCGATAATATGAGAATATCTACGCTTAGGCTTGGAAATATGGCGTTAGAGGGCGAAACTCCGAAATAGCCCTCAAACGGCCCCATCAGTGACACCAACACCTCGCATGGGACCAATATAACTCGTAGGAACTGACCACGTTGTCCCGGGAACCCCGATTTGAAAGCACAATGATAATTTAAGTATATCTACACATCGGCTTGGAAACATGGTGTCAGAGGGTGAAACCCCGAAACACCCCCAAACGTTCCCGTCAATGGTACTAGCACCTCGTACAGGACAAATGTAACTCGTAGGAACTGACCGCGTGATCACGGAACCCTCGATTTGAGAGAACGATGACAATTTGAGAATATTTACTCTTAGGCTTGAAAACATGACGTTAGAGGGAGAAATCCCGAAACACCCCCAAATGTAACTCGTAGGAGATGATCGTGTCCTTACGGGACCGGTATGAGGGTATGATGATAATATAGGAATATCTACACTTAGGCTTGAATACATGGTGTTAGAGTGCAAAACACCAAAACACTCCCAAACGGCCCTGTGAGCAGCACCAACACATTTCACGGGATGAATGTAACTCAAAGGAACTGACCGCGCAGTCACGAAACCCACAGTTTGAGAGCACGATGATAATTTGACAATATCTACACTTAGGCATATAAATATGGTGTTAGAGGACAAAACCCGAAACACCCCCAAAAGGCTCTGTGAGCGGCACCGGTGCCTTACACATAACAAATGTAACTCGTAGGAACTCATCGCGTGGTCATGGGACCGTCGATTAAAGAGAACTGCAATAATTTTAGAATATCTAATCTTAGGATATAAAATATGGCATTAAAGGGCGAAACTCTAAAACACACCCCCAATGGCCCCGTGAGCGGCACCAATACCTCGCACGAGACCAATGAA